>CM060940.1:689500221-690739721 GCA_030765085.1 Allium cepa
ATGGAATAACAATAAGGGAAAGAATCTGCTCTAGAGAAAGAAAGGCAAATGGGAAACCATCTGCTTTAACTACAAAGAGAAGGGTCACCTTAGTAAGAACTACAGAAACTTGAAGTGTATTGAGAGAAAATGCTTTAGTTGTGATATAGTTGGGAATCCAAAGACGGAATGTCCCAAGCCATTAAAGAACAAGTTGATGGTGACTGTTTATGCACTTAATGTCATTCCTACTTTGTCAATTGCTCCATCAACGAAGGAGAAAGAAAAAGCATTACTATCCAAGGTATGCTTTTTTACTTATGGTATACTTATTCATATTTTATTTGATATCGGTGCATTGCGTTCTTTTGTACCTAGTGACCTAGTGGATAGAGTAAGGTTGAGACTTGATTAAATGGAAAGAACTCAGGTAGCGACGAACTGTGTGGGTGGCTTGACCAGTTTGTGTATGGTTTGTCACGACTTAGCGTTGTTTGGTAATGGATGTGTGTACTCCTGTCATTGTTTTGTGCTTTGTTTTATTGGGTTCGGTATCATAATAGGGATGGATTGGCTAAAGAAATATAGAGTCTTAATAGACACTGAAAGATTGTTGGTAATTATCGGATAGATGACGAGCATTGTCTAATTTGACTGCATGCCTAAGGATGCAGTGATGGCTAGCTTCTTATATTCACTTGAGATCCCTTATGAGGAATTGTCATCAGTTACCATAGTGAGCGAATACTCATACATATTTGAGGAGGTGACTGAATTGCCTCTACAACACGAGATTAAGTTCTACATCGATTTAGTGAAGGATGTGAAGCCAGTAGTTATACCATTAAGGCATATGGCACTTAGGGAGCGATGTGAGCTCAAGGTACAAGTAAATGAACTGTTGAGGAAAGGGTTCAGTCAAAGAAGTATATCTAAGTGGGCAGCGCTTGTAGTATTTTCCATAAAGGCAGATGGTACCTTGAGACTTTGTGTCGATTACTATGAGCTGAATAAAGTGACAAGGATGAACAAGTATCCACTCTCATATATGGACGACTTGTTCGATCATCTTCATGATATTAAAGTGTTTTCTCAGTTGGATTTAATAATAGGGTTTCCACTAATTGAGTGGCTAGAGAGAGCAAGATGATTACTCCGTTTCGCATGCCGTTAGGATTTTTTGAGTATTTAGTTATGACGTTCAGGCTAATAAATGCACCGGCATACTTTTTTAATCTCATGAATCATATCTTCGGGGATCAACTTAATAAGTTTTTACTTGTATTCGTTGATGATATTCTCGTCCACTCATAGGCAAAAGAGGAACACAAGACATACTTAAGGATTGTGCTTGAGGTGTCGGGGAAGCACCATTTGAGAGTGAATTTTTTCCTGAGTAGGGCACCGCTGTAGATCCTGCCAAGATAGCAGCAGTCCAAAATTGAGATTGATCTAAGAATGCTATAGATGTGAAGCTTCCTTGGATTAGCAAGATACTATAGACAATCCATAAAAGATTTCTCAAAGTAGCAACACCGTTAACCAACTTGACGAAGAAGAATCCGATCTTTACTTGGGATGTGCAATAGAAGCATGCATTCGTAAATCTAAAAGAGTGGTTGACTAGTGCACCGGTGATAGTCATTTTGAATGGCAATAAGGGGTTGATGGTATATATAGAAGATACTGAATTAATGAATGGTTTTATTCGAAACGTCAAGAGATTTTTAACCAATTATGTGCTTCAATATAATTACCTAGAGTAAGCGCTATAGCCTGTTTTCAATACTCAGCAGCTTGATCGAACCCACCAAACTAGGTGTTGTGTTGATGTAGAGAGATAAAGTTGTTAAGTATGCTAGTCGGCAGCTGAAACCACATGATAGGAAATACCTAACCCATGATTTAAATTTTGGAGCAATTGAGTTTTTGCTGAATATTTTGAGGCGCTATCAATTAGGAGAGATGTTTGAATTGTTCGCCGACCAAAATTTGTTAAAGTACTACTTCTCATAGAAGGATTTTAACCTTTGTCAACAACAATGGTCAGGGTTCTCGGCCTCCTATAAATTTGATCTTTTCTATGCGCCTGAAAAGGTAAATTTAGTTGTTAATTCTTTGAGTCAAAGACATTTCAATTTGGGAGTGATGTTCCTAAAGTGGAAGCAACTTGATTATATTGCTGGTTTTGACTTCTAGTCGACATGCGAGCTAGAGTCAGATATGTTGACAAGTTTGAAAATCAGATCTATTCTGATAGAGTGTATCAGTACTAGTCAAAGACGTGATGCTAGACCAGCGGAGATCATGGCTATGGTAGAAGGATTAAAGTTGAGGAGATGAAGCGGTAAAGACTCAACCTAGATAGTTGGCTCCGTAAGAGTAGAAGATTGTCTGTACCTAATGTTGACGGGTTAAGAGATGTGGTGCTAAGCAAGTTCCATTATTCAAGATTGATTATACATCCTATAGGTGTTTGCACAAAATATGGGTAAACATCCAATCTAATAAAAAACGAGATGAATTTTAAAAAACAAAATTGAAAATGAGGAAAGAAGTAATTTTTAAAGTGGTTCTACTAAAGAATTCATGCCTATATTCACTATCAAATTTTTTTAATTTACTTTCATAATTAAAGACAAAAATATAATGATTTCCGTACTAGAAATGATTGAACATGAAAAAGGCAGAGTCTTGTTGTGAAAAATCATAGTGAAATCCAAAGTCCTTCTTTTGTAGCAATTGGTGGTGCATTTATAGTCAAAATCCTCCATAATAGTCACAAGTACACATTAAAATAGATAAGAAACCATATCTGATTTCCTAGGCACAAAGAACGTAATCGACAATCAAAACCTTTCAGTGTCGATTGGCTTAGTCAGTGTTGAGAGGTTTTGCTTACTTTCTCCCTCAGTCTTCTTTCATATTTGTTTAGGTCTTTAAACATTGGAACTTCAATAACAAAGTGGTCCATGAAAAGTGGTCGTCACTGGCTAGTTTTGCTAATCCAAAAATTGTCTTTTTTTTTAAAGTTGCTAACTCAATCATCCATATAACAAAGTTCGTCCAATGTCTACTTTTGACCTTTCGATACCGACTGGTTTTGGTCGGTACTAACTGGTATTAAATAGTTCAGAATTTAGCCAAAATTTTTGTATTCCAACCATTTTTCATTTCTATCATCTCCCAAGCTCCTCGATCCATTCCTTCATTATTATGAAGTTTAAATCCATGGAGAGATAGCTTGGTTCAAATGCCAAATGACACTTTCCCCTCAAAGTATGCTTTTATGGCAATAACGCGTACTTTGGTTCGAGAAAAGTGAAAGATTTCTTAATGTAAAGGTGCCTTCGCTTTTCGATCTATTATCTTGAAGCATTACAATTTAATCTGAGAATATCAATATGCCTTTCTATACAGTAGTTTAGTCACATCTTTTCTGCAGATATGAAAGTTGAAATCTTTCGTCAGGAGCCTCTAATCGATGCCAAGAATTTTCTGAAAGCTACCTATTCTGTGGACAAGTGTATTTCTTTTGTTTTCTGTTCTTATTTTTTGGAAAACAAACCTTTTGGTGCAGACCATGTTTTGGTCTAATTGTTCTCTAATGTTGAATATATATATTCAACACTTAGAAATTTTTCACCGCTTTGCTTTTATTTGCATGGTTTTCTTGTTTTCTACCCTGTGAATTTCAAAACCGTGAGTGCCTCAAGTACCTTAATGCCGCCATCTCAAGATCCATTAGTGCTAACCACTCGAATTCCAACCCTATAGCTCTTGATCTCGACTATTCTCTATGATAGTCTTTTTCAAATCTCGACTTAGAGGTAGAGCTTCAAACTTGAGTTGTTGTCGTAGGTTGAAATTGCCATCAATACAAGCTCAGTCGTCACCATGTCTACACCTTGTCGATTCCACTACCACATCAGCATCACCAACCCAGGTTTACACTTAAGCTGATCGATCCTCTTTGCAATCACTACCTCCACTTGGCAAACCCATGGCCAACTTTTAGCTTCATGAGGAAATCCCCAAGCCGCTCAGTCGTTGCCATGTCTAGACCTCTTCGATTCCACTACCATATGTTGGTGAATGAAGACTGTGAAAGGGAAAAGGGTCCTGTAAAGAAAGGCTATGAGTTGCTCTGGACAGCGGTTTCATTATTATAGTCCCTACCAAGGTTTTAAATATTGGATTTCGGTCACGTTTCATCTCGGAATTTTTACACAAGTTATATCGTATCGGGGGAGATCTCGGACGAGATGAGTACATATCAGATATACATCTCGGATTGGCATCTCGGGCTTTATAGTGCATCTTGGGAATATCTCGGATGTACATATGTGTCTAAAATTGATATATCAAAAATTTATTTAACGGTTATAACTTTCTTAGTAAAAATAAAAATGGTAATGATTGAATAATATCCTTTTATTTGAACATAATAAAGAAGTGAAACCTTTTGCTATGACTTATGAAGATAAAAAGTAAGAATATGTTCAAGAAGTTGGTAAATTATAATTGGATCGAGTAGTTTCTTTTGAATCAATATGAAAATAAAAAATATTATAGGAAATTAGAAAAATGTATAATTTCGGGTGAGATCTCGGATTGAGATTTTGATCCACATATCGGGTGAGATTTGAATATCTCGGACGAGACGAGTGTTGAGGGAGATATGTAGGAGATTTGATGTCTCGTATCGTTTAAGTGTGAAAAGGAGATCTCGGAGGAGATCTCAGGCGATATATAGGAGATTTAAGACCATGGTCCCTACGATAATGGTTAAAATCGACACATAATTCCATCATTAGACATAGCTCATTTGCCATCATGAGAGGGCTATCTACACAAAGCAAAACTTAATACCATGCTAGGGACATAAGACACAAACTACATAGATTGACACATTGCACCGCTCTGGTCAATGTACAAAACCCGATTGGTCAACATATGTTAACATCCTTTGGATTCTATACATCGGCTACACAGGTTTAAATTGAAGTAAAGCACTGAAAAAATTAGTACCTAACCACATTCATTATAAAGTTTTCAGTTTACAATGACTAACCGTAGACTTTTAGTACACTCCGCTTATCGGCCCATTTACTTTGCATTATATTACACCGGAAACAGGCTCATTCTCCACTCTAGCTTTTTCTTCAACACTAGCTAGGGTGAGGCATTCAAAAACTTAAGAACTCAAACTCCAACTTTCTCCCCCAGCATAACCTCATAGCCCCTATCAATCCAAAAAATGACCAACCTTTCCTTATGATTTTAGACAATCCCCCTAATGGCATGGCTTCCCAGATGACCATAAAAGAACTGAGGATGGTCTACAAAAAAGGGGATTCCTAAGGATAAAGTTCTTCTTCCCTTGCCAAACTAAAGAGCACATGACCCTCCTGTCGAATATACTGCTTATAATCGGTATATGTGTTTCTCTAGATTTGTGCCCTTTTAATAACTTCTTGAGACATATCCTTCAATGTTAGAATTAGCTCCATCCCAAATACATCCAAATAACTACGCCCTCTTAAACTCTATCTACATCATCTTCATGGTGTATCTAGATCGGTAGTCAACCTTTAATGAGCTTACTTTTCTGTGCTTCTTGGAGAGAAGAATTGAACGCACATCAATGTAGATCGTCAAGTCCTTCAATTGACGTAAGATTGTTAAGGGACAACACAATAAAAGAAGCCACTATAAATACAAATACTTCTTCGTCCAATGTTTGGAGGCTTCAAATGTTTCTAACCCTTGGGATGTAAGTTCACCTATCCAATAGCCTCATCATACTCAAGTTTTCCTCACTTAAGTGGCTAACTTCGCTTCCTTAAAGATATTTCTCGTCGGTCATGACTCCAGCCTTCAAGGACACCACATAATTTCTAAAAGGGATTGATTTAGCCTAAGGCATACATTTATTCTACTCACCAATGCTTGCATGTGACAATTCATGATTCTTTACAATGGATGGATAGTTAAGCTCAACATAACTCTTCCTAGAGATACCTAAGCTGCTCATGATCCTCCAGCTCCTCATGGAGTCTTCATGGAGAATGAGGAAGTCCTTAGTTCTGATAACGACATACAAGGAGATCGAGAAGTAGAAGAGAACCTTGCAAAGAAGGAGGGAGAAGAAGAGGATGAGAACATTGATGAAGGGGAAATAGGAGAAGAGGAGAAAAAAAAGAAGAGAACGACGAAGAAGAGGGAGAATGAGAGGAGAGGGAAGAAGGAGACGAACATTATGACGCCGATGAAAATGAATCATTTGTGGGGACATCCCCTGAAGGAACTCTAGTCACTTCCCCTACCAATCCTAGATGAATCATCATCAAAACCTCTCTACATGTGCCCAAAACACACTAAGACCCTATTGGATAGTTAACCTCTCCAAGCGCGACCGATGCTATTTGGCTCTTTAAGCGACATTGAAAGCTTCCTAAACATCACCCTCGAAGACTTGAATTTCAGTGATATTATAGGATCTAATCATATTGATTTCAACTTCTCTTTGGATGATGTGCCCCAACCTTATGAAGGATACCCTTACAACCCTATTAGCATGGTCTATAGGTTACTTAGGACACTCCAGCACTCCATAGGACCATAAGGACAATTACTTTGTACTTTTTTTTAGTTCAGATGCTTGATTCTAATTCAATCTTTCTACTCTCAGGTTTAGTGGGAAAGCAAGGATGTCTTGGTAGGGCTTACCAAGGTGTTGGTCACTATTACTTCCAATATTAAGGAAGCTCCCACTCTTATCGCGGCCTATACCAAGAATTCCATAGCAAGAGGGAAAGGAGGAAAGAGGACTAGCATGACGTTGAGAAAAGCCATCTCCATTGTGATAAGCACATGCAACCACATTATTATTCTTTGTGCGACTCTATTTCCCAACATCAACATTACTCACCCTCTTAGTCCTCTCAAATCCACCAATCTTCTTAATCTAATATTTCTTTATGATCTCAAACCTTGAATACCGCCATCACTAGACGACCTAAGGCTCATGCCACTTCTCCCCATCGATCCAAAAATAATAGCCCTTCCACTTCTCATAAATCACACATAGATGGAAAATTGACATCTGCAAGACATACCGCTCCACCTCCTACCCTGAAGGGCAATCTCTTTCTCATGTCATTAAGATGCAAATGACTCTACCTTATTTCTTCCTAGATAAGGTCATATTTGACTACCATATCAAGGTCCTTTAAAACATTTATGTAAATGAAGGCATCTTAAGAACCAATGAGGCTGTGGAGCAGTGCTTTCAATGCGGGAAATTGGCCAAAGGCCAATTAGAGGTCAATCGAGCGAACTAATCAATCAGCATGAGCTTTGACATCGAAAGGGTTAATCACAAAAGAATTTCCAAAGGTTATAAGATGGAATTGATCAACTCCTAGAGAAAACAAAGAGAAAGATTAGGTCATCAAAAAGGTCTGGAAAGTTGGCTGATGAGGCTTCGCTCATAAGGTTAAGTGCACCATTCTCAATGATCAATTAAATATGGAATACGTCTACAGTGATAGCCCTAAAAGGAAATCAAAATGCAAGAGGCTCAAAAGGCTATACTTAGGGCTGAGATCGATAGCCACAATGCAGAGCTCTAGACTGAGAAATAGTTAGGAGATCAAGCTTAGGAAATTGCACAGATTTGTATGGAAGAAGTTGCAGATTTAAGAATCAAGCTAGTAGACTCAGAAAACAAACAACTGATCTTAAGGACACTCTCACCCAGCCTATATCGAGTTGAAGATCAAAGATACCCTTTCGAGATTCTTGACAAACATCATTGATATTAAAAATTTGAAATAGTTGGGAGATGGCTATCCTACAACACTAGGTAAGGTCTGGGTAGAGATCTTAAGAAAAAGTAAAGAGTTTGGCAATGAAATCAAGGAGTAGAAGTTAAAGAATCAAATGCTTGATAAGAAAGACTTGAAAGCTCTTGAAGAAGGGGTGGCTATCAAAGCAGCCGAGGTTGCAACTGCTTAACAGGTGCCTATTGAGATTCCCGTTAGTTCCAACTCCTTGGATCGCATGGAAGACACTGCTCCTACCCAAAAGCAGTCTCGAGCTAGGATCATCACTTCAACGACTACTGCTACTGAGGTCACCAGAACCGAGACACTTACTTCTGATGTTGTAACGACCTGTAGATTTAACACATTTACTATTAAGTTTCAAATATTATTTAAAATAAATATTTGATGGAAAAAGGATTTTTTTTATAAAATTGACCTTTTGGAGTTTAATGGTTCCATTGGATTAAGAAATAATAAAAACTTATATTTCAATATATAACATGATATATCATCATTTGAGGTGGACTTTTGCGACCGCTACAGCCCAACCGGTTTCCTTTTTTTCCTATAAATAGATCATTATAGTCAACCCTAGCAGCCGTCGTCTAATTCCATTTCATTTTCTTTCAGATTTAAATTTTCTATGTTAATAGAGATTATCTTAATCACTCTTTATTGATTACAAATTAATTTTAAAATCAAATTTTCCAATATCCATTTAATTATATATCGTTGGAATGCTCTCGATGAATGGAGTAGAAGGCAAGGGTATGTTTTTGTGTACAACGTCCAAGGTGACCTAAAATTAGCGATTTAACTACAACCGTCAAAACAAGGGTTTCTCACTCAATGGTTAAATGACGAACATAGAATAATTGAAGGGTGGCCAGTTGTAGAAGAAGCCAAAACGAATTAAATCCATAACAGTTGGATCGAGTTGAAAGTGCCAAAGTTGGCTGGAATTGGACTAAAGGCGGTTGAAAGTTCAACCGTGGTGGCAACAAGAAGGGGTAGTGTGGTGACTATGGTGTGGTCGCCCTCATTGGCGGTGTTGCCAAGAGCTCTTTGATGGTTTCAAATTTGATAATGGGGCACGGTGGAGTGAGGAAGTGGGCGGCTGAAGTGTGATGATTGGGTTCAGGCACGTGATGAAGAAATGATGGGTACAAGATGATTATGCGGTATAATATATGTATGTGTATTTTTCCTTTATTTATTATTTCCTATCTTCTATTCGTGATATTTTACGCATACGAACTCCAATTCGTGCACGGTTTCTTTGGTTGGACTCGTAAAGAAATATAGAACTGGGTTTGATGAGTTTGGAACTATTGGGAAAAGTGCATTGGTATGATTGCTTAATTTGATTACTTGAATTTAAATTATTATACATACATACATACATACATACATACATACATATATATATATATATATATAAATTAATAGAAAATTATAGTTTTGACCTGTGTTGAGATATATTGATTATTGTATGAATATTTTGGACATTTTGGATATGCTGAGCCTTAAGTTGATTATCTATTGCTGATTGTTGTTTTATTGGATTTTTAATTGTAATTAATTATGGATATAAAATATGACTATTACTCTTTAAAATAAAATAAGTGAAATTATGTAATAAGGAGAAAATAAGATAAATAAATGATTATTGTGATTATTTAAAGTAGATAATTAGTAATGTATGTGTGTATATTTACATTGTGATTTTCTTACTTGATGGATTGTGGTTGTCATTTTGATGAATGTGTTCTATTATTGTTTGTTTGCCTCATATAATGATTTTGTGAGATGGATACGTAGAAATACTATTTTCCTACCATTCGCATTGGTTGAATTGGTTGCGATGGTTGTAATGGTTACATTATTTATATTGATTGCATATATTGCGATGGCTGCAATGGTGACATTAGTTGCATCGATTACGTTGGTTGTGGTGGTTACAATAGTTGATTTGATGCTATGGTTGCAATGTACTAACAAGTATTTAGATGCAAGAGAAGAGTAGGAAATAGAACTACGCGGGCTTGATTCTCCAAAAAGGGTATGTAGGCAATCTTTTCATATGCAGTAGCTATCAACCATATGGCCATAGTGTATAGGGTTTGTCAAAGTCCAAAACATAGTTTAAACTATTTTTGAATCTTATATATCTGTACAGGGATAAAGTTGAAGATAAGAGTAGAAGTGGGAATAGAAAGTAGGGATTGTTGGGCTATATCAAGATAGCTGATTTTGTATATTTTTCTATGCCATGGTTTTATTATTTATGTATTAATGATAATTGTTGTACTAAAGGATAAATTGATATGATGATTTAAAATAACTATATAGTTAAGTTAATAGTTATTTATATTGATACTGATTTCACTATGAGGCTTTTCCCTTTTTATTCATTATTTTAGAATATTAAATTTTTTATCTACTTACGGTCCACCACTTTTAATATCTAAAATTAGTTGTAAGTGTGTTTTGACGTGGTTTATAAATTTTTTTAGATTTTAAAAATAGTGGGCCATCACAGATGTTGTTGCTATTACCATAGCTATAATCCAGAGACCACAACTTTCATTCCATAAGTGATTCCCTCCAGTCTACCTCCACTTACAAAAGCTCTTGGTGAAGGGAAATTAGCGAGTCTTCTCCACTTGAATTTTCACCTATATGAGGTACTTCCTTCACATGCCTAGTCTTCAAGAAACTTCAAATCTGTCTTAGAGAAATTACTAACGTTTATTATTCTATTCGTCTCCTTACAGGTCAACTCCCAACGTTGCCACTTCCACCGCCTACTACAACTGCCTTAGGTCCTAGCACTTCTTCAACCTCATCAATCATCGTCACCACCACATTCACTCCTCGTTCGCTACCCATCGGCTCTAGCCCTCGTCCTGACTCAAACAATTAAGGGCCTTAAAGAGTCCGAAGGATGTGGATATGTCGAATGATGAAATGTGACGATAGTCTCCAAGAAAGGGCCTGAGATGACTACAATGGCATATAAGAAGGCGATTGACACTTTGAAACTCAAGGATGTCAAAGTGGATACATCACAGAGAATATCACTCCTTCATTGTCTGCATCTCTTCCTAGCCTAAGCATCCTCCTGCTGGCCCTATCAAGCCTCCCACTGCAATAGCTTCTAGAGCTTCCCCTGGATCGTAGCAACTCATACTTTCTCATCTATCTATGATTGGGACATAGTTGAAAGCAAGCCACTATCCAAGTTTCTGAAGTAGGGAAAGCGCAAATCGGGTAGTGTAGGAGGCAGTAATAAATGGGTAAAGAATAAGAAGTAGATCTTTTTTCACCTCAGCAACTGTTTTTAACCTTTGCATTTTGGTCACTTTGGTTTTCAATGTACATAGGTCGCCATTGTGCGCGAGCGACCCTTTCAATGTCATAATCAAATGAATAAATAAAAATCTGTTTTTCATTCAACCTTGTCTCATTTACATTATCGCACATTTTATTTTCTTTGCCTATGTACTTGCCTGCATGTATAATGTAATAGCCCAATTTTTTTTACAAGTATTTTTCACTTGTATTTTTAAAAAAAAAACCTTGGGGTTTATTTAAAGTGAAAAATAAATTTTAGGATTAACTAATAAGATCTCTGGAAAAATCTAGTTTTAATTAAGAAAACATTTATAGCTTAGGTGGTTAAGACATCTGGGCTATTCATGACAGGTCACGAGTTCGAGTCTCGGCATGGTCAGAATTTCTAATTTTTTTGTATATAAATGAACTGGGTAATTACGCGTTAAAAAGGGCGCGTAAATTTAGGGAATAAGTACCGTATATATATATAAGATATGAAGAATGTAAACCAATTTGAATTTTAGTTAAGTATTAATTTTGAAGAATTTAGTGTATTTATAAACTGTTAAATATCGCGTTTAAAAGGACGCGTAAAATTTATGGTAAGTAATGTAATAAAACGTATAAAATTTAAAACGTTATTATATATTTTTTTTTTTGATGTTTTGTATTACGTCAGTTTGACGTACTTTTAAAATCATATATAAACACCTTTATGGATTAAAACATCAGTTAGTGATTTTTAAGACGAACGTTACTTTTGGTTGTAACTGACAGTTTTGGTTTTAAATAAAAGGTGTATATACGTTTCCATTTCCAAAAGCTTTGAAAAATTCTTGCCGTCATTTAATTAATCAAACTAAAAAAAAATATATATATATCAATTCTCATATAATTGGAACGGTTCATATTTTGCCATTCCTCTGATCACGAAACCTTATCTGCCTAAATCTTCAATCACACATATAAAGAAGCTGGAAGGGATATCAACGCATGCTTTGAAATGTCCAAAGAGATTTAATACTTGTTGCATGTTCAGTTCAAAGCCAATTTATTTGTTTACCGTTATTCCTAAAATCACGCAACTGTTTATTGGTAACAAATGTTGAAATCAAAAGTTTTGTATGTCTGGAAATAAAGCATGCATCTATGAAACATTCAATCAAATTTCTTGCCGTTCTTTGGTTCAATCAACATTTAATGCTTGCCAACATTTACGTAAGAAACTCCCTGCTTTTATCAATCAATTGGGCAAGTTTGAAATCTTAACATACCTGACCGTGAGAAATATTTTATCCACCTCATTTATAACTGTGTATTTCTTTTCGCCATTCAAATAAAAAGATTTATTTCCCACTTCTCATTTTCATTTGCGTTTAAAAATAAATTATATATAAGTTTTCTCTCTCCTTAATTCTTACTTTTTATTTGCCTAGCCTCTTTATTATTTTCCTATGTCTATCTCTTGACATTTATTTCTTTATTTTTCTAGATCTTATTTTATCTATTAAATATTTCTTATGTACATCTTTATTTAATAGCTTGTGTAACAACCCTAGTTTTAACAATTTATTTTATTTTAATTATTCAAATTTGAAATAATATTCTTATAGATTAGGTTTAACAATATGGTTAAATATTTGATTTGGAGATATATTTTATAAAATTTTGTATGCCAATAAAATTAAATAATAACTGTAAAATTTTAAGCTATTTTTGAACTGTTAAATTTCGCGTTTGGAAGACGCGTCAATTATAGGGTATAAGTGACGTAATAAAACGTGTGTTTTCAAAACGATATTTTCACACAAATTTTTGATGTTTTAGTTTGCGTCTGTTTAACGTAGTGTAAAAATCATATTTTCATATATTTTTGAAGAAAAATATCAGTCAGTGTTTTAAAAAGCAAATGTTACCTTGTTTTAATTGACAATTTGACTTTACACATATTGTATACGTTTCCATTTCAACTGCCTACATAAATTTGCCTTTTCATTTTGATATCAAACTAGAAAAATATCAAATCAAAATACATAAAACTGAAATAAATTCAACAAGTAGTAACGTACAAAATTTAAGCTAGACGTGTGAAACCTAACTGTCACTTTAAAGAAATCAACATGCACATCAATTCCTTTCCTCTGCCTCTATCTCATCAATTATCAACCTATAATCACGCAAGTTTTAATTTATAAGAATGTGTGTATTAACCCTGCCTTCATCACACAAACTTAATTATAGGGTAACATTAAAAACCTTATTCTCTCTGATGATTTCCTTTTTACTTAAATGCATGCAATTAAAGCTTGAAACCATACACACCATTTCTCTTCCTTTAGCCTCTGTTCTCATCAGTTATATATCAATTCAAATCCTTGAATCAAGTACGTAACTCACGCAGGAAATAAAATCTAGTTTATAAACATCAACAAGTTTTCAAAAAAAATAAAATCCTCTCGGCCTTCTCTTTATGCCTGCCTTCCATTAATCATGCCAGAAGATCAATGCTTGCAATATTCTTTTGTAACTGATGGGAAGAATTCTCGTCCATATCAATAGCATTTATATCAATAGAAACTGACACGTTATTTTTCTCATCTGCCTATAAACTCATTCCCCTCTACCCATTTGTTCTCTGCATCGATCCAATTCTCTGCTCCTTCTCGTGAATCTATCAGGTAAATAGTTATAGTATTGTTCTTTTCTTTCGGTTCGGATATTTTTTCTCCCTTTCTCTTTCTCGAAATTTTGTCCTACCTGTGCCTTGCTCGGCCATTTCCATTGTTATGCCATGCATAAGATGTCTGTACATTCATCCCTATGCTGAGATATAGGCTAGTCTTGTGCATATCAGAGGGTGAAGCAGTAGATTGGTGGGAGAAACTGAGTGTTATGAGGAATGGTTGAAATTTTATACAATAGTGATAAGTTGCATTTAGGAAGTTTAGATTCAGTGACAATATAAGAAATAGCCTTGTATTGAACCTGTTGATTTTCAAACTGCATATAGTGATCAGTAGGCCTTTTTCATGTTGAGGGATGTGGGGTGAAGTAACACTGATATAAAGATGAGTGTAGATATAGGTTGAGTTTTGCATGCATTTTGTAGTTGTAGGCTAGTGAGTTTTAGCCAAGAACCTGGATATGATATTTAATGTATGGGAAGGACTTTGGTTGATTTGTTTAAGATTTTCCAGGATTTGATTTAGTTAGTAGTGGAAAAAAAAATTACATTTTTTTATATTATATTATATATATTATATTCTTTAAGGGAGTTAACTTGCATTTGTGTTGAGTAGTCTGCATACATTTATGTTGGGTTTAGGGGAGTCTTTCAGTTGCCTTTATATAAGAAAGGGGTTGTCTGTTTGTAGGGGAGAGGAGTCATGTTCTTTATTTTATTTTATTTTTTTTCTTTTCTGAGATTTAAGATCTGGACAGGAGTATTGATGCATAACTGAAGTGAAATGTTGATGCTACTAGGAAATAGGGGTCAGTGAGTGTGAGATTTGTGTTTCCAATAATTTTTGAAAAAGAGATGGCTAGAAGTTTCTTTGCATTTTTTTGAAGAAATTTCAGTATTGGCTCGAAGCATGTGAGCTTGAGACGTGGGGAAGACTCGAAGTAGGTGGGTTTTGGCTCGGGTAAATGAGTTTAGTGGATACCTGTTACAGAGGAGTTGGGAGGTACTTGAAATTGAATAAGTGCGAAGCTTTAAAAAAAAAAAAAAAAAAAGAAAAAAAGAAAAAAAGAAAAAAAAAAGAAGAAAAGAAAAAGAAAACTGAAAAGATGGGAAGGGAATGCTGCACAAAATTTTGGCCGTGTGCATGAATATAGAGTGGTGCACGTACGTGCATATATCCATATCACGTTCATGAAGAAAATTTGGTGCACGTGTATTCGTGTTCAACTTTTGCCGTAGTTGTTTAGGAAAAATTTTGGTCGTAAAATTTTAGCACGGTTCACAGTTTTGGGTATGTTTTGGTCACGTTACACGGTGAAGTGGTCGAGCAAAGCAAACATATTCTTGTTCTATTCTTAATTTTCCTTGACCATAAATTCTTAAGTCGCGTTTCAATATTTGAATTTTTCTAGATTTGAATCTAGGCGACGTCCGAGAATCTTTATCGTTACCCTCTGTCGGTCTGTACCAGTGAACTGTCATTTTTGAAATTCAAAATTTTCTGCAAAAATTCAGGTGAGTATTTCTCACCAGACATACGTATTTATATTTGGTAAATTATTGCAAGTGTATGTGTAAAATTGTATTTCACTATTATCTGTCTGTAATGTAATATAGAATGATGGACCCCATTTAAATTGACACCTCATCAGTATTATCTGTTATATTATTTCTGCAGTTATGTTATTGTTTATTTACTGCTTAAATCACCACTGCAAGTTCCCTGTTATTATAGATGGTATGGGCTGAAATGATAGGCCTAATTGATTATTATTGTTCACTTGTTCTGTTAACTGCTGTAAATTGTCTTGGGATTGCGGGTTCGAAATGATAGAACCCGGAGTTGTGTAAATATCGGATTGAAATGATATAAATCCGTTTCACTTGACCTAGGCTAGAAAATCTTATACAGGCCCGTGGTTTATATATTATTTTCTGAAATTATTTTAAATTATTTAAATTTAGAAATTTGATGATATTCTAATTTAAATTATATAAAGGATTTTTATGAGATTTACAATGATTTAAAAGGGGTTAAATAAATAAATGTTGAGTTAAAATTTTGGAATATAACTTGTTTAGAAATTCTATATTTTTGGAAAGGTAAAGATTTCAATACAGAAATAATAAATAATAAGTTATATTTGAAATTTGATGTTTAGCTAAAAGTCTACTACAGCATTTAATTGCTGTCTTTTGAAACTTGACTATTTTAAACCCATACTTTAGATAGCATTTCCTAGATGCTGTAGAAGTGAAATTGATTTAAAATTTATTTATTTAAAATTTCATCTCTATTTTGGGAATACGTTAAGATTTGGAATTTAAATATGAAATTGCTAATAAAGTAAGAAATTGAGTTTGGAAAGATTTAAAAGAAGAAAATTGATTTCTATTCTTTTGATAAAAGAAATAAATTCCAGATTTAATTGAATAAATTGAAATGGTATATCTTCAAAGGAAATGTTTTAAATCAAGGATTTGAAATTAAAGGTATTTGAAATATATATATTGATTTGAAAAATATAAAAATACCATTTTTCAAACTATAACCACGGGTTATAATAACGTTTGGTTGGCAAAGAGACCGGGATCGGATATGGGCATACTCTCTGTCGATACCGAAAACCACTTTGACTAACCGTGTACGCGGTGGAGATTCCAGAATGAAGTAGGTTGGTGGTGACGGTTTCTTGAAAGGTATATACGTGGACCCGACTCCCGTGAGTTGGCATAAGGTGGCTAAAACAGGAGCGATTCTCGGATTAATGAGGTAGCTCCTCTGATCGAACGCACTTCTTCGTATGCCATTCTATTACTCTTGTGATTGTTTGGTGCGCACCTTTGATTTGGGAGTGTTGTTCGAGGTGGGCGGTAACTGCGGCTACGCGTTTCCACCGGTCCGGATAGCAATTGGTATATCTACCCTGGCATTGCCTAGTTGTGCCGTGTCACCTACCCTAGCGAGCCTCCTACGAGTTTCTATTTGT
Source organism: Allium cepa (assembly GCA_030765085.1). Lineage (NCBI taxonomy): Eukaryota > Viridiplantae > Streptophyta > Magnoliopsida > Asparagales > Amaryllidaceae > Allium > Allium cepa. The sequence continues at coordinate 689,517,045 of CM060940.1, forward strand.
GTCGTACCTATGGAGTATCCTCTGGTAGCCTCCCGATCAGGAGGTATTACGGTACTGTATAGACTATTGGCATTATTTGTGTTAAGGGGAATATTGGGTCACTCCTTAACGCTATTTAAAAGTATGTTTACTTTACTATAGACACTATTATAATAGCGCAATATACTACATAGTAAATAGTTTAACGGATCCTTAGAGGATGGGCGATCCCAAGCATCCTTTAAGTTACTTGCTCTTTATTACAGTACACTTGATTTAGCTTACATTATATAAGTATGTATGTCCTGACTCGAGTGTTTTGTTTTATTGTACGCTCGGGTCAGCCTGAGTTGCAGCTTCAGCTTTCTTTCCGGAGCTAGGACCACTCATAGATCTCTCTTGCTAATTGGAAGCTTTTTCAGCTTTATCTATTTTGTAATTCAAGACATTTGAAGACTTTATATTTGCTTATGGCTTAAAATTGTATTGAAGTTTATGAACAACGTATTTCTATTTGGTAAAAGTTTTCAGTGGATTCATGAACCACTGTGTTATTTTATGTTCCGCTGTGAGATTCTGATATCTGTGTCTGTGATTCTGTGTATTTGGTTTCATTTGTTCCTTAGCTATATTTACAACCTATTGTTTTGAACTATTCCAGCTCGACAATTTTTAAGTTTTGTCGAATTCGAATGGTACAAAATAGTGGGTCGTTACAGTTGGTATCAGAGCTTTGGTTTAAACCACAGCCTAAGGAACGAAAACTCATTAGAGATAGAGTAGCAATACTCTAGAATGAGTGAAGTCAAATTCCAGAATCTTTTCCTTATGAGAGAACGTATTTTAAAGTATAAAATGATTTTCAAAGGGTTTTTAAGAAGTATTTTGATAAAAATAAAACTTCCTGTTTTTTTTAAATATATTTTCCAGCTATTTCTTCTTTCTCTCCATCGTTATATTCAAGCCTTTGTTAAAAGCTTGTCCAAGTTAAGCTGTATCTTATCCTAGAATATCTTGACCTCTATGTCTGGGATTCGACGCTTTCGATCTTCTACTCGGAGGCGATTGGTTAAATAGGCATGGTGCAGAAATCTCTTGTAGTTCTCGTACTGTTGCTCTTAAAGATGATTTAGGGAATCCATTAGAGATCCAGTGTGACTTACCTCAGGAGTTCGCTGGTAGTTTCATCTATCCTCTCGACACTTTTCCGGATGATATCCATTCGACCCCTGTAGTCAAACTTTTCCCGACATATTTGGTGAAGTCACTTCTTTACCAAAGCGGGAAATTTATTCCGTATCAATCTTATCCCTGGAGCAACGGTTTTCTCTCAGCTTGATCTAGCCACAGGTTTCCATCAGCTTAGAAATTGCTAAGGAAACCATACCCAAACTACTTTCCGAACTGAGAATGGTTTCTTTGAATGGCTAGTTATGCCTTTTGGCTTGACTAATGCCCCTGCTTTCTTTATAGACTTGATGAATCGCGTTTTCGTGGTGTGCTCAATAAATTTGTCCTAGTCTTTATTGATGACATCCTCGTTGAAAATTTATTCCTATACTCGAAAGAAAATCTAATATTATATATATAAGTATAATTTTCAGAATTTAACTAGTTGTTTAGAGATAATAATGTTTGATTTTATTTATAGTTTTGTAAACCATTGGTTTTGTCTTAATGAATAATTGAACTATAAAACATGGTTATAAATTTATTTGGAAACAGAAATGGATTTAAAACAAGAATTTAAGAATTTAATATCTGATAGTTTCAAACCTTGTGTTTAAAGTCTTAAAAGGATATATTATTATTTAAATTATTTTCGAATATAAATTTGTTTCCAAAGAATTTTAAAAGTTTTAAAAAAATTAGTGCTCTTCTCTTTGTCGCTGGAAAATAATTTCGGTGATGACTACAACATCATCGACATTCATTTTCGAGTATCGAAGTAAAAAGACCACGTTGTAGTTTTGTTTCAAAAATTTAATTGATTTGAATTTCTAAATATGACTTAATTTATAATATATATAGATATATGATTTAAATTTGATTTGACATATACTATATGTATGTATTTATTTATCTCTAAAGGGTTTGAAGTTAATTGGAAATTTAATTCATAAATTTATGTTAAAAGGGTGATTCTAATGATAAAATAAAGTCAAATTTTGAATGAATATTTAAACTTAAATAATAAAATTGGAAAAATTTTACTTGTATAATTGCATGCCAATATAACTTACCTAAATCATTCAGAAATTAACTATGTAATTGGAAAATGTATAATATAAAAGGATTTTATAAATAAAAATTTGAGTGGTTATAATAAATGTTATACACTTAAAGTTTCAGTTACAACAAGACAAATAGAGGTAAATAGAAATAAAATAATAATTGAATAATATACAATATCAAATGGTGTTAAAGGAAATTTAGAAATATATTGGAATAGTTATATTAAATATAATCTACTTAATATGTGCGATAAGATATATTAAGCAGAATATATTTAATAATAATCTGGAATAAAGAAAATTAAATTTGTTGAATAAGATAATTAATTTGGAAATAGTTAAGATTGATTTAACTTCTGTAAAAAATCAAATGAATTAAATCAATTATTGAATATTAATTAATTTAAATTGAATTTATATGGTTTAGATATTGAGAAAAATATTTGACATAGATGAGAAAATATTGAGAAAAATAAATTTAATTATAGTTTGGAATAAAGAAGAAATTAAATGGGGAATTTAGTTTATTTTGGGAAATGGTAAATGTACTTTAAAAAAATCAAGTTAAATTACCATTTCAAATTTGGACTAAAATTAAACATTTTAAATTAGAATGTTATAATACCTTGTGAAAAATTTGGAAAAAAAAAAATTTTGAATGATTTTTTTTAGTGTAGGGATATTATACAAGTAAATATGTAAATAAATAAATGTTAAAATTTTAAGTATAAATAGATGAAATCAAAGATTAATTTAAAATTGAATTTTATTGTTTAGATTAATGATTCTAAATTTAGGTTTCAATTTAGTTTTCTTTCAGGTTGTTTCTATTCCCCTACCTTCTTCCTTTTCGAGGACGAAAAGTTCTGAGTGGGGGAGAGTGTAATAGCCCAATTTTTTTTACAAGTATTTTTCACTTGTATTTTTTAAAAAAAAACCTTGGGGTTTATTTAAAGTGAAAAATAAATTTTAGGATTAACTAATAAGATCTCTGGAAAAATCAAGTTTTAATTAAGAAATCATTTATAGCTTAGGTGGTTAAGACATCTGGGCTATTCACGACATGTCACGAGTTCGAGTCTCGGCATGGTCAGAATTTCTAATTTTTTTGTATATAAATGAACTGGGTAATTACGCGTTAAAAAGGGCGCCTAAATTTAGGGAATAAGTACCGTATATATATATATATAAGATATGAAGAATGTAAACCAATTTGAATTTTAGTTAAGTATTAATTTTGAAGAATTTAGTGTATTTATAAACTGTTAAATATCGCGTTTAAAAGGACGCGTAAAATTTATGGTAAGTAATGTAATAAAACGTATAAAATTTAAAACGTTATTTTATATATATATTTTTGATGTTTTGTATTACGTCAGTTTGACGTACTTTTAAAATCATATATAAACACCTTTATGGATTAAAACATCAGTTAGTGATTTTTAAGACGAACGTTACTTTTGGTTGTAACTGACAGTTTTGGTTTTAAATAAAAGGTGTATATACGTTTCCATTTCCAAAAGCTTTGAAAAATTCTTGCCGTCATTTAATTAATCAAACTAAAAAAAAAAAATATATATATCAATTCTCATATAATTGGAACGGTTCATATTTTGCCATTCCTCTGATCACGAAACCTTATCTGCCTAAATCTTCAATCACACATATAAAGAAGCTGGAAGGGATATCAACGCATGCTTTGAAATGTCCAAAGAGATTTAATACTTGTTGCATGTTCAGTTCAAAGCCAATTTATTTGTTTACCGTTATTCCTAAAATCACGCAACTGTTTATTGGTAACAAATGTTGAAATCAAAAGTTTTGTATGTCTGGAAATAAAGCATGCATCTATGAAACATTCAATCAAATTTCTTGCCGTTCTTTGGTTCAATCAACATTTAATGCTTGCCAACATTTACGTAAGAAACTCCCTGCTTTTATCAATCAATTGGGCAAGTTTGAAATCTTAACATACCTGACCGTGAGAAATATTTTATCCACCTCATTTATAACTGTGTATTTCTTTTCGCCATTCAAATAAAAAGATTTATTTCCCACTTCTCATTTTCATTTGCGTTTAAAAATAAATTATATATAAGTTTTCTCTCTCCTTAATTCTTACTTTTTATTTGCCTAGCCTCTTTATTATTTTCCTATGTCTATCTCTTGACATTTATTTCTTTATTTTTCTAGATCTTATTTTATCTATTAAATATTTCTTATGTACATCTTTATTTAATAGCTTGTGTAACAACCCTAGTTTTAACAATTTATTTTATTTTAATTATTCAAATTTGAAATAATATTCTTATAGATTAGGTTTAACAATATGGTTAAATATTTGATTTGGAGATATATTTTATAAAATTTTGTATGCCAATAAAATTAAATAATAACTGTAAAATTTTAAGCTATTTTTGAACTGTTAAATTTCGCGTTTGGAAGACGCGTCAATTATAGGGTATAAGTGACGTAATAAAACGTGTGTTTTCAAAACGATATTTTCACACAAATTTTTGATGTTTTAGTTTGCGTCTGTTTAACGTAGTGTAAAAATCATATTTTCATATATTTTTGAAGAAAAATATCAGTCAGTGTTTTAAAAAGCAAATGTTACCTTGTTTTAATTGACAATTTGACTTTACACATATTGTATACGTTTCCATTTCAACTGCCTACATAAATTTGCCTTTTCATTTTGATATCAAACTAGAAAAATATCAAATCAAAATACATAAAACTGAAATAAATTCAACAAGTAGTAACGTACAAAATTTAAGCTAGACGTGTGAAACCTAACTGTCACTTTAAAGAAATCAACATGCACATCAATTCCTTTCCTCTGCCTCTATCTCATCAATTATCAACCTATAATCACGCAAGTTTTAATTTATAAGAATGTGTGTATTAACCCTGCCTTCATCACACAAACTTAATTATAGGGTAACATTAAAAACCTTATTCTCTCTGATGATTTCCTTTTTACTTAAATGCATGCAATTAAAGCTTGAAACCATACACACCATTTCTCTTCCTTTAGCCTCTGTTCTCATCAGTTATATATCAATTCAAATCCTTGAATCAAGTACGTAACTCACGCAGGAAATAAAATCTAGTTTATAAACATCAACAAGTTTTCAAAAAAAATAAAATCCTCTCGGCCTTCTCTTTATGCCTGCCTTCCATTAATCATGCCAGAAGATCAATGCTTGCAATATTCTTTTGTAACTGATGGGAAGAATTCTCGTCCATATCAATAGCATTTATATCAATAGAAACTGACACGTTATTTTTCTCATCTGCCTATAAACTCATTCCCCTCTACCCATTTGTTCTCTGCATCGATCCAATTCTCTGCTCCTTCTCGTGAATCTATCAGGTAAATAGTTATAGTATTGTTCTTTTCTTTCGGTTCGGATATTTTTTCTCCCTTTCTCTTTCTCGAAATTTTGTCCTACCTGTGCCTTGCTCGGCCATTTCCATTGTTATGCCATGCATAAGATGTCTGTACATTCATCCCTATGCTGAGATATAGGCTAGTCTTGTGCATATCAGAGGGTGAAGCAGTAGATTGGTGGGAGAAACTGAGTGTTATGAGGAATGGTTGAAATTTTATACAATAGTGATAAGTTGCATTTAGGAAGTTTAGATTCAGTGACAATATAAGAAATAGCCTTGTATTGAACCTGTTGATTTTCAAACTGCATATAGTGATCAGTAGGCCTTTTTCATGTTGAGGGATGTGGGGTGAAGTAACACTGATATAAAGATGAGTGTAGATATAGGTTGAGTTTTGCATGCATTTTGTAGTTGTAGGCTAGTGAGTTTTAGCCAAGAACCTGGATATGATATTTAATGTATGGGAAGGACTTTGGTTGATTTGTTTAAGATTTTCCAGGATTTGATTTAGTTAGTAGTGGAAAAAAAAATTACATTTTTTTATATTATATTATATATATTATATTCTTTAAGGGAGTTAACTTGCATTTGTGTTGAGTAGTCTGCATACATTTATGTTGGGTTTAGGGGAGTCTTTCAGTTGCCTTTATATAAGAAAGGGGTTGTCTGTTTGTAGGGGAGAGGAGTCATGTTCTTTATTTTATTTTATTTTTTTTCTTTTCTGAGATTTAAGATCTGGACAGGAGTATTGATGCATAACTGAAGTGAAATGTTGATGCTACTAGGAAATAGGGGTCAGTGAGTGTGAGATTTGTGTTTCCAATAATTTTTGAAAAAGAGATGGCTGGAAGTTTCTTTGCATTTTTTCGAAGAAATTTCAGTATTGGCTCGAAGCATGTGAGCTTGAGACGTGGGGAAGACTCGAAGTAGGTGGGTTTTGGCTCGGGTAAATGAGTTTAGTGGATACCTGTTACAGAGGAGTTGGGAGGTACTTGAAATTGAATAAGTGCGAAGCTTTGAAGAAAAAAAAAAAAAAAAAAGAAAAAAAGAAAAAAAGAAAAAAAAAAAGAAGAAAAGAAAAAGAAAACTGAAAAGATGGGAAGGGAAGGCTGCACAAAATTTTGGCCGTGTGCATGAATATAGAGTGGTGCACGTACGTGCATATATCCATATCACGTTCATGAAGAAAATTTGGTGCACGTGTATTCGTGTTCAACTTTTGCCGTAGTTGTTTAGGAAAAATTTTGGTCGTAAAATTTTAGCACGGTTCACAGTTTTGGGTATGTTTTGGTCACGTTACACGGTGAAGTGGTCGAGCAAAGCAAACATATTCTTGTTCTATTCTTAATTTTCCTTGACCATAAATTCTTAAGTCGCGTTTCAATATTTGAATTTTTCTAGATTTGAATCTAGGCGACGTCCGAGAATCTTTATCGTTACCCTCTGTCGGTCTGTACCAGTGAACTGTCATTTTTGAAATTCAAAATTTTCTGCAAAAATTCAGGTGAGTATTTCTCACCAGACATACGTATTTATATTTGGTAAATTATTGCAAGTGTATGTGTAAAATTGTATTTCACTATTATCTGTCTGTAATGTAATATAGAATGATGGACCCCATTTAAATTGACACCTCATCAGTATTATCTGTTATATTATTTCTGCAGTTATGTTATTGTTTATTTACTGCTTAAATCACCACTGCAAGTTCCCTGTTATTATAGATGGTATGGGCTGAAATGATAGGCCTAATTGATTATTATTGTTCACTTGTTCTGTTAACTGCTGTAAATTGTCTTGGGATTGCGGGTTCGAAATGATAGAACCCGGAGTTGTGTAAATATCGGATTGAAATGATATAAATCCGTTTCACTTGACCTAGGCTAGAAAATCTTATACAGGCCCGTGGTTTATATATTATTTTCTGAAATTATTTTAAATTATTTAAATTTAGAAATTTGATGATATTCTAATTTAAATTATATAAAGGATTTTTATGAGATTTACAATGATTTAAAAGGGGTTAAATAAATAAATGTTGAGTTAAAATTTTGGAATATAACTTGTTTAGAAATTCTATATTTTTGGAAAGGTAAAGATTTAAATACAGAAATAATAAATAATAAGTTATATTTGAAATTTGATGTTTAGCTAAAAGTCTACTACAGCATTTAATTGCTGTCTTTTGAAACTTGACTATTTTAAACCCATACTTTAGATAGCATTTCCTAGATGCTGTAGAAGTGAAATTGATTTAAAATTTATTTATTTAAAATTTCATCTCTATTTTGGGAATACGTTAAGATTTGGAATTTAAATATGAAATTGCTAATAAAGTAAGAAATTGAGTTTGGAAAGATTTAAAAGAAGAAAATTGATTTCTATTCTTTTGATAAAAGAAATAAATTCCAGATTTAATTGAATAAATTGAAATGGTATATCTTCAAAGGAAATGTTTTAAATCAAGGATTTGAAATTAAAGGTATTTGAAATATATATATTGATTTGAAAAATATAAAAATACCATTTTTCAAACTATAACCACGGGTTATAATAACGTTTGGTTGGCAAAGAGACCGGGATCGGATATGGGCATACTCTCTGTCGATACCGAAAACCACTTTGACTAACCGTGTACGCGGTGGAGATTCCAGAATGAAGTAGGTTGGTGGTGACGGTTTCTTGAAAGGTATATACGTGGACCCGACTCCCGTGAGTTGGCATAAGGTGGCTAAAACAGGAGCGATTCTCGGATTAATGAGGTAGCTCCTCTGATCGAACGCACTTCTTCGTATGCCATTCTATTACTCTTGTGATTGTTTGGTGCGCACCTTTGATTTGGGAGTGTTGTTCGAGGTGGGCGGTAACTGCGGCTACGCGTTTCCACCGGTCCGGATAGCAATTGGTATATCTACCCTGGCATTGCCTAGTTGTGCCGTGTCACCTACCCTAGCGAGCCTCCTACGAGTTTCTATTTGTGTCGTACCTATGGAGTATCCTCTGGTAGCCTCCCGATCAGGAGGTATTACGGTACTGTATAGACTATTGGCATTATTTGTGTTAAGGGGGATATTGGGTCACTCCTTAACGCTATTTAAAAGTATGTTTACTTTACTATAGACACTATTATAATAGCGCAATATACTACATAGTAAATAGTTTAACGGATCCTTAGAGGATGGGCGATCCCAAGCATCCTTTAAGTTACTTGCTCTTTATTACAGTACACTTGATTTAGCTTACATTATATAAGTATGTATGTCCTGACTCGAGTGTTTTGTTTTATTGTACGCTCGGGTCAGCCTGAGTTGCAGCTTCAGCTTTCTTTCCGGAGCTAGGACCACTCATAGATCTCTCTTGCTAATTGGAAGCTTTTTCAGCTTTATTTATTTTGTAATTCAAGACATTTGAAGACTTTATATTTGCTTATGGCTTAAAATTGTATTGAAGTTTATGAACAACGTATTTCTATTTGGTAAAAGTTTTCAGTGGATTCATGAACCACTGTGTTATTTTATGTTCCGCTGTGAGATTCTGATATCTGTGTCTGTGATTCTGTGTATTTGGTTTCATTTGTTCCTTAGCTATATTTACAACCTATTGTTTTGAACTATTCCAGCTCGACAATTTTTAAGTTTTGTCGAATTCGAATGGTACAAAATAGTGGGTCGTTACATATAAATATAAAATCATTTGTAATGCAAATTATTTATATATCATACCTTCCCGTGTCTATGATTTATGCAATGCTTTTATTTCTGTGCTTGTCTAGCATTGCTCTATTGCTTAGCTCTATAACTTTGAATACTAAATAAATTTCTATGCTTGTCCAGCACTGCTCTGTTGCTTAGCTTGTTCATTATTAGTCAAGCATGCGATATTAACTAACTAATTTTGTTCTCTATTGACTAAAATTGTTTATCATTATTATCCCGCCTTTTGGCAAGGCCGTGATCTCATCATCTTTGCTAGAAACGGATGGTTACTAATCTTAAGAATCAGTTGTATACGATACTATGGACGATGGTCGAGGAAATCAAGACGGGGACCCAATCGAGGTCGAATAAGTATGGAGTGAGAAGCATAGCCACATGAAGCTACATTTCAAATTTCAAGTCGATCAGAGTTAATATGCTCGAGTTATGGGCAAAGCAATGATTTATATGGATCGATCTATGAGACAGCTTAAATCAGCAAAGATCGATCAATATCTAAAAATCCACATGGCTAATTCATTTGAAACCTTCAAAACATTAATATATTGAAGAGTAGAGCCCATAAGAATGATCACAGGACATGATTCATAAAATTGCATTTTCAACGATCGTTCGGAATGATTGGTGTAAGATTGCCAAGGTGCCTGTTCAACAAAGATCGATGGATATCTCACAATCTACAACTCGAAATGACTTTATATTTTAGGAGCAAGGTTTAGAGGCATGTGGGACCCTCCCACAAATGATTTCACATTAATTGGAGACCAAAAATAACGATCGACATAACTATGGCCGATCGTTCTAAAATATTGAGTTAAGGCCACGATCGTTTGGTGGACCCTTATGGATCTAGAGACTCTTGTTGCAAAATTTCAACTCAATCCATTCATGTCTTCTCCTATAAATACAACAACCATTATCCATAAAGAGGATCCTTCATTCTGCTAGCTAGGCTCTGCCATTTTTGTTCTTCACTCTTGTACTAATGGATTCTAGCTGATCCAAACATTCTTCTAATCATAATCCAGTGCAAGATCAATGAAAATATGAAGTGGACATAGGCCAAGATTGTCGAACTACTATAAAAATCCGTGTGTTCCTTTACTTTTTCTGCTATATTTTAATTTCATTCATCATTTAATCTCTATGACATTCTATTGGGCGTTGATGCCTACTTTTGGCATCAACATGTTGATGCTTTCACTGAGAAGGGAATTCTCAGCTTAATTGGATCTCATCTTCTACTGGTGGAATTTCATGTTTGAGGGATAGATCTAGCTTTCGACCAATAAGTTACCGATTTTACTTAGATTTGAAAGAGATCTATAAGGAAATTATAGTCATAGCCAGAGAAGCCAAATCTACTTCCCCTGTGGAAGAAGGAAATATTAGTGATTGATTAGTCATGTGGTTGATCAATGTGGATACATTTTCAAGTTTTGAAGCAGCTTTGATCGATAGTTTTTTCTGATTGATTGTTCTATATGATCGTTTATCTACAATATTTCCATATGAAGGCATTTCCACAATTGTACAAACGTGATTTGTACGATCGTTATTTCTAACCGATCGTTTTTATGTATGATCGTTCCACGCAATCATTTCTCCATGATCTTTCCACTCACCAACGTAAATTATACGATCGTTCCAACATTGCCTTAATCGCTCATTTTTTTCATCGATCGTCCCATAAGATCATTCTTGTACAATCATTGCGCTACTATGTGGATTACACCAATCGTTTCCAATCGATCATTTTCTACTATGACCCATAACCTATGTGCGGTCCATACCGGCTGTTCCTATATGATAGCTTAACAATACAGATCATTATTTTCACTGATCATTATTTCCAACGATCTTTCCAATAGATGGTCTCCACCGATCGTTCCGGCTAAATTTTTCACCGGTCGTTCCGGTTAACATTATCACATTCGTTCCAGTTAACATTTTCACCTTTCGTTCCAGTTAACTTTTTCACTGATCATTCAAACTACCTTGGTATTCAAACTAATCGTTACTACAGCTGATCGTTCCACCCTTTGGATTCTAACCGGTCGTTTTCAACCAATTGTTGTTTCAACCAATCGTTTTCATTACACCGATCGCTTTTCAAAAAAACTTTTTCGGATACGATCCAAATTTTAAGAAAAAGGATTTAAAATACGTGCCGCAGCATAGTTCCCCCGCATTTTTCATTCAAAACTCAACTTAAAGACGTTGCATTCTATCTACTTCCCTTACGTTCTATAATTGACTGAGGCATATGGGACCAAGTAGCAGCTTTTGAATTGCAGCCAAGGAATGGACGAGGAGCTGCTACTCAAACGAAAGTCCTTAAGGAAGAAGAACCAAATTGATATGAAAAAACTAGGATCGATTACTAGATCAAACTTCCAAGGTGGATTGCGCTGATTGTTCAGCTTCCAATCGACTAAATTGACGGCTATAGCCATCGAAAAGCTCACTTCATGGTTGATCTAAAATAATCACCCATCTAACTCAAAGCAAACCCAAGAAACTTTGGCCCAAAGCCAAACTCGAGTAAAACCAAGCATACGAAAGTATGACTCCAAACACTGTTCTTCACTGACCTAGCACTTCAAATTCTACAACTCTAAGCAAACTTGGAACAGACTCCAAGCAAATAGCATATTTTCTCGGGTCGGACACCAAGTAAATTATAATCAATCCATTAATAATGGTACATCTTGCTTTACTCATAACTCAGCATACAGACTCTAGATGACTTAAAATTTGGGGTGAAACCTCAAGAAGCCTTATTTACTGTCTTATATGGATCGCACACCATTTGGGTGAAAATTTAGGGATCATCACCGATCAACAACTCCACCCTGTCCGATTCGCCATTCGATCGGCATTCTGAACCATTCAAATGTTGGACAATCATGCATACATCATTCATAGGCATTACAAGCAACCGTAACTTAGAAACAGACTGACGACAATTGGAGCATCTCCCTTGTCGAAACCTATTCATCGAAGCCGTTCAACATGTAGAATATCTAAGGAGATTCATTGTGCCGACCATCTAGCCTATTCTGTGAACATAGACCCTCGAAAACATCTCATGAAATATGAGTGCCATGTGGATCTCGCCAAAGCGACGGATGCCATCGAATGCATATGTTTTCCTATATTCCTCGAAAGAATAACGATTATGTAGTTTACGCCGTTACCACCTAGATCCATCTCCTCATCCAATCAACCGAATCAGAAGTTTATCGAATAATTAAGGATGTATGCGACTCACACCAAGGATGTGACGTCATTATCCAATTTACTCTAGATATCAGCGAGCCGCTCAAAGATTTCCTGTAGAGATTCAACGTCATTGTCACTAAAGTGAGCAATCCCAATGAGAATATCATACTGATGGTGTTGATAAGGGGAATCGACCTTAAGACAAACTTTGGCGACTGATTAGGAGTAAAAAATGCAGGCTCGTTGGCTATAGGAATTCAATGCGAGAGCATTATTGAGGCCTTGGACGAGGACTATATTTTATGAGACGAGCTAGAATCATAAATTTTGATTCATATACTCCTTTGAGCTATTCAATCAAAAATATCTACTTGGAGACTCACAATTCGAAGCAGTATTGGAAACCAGCCTCAAGAGAGCCCACCAAAATCAAGGAGAAGTCTGGAAAGTATTGCATACTTCATCATACAAACGGTCGTAACACTGGCAATTGCAAGCACTTTCGAAATATGGTCGAAAACTGATCCGGAAAGGAAAGCTTCAACAATATATGCAAACACCGTAGAATGGTGGGCAGGGAGCAGCTAATCAACATAGAACTTTGTTTATTAACTGTACCGCTTGCGGTCGACTTCCAGCTGATAAAAGCTGGGGTGAACTGGAAAAGCGAGTATACGACGTTGCTTCACTTATCAATAAGATTTATTTCTATTTCAATTATGTTGTGAACTATGACCAACTTGAACTAAACTACTTCCAAATGATGCAGGTGACTAAGTACATAGAGTTGGGTGCCAAACAATCTCCAAGGACCATGATCGAACCTTTGGGGTTTCATCAAGACAACCGTGATTCAACTGCTCATCAACTACCATATGCCCATGACTTATGGGCAAGGACTCAAAATGGAAAGTGAGTGTGACTAGACCATCCACTTCCTACTTTGTGCTTTGATTTCGACAGAACATCTATGCCTTACTCAGAGCCCTACAAGGATAAGATCCAATGAAAAATGGACATGACCGGTCGTCTACTTATCAACCTCCATGCCTGACTTGAAGACCGAAAAAACACTTGAAGTGGATGCAATCCGACTATCCAGTCCCTAGTTCATACTTTAAGTTTTCCAAAATACTTATGCCCCTCCCAAAGCTCAGTAAGACTGTGGATGTGATTTGACTGTCCACACATTAACTCCTACCCTAGACACATGGGGTAGTTTAGGTGCTCGACTTAAAGTAGGCGTGACTGGTTGTCTGCTCATCAACCACCACCCTCGACACGAGGACACGATTGTAGCTTAAGGTGGATGCAGGTTGACTATCCACCTAATAACTCTCTACCTCTACTTGCCAAGAAGAGTATAAAGCAAATTGTACGAGCCTGACCGTCTAGCCCAAGCATGGCTATGATCCGACCATTCTTCGCCTACTCCCTTCCTTCACTTGACAAGAAGAGCTACAATCACAGAGCTACCATCACCAAGCGGATATGAATTGATCGTCTCACTTACCAAGTTTTGTCCTCAATGCAGAGGGCAAAATTCCATTCCACGAATGAATGTGATTAGAATTTTCGTTTAACAACTCTTACCTTGACTTGACATATGGAGAATAAATCAAAATCAGGTGTGAATGACCACCCATTATATAACTCTAGTTCGTAGAGTGCAGATTGAGTATAAACACCAAAAAGATGGATGCGGTACGACTGTCCATCGATCAACTCATGTTCCCAGTGTGCGGACTAGAGTATAAACACTGAAAAGATGGACGTGGTCCGACCGTCCATCAATCAACTCTAGTTCCTAGAGCACGGGCTGGAGTATAAACACAAAAGGATCTACGCGGTCCAACCATCCATCGATCAACTCTATTCCCAGAGTGCGGACTGGAGTATAAACACAAAATGATGGACGCGGTCCGACCGTCCATCGATCTACTCTAGTTTCTAGAGTGCATACTGGAGTATAAACACAAAAAGATGGATGTGGTCCGACCGTCCATCAATCAACTCTAGTTCCCACAGTGTGGACTGGAGTATAAACACAAAAGGATGGACACGGTCCAATAGTCCAATGATGAACTCCAGTATTCAGAGCATGGTCAGGAGTTTGAATACATCAAAAAGTGTTTGCGGTTCGACCATCTGCTTTCTATCTCTTCCCCCTGAATTGGGGGCAAAGACGCAACTTAAAGTGGATGCGGTCCGACCATCTGCTCCCCTACTCAGGCACAGAGTTCGCAAAAACGTTCATCTCACTCCCATGTTTTGGCAGAAGCAAGATCTAAATGAAAGTGGATGTGGTACAAATGTTCATGCATCGACTCTTGCTCGGTGCACGGGGCAGTTTGGGAGCCCAAGTTTAAATCGGATACGACCTGACCATCCACAAATCAGCTCCTTCCCAAGATTCATTGTGAAGAACTCTAAGTAAGAGTGAACGTGATACAATCGACCACTCTTCAACTACTACCCCTCACTTGAGGATGAATAAATGACTAAGAAAAATGTGGTTCGACCATTTTCAGGAATAACTCTAAACCCCTAAAGTGTGGACAGGAGTATAAACACAAGTTGGGTGTGGTTCAAACGCACGCCAAAAAACACTTATCCCCAGAGTGCGGATATGAGTATAAATAAATTGATCAGTGCGTACTCTGGATACAACCAGATCCCGATGCATGTCCTCCATCAGAAGCACACCAGTTCATTACCGATCTAAGGCTATATTGCTATGTTATGATGCCATTTGAACTTAAGAACGCTAGTATATCTTCAACGTCTATACCGACCAGCCATTACGATGGGTCCTATAGTGACCTGAGATGTCTGGAAGTTTAATCAAATATATTATCAAGCTAATCCATTTCGACATCACTTATCTCCCTCGAAGAGCTATCCATGGACAGATATTAGAGGACTTTATAGCATAATTCACTACACTAGATGACTCTCCAAAAAATAGTAGAGAACTAGCCAATCGATGGAAAATGTAAATGGATAGAGCATCCAACGATCGGTGTTCTAATGCTAGAATCATGTTAGCGATGCCTGAAAAAACGATCGATTTGCTACACCGTGAATCTCGACTTCCTTGCAATAAATAACAAAGCTGAGTATGAAACCTTGATCGTCGGCCTCAAAGTTGCCAATGAAATAGGAGTGAAAACTTTACAAATCTTTTGTCATTCTCGGTCAGTAGTATGCTAAGTTAGGAGAGATTATTAGGCTAGGGGTAGCGACTTACTCCTTATCTCAGCCAGGTCCAAGAGTTACTGGCCGACTCTGAGTATTACACCATTATACACATCCTTGGAGAACAAAATGAAAAAGCCAACCCATTGGCCAAGGCAATCAGTTTTGGGAATGCGCAGAAAATAGACTTTGCCTCGATTGAAGTACTAAATGCTCCAAACATCGACCAAATGGAGGTTAATTGGGTTCTAGAGACGGAATCGGAAAGGGAGTCGTAGATCACTCCTATCAAATATTATCTACAATGAGGGATCCTTCCCGGATGGAGAAATAAAAAATAACGGATATTCCATAAAGCTTCACACTACATCATCCAAGAAGGAGTTATGCATAGAAAAGGTTTCTATATTCCCCTGCTTCGGTGTATCGCCCATAACGAAATAGAACGAGTCTCTAGAAAAGTCCATGCAGGAGAATGTGATGGTCACACCAGGGGGCAAACCCTGAAAATGAAAATACTCCACTATGTGGATCACGCTAGACAATGCGAAGAGTGCTAGATGTTTGTAAAAAATTCCTAGAGCTCCGCTGATGGAAGTTACATGAATGGTTAGTACATGGCGTTTGCCACTTGGGGCATTGATATTATTGGTTCCTTACCGATCTCTAAAGATAGAGTGAAGTATGCCATCGTACTATGGATTACTTCAAAAAATAAGCTTCAAGTGAACCTTTAGCCACTATAACTACAAAGAAAGTAATCAGCATCATTGTCTGGAGCATCATCTATCATTTTAGCCTTCAACGAATCATTGTAAATGACAATGGAACCCAACTCGACGGTGCCGAATTCAAAGACTTCTGCCATCGACATCGTATTGGAAATAGTTTTGCAGCTGTTGCTCACCCTCAAGCAAACTGACAAGTTTAGGCTATGAACAAAATTATGAAGAAATGTTTGGAAATGGCTATAGTTAAGTGGGTAGATGAACTCCCAACGACATCATGGGATTATAGAACCACCCACAAGTTCGTGACTGGCCATACTCCATCCGTCCTTGCTTATGGCTCTAAGATCGTCATTCCTGTAGAACCCAAAGTCCCTTCCCATCAAGTGACTTATTGCGCCCCCACTTCATTATAAAAAAATAAACAAAGAATCGCAACCAATTGCAATTGAATTATAAGGAATCGGTGAGAACTCGTGAGCATACAAATGCCTACGGGAGCCAATGTCAAGAACGTGTACTTAAACATGCACGCTTATATTCTAAAAAATTCAATTTCTTAAAACCGACAAAAATTGAATTTTAACCTGGGGTTATTAGTGAAAAGACTAGATCAGATATCCAAATATTACTAGCCAAGTAGAACCGTACACATATAGCAACTGATAGAATCCAATCCTAAATTTATGCTATTTGAATTCGACCAAGCGTCACGGCGATCAATGCGGGATACAATGCTTTGGGAAGATAACACAGTAGTTTCTCGCTATTCCATGCCCATGAAATTGGGAGCACATCTACAGCTGATAGCTTGAAAGTTTCATCTCCAAGCTTCTATGCAATCATGTAGTGAACTTCCTAATTCAGACCAAGTGCCCCCTTACCTAAAAATACTTCTTTTAAAACAAGATAACTTATTTTAAAGAGACAAGTTCTAACATTGGCACTAAATTGCATTGCTACTCTTATCTGGTGAACTAATACCTCAAATCAGCCTCTTATCATTGTTCTTTGACCAAGTTAAGGGACTCTGACGAGAGTTCCTCATTCATCTTGGGATCATTATGCAACCTTATACGAGAAGGGCTTCAGATTTGATCAGTATCATGGCCCTAGTTCCTTAGACAAAGGCAAATTAAGTATGACCAGTCGTAGACTTCTGGGTTTTTCGATTGGCCCATTGTGCCATTGGAAGCTTTTTCACCTAGTTTCCCTTGGCCCTCTTCAATATTTTCTTAATGATAGATTCGATGATTTTGTTAACTGCCTCCACATATCCGTTTGCATATGGGTGTCCTACTGCTGCAAAGCTCTTCTCAATCCAGTATTCGGCGCAAAGCCTTTGGAACTTTCCACTTTCGAACCGAGTTCCTTTATTAGTAGCTATATTTTATGGAATTTCAAACTTACACAAAATGTTCTTCACTAAAAGTTGATCAGTTTCTTTGAAGTGATCATTATAAATGGTTTCACTTCAGTCCAGTTCGTCCACATCCACTATTGCATACTTCGCTCCGCCTTTCAACATTGGTAGCACAATAATAATATCTATACCCCATACTACAAACAATCATGGGGAAATCATTTGCATAAGCTCATTCGATGAGGCTCTTGGTATCCTTGCAAACCTTTAGCACTTGTCACATCTCATAGAATAATCAGGTGCATCATGATTGTTTGTTGGCCAGAAATATCCATACCAATGAACTTTCTTTCCTATAGTTCATTCTGTAAGGAGTGTGATCACTATAGCTTCCTTCATGCACGTCTACAAGGATCTTCTTAGTTTCATCTTTGGTGACACACCTAAGCAAGGATATTGTGAATCCTATCGTATATAACATTACTTACAGAATGAACCGAGCCACTTTACGCATGAGATTTCAGCGTTCATTCCTTCCATTTGGGAAAGTTCCTTTTAGTAAATACTTTTTGACTGGAGTCATCCATGATTCCTTCTCGTCCTCGACCTCTTGGATCCAATCAACATCCATCTCATAAATGCTTGGAGTCATTAAAACCTCTACTTACATGATTCCTAACACTTATGCATCCTCAGTGCTCACCAATTTTGCTAGCGAATCAGCATTCTATTTTCCTCCATAAGGAGGTGCATTTTCGTGTAATGCTTAACATTGCTCGGCAATCCCAATACTTTTGATAGGTAAGGGGTGAGCCTTGCACCCTTAGCCTGAAATTCCTTCTTAACTCGGCAATCCACCAATTTGGAGTCTAAAGATATGATTGTCTTCACATCCAGCTCATTTGCAATCTTGAATCCCATAGTTAACACTTCATATTCAGCTTTGATTTTCATCACTTGGAACTCTAGATTTAATGCATAATAGATCCTCCATCCTTTCGGGGTTATGAGAAAGACCTCTACCTTGGAATCATGCTCACTAGAGGTGCTTTCAACAAATAACTTTCACTGAGGAAGTTGTACCAACTCTTCTTCCACTTTATTATCTCAAATGGTGAATTCAGTAAAGAAATCTCCAGTGTCCTCCGTCAAATCACCTTCATAGGATGGTAAGTTATATCATACTAAATTAACTCAATATTCCACTTTATCAAACTCTCTAATGTCTCGAGTCGATATAGCACCTCTATAAGTTGTTGATCAATTAACACCTTTATCAAATGAGCCATGAAGTATGGTCCCGGCTTCGTCAATGCGATTAGCAGACATGATGCCAGTTCTCTAACTTTACGTAGTTCTTTTGTGCTCCTGTAAGACATTTTAGTACACTGGTCTTTGGATCTTGTATTCATCACATGCCATGGATACACTTAATGCATGAGCCGATGTTGCTAAATAAACGTACAGGTCTTCTCCTTCCAAAGGCTTGGACAGTACCAGTGGTTTCTTCATATGCTCTAATAGTTTCTGAAATGCAGCTTCACATTCATTTATCCATCGAAACTTTCCTTTTTCTATATCGAGAGTGTAAAAGGATGATATGAACATATCTATGACCTTTGAGATGAATCAAATCAATGCGATAACTTTTCCATTCAAGCTCTGTATTTTCCTCGTCATCTTTGGGGCCGTACACAATTTCAACGAATCAATAATATTCTAGGTAAGCTTCAATCCCTCTTGATTTTACAATGAAACCTAAAAACTTGCCTGATGCAACTTCAAAAGAATACTTCAATGGATTCAATTTCACTTCATACTTTTGAAGCACATTATATATCTTAGACAGATCGCCCATTTGATCCGCCGATTACCATGGTTTCATGAGAATGTCGTCCATGTAGACTTCCATCGTCCACCTAATCTGATCTTTAAACATTTTATTCAACAAGTACGGATAAGTAGCACCAGCATTCCTTTGAACGAACAATATGTCTCTTTAACATTACGACCCAAATCTATGATAAAAATCATAAGCTTTTGAACTGGGACATGCATCACAATCTAGTTATAACTAGCGTATGTATCAATTAAGGATAATAGTTCATGTATGGTCATTCCATCCACCGATTGGTCTATTCATGACAAAGGGAAGTAGTCTTTAGGAACGTTTAATTCAGGTCAGAATATTAAATGTAATTCTGCCATTTTCTGTTTGCCTTCTTGACTAATACTGTATTCGATACCCACTCTATGTATATTGCATCATGGATGGATCCATTTGCCTTCATCTTATCCACTTCTTCTTTCAACTCAACGGATCGCTCTAGTTACTTGCAGCATATTTTCTGTTTGGGGGGGGGGGGGGGTTACTTGGTTTCACGTATAGGATGTACATAATTTCACGTGATATCCAACATATATGGGAATGTGTCGAAGTCAATACGTCCATGTTCGCTCGAAGAAACCCTACCAACTCATTTCTTAAGTTAAGAAACGACTTTAAGAACCCTAATTGGGTCATCATCATTAATCAGAATGTCAATCATCAGCTCCATCAGAGTCACCCTCACTTCTTCTGGCTTTTTTAGTGGGTCCATAGGCATATCAAATTTGCTGTTGGACCTGAGCTATGGCTTTGGTGATAGTTTCTATGCTTCTATGGATTTGATGCCGAGATGCTTCTCTGCATTCTTGTGCTTCTCTCATTGTTTTGATTCTCTAAGATCTGCAAAGTATCACTCTCGACCTGTATTCTAATCGCCTTGGATTACTCCTACTCCATTCTCGATTAGGAACTTCTTCATCAAGCACTACAGAGCTAGTGCAATCCTAAACCTGGTAAGGGTCGGTTAGCCCAAGAAAGCATTACAGACCGAAAATCCATCAACCACAACAAACATCTACAATCGCACTACCTTGCAGTCTCCTCCTCCCAATTCAATTAGAAGTTCGATGCACCCAACTGGTTACTTGGCCTCTCCAGTAAATCCCTGGATGCAGCATTTACAATCCTTCCGATCCTTCTCATTGAGGGTCATCTTGGCCCAATCACTGCCGTAATCATCATCGGGTCACGTGTCGATGCTTCCACCCCATCGACATCTCTATTTCTAAACACAATGTCATCATCAATTTTTTTCTATTGTTTTGCTAGAGCACCCTCCTCTTTGGCATAACACATTTCTTGAGGCATGTTCCACAAGGAGTTGCTATAGCACTCCATATCATTATAACTCTTTTTCGTAGGGTACGGACTTCCTAAAATTGTGTTAATCACAATCCCTCTAGTTGGCTATTTTGATCCCTACCTACTAGATACAACATTGTTTCCCTAGGAAGATTGCCCTTGGGGTTGATTATTTGTGTGACGACCCGGAATTTTTAAGCAATTTAAATCGGAATATTTAATCGATTTTAAATATTCAATAGTATAATTTTCAATTGAATTACGAATATCACAATTTATTTGATAATTAATTATTGAATTATATAATTTTGAAGATGGGTGAATTGTTGAATCTGGAGTTTTAAGCCTATTAAAAATAATTGGAAGGCTTGTAAAATTTATATTAACAATATTGAAATTAATAGAACTTTAAAAATTAAATTTAATAGTGTTTTGTTCAGTTTTGAAAATTTTATAGTTTAAATTGAATTTAAAAATAACCCTTCGAGGCACAGTCTCGGAATACACCGAAACCAGTTTCATTGAGTTCGTAATATTGAACTATTATCGGATTTCAAATTTCGTATTGATCGGAGTTTGTATGTGAGTGTACGAAATATAAACGTGCTGGGAATTTAATTGATAATAACCTAATAAAATTTAATTTAATTGGTTAAGCTTCTTGTATACGCCATCTCATATTCGTTTTAACACGCTACCCTTATTTTTTTCCATCGTTCACTTCTCGTTCCTTCTTCTGAAAGCCGAGCGAGTTCTTTCCCAAATCGATATTTTTCGTATAACAAACCTTAATCTTTCTTCAATTAATCGAAATCTTCCCTTGCCCTTCTTTTTAAAACAGCCGACACCCCTCCCTTCCTTCAAATCACAAATCAATTCTTTCGATTCGATGCTTGGGGTTAAGGTCGCGACATCGCGTGGGGGATGCTCGCGTGGGCCAGTTCGCAGTGGTTCACCGACAGCAATCTCGAGGTCGGCAGGGCAGTGATGGTCTGATCTGTTCTTCGATGGGTTTTGGACGAGTTTGCAGGTGTTAACCGAGCATGTTGTTATGGTGGTGGTAGCGGAGGCCTCGTGTAGTGGAGATCGAGTGGTGATGGGTTTGATTTCGGAAGGGAATCGAGGAGTTTGGTCACGATGCTTTTGGGGAGGATCACGAATTAGGTCTGTCGAGAGGGTGCTCGATGGTAGCTGTGAGGTATTTTATTTTCTATTATTTTTATAATTTATTTACTTTTATGTATAAATATATCCGTAAAATATATATATATATATATATATATATATATATATATAATGTAGAAATATATAGTGTCACGTGCCTAGTTTAATTTTAGGTAAACAAGAAAAATTAGAATTTTGAAATCTATTTTTAAGTGCATAGATATTTAAAAGGAAAATTTATCAATTAAAATTAATTTCTAGTTTAAATTTTAAAATAGTAGTTGGATGTAAATTTTAAAATGGAAATTTTGTCAGAATATAAATTTAAATTTAATCTATCAAGTGGAGATCAATTATTCAAATTGTTCAAGTATTAATAATGTATTTATTTATTAAAAGAAACAAAGTAGTTTCAATAAAATTTCGGTTAATTAAATTTGCCTAAGAATTTTTATAGTTTAAAATAAATCATTGTTAATTAAAATATTTACCTAGGAAATGGATTATTGAATTCATTCAAATATTAATGAAACACTTAATGTTTATACAAGGTTATTGACCGGAAAAACCAAGACATAATTGATGTGGACTGCCAACAAATGCAAGGTGAGTTAATCTCACTCAGTTGAAATTTAAATTTAAATGATTAAATTTAAATAATTGTTTGAATGGTTGAATTGGTTGTTGTGTTATATAGTAGTATATACTACACTTTGAAATGATTGATTTCCCTCATTTTATAGTGAAAATATTTATATTGTGCTAACATCTGTAGATGCAGGGAAAAACAGGTTGGAGGGATCCAACTGGATCCCTCAACATTTATTTAAAATATTTAAATTACCCTGTTATGATGATTTGATATTTTATGATGGATTATGTTGAAATATGGAATGCTATGGTTTGATTGGATAATTGGGTATAATGAATTTCCAAAAAAAATATAACTTGGACGTTGGAAAGAAAAATAAAGGAAGTAAAATTTCAAGTAAAATAAATATAGGGAAAGTTGAATAAATTTAAGAATGAATTGGAAAAGAAATAATCTGATTTTAATTTTTTTTATAAATAAACTGTGAGTATAGAAAGGGAAATTTGAATAAACAGGAAATTAATGAATTTTTAAAAATTCAGTATTATTATTCAAAAGAACAAGCATTTATTTAAAAGTTAAGATTTAAATTATTGGGAAACCTGGAATTTGTATATTTCAGTTAAAAGTTAGAATCAAATGAAAAATAATAACAACAACAATAATTAAGTCCATACTTAATGGATTTCGGAATGAATTCAGTAATTAAAGAAATTTATTTCAAATGCGATAAGTTTGAAATCAATTCTGGGAAAATTGATTTAAGTAATGGAGGTTGGATCTTCTCCCTGTATAACTAAGTACGTTTCAAATTAAGTTTTTGAAGTAAGTTTTAAAATATAAGTTAAAAGTTTTAAGTTGATTTAAAGAAGCAAGTTGGAAATTTATTATTTCTAAACATTTAAATCCTAAAGTAAGTCTTTCCTTTTAATCTATTATAGCAATAATTATGTAAAGAGTGACTTAGTATGTTATTTTTAAAAAAAATGAAAAAAAAATCTAGTTTTATATTTTATTTAGTAACCTTATTTTAAAGTATTCATATAGTATGTATTTTTTTTCAAATCATTGAAGTAGTTTTAAAATCAATGTTTTAAAGTATATTTCAAAGTAAAGCGTTTAAAATTATTTTAAAATCTAGTTTTGTGCTTGGTGATTTCGGAGGAGATAGAAAATAATTGGGAAAGTTTATTCTGAAAGGAAAGATGGTTTTGAAACTGTTCTCAAAGGATTGAAAATAGAAACATATTTTGTGAAGATATTTTGAGGATAATAAATAATTTTGGAAAAATTTTCACTGTTTGATGGATGTTTGTGAATAGGAAATTGATAGTTAAATAACCGACTATCAATATTGGCCAAATGCGTTGATCGTTTCGAAGAGACCGGGATCGAGATTTATTTCTCGAAAACCACTTCGATCCGGTTTGTACGTTGCGTGAAACGTGTTCGGAGTCGAAGATGGAGCAGTGAAGTGCAAGGGCTAGTCGCTACTAATCCTGAGGATATTTCCAAAATGGATGTAGTAAGAATAGTGCCTTCGGTTCCGTTCGAACCCGGGACAGACTTGTATGGATGAATGCTTGCGAAACATCGTCAGGTGGACGATGGGCATTCTAAGGGATATTGTTCTTAAAAGGTAACGCTTAGCCTCAAGCCTCATCAAATGGGAATGACTGAAAATCAGGGGATATGCAGCAAGGCTAGGTGGGTAGCACCCAAGCAGGGTGAGGTCATTCCTGTCTAGATGTCCCTTTTTATTTCGGCTTAGTGGGCGGTTGCTGATCCCAACCGCGGGGTGATCTCACTCGGGATTATCCAGTAAGGGGTAGTCCCGGCCTTGTGTTGCAGGGGAGCGGGCGTACTCCTCGGTACGGTGATCTAGGCCCCGTACTGTGGCAGGTGGTACCCCAGTGCCTAGTCATTAGTTGGAAATCCATTCTCCCTACGAGCCTTGTACGAGTTTTGTTTGTATTACCCACTCTGTGGCTAGTAGCTGGAATTTAATCATGTAACAATTTCGGCTATTTTATAAGTATTTGTATATAGACCCTATTATAATATCAGAGGAATTCTATAAAAATTGTTTTAGCTATCGTAAGGTAAAAACCCGACATGTTTATTTGTGGCGTGGTCTTACGAGATGCTTTTGTTTTCAAGGATTTTTGAAACTTTAATAATCAATTGGGTGTGATTTTCTCACGCTGGTATTCCAGACCGACTCGGGTATTATTTAACTGTAACGCTCGGGTCAGACCGAGTATTATAGAATACAGGATAGGATGATGTGGAGCTCAGGAGACGAGCTGGATGACGATACGTATAGTCGTACTTGTTATATATATATTCCGCTGTTTGAGTTGTTGTGTATTCATTGTATGTTAATGATGTGAGCTGTGACTGATGTACTCTGATGATGTAATATATGTAAACAGATATATTTGATTCTTGAGTAAAGATTATTTATTATCTATTATATTTTATTCCGCTGCGATGGTTAGATTCTGATGTTGTTTCCTATTTTCTTCTTCTACCTCTTCTTCTTAACCAAAATGGTTCGTATTTCTGTACAACTTGAGTTGATTGTTGTATAATAGTGTGAACTCAAGGGATACGGATTTGCGGGCTGTTACAATTTGCCCGCCTGCCAGTCTGAAGGTTTCAAACATAATACTGCATCTTCTTCTTCCAAATTAAATCTTTAATGATTTCCTCAAATGTTTGCATTAATTTATATTATGCCCGGAGTTCTCGTGGAAGCAACAATACTCCCAAGAACGTCTTCCGTCTTCAATTGCCTCCCTTGTGAACTGCTTCTTGTAATGCTCCTTAGCTTTTGTAGCAAGATAAATATTCTTGATGGAATCTACACTCCATATAATCTCCTATGCGAGTGAACCTCGTAGGCTTCTTGGTGTATTGCTTCATACCACCAGCATCTTGGTTCTTTATCTTGTTGTTGTTCTCAACATTCACCATAATGTTCCCGACATTATCAGCACTCTATTTTACAACTACATTGATCTGGATCACACTACTCGATCCTTTCTAACCGTCAATAACCAATCTTGTAGTTAATTTACTTCTCCAAGCATAGATATTGAGACGCTTTATGATAGAACTCCTTCAAAGTAGATGGTTCCTTCCTCTTGAGCCATATACAAAATTTAGTCTTTGGGAAATCCTCAATCACTATTGCCATCAACACTATCTCCTTCTTGTGTTGTTTACCTCTATACTACCACATTAAATCTCTTTAGAAAACCTTTCAAAGTCTCTATTAACCTCAAATGCACATCAAATGACGACATAACATCTTTTGGTTGGAATGTATGGACCTAAAATTGCCCATAACCTTCTAGCCAACCGATCAAATGACGATTTGGACCTTGCCTTGTGTAAAGTCAACCACATCATTACTATTTCCATCGGAAAATATTAGAAAACACCTATGAATTACAACATCTATTACATGGGCACTATCCATGTTCCATCTGTACTTCAACAGATGTTGTCTTGGATCAACCATGCCTTGTAGCTTGGTATAGTCGGCATCACAAATTTTTTCCAATACATTTCTTCCAGAACATCTTCGATGAATGGGGTTTGGCTTATTGATGAACCTCAATCATCATCATTTCTTTACTGATTTTGACAGCTTTTCAATCATATCAGCAATGTATTCCCCACTACATTGGTTGACTAGATGGCGATTATCATGAACATCCCTAAGTGTTTAGCTCAGCAAGCACTCTCGCTTAGTTCTACAACATCTAGGTTCCTCTGTCTCTAGGGAAACCACTTGTCTCAACCCCCTAAGGTGCCTTGTTGGACACTGCCTCCTTCTAGTTGGCATCGTAGTATTAGTTTGAACATCGCCAGTCTATGTAACTATGGCTCATCTTTCAATAACTGTAACGACCCAAAATTTTTGTCATTTAAAATTCGTATATTTAATTTATTTTAAATATTAACAAGTGAGATTTATAAGTCGAATAATTTATTTTTGGAATATCTGGATTTAATTGGATAATTAAATCGATAATTTAATATTTGGAATTACAGAAATAATTTGAAATTTGATTTAATGTGATAAAAAAATGATTTATAAAGTTATATTAAATTATATTGGAGTTATAGTGATGTTATAGAACTTTTAAAATTGAATTAAAAGTTAATTTGTGAAAATTGAATATTTTTATATTTAATCGACTAGGAAAAATAGTCATTTTTCAAACAGTCTCGGATTTCGATGAAACTAGTTTCATCAGAACCGTAATGTTATATTATTGTAAGATTTCAAATTTCGTGTCAATCGGATTTACCGTTTGTCCGGGGCAAGCTAAAACACATAGAAATTTGATTAACCGATTTAATTTAAATTTGATCGTTTATTGTCGTAACTCGCACAAATTATCGAATTGGCTTCCGTAACCTATTCCATTGTGTCTGGAACGCGGGATAAACCCTAGAAATGCCGATCACCGTGCGATATTTGGAGTACGAAAAATCGAATGAATAGTGTTTTTCGTGAAATTTTCTATAAAAAGGCGTTTTATTCTCAATTTGCAAGAAAATAAAACCCTAGCTACTTTCAGCCCTAGCGGCCACTCTTCACTATCAATGGCCGGCATCTCACCCTCTTCCTCCTCGATTTTTGGCCAATCCACTAATAATTAACAAAAACATTCAACTGTAACATTGAAGATCGTATTGAGTTCTAGAAGATCAACGGTGGAGATCGTTTAACTCGAAGTGGATCGACGGCAAATTGCTCGTGAAGTCCTCACGTTCGAGCACGTTTTTCATGGTCAATGGGTGACCGAGTTCGCCGCTTTGCAAGCCGAAGGTGGAGATCACATTGGCGTTTGGAGTGGGGGTGCGCGATTGACGTGGAGTTGCTCGTATGGATCGCGACAATTAGGGTTGAAGGGCGGCTTGTGGGTTCGATTTACCTGGAAATGAAACACGATGGAGAAGAATGCATTTGCGATCTTGATCTCGTGTAGGAGTTTGGACGGCTATGATGAATCTAAGGTTTAAAATTATAAAAGGAAATTGTAAATTATTATATTATAATTCTCTCAAACTTTAAATCGTTGTATCTTTTTCATACGAGATCGAAAAATGACGAAACAACTTGCGTTGGCTTCGTTTTGACGAGCACTACGCAATGGAACTGGATTGGTGTCGTTTGGAGCTAGTTTGAATTTCGGGTAAAATTAAACGCGTGTTTAATTTTATTCGAAATAAAACGCTGGAAATTGGAAGCAAGGTGAGAACTTCTCACTCAATCGAATTGTTTCGATTTAAATTTTAAATAGTTAAATTTAAAATTGCTTAATTGTGTGATTGGATGATAATTATTATCTGTTGTATTGAAATAGAACCTATACGCCGTATATTAAGCGGAGGTTATTTATTAAAAACATATACCGCGATAATTCCAACTTGAATGGAATTGGTATTATATATGTACTTGGAGTTGATTTCCCGCGTTATATAGCGGATGAGACCCTATTGCGCTGCATAATAGCGGATAGTATTTTATAAATCCCATATGCCGCGATATTCCGTCTCGAAACGGAATTGGTATTGTGCTAACATCTTTGGATGCAGGGAAACAGGTTGGAGGGATCCAAGTGGATTCCTCAAACATTTAAATTTGTTTCAATGTTGTGTGTTGATCTATTTATTGATCTATTTATAATCTACGTGATTATCTTTGTGATTGAAATCATTAAAGGCTAAATTTTAGCCGAATTTATTTTGGTATCGTTAGATGCCAAAAATAAATAAAATTTGATTTTTGAAAAATTAAGTTGAGAATTCATAATAAAATTTAATTTTGGAATTGGTTCATTTTAAATAACTAAACGTTGTAATTTTTATGTTATAAAAATTATGATTTTTGTGAAATATAACCGAAATATGATTTCTGAAATAAGTAGTTGATTAATTTACAAAATGGTTTAAATTGGGATTTTTGAATTATTATAAATAATTTATATAAAAGATTTATAAAATTGATATTTATAAATTAAAATATTGAAATTATAAAACGAGTTTTTATAAGTATTAAAATGAAATAAAAATGGATTTCATAAGTGAATGAAATTTATAAATTTATAAATTGTGAAGTTATAAAATGAATAGATTTTGCAAAATAAAAGATTTATAAGTAATTAACGTATAAATTGAATTTTGGCGTTTAAATGAGATATAAATAAAATTTGTTAATTAAGGGATATTTATAAGTTGGAGCTTTTATAAAATATATGTGTGTGAATTTATAAACGTCGTTTTATAAATCCGAAATCAATTGAATTTGATAAATTAAACATAGAAGTTTATTAAAGGAGATATATTCGTGATTTTGGACAGCGAATTATCCTTTAAGTTAAATGTTGTAATTATAAGAGTTTGGTTGGGAAGTATATTCACGATTTTGGACAGTGAATATATTATTAAATAAAATGGATATGTTTTGGGGAAGTGATATTATAAGATGAAGTTAATTGTTTTGAAGATGTTTTAAAAGGTATTAAATATCGAAACCATAGATTTCAACATTCATTGTTGAAATAGACGTTTTCGAGAAATATAAGGAAATGGTGGACTATAACATTGTTGTTATAGTAAATGATTTCCGAAAGGAAATGTTTTATATAGTATTGGGATTTATATATCTATTTTAAGTTTGAATCCCTATACTAATGATTTTGGGTTGTCGTAACGATGTTTTACGCAACATTCATTTTGACTCAAGTAAATGTGTTTGAGAGAATGTTTTCCTTAAAGAATAAATTATATACTTAATTGTGACTTAAGTATATTGAATATTTTCCAAGTGTTGAAAATAAATAGGTTTGTGAATTATTTATTATTAAATAAGTATGGAAATTTTTTTTCCAATATGAAGTAAATGTTTTGAGATTTTATCTTTTAAAGATAAATTGAAAATGAATATTAGAAATCGATTTAAAAATTGTATATTCATAGATATTTTGGAAATGTAAATCTATGGAATTTATAAAAGCAAGGGAAATTTGTTTAAAAATAAACATTGATTTATTTTTGAAATGTGGAAATAAATTTACGGATTTGGAACGTAAGTTTAAAATAAATCGGTAAGGATTTATTTGATTGATTTAAATGAACCATTTTAATTGAAAATGGATAAATATTTGGAAGTGTTTCCGTTTAAGGAAATTGATTTGAAATTTGTTTTCAAAGATTGAAAGGTGAAAAATGATTTGAAATTTGTTTTCAAATGGTTGAAGTGTGGAAAATATATCTTGTAAAGATATTTTTGAAAATAAATAATTTGGGAAATTATTTGAAATCGGGTGATGTTGTGAATATTGATTGATAGTTAAATAACCGACTATCAATACTGACCTTTAAATAGGTATTTGTTGTGAATTGGTTGAAATTGAATGCTACACTTATTTTTAAATTATTATGCTCGTTATTCGGATTACCCATTCCGAATAGTGATACGACGTAATGGATAGCATTGAAGACTGGTGTTGAAGATCGGGTATTTGTTAAAACGATAGGATGACCTATTGATTGTCTCTACACCATTAGCTACGGTATGGAGATTTCCTTTGTGATGAGAAATTCGATCGGGATTGTGAATACCCAGATTGCAAGGGCTTCTTTTGAAGTGCCTTCGGTTCTGTTCGAACCCGAAACAGACTTGTATGGTTACGTGTCTGACATTACATTTTGAGATATAAAGCAGATTTGTTTCAAATATATTTCCATTGGTGGGAGAGAATTTATTCTCTTAGCTCAACACCCTTTGAGGTTATGTAGGTGAAGGTTATCAGCGATATACTCCCAATTTGGTAATGTGACATGCTTAGTGCTGCTGTATGTTGATCATTCATTGATCATTTGTTGATCAAAGCGTGGCTTTGTGCCTAGCTTTGTGGACAAGACTTCGTCAGACCTCCCTCCCCGAAAATGGTCAAAACAGGAATATGCGGCAAGGTTATGAGGGTCGCGCCCTTTAGGGTATGTCATTTCCTTCTGAAAAGGTTGGTATCATGGTATGGAGCCCAGATACTTACTCATGTTGACACGTTATATTTATTACTGTGTGATGTTGGTTATCGAGCGCTCGGATAAAGGTCTAATGGGACCGGGGGATGACATATTCGTGTAGTAGTTACCTAGTTACAGAGGTAACCTGCCCTTGTGTTGGCAGAGATCTAACCGTAACGTTAGGTTCTCGGGACGTCCGCCAGAGGCGATCCCATGTGGAAGTAGGAAGTTCCTTAGCCTGACCATTTGTTGGAAAATCCAAAGAAACAATATGGACCTTGTACGGTTTTAGTTGTATAACCTGCCATGGAATGTGGCGGTAACCTACTATTGAATATGGAAGCTATAGTAGGCATACGCTAATGGTCGTATGTTGGCTAAGATTTATATTCTATTTTCGAAATGCTTTCTACACTATGCACTAATAATAATATCAAAAATGATTTGTTTTTGTGTAGTAAGCATCTTTGACTATCAGAAGGGAAAATCTCCTCCAATTCTACGTTTGCATTGTGTGTGTGCGGGGAGTCCTTATGGTAGTTTCATTTTCCAAAAGCATTGCGAATATTTTTCACTTCCCTTGTTGTTGTTTTAAAAGATAAATAACTGTTTTAAGTTCTCACACCAGTCCCATGACTGACCTGGGGTTTATTATTCTCTTCCTAAACTCTAGGTGCCCATAATTTTCCACACGGGCAGTCTAGAGTCAGGTTATCAGGATATTCTGGAATTCAGGAGTTGCTGTAGAGATCTGGAAGCAAGCTGGATGGCATGACGTATTAACTAGTATATAGTATTCTTTTCCGCTGTTTGTTGTTGTAAACTCTAATAATGTAATGTGATGTACTGTAATAATTGATATAGTTCTTTGTTTTAAAGTTATTCATTTATCTAGTATATGTTGTTCTCTGCGATATGTGAGATTCTGTTATTGTTTTTCTGTTTTCTTCTTCTACGTCTTTTTCTTAAACCCTAAGGGTTCGGTTTTCCGGCATTCGATTGTTCGGCAGTTGATACAGTGGACGTATTCATGTCGATTTTCGGAGGTCGAAGAATCGTGTCTTTACATCTGGTATCAGAGCATTTGGTTAAGTGACAACCTTGGCTCTGTTGGGTGTTATTCATTAGAGATAGAGTCAGTAGTACTCTAGAATGAGTTTGAGTGTAATAATAGCTATGAGCGTGTATTTGTTATTCAAAATAAAATTGTTTTATGTTGTAATGATTGGTTTGTGGCGTGGTATATGGATTCTGGTCGGTATAACCTGTACAACTCTATCGATAAGGATCTCTAAACACTTGTTCAGAACAATTCAGCACGATATCGTTTTAAACTGGGTAAATGAAATAATTTTACCTCGATTATATTTTTATGTAAAGGAAATAATTTTTCAGAAATTATTAAAGTATGTATAAATTGATTGTTTGGTTGTTGAAAATGTAAAAATGTATAAGTCAATAAAAGTTATTTGAATAAGTTAAATAAAAACAACAGTTGTAAAAGAATGGATTGTACAAGCAAATGAATTATAAGTATGGAATTATAATTAAAATGATTTACAATTGTAAAATAATGATATATATATATAGTGAAATTATATGAGGGAAAAAAATTTATAAATGTGATTTATAAATAATGAAAAGGAAAATTTTGAAAGAATATTTAGCACTGATTTCACTATTGTTACTGGGAAATAATAAGGATGATGACTGTAGCATCATCAGTATCATTTTCGAGTTTTTGTGTGACGGATTTGCTACCATAGTAAATTGAAATTGAAGTTTTGTTGTGATAAATAAATTTAAAATTGAAAATCCAAGTTGAAATTGATAAATATAAGTAAAACGAGTTTTGAACTTATATTATGAGATAAAAATTTTAGCTTTGGTAAAGTTAAAGAATTTGAGTTGGCATAACAAAACATATGATTTGGAATTTAACTAAAGGGAGTTAAATTAACTAAATCAGATTTGGAAGTTTAAATAAGTAAGTTGTATAACTTATAAAGTGAGAGGATGTAAGTGAAACCAAATGATAAATGGTTAAATAATTTTGATAAGCAAAACGAGATATGAATTTGAATAAGCGATGAATTTGACTTAAGTAAAAGTTAAATAGAATTTACTTTAGAATTGGAATCTGAATTGGATTTGTAAGTGAAAATTTAAGTTAAGTTAAACAAATGATGAATTGAAATGGAATATAGCTTAAGTAATATTGAATATAGTTGATTTTGGTATCGAAGTAAAATAATGAAGTGAATTAAATGGATGTGAACTTGAGTTATATAAAAGGAGATTCAAGTTTATTTGTGAAATGAATTAGCAATTGAATTAATGAAGGGATTGAATGTTAATCAATCGAATGTAAATGAATTGATATGAAACAATGGATATAGGTGTTAATTCATTAAGTTAATAAATTGAATAAATTGAATGTAAGCCAATTTAATAGTAAACCAAATCGGAATTAAAAGTGTTGAACCAAATTGAATGTAAATTTAATAATTTGGTTGTGTTGAATATACATTGGTTGTTATTTGATTGTTAGTTGATTGTATATAAATTCATTAAGTGTTAATGAAATTAAATTAGTGAAATTGAAAGCTATGTAATTGAATTCAAATCGGAAGAAAATGAATTTGAATAGAATTGAATTTGATTTGGAAGTGAACTAAAATGAATGTAAATTAGTGAATGTATACTAATTGGAAATGAATAAATGAATATTTGTAAAGTCTAATGTTAACAAATCAAATGTGATTAAAATGAAAAACCAATTCATTGAATATTAATGAGAAATGAAAGAATATTAATTTGGTTATTGATTTATTGGATGTTAATTGGATGATAGTTGTTTGATGGTTGCATTTGTTGTTTTGTTGCATTTGCTACGTTGGCATATATAGTTGTTATGTTGTTATATGCTGCATATTGATACTATTTTCATATATACATGTTCTAATTTGTTTGATTTGAGTGTATAGTAGGTGCGGATGGTGCTTACTTCGTATTTTGGAGCTCGCTTTCGCGCTATATTAGCCGTATACGCTCGCTAATAATAAATAAGGTACATATCCCGGATTAAATATCGTACTTTTACACTTTTTTCCCTGCGGGATGCCTCATCACTTGATGAGATGTATATTTGTGATATATATATACTGTCATTTTTTTCGGATCGAGCCGCGCAAAGGAGGTTATGGCGAAATTTTTTGAAAATTTAAGGCGTTAGAATTTTTTGAGAAAATTGGAAAATTTTGGAAAAGATACCTAAGTATAGATTTGAAAACTTAGTAAAGTTATTGTAAGAAGTTTAACTATGAATTTTGGAAAGGTTAGACACTTAAAAGATTTGTAAACCTAATTTGAACGGTTTGTTTTGGAAAGTTAATGGATTTTGTGAATTTTTCTTACTTGGTAATTTCGAGGACGAAATTCTTTTAAGGGGGAAGTTTGGAACGACCCAGAATTTCAGTCATTTAAAATTCGTATATTTAATTTATTTTAAATATTAACAAGTGAGATTTATAAGTCGAATAATTTATTTTCGAATATCTGAATTTAATTGGATAATTAAATCGATAATTTAATATTTGGAATTACAGAAATAATTGAAAATTTGATTTAATGTGATAAAAAAAATGATTTATAAAGTTATATTAAATCATCTTGTAGTTATAGTGATGTTATAGACCTTTTAAAATTGAATTAAAAGTTAATTTGTGAAAATTGAATATTTTTATATTTAATCGACTAGGAAAAATAGTCATTTTTCAAACAGTCTTGGATTTCAACGAAACCAGTTTCATCAGAACCGTAATGTTATATTATTGTAAGATTTCAAATTTCGTGTCAATCGGATTTACCGTTTGTCCGGGGCAAGCTAAAATGCATAGAAATTTGATTAACCGATTTAATTTAAATTTGATCGTTTATTGTCGTAACTCGCACAAATGATCGAATTAGCTCCCGAAACCTATTCTATTGTGTCCGGAACGCGGTATAAACCTTAGAAACGCTGGTCACCGTGCGAGATTTGGAGTTCGGAAAATCGGATGAATAGTGTTTTTCGTGAAATTTTCTATAAAAAGACGTTTTATTCTCCATTTGCAAGAAAATAAAACCCTAGCTACTTTCGGCCCTAGCGCCACTCTTCACTATCAATGGCCGGCATCTTACCCTCTTCTTTCTAGAAGATCAATGGTGGAGATCGTTGAACTAGAAGTGGATCGACGGCAAATTGCTCGTGAAGTCCTCACGTTCGAGCACCTTTTTCATGGTCAATGGGTGACCGAGTTCGCCGCTATGTGAGCCGAAGGTGGAGATCACGTTGGCGTTTGGAGTGGTGGTGCTCGATCGACGTGGAGTTGCTCGTATGGATCGCGACAATTAGGGTTGAAGGGCCGCTCGTGGGTTCGATTTACCTGGAATTGAAACGCGATGGAGAAGAATGCGTTTGCGGCCTTGATCTCATGTAGGAGTTTGGACGACTATGATGAATCTAAGGTTTAAAATTATAAAAGGAAATTGTAAATTATTATATTATAATTCGCTCAAACTTTAAATTGTTGTATCTTTTTCATACGAGATCGAAAAATGACGAAACAACTTGCGTTGGCTTCGTTTTGACGAGCACTACGCAATGGAACTGGAATGGTGTTGTTTGGAGCTAGTTTGAATTTTGGGTAAAATTAAACGCGTGTTTAATTTTATTCGAAATAAAACGCTGAAAATTGGAAGCAAGGTGAGAACTTCTCACTCAATCGAATTGTTACGATTTAAATTTTAAATAGTTAAATTTAAAATTGCTTGATTGTGTGATTGGATGATAATTATTATCTGTTGTATTGAAATAGACCCTATGCGCCGTATATTAAGCGGAGGTTATTTATTAAAAACATATACCGCGATAATTCCAACTTGAATGGAATTGGTATTATATATGTACTTGGAGTTGATTTCCCGCATTATATTGCGGATAAGACCCTATTGCGCCGCATAATAGCGGATAGTATTTTGTGAATCCCATATGCCGCGATATTCCGTCTCGAAACGGAATTGGTATTGTGCTAACATCTTTGGATGCAGGGAAACAAGTTGGAGGGATCCAACTGGATTCCTCAAACATTTAAGTTTGTTTCAATGTTGTGCGTTGATCTATTTATGATCTATTTATAATCTGCGTGATTATCTTTGTGATTGAAATCATTGAAGGCTAAATTTTAGCGAATATATTTTGGTATCGTTAGATGCCGAAAATGAATAAAATTTGATTTTTGAAAAACTAAGTTGAGAATTCATAATAAATTTAATTTTGGAATTGATTCATTTTAAATAAATAAACGTTGTAATTTTTATGTTATAAAAATTATGATTTTTGTGAAATATAACCGAAATGTGATTTCTGAAATAAGTAGTTGATTAATTTACAAAATGGTTTAAATTGGGATTTTTGAATTATTATAAATGATTTATATAAAAGATTTATAAAACTGATATTTATAAACTAAAATATTGAAATTATAAAACGAGTTTTTATAAGTATTAAAATGAAATAAAAATGGATTTCATAAGTGAATGAAATTTATAGATTTATAAATTGTGAAGTTATAAAATGAATAGATTTTGTAAAATAAAAGATTTATAAGTAATTAACGTATAAATTGGATTTTGGCGTTTAAATGAGATATAAATAAAATTTGTTAATTAAGGGATTTTTATAAGTTGGAGTTTTTATAATATATATACGAGTGTATATGCACGTCCAGGTGGACCTGCTCTAATAACAATGTGCATGCATGGGTAACTTTCTTGACATCATCCGATTATGGAAGCATAAGTTATAACACATTAATGCAAAAAGGGTCGATAATCTTATAAAGGAAAGAGAAGCAAACTTGATTAAAATATATAGGGATATAAAAAATAAAGGTAAGTTGCATTACAAGATGAAAGTATATTTGAACATGATCATTATAGAGGTCCATAGGATCAACTTCAAGGCTGCTACAAAAATGGATTACAATTTACAACAATCTATTACTCGTATTCAAAAAGAACATCAATATGCATTAATTTTCTCATTAGACTAACCAAAGAAGAGGTAAAAAGCCATTAATAAATTTGATTTAGATCTGAGAAAAGCGTAGAAATTGAATTAGGTAATGTGCTCATGTGTTGTCTGTGTTCGTCTGACCCACCCAATTGGATAGAGAGTATCTATATAGAACTCAACTTAAAGAAGTAAACTTTTTTAGTGGACTTCAAGATAAATAACTTCAAAAAAACATCAAAATATCAATAGCATCACCAAATAAATAGAAGTATTGAACATATTTAACTACATACACAAATCATAGCAGTCTTCAAACACAGTATCTGAATAACAACATAATAAGTTGTCTTTTTTTAATATGAAATAAAAATAAATAGCTACAAAAGTTTGTAAAGCAAAAACTAAATATCAATCTTAATTTACATATTCTGACATTTAAATACAAATGACAACAATGAACATTCAAAACAGAAATAGATGTTATGTACAAATCACCATTGGCAAGCATGCAGTAGTAAGACCAATTAAACAAAATAATTCATTTTCTTCTTTATGAGCTTTTCATGTTATCGTTAGCAAGTTGAACCAACTCCACCACATTGCTTCTATGATTCCATCTAAACCGCGTAGCTAATCAAAAATGGCTTCTGCATGTTATTAGCACCATGAATTTATGCTTGACGGACCAAATCCATCATCTCAAAAAACTCAAATAGAGTTCAACTGACATACAAAAATAGGTAGGAGAGAAATACAATTTAAAGGTAACATCACTTGAATATCTTCAGTATCCTCCTAAGAATATTATTTTGTACAATTATAAAATGAAGGATAGCCCAGCTAGCATTATAAAACAATCAAAATATGAAATGCCATATGCTGATTTAAAACTATGGGCGCTTAACTGTTATAAAACACAAATATAATCTATTATTACATGCCATTAAAGTGAAAAAAGACGCGAATGAAAGGGAAAGGCTACACTTCTGAAATTTCAATTTCCGTAAAATGCTTGCTAAGGTGCACACATGACATATCACATAATCTATTCCTAACTTTCCATGAATGGACACAAATGAATTTAAAAGCCAAGGTTATTCACATAAGATACAAATTCAAACACTCACATCTCCTTTTGAGAGTAGCGAACATACATTGCATTTTAGGATACAAATGAGCAATACTGATTACAACGTATTCAACAATTTCCCACTGGCCTTGCTTGATAGCATAAGGTATTAACTGTGCTGATGCTTTATGATCAAAGTCTAAGCAAGAAAAAATAGTACTTAAGCACTTGTTTTTAATACTTCTAATAGCCATTGTTCGGCCAGTGAAGAAAGCTCTCCATAAGGCTTTAATTCCTATGGCTGTTGATTTATGTTCATATTCTTCCATATGCAATTGATTTGAATTACAAGGAACTTCCGTGAATAAAAATATTTGATTAGTTTGGAGAGTGCATTCCAACACACTGAAACTTTGATGCTTTTTGATTGCTGCAACAGAAATATATTCCCCAAGTTAGGTCTACTATGCAATTAACATATATAACGTGAAATCATTAGATTGGCTGGAATATCTTGGTATTTAATCTCAAAAATCATTAGAAGTGTTTTGTTCATACCGATTGAAAATGGAAGCAAATAAAAAAAAAATCATTCACATTCATACACGTAGTTAATGTTAACATAGAAACTATTCCACTTCCTTACCTTTTTCTAGATTTTTGATTGCAGTTTTCTAGATTTTTGGTTGCAGTAGAGGCATGGTTAAGCAAACTATCATCAACATCCTGTGAGAGAAGCAGTAAAAATTTGGGTTAGTTTTGGCTGTAGGTTGTTAAGTCCTAGTTATCAGGCTTCCATGTACTGTAATGTTCAAACACCGCCTTCAAATACATTGACAATGCTAATGAGTTTGCCCTATTCAAAATGAATATGGCACAATACTGAGACAGTTGATTAAAAAAAATTATATAAAAACAGGACACATACAGTTGCGTATGGGCCCAGGTCTAAGGCATGGAAATTGAGACCTTCATCTAGGACAACATCACCGGAGATGACGAAGGAGCAACAAAATGTCTCCAATGATTCTAAAAATATTGACTTAGTTCTTGTAGCAGGGCATCACACGAAGGAATCAAGTGTAGTGCAGAGGAATTAAGTGTAGAGAAGAGGAATTAACTATAACATTGTAAACTCATGTTCAACAAAAGAGTTGAAATAAAAAGAAAAAAAACTGTCATATTAAGTATGTTATTCGCCTAACTTAAATAAAAATTAATACGAAATCCAAACTCGGCATGGTTATGTCTCAATTTTTAAATAAAATTTAGCATTAATTGAACCTAAAATTAGACGAAAGTTAAATGGTTGAGGACGATCAGGTATATGAACACTCGATGTAGATTGTCATATCACAAAGATACTAATCAAAAAAGTGCCAGTCAAACAGTCCAAATCAAATGATCACCAGTTTTTTCCTTCAGGGTTCACTCCTTAAACACATTCAACCATGTTCATCTCAACCCGGACCATAATTATATAAAACTCTATATCCACTCAAACAATACAAATGAAAACATAAGTTTTTTCTCATGCCCAAAGGAAAAAGAAATGAAAGCTGAAAGAATCATTGAAATGTATATTGTTTTTGTTTGCCAGACTTGTAGGAAAAAACATATGTAGAAGAAAGTGACATATGTTTTTTTCTTTTCAAAACTCAGCTAATAATTTATATATCATGTTGTACTAAGCTTAATTATATGACTTGCAATTTCCTTTTTTCCCATTCTACCACTTGCGTTTAACGATTGAGTAAATTGTAAAAGAAATTAAGCATTGAATCAGTCAAGGGTCTGTAGTAACCTTTCTCAGCGTAACATGGATTATGGATTCTAAGTTAAGCACATGATCCTTGTGACTACAATAGATACAGGCTACAGATTTTAAGAAAGGCCTTACAACAACAAAGAATGAAAGGACTAAAGCGAATACAAACTATTTAATACGATATTATTGCAACCAAAGAAAAAGAAGAAGAAGCAGTAGCAGCAACAGCTACTATCCACATACTACATTCACTTCACGAACTGTAACTTCATAGTATTTGAATAATTACTCGTGATAATTAAAAACCTATACGTAGAATTAAATAAATGAATCAAAAATTCTACTATTTCCAATCGATTGCAAGGTTAAATTACAAAAATACATAATACATGCATAAAAACTTAATATCGCAATCGAAGAAAGAAGAAAACAAACTATTTTTGAAACGGACCATTTCATATCTCTAATTTTGAAACAGATCGAAGAGAATTTTAGAACGATTAAGTGATACAGCTAAATGAATGTCTTTGACATATTAATTCATATCATAACCATAGGATCCATACTTAAAATTTAAAAACAATAACATAGAATAGGTAAGCGAACACATACATAAATGAGAAAATAATCCATTAAAACAAAAATAAAACTGACATAAACATTTTGATCATTACTTGCCTTTTAATATGACATTTTAGGGATTAAAAAATGGTTTTAGCGACAAAATGAGTTATATGGGACAATCAATGTACTGTTCGCATTTATTAATTTGAAGTATTCTTTTAAAAACAAAATTAACTGAGGTCCATCTTATACCTGACTAACAATGGTTTGGGGTATACAAATGTTGCTTAATATGATCAATCGAACCCAAGTCAACCAAAATGGAAGCAAATTATCCCTTTTGCTATATCATAATATGATATCTATCTTAATTCATGAATGAACAATTATGCAAATCCATCTTATCATGTTGTTCCAAAGAAGTCTACCAAGTTTCATATAAATAGTAAATAAAAAAGGAACCTGAAGAAAATAAAATAATCGATGATGAAACTTAATTTGGATTGGAAAAGAAATTCATGTGTATACACTCACACATAATATTAAAACAATAATTTAATTATTATATTATATTTAAAAGTAAATTATAAATAATATAAGGATTTTTAGTCATATATATGTATATGTACTTGCTGTTGCATAGATGAATCTTTTTTTCATGTCTTACTTAACATAACTCATAAAAAACTATAATGCTAATCTTAGTTGGTCCACTTAACAATTGAAACTATTTTAAAAAAAACTTAGCAAAAATATTTAGGATAAAATATAATATGTTCAATAGAAATATAAGGCCAATTTGAGAAGAAAATCCCTACGATTAGGGATTGTAAATTAACTTTGCTGTCATTGAAGACTGAAGTTGCTGTAGGAGTTTAACGGTTATAATCTTTGAAGAAATCAAATTTTCGGATGCCACGGTTGTTGATCACTTATGATTTGAGGTCGTGAAACACTTCTATTTGTGTAAATTAGACTGATGTCAGTGTATAACTTATACGCAGTAACCACATAATTCAAGAGTGAGGCAGATAATAAACATACTACGTGCATCAAGTTATAGAAGTGAACATCGATTGGTAATTGAGCTTAAATTCATAAATATAATTATCAATGAAATTAGGGTTAAGTCTATTGTACCTAAAAGCGAAAAGCGACATGGGATAAGTCGGCGACAACAACATCCGCTATTGACAGTGGTTGTTGATGATAACAATATCCCTAAGCAGTAGTATTCCATTGACGTTCATTTTAGAAAGTCTTGTTCTTAAACTTCAAGCATAATTATCCTTAAGGTATTATATAATTCAACTCCCAGCTTCAGATTTAATCTCCTCTGCCATAACATTAAAAAAAGGTCAGAGAGATAAGAATGACCAATGAGAACATGGAAAACACAAACAAAGTAAAAAAAATTATTTCAAATAGCCAGACTAAAAGAATCCTTAAAAATGGCATCTGAACACAATCGAAGATTCAGGCCAAGTCTTTTTCAAAGGACTCTGATGATGATTGTTACCATCTAGTTACTCTACACAAATGTCAAGATAACAAACAGTGATGTTTGCAGGAAAAACATTATTTGGGACTAAATAAAAAATAATGTTGGGCTATACTCTCCAAACTTCTCCAAATTTACAGTTAACAAAAATATTAATCATACTTAAAATTTTGTAATTAAATTTTAGAACAAAGAAACAAAAGTATCCATTAAGACCATGGGTTCCAAATGTCATTGACTCTCGTTTACTTGAATAAACTACTAACTTAAATTAATAATACCCTAATTAAATAGCCTTTATATTCGAGACAATATGCATTAATTAAAACATCAATGCATATTGTTATAGCAGCATGAAAACGTGCAAACAACTTCACCTATTCCAAACATATGAGCAATTAATGTGCCAAATATACAACCTTAAGTGGTACTATTTGTTTCAATTAGGAAGGTAATTAATCATATTTTTAGGATGAATAAAAACAGTGTGATTTTTTTGACATACATGAATAAAGGGTGATGAAATTATGATTCAACCAATGAGGCAATTTCCCAGACTGGAAAACAGAGGGAATAACTGAAAAAAGACCAGCCTTCATCTCCTCCCAATGCAAATTAGAGAATTTTGCAGCGAAGCCATTGGGGCCAGGGCTCTTGGAGTCATCTATGGAGAAAACTGCTTCTTGGATTTTTTGAGAGATCAACTGCTGCAGATAAGTACCTTTTCCCTTCATCATTTACAAATTTTCTTGGCTGAAAGGTGGAAAATCCCCCCTTGTTTGACCATTGAACAATGTAGAATAGTAAGATTGAGCTTGTTAAATAAGTTTGAGATCAACTGCTGCAGATA
This sequence comes from Allium cepa, assembly GCA_030765085.1. Taxonomy (NCBI): domain Eukaryota; kingdom Viridiplantae; phylum Streptophyta; class Magnoliopsida; order Asparagales; family Amaryllidaceae; genus Allium; species Allium cepa. The sequence continues at coordinate 689,559,698 of CM060940.1, forward strand.
AGTATCTTTTCCCTTCATCATTTACAAATTTTCTTGGCTAAATAGGTGGAAAATCTCTCCTTGTTTGACCATTGAACAATGTAGCATAGTAAGATTGAGCTTGTTAAATAAGTTCTTGTCGGTCATACACATAGTTGCCCTCTGAATCCAGCAAAGCATGGAATATATATATATATATATATATATATATATATATATATATATATATCATCCAAACCAATGAAACCTTTTCTTTGATCCAACAGTAATATTTCTGCCGACTGAAAATTGTAAAAGAGTTGCATATCAGTATCTAAAAACTTATGAATTTATAGAAGTCAAACTAGCAGTATTAATTGATTTACGCGATCCACAGATTACAGGATCATGTAACTTAGCTTTAAAAAAATTAGCAGTGTTCATATATGACTACGCTAATAAATAAGTAAATAATAGCAATAGAGGATAAATATATGATGATGAACATGATATTTAAATTAACAATTTAGAAACAGGAAGTGTCTTTAGTTTTGACCAACAAAAACATTTGACGGTGATGGTTTTATAAGTATATTGCTAGATTAACATACAACAATAAATAACAACATAATGAATTTATCACAAAATATAATCATTACAAACATTCCACTTACATTATGGCATCCTTGCATATGAGAGAAAATTTAACTCTCAAAGAAATATATGACACAAATTTAGTGAAAGTCCATTTTAAAATTTCGTACTCAAAACAATTTGTTTACACTTATTTAGCAACTGTATAGTTTGTATTGTATCGTTCATAATTAACATCAATATCTTTAAATATGATTGCTTTTCCCAATTAACTACAACTTATTAAGATGTTTTTAGTGGACATCATTGGTTGAACTCAGTTTGACACATTTCATACATGGTTATACCATGCTCTTTTTTGTTCCCTCTTTCACACTGTATGAAACCATGATAAGATCCGATGCACCCAAAGAAGCAACCAAGTATTTAAATATGAAATTCCAACTATTAGAATTAAAAAAACAACAAATTAGCCAATGATCCACGATCAAAATTGTAAATTTTCTTAGCACCATAAACAGGCAAAAAAGTGCAAGATTTGATAGGGAGAAAACTTAACTTGATCACGGAATTACACGAACTGGTAAAAGGAAATGAGCATAAAAATTGAAGTTTATGCGCTCCTTTGTGCAAAACCAATTTCTTCACAAAATATCTTATCAGCAAAGAAAATTTTTCTTTATCAAGACATAATATTTATGTCAAACTTTCAGAATTGTTTAGAAATTCAAATAATCAAATTTGAATCACCTGTTAACCAAGGCTTTAATGTATAAAATTCCATACTACAAAAGCTTAGTAATTGTCAGGATAGTACGAAAAAGAACATGGTCAGATCCGTTCATTATAAAGTTAAACGGAATAAATAAATCACAAACACTTACGGAAAAAAATCACAATCAGAACAATCTTGAATTTCTATAATACTTAGTTATAGAAAGTATCATATGCAAGAACTTGCAAGAACAATCAAAACAATTACTGACTATTATTCTTAATTACAGAAAACAAATCACAATCAGAACAATACAGTACTTGTTGTTATACATTTTTGTTTGATCTGCTTTAACAATCCTGAATTTCCGCTAAAAGCTTAAGCAGTATCAAGAAAATTAGTTGTCAAAATAGTGCATTCTTAATTCAAAAATTGGGCATCAACCTATGTTGATACAATATATTTACAACTCTTTTACTGTCATGTTAACCCAGGAGGAATAAACTATATATCCTTGTATCATATACTTAGTTACAGAAAGTCTCATATGCAAGAACTTGCAAATATAATAAGAGGTGATCTTAGGCATTATGATATTCTTTAAATTATAGTATTAGAATAAGAGGTGAAAGCAACCAAAAATCACAATTGGTTATCAAAATATACATTAGTTGACTATAACAAATTTGCTTTAAATATGAAAAAGTTTTCAAACCCTGTCCTGATAATATATTCATATGTACCCTAGAATGTTGTATTCAACATATTAAGAGTGTCAATGGGTTTCTTAGTTTTTGAAAATTTTGCTTTGTAGCTTAAAATTAATCTCATTCAATGTCTTTGAGTTAAAGATAATTATCTTATGTATTGTTCAACATTAGCTAAAGTTGAAATAGTTAGGCTCGTAAATGAGATCAAAAATGGAAAGCTGGCTTTAATGCAAATAGTTAGAACCAAATATTTATGGTCGTTTAGTGGCTCCCCAATTCCTTACCGTAAACATAATCATTGAACTTATTTCTTTTTTTAACAATCAGCAGATATGGATAAGTTTCTTATGTTAGAACTAAACCTAAAATCCTTGAATTAAAAACCAAATTATATAACCAAAAAAAGTTACCAATTTTAAACATTTTTTTCCCTCTTCCTCAGGCTCAATCCATCAAAAAGCACGTTGAAGAGGTAAACATTGGAGACCACCATCAAAGCACCGGCACTTTCTATGTGCTACAATCACTTTTGACATGCTGAGATAGATTTTCATGATAGCAGACTTATGCGTTGGCACACTTATATAGTATCGTTGAGTATCATAGGGTTCATTTAGCACTGCTATGTAGCCCCATTAACAATGAGTTGGTGTTGCATTAATATCGTTTGAAAGCTATTCCATAGTTGAATCTCCACTCTTTTTAATATTTTCATCAGCTAGCTGTTAAATCTAAAAAGAAATTGATTAGTGAAATGAGAATATGATAAATCAGTCAAGTAAAAATTTTAAGCGGGCTACGAATATATTAATTAAAGCAAGCTTTAACAAATTAATGTGATAAGTGATATAATAATTAATGAATTAACTATTTAACTTAGAAAAAGCATGAAGATGAAAAATACGTATGAAGGCATCAAGATGAAGAAGAACCCAATTCATGTTTTCTTAGTGTACCACTTAGCCTATTGAAAAATTTAAAAGGTCTGTTAGACAAAACAAATTTAAGTAACAAATGATCGATTGATAAAATTTAAAGCAAGTAGTAAAAATAATAATTAAACCAGGCTATGACATAATAATTATGTTATCTTTTATATAACTATGAATTTTTTTTCTTATTTTGCTTAGGAGAAGCAGAAAGATAGAGTGTGCAGGTGTTATGAAGAAGCAAAATCTAATTTAACTCATTTCATCATATTAGTTAGCATGTCGAAAGGTTCTAATTCATCCTTCTTTGCGCTTAATATTCTTTGATCCATTTACCTCTCACTAAAATTCAATCGAGGGCAAACGTTCTTAATTCATTAAAAATTAGAGTATAACACACACACACACATATTAACCTGTTAACACAAATATAACTATACGTTGTAAAATTTGATCATGTTATTGTTAAATAACATGTAATTAAATTCTGATTTCTTTTTTTAGACTCTACTGATATTCATAATCACGCCCTAGGATATCTTAGCAAGAATTAACATCAATGGACCAATTAAGTCGGTGGGATAATAAAATTACCTCAAGTTATGGCCTTGATTTCTAAACTTTTTCAAATGAAATTTGAACAATTGGGCTGAATTTCATTAAGGCGTTCTAACATATGGCAACAAAGAATTAACATATACACGCTATATTATAATGATTTAAATCTGGTAATGCATCATGCTCAACCCAAATCATAAAGACAGTGATAAAATAAATATTAAAACTGCTATATTAAGCGATCCAAATTAACATATACCCGCTATATTATAATGATTTAAATCTTCTAATGCATCATGCTCAACCCAAATCATAAAGATAGTGATAAAACAAATATTCAAACAAATGGAACTATTGTACTCCTTTAAACACCTAAAGAAAAATAGTTGTAAATACATGTGATTATATAAATGGAACTATGAGATTATACAAAAGCATAATATAGTCAATATATGCTACATGCATCTACTTGTAGTGAAGTGAAAATAACAATGATCAGAATCATAGTAACAGCGAATAATTTGTTTTACCTTTTAAATAATCGGAACATCACTTATAGTTGGATTCAGTTTAAATTGTCTAGTGAGAGCTTCATAGTTTGAAAAACCAATGAATTATGCTAAAAGAATTAAAGTATGGGTAGGTAATATCTTTATTCAATACATTTATGAAGCAGTTCCCTAATTAGCTGATGTGAACATGGGAGAATATTAAATAAATTTGACTCAAGTTATGCCAGTTGAGATAATCAAGTAGGGAATATAATCTTCATCTAACATATCAAATATTATAAACTCAAATTATGTAAAGTTTTAAGATTTTTTAATCAAAAGATGAATTTGGCATACAAAATAAACTAATAGCTAAAATTTCAGTTACACAAAACAGATTGAATTCACAACAACTTCTTTGTAAGGCTGATAAGACTTTAGTAAGACAAACTTTTGGCTTTCATCCATCCTAAGAGTACATCATAATATTACATATATTATATTTTTTAACCAAAAGCTTACATTATAATATTACATATATTATATTTTTTAACCAAAGGCTTACATCATAATAACATGTATGAATAATAGAAGTATCAAATCATATACTTGCATTATTGCATCATTTGGACGTAATTGGAGTAATTTTGGATGTATTTTCATCATTATAGATGTCATTAATACTGTTTGGCTAGATGAAGAGTGAATTAGAATTATGAATCAAAGATATAAATCTGTTTATGTCAAGATTGTATTGCCAGAAGAATGTGTTCGTTGAATAGGATGTTATTGCAACTTTATATAAGGTTGTAGAGCATAAACATTGGTGGCTCTATTCAAAGTGTGGCTCTATTCAAAGTAGTAACGCAAGTGTGAATCATCGGAACATGATTCTTAGTCATTGTCAATTTATAAAAGATATGAAAACATGTTATATTCCAATGTTAAGGAATGGAAAAAAAGATGCTTTATTTGAAATACTTCTTGTCAGGTGCTAACATTTGGCAGGCTAAGGTTTTTAAAATCAACCTGGTACTTTTAAAAGTCCCTTTTAAAATTGATCATGTCTGTGAACTAATTCACATGAAACATCAAAATTCTTACCCCTTAAGAAACAAACCTTTTTGTTTCAGTCATTTAATTTATGTTATGTGGACCTTTGGATGACCCGTGTTTTAACAGATTTGTTGTTCTCATGTGATCTGTCTCCAAATAAAACTGAATATCTAAATGCATGTTATCTTCCAATGTATTTCACATATGTCGTTTCTAAAAAAATGATCATCGGTTGCAGTGAATAATGTTAAAATTACTGCATAATCAAAAGATGGAATCATCTCAAACCAAAAATTACCGTACGCAACTGTAAATAAGCTTGATATAATTTTTGTTGCTTAGGGAAAACTGGAATAACTTGTACAGCTAAATCTCATAGGCAATAACAACTTTATTGATTCTAATTGAACTTAGCAACAAATTCAAAGCAAAGGTATTGAGATATAAAACTTCAAATCGAGGAAAAGGTACACTATTAGAACCAAGCAATTTAGGTATCACTAATCAACAGCAGTCTCCGTGAAAAATATAAGAGCAACCAACAAACATACCAATGTTAATCATAATAATATCAAAATGATTCCAACAGTTTCAAAAAAAATCAAACTACAATGGAATATAAAATAGTTTGATATTGCGGTCATTTCACCACGTTTTAGGAATTTTATTTTAACACTATCAAATTGTTTGCTATACAAATCAAACTATTTACGACAAAATTTTCAATATAGCATAAGAAACACATAGTATTGGTAAATGTTAAATCGCGAACCGCAGATTAGTGACCAACCTTAATCAATCGTCGATCAATCCGTAAACGTTGATCGTATGCCGAAGTTGGAGAATACGTTGTTTGGAATAGCACCGAAGTAACCCTGCGATTCGCTGGAGCAGACGGTGGAACTGCAATCGCCTTGGATGTGGAATCGCCCCCGAAGCATCCCGTTCGTCGGAGAAGATATTGGGTGACGAATCGCCTGAATGTGGAATCGCCTTGCTAGGGTTTTTTTAGTTTTCGGTTAGAAGACAAAAGCGAGAGAGCGAGGGTAAAATGTATGAAGGGCATTACGGGAATTTCAGAAAGACACGGTCGATTTTCTTTACATTGAAGTATTATTATTAGTAGTAAAGATATATATATATATATGTGTGTGTGTGTGTGTGTGTGTGAATTTATAAACGTCGTTTTATACCGAAATCAATTGAATTTGATAAATTAAATATAGAAGTTTATTAAAGGAGATATATTCGTGATTTTGGACAACGAATTATCCTTTAAGTTAAATGTTGTAATAATAAGAGTTTGGTTGGGAAGTATATTCACGATTTTGGACAGTGAATATATTATTAAATAAAATGGATATGTTTTGGGGAAGTGATATTATAAGATGAAGTTAATTGTTTTGAAGATGTTTTAAAAGGTATTAAATATCGAAACCATAGATCTCAACATTCATTGTTGAAATAGACGTTTTCGAGAAGTATAAGAAAATGGTGGACTATAACATTGTTGTTATAGTAAATGATTTCTGATAGGAAATGTTTTATATAGTATTGGGATTTATATATCGATTTTAAGTTCGAATCCCTATACTAATGATTTTGGGTTTCCGTAACGATGTTTTACACAACATTCGTTTTGACTCAAATAAATGTGTTTAAGAGAATGTTTTCCTTAAAGAATAAATTATATACTTAATTGTGATTTAAGTATATTGAATATTTTCCAAGTGTTGAAAATAAATAGGTTTGTGAATTACTTATTATTAAATAAGTATGGAAATGTTTTTCCAAAATGAAGTGAATGTTTTGAGATTTTATCTTTTAAAGATAAATTGAAAATGAATATTAGAAATCGATTTAAAAATCGTATATTCATAGATATTTTGGAAATATAAATTCACTATGGAATTTATAAAAGAAAGGGAAATTTGTTTAAAAATAAACATTGATTTATTTTTGAAATGTGGAAATAAATTTATGGATTTGGAACGTAAGTTTAAAACAAATTGGTAAGGGTTTATTTGATTGATTTAAATGAACCATTTTAAATTGAAAATGGATAAACATTTGGAAGTGTTTCCGTTTAAGGAAATTGATTTGAAATTTGTTATCAAAGATTGAAAGGTGAAAAATGATTTGAAATTTGTTTTCAAATGGTTGAAGTGTGGAAAATATATCTTGTAAAGATATTTTTGAAAATAAATAATTTGGAAAATTATTTGAAATCGAGTGATATTGTGAATATTGATTGATAGTTAAATAACCGACTATCAATACTGACCTTTAAATAGGTATTTGTTGTGAATTGGTTGAAATTGAATGCTACACCTATTTTTAAATTATTGCGCTCATTATTCGGATTACCCATTCCGAATAGTGATACGACGTAATGGATAGCACTGAAGACCGGTGTTGAAGATTGGGTATTTGTGAAAATGATAGGATGACCTGTCGATTGTCTCTGCACTGTTAGCTACGGTATGGAGATTTCCTTTGTGATGGGAAATTTGATCGGGATTGTGAATACCCGGATTGCAAGGGCTTCTTTTGAAGTGCCTTCGGTTCTGTTCGAACCCAGAACAGACTTGTATGGTTACGTGTCTGACATTACATTTTGAGACATAAAGCATATTTCTTTCAAATATATTTCCGTTGGTGGCGGAGAATTTATTCTCTTAGCTCAACACCCTTTGAGGTTATTTAGTTGAAGGTTATCAGCGATATACTCCCAATTTGGTAATGTGACATGCTTAGTGCTGCTGTGTGTTGATCATTCATTGATCATTTGTTGATCAAAGTGTGGCTTTGTGCCTAGCTTTGTGGACGAGACTTCATCAGACCTCACTCCCTGGAAATGGTCAAAACAGGAATATGTGGCAAGGTTATGAGGGTCGCGCCCTTTAGGGTATGTCATTTCCTTCTGGAAAGGGTGGTATCATGGTATGGAGCCTAGATACTTACTCATGTTGACAAGCTATATTTATTACTGTGTGATGTTGGTTATCGAGCGCTCGGATAAAGGTCTAAAGGGACCGGGGGATGACATATTTGTGTAGTAGTTACCTAGTTATAGTGGTAACCCGGCCTTGTGTTGGCAGAGATCTAACCGTAACGTTAGGTTCTCGGGCGTCCCGCCAGAGGCGATCCCATGTGGTAGTAGGAAGTTCCTTAGCCTGACCATTATTGGAAAATCCAAAGAAACAATACGAACCTTGTACGGTTTTAGTTGTATAACCTTCCATGGAATGTGGCGGTAACTGCTATTGAGCATGGTAGCTATAGTAGGCATTCGATAATGGTCGTATGTTGGCTAAGATTTATATTCTATTTTCGAAATGCTTTCTACACTATGCACTAATAATAATATCAAAAATGATTTGTTTTTGCATAGTAAGCATCTTTGACTATCATAAGAAGAAATCTCCTCTAATTCTGCGTTTGCATTGTGTGCGTGCGTGGAGGCCTTATGGTAGTTTCATTTTCCAAAAGCATTGCAGATATTTTTCACTTCCCTTGTTGTTGTTTTAAAAGATAAATAACTGTTTTAAGTTCTCACACCAGTCCCATGACTGACCTGGAGTTTATTGTTCTCTTCCTAAATTCTGGGTGTCCATAATTTTCCACACAGGCAGTCTAGAGTCAGGTTATCAGGATATTCTGGAATTCGGAAGTTATTGTAGAGATTGAAAGCAAGCTGGATGGCATGGCATATTAACTAGTATATAGTATTCTTTTCCGCTGTTTGTTGTTGTAAACTCTGATAATGTAATGTAATGTGATGTACTGCAATAATTGATATAGTTCTTTGTTTTAAATTTATTCATCTAGTATATGTTGTTCCGCTGCGATATGTGAGATTTTGTTATTGTTTTTCTATTTTCTTCTTCTACCTCTTTTTCTTAAACCCTAAGGGTTCGGTTTTCCGACATTCGATTGTCCGACAGTTGATACAGTGGACGTATTAATGTCGATTTTCGAAAGTCGAAGAACCGGGTCTTTACGATAACATTTTTATTCTACAAGTCCTCTTCAATATTAGACAGTTTTAGCATGTTGGCAGACCTCTTGGTGACGACCACTCTGGACCTTTCAACATGAGGTGGTTCTAATGTTGTCGATTGACTCCATCTTTCGCAACTCCCTTTTGGACTGGCCTAGCCCCTTTGTATATTGGTCGTTTATCTGGTCTTCTATACTGGAGTCTCATTGTGAAAAATTAAAGTGAGATCTAAAGTTGTTCTTTTGTGGCAATTGGAGTTGTATTTATAGTCAAAATCATTCATAATAGTCGCTAGGACATGTTTGAACAGGTAAGAACATAGGTCCAAGTTTTCATACATGAAGAATGTGTCAAAATTGACAGCAAAAAAATTTTGATGCCAACTAATTTTGTTCAGTAGCGAGAGTTTTGCGTACATGCTTCCTCGATCTTCTTTAATCTTTGTTTAGGTCTTCAAGCATTGGATCTTCGATGACAAAATGACCCATTAAAGTGGTCAGCATAGATTGGTTTTTCTAATCCAAAACTTGTCTTTATCTTTAAAGTTGCTAAATCCATCATCCATGCAATAAAGTGGGTTCCATGTCTACTTTTGACCACTCAATACTAACTGGTTTTTGTCGGTACTAACTGATTTTGTATAATTCATAACTTATTTTGAAAGTGGCTGTGCTATGATACCAAATGAAAATGTGTTATGGATCGTGTAATATGGATATATGATAATACAGAGTATAGTGATGATAGCAATACAGTAAATAACGCAGAATATAAAAGCAGTATAATAAAAATAACACCAACGATTTTTATACTGGTTTGGAGCTCCATCCTACGTCCAGTCTCGGACTCCTTCTGGAATTTCACTAAAACAACAACCCTCACTTAACCTAAAGGAATAGGTCTATACAACCCCTGAGCAGCCGAATAGGGACTTGAGCAGCAGAACAGAATTTCGCCTCCATAGCCGAAGAGGACTTCACACGCCTGTGCAGCATAACAAGACTTAAGCAAATACAAAAGATTGTATTGACCTTGTGTTTTCTAATAACATGGATTTGTCACTTGTAGTACACCCTTCCTATAATCTTTTCCTCAAGTATGATGTATTTAGTTGTGTATATATGAAGATTAGGAAGTTTCAAATTGCTTGAAGAAAATGGAAATGAATACATAAGCAATGAATGTATGAATTCAAGAGAGTAATTAATTCAGAAAATATGATTCAAGTATAAGCAACTAAGTGAAGTGATTTAATCTTGAAATTCATGCATATATATAATAGTTAAGGAGTTTCAACTATTGGTGAAGAGATCTCTACGAATAGCAATGGTTGCAACCCTTAGGGAGGAAGACAACTATTTAGAAAAATGGTGTCTTTTCATAAAAAATGGCAGTTGTAAGATTCAGTCAACTGAATACAGTCAGTTAGTCGACTGAATTTAAAAGCATGCACAATGAATGTTAAAATGCACAGGTTTAGTCGACTGAATTCCGTTGTTAAGCAAAAACTATAGTAGCTCATTTGGTTAGAGTACTTGCCTTTTGAACTAGTGACCCGGGTTCGAGCCCCGCTCCATGCATATTTTAAAAAACTGATTTTGATTAAAAATATGCAAGTTTATTTGAATAAGAATGAAGATTCTTAAGGAAAGATTTTAACAAAGCACTAACTAGACTCTATATACATATTTGATGACTCTTGTTAATACAAACCATATATTGAGCCGATGAGTCTGAATGTTATAATAGTCGTTGATTCATAAATTGTTGTGTCTTGTCAGCAACCAAAACCTATGATCCAACATTCTTCCCTTTTTGATTATGACAACTTCATATGCTACGAAAGAATCTTTGACAAGCTTTGTTGATCTTATCTCACTCACTGAATATATTCCTGCAAATGTGCTATAGATTTCTCCCCCTGAATCTATGTTATATATTCCTGTAAATAATTAATCTTTTCTCCCCCTTAATCTGTGCTTGCATGGTTTATTCCTGCAAATACTGTTAGAGCAATATCTTTCTTCCTCTTTGTCATCGACCAAAAGGAGAGTTTATATAATGATATAAATTATATTTCACATAAGTGCTAACATTGAACAATATAAAACAAAATAACTACTATTTATAATGTAAGGTATCAGTGGAAAAAATTAACATTAAAAGCATGCGATACCAAAGTTTCTTATAATTTCCTAGTTTTAGGAAACCATACCCATTTGGGTGTGGTTGAACCTTTATAAATATAATTTTCATTATTAACTACCATATCAAAATAATCACCAACGTATTTTTCTCTATTTTTCCAATTAAAGGAACCTAAATATTTAGAAATCTTTTATTCATATTTCCCGTCAATGATTTTATATTTCTAGAGAGATTATAAACATTATTCATTTAGAAAATCTTTAACAGTTATAAAATTATTCTTTACAACACCAAGTTGATTTTCTAAATTTAACTTTCCATTTTTCAGTTTCTTATTTTTAAGTTCAAAAAATTTCATCTTTTCTAAAACAATAAAATTAAGCTTTGAAATCTTATTCCTTATATTAACTAATTCATTATTATCTTTTACTGAAATTTGTAAATTAGAAAGTACCTTTTTGTAGTCCTCACTGGTGGCTTTGACAAGGATTTTGCCAGTTCTATTTCGACCGGATTGTTTTCTAGTCATTATTCTATGATGTTGTGACGATCGATAGAATTCCAGGCTCCGATACCAATTGAAAGAGTGTTATGGATCGTGTAATATGGATATATGATAATATAGAGTATAGTGATGATAGCAATATAGTAAATAATGCGGAATATAAAAGCAGTATAATAAAAATAAGAACAAAGATTTTTATACTGTTTCGGAGCTCCATCCTACGTCCAGTCCCAGACTCCTTCTGAAATTTCACTAAAACAACAACCCTCACTTAACCCGGAGGAACAGGTCTATACAACCCCTGAGCATCCGAACAGGGACCTGAGCAGCAGAACACCATCGACTGCACATCAATTAGAGGCTAAAATAATGATCGACTAAACTTTAGCTGATCATTTAGAAATGTCGAGTTTAGGCCACTAATCATTATGGTGGGCCTCCACGGATCTCGAGACCCTTCTTGTAAAATTTCATCCCAATCCATGCATGTCTTCTCCCATGAATATAGCAGCCATTCTCCATAAAGAGGATCCTGCTTTCTTGGCCGAGACTCGACCATTTTTATTCTTCAATTTTGTACTAATGGATCCTAGCTAATCTAAACACTCTTGTAATCATAACCAAGTGGAAGATCAATAAAAATATAAAGTGGATGTAGGCCAAGATTGTCACACCACTATAAAAATCTATGTGTTTATTTATGATTTCTAATCTGTTTTAATTTCATTCTTCATTTAATCTCTACTAGATTCTATTGGGTGTTCATGGCCATTTTTGGCGTCAATATTCTGGTGCTTTCACTGAGTTCTCAGCTCGATTGGATCTCATCTTCTGCTTGTTGATTTTCATATTCACGAGACAGATCTAGGTTTCGATCGACAAGTTTTCTATTCTACTCAGATTTGAAAGTAATCCAAAAGGAGACTACTAGCCAAGGCGAGAGAAGCCAAGTCTACTTCACCTACAGAAGAAGGAAATCATGGTATCAGTGATCGATTAGTCATGTGTTCAATGAATGTGCATACATTTTCAAGTTTCAAAGCATATGTGAACAATCAGTCATCGGCCATGCACCATACATACTTAATGAATGATCATTCCCTACAAATCCATATGTTGCATCATCATGTATGATCATTCTCATTGGTCATTCCACCAACGTGAATTTGGCTGATCGTTTTTTCTGTACGATCATTCCATACTGATCATTTCTATACGATCATTCTTGTAGATTTCCCCACTGCTCTATGGATTTACACCGATCGTATCTATACGATCATTCCAGTTAACCACTTCACCAATCGTTCCTGTTGCCACCTTCACCGATCATTCCAGTTATCATCTTCAACGATCGTTCCAAGATTGCTAAAATCGATCGTTCCTGTTAATATTTCCAACGATCATCAATCTACAATCGATCATTCCAACGCTTTAGCATTCTAGCCGATCGTTTTCTTCCAGTTGTCATTTTAACCAATCGTTTTCCTTACCGATTAATTTAACCCAAACCCGTGCCGCAGTGCAGTGCCCCCGCATTTTGCATTTGAAACTCAACATAAAGACGGTGCATTATATCCACTTCCCTTACGTCCTATGACTAACTAGGGCGTAGAGGATCAAGCAGTGGCTTTTGAATTACAATCAAGTAACAGATAAGCAACCGCTACTCAAACGATACTCCCAAAGGTTAGAGAACATAAGTGGACTGACACTAAGCATACCCAAGAAAATTTGGTCCAAAGCCAAACTTGGGTGAAACCGATATTTTCTCCAAGCATATGCCAAGCTGAATCCAAGCACCATTCTTCGCCGACTCAATACTTCGAATTCAGTGACTTCAAGCAAACCTATTGCTGACTCCAAGCAAATAGCAGATTTTCTCAAGTTCGACTTCAAGTAACTCACCCCTAATCCATCAATACCGGTTGATCTTGCTTTGTTTATATCTCAGGCATACATACGTCATTCACAAGCATAACAAGTAATTATAAATTAAAAATAAACCGAATCGACAATAACTGAAGCATCTCCCCTAATCGAATCCTATTCTTTGAAGTCGTTTAGTGTGCAGAATATCCGTAGATATTCAATGTATCAATCATATCGGTTTACTGAGGGAAAACCGGCCCTGGACTACATCTTATGAAATTCGAGTGGCATATGAATTCTGCTAGAGCGATATGTGCCATCGAATGTTGACACTTTCCTATATTCCTCAAAGGTGTATTGATTATGCGGTTTATGCGATTTTCGTCCGAATCCATCTCCTCATTCAATCAACCAGATTAAAAGTTTGTTGAGCAGTTTAGAATGCATGCAACTCATACGAAGGATGTGATGTCATTATCTAATTTATTCCAAATGCTAGGTGAGACACTCAAAGACTTCCTTTAGAGATTCAATGTTGTCGTCACTAAAGCAAGCAATCTTAGCGGGGATATCAAACTAATGGCAATATAAGGGGAATCGACCCTAAGTTGGGGTTCAGCGACTAGTTAGCTGGAGAGACTCCTTCGACCTCGAATCATTTCTATTACAAAGCGAACCAGTGCCTACACAAGGAGAAGGCAAGGCATACTAGATAGAAGAACAATGCAAGTCTATTGGCTGAAGTAAGTCAAAGCAAGGGCAGAAATGAGGACTCAGATTCTAGGAGATGACCTAGAATCTTAAAATTCGACTTATATACCCCTTTGAATGATTCAATCGGTAACATCTAGGTGGAGACTCATGACTCAGAGGAATATTGAAAACCAGCCTCGAGAGTTTCCACTGAATCCCAGAGGAAATTCAAGGAATGTTGTATATTCCAAGGCACACAGGGTCCTAACTCTGTCGATTGTAAACAAATCCAAGATGTGATCGGGAAGCTAATTCGAAAAGGAAAGTTTTGACAATATGCACAACCCTCATGAAATAACAAGCAAGGAACATCCAACCCCTATCAATAAAGAACTTTGATATTAATTGGACCACCCAGATCGACTTCCAGCTAAGAAGGGCTTGGACAAAGTGAAATAGCAAACATATGACGTTGCTTCACTTATCAATGAGATTTATTACGACCTTCTTTGAATTATTTCTATTTCAATTTCAATTTCAGTTTTGTTGTGAGCTATGACCAACTTGAACTAAACTACTTCCAAACGGTGCAGGTGACCAAGTACTTAGAGTTGGGCGCCAATCAATCTTCGTAGACCATGATCGAACCTTTAGAGTTTCATCAAGATAAGCATGATCCAACCATTCATCAACTACCATATTCCCCAGACTTAGGGCTAAGGAGTCGAAATGGAAAAGCACGACAAGGTCAGGATCTAGCAAAAAGTGGACATGACTGATCATCTCCTCATCAACATCCACGCCTGACTTGGAGACCAAAGAAGACTTGGATTGGATGCAACCCAACCATCCACTCCCTAGCTAATACTTGAAGTTTGCCAAAATACTTATGCCTCTTCTAAAGCTCAGCATGACCGAGGTCCAACTAAAGTAGATGCGATTCGACCATCCATACAATAACACCTGCCCTGAACACATAAGGCAGTTCGAAAGCTTGACTTAAAGTAGGCATGACTGGCTGCCTACTCATCAACCACCACACTTAACATGTGGACACGACTGTAGCTTGAGGTGGATGTGACCTGTCCATCCAACCCAAGCATGGATGTGATCCCACAATCCATCGCCTACTTCCTTCCTTGACTTGACAAGAGGAGTTATAACCACCAAGCAGATACAAATCAATCGTCTCACTTGCCAAGTTATGTCCTTAATGCTGGGGGCAGAATTCCATCACACGAATGAACGTGATTCGACCGTTCATTCGATAACTCTTACCTCGACTTGGCAGATAGAGTATAAATCAAATATGGGTGCGATTGAACACCCATCATCAAAACTCTGAGTCCCTAGAGTGCGGACTAGAGTATAAACATAAACTGAATGGAAATCGACTGTCCATAAAAACAACTCTGAGTTCCTTGAGTGCGGACTAGAGTACAAACATAAACTGGGTGGAAACCGACTTCCCGCAAGACAACTCTGAGTCCCCAGAGTGTGGACTGGTGCATAAAACCTAAACTGGGTGGAAACCTACTGCCCGAAAAAACAACTCTGAGCCCTCAGAGTGCAGACTAGAGTATAAATGTAAACTGGTGGAAACCGACCGCTCGTAAGACAATTCCGAGGCCTCAGAGTGCGGACTAGAGTATAAACATAAACTTGGTGGAAATCGACTGCCCGCAAGACAACTCTGAGTCCCTAGAGTGCAGACTAGAGTATAAACATAAACTGGGTGGAAACTGACTTCCCATAAAAAAAACTCTGAGTCCCCAGAGTGCGGACTGGAGTATAAACATAAACTGGGTGGAAGCCGAATGCTGGCAAGACAACTCTTAGTCCAAAGTGAGTATAAACATAAACCGATTGGAAACCGACTGCCCGCGAGATAACTATGAGTCCCTAGAGTATGGACTAGAGTATAAACATAAGCTGGACGGAAACCGACTGCCTGCGAGATAACTTTAAGTCCCCAGAGTGCGGACTAGAGTATAAAAACAAACTGGATGAGAACCGACCACCCATCAACTGAACCATATCCCTAGATTATGATACAAACATGAATGAATATATGAGTGGAGTTCGACCGTTCTCCATTCCATAAGCTCCGGCCTAAAACCGACAAAAGGAGTATGAACTCACTACGAGTGGAACTCAATCATCCATGAACTAACTCCATTAATCCAAGACTGGGGGTAGGAGTACAAATCACTAAAACCTGAATATGAAAGTTGACTATATCTCCAACTTAGTGTTCTTTACGACTTAAGCAAGGACCGCATGGAGGCCTTAATACAAAACTAATCAGAATGACGCCTGATGTTACAGATGGCCGACAATATTATGCCACTGGGTCGACTGTCAATATCGATCCACACACGATACAAATAGATGTGACCCGGATGTCCTCTGAAAAACTATGATCACCAAAGTGCGGATAGAAGAATAAACCACGAAGACTTGATCATTAATTCTTCAGCACCCTCTTTTGATCCATCAGGAGGAGTATGAAACCAGGAGAGCATGACTCAACTACACCTGAGCCAACTATACCCTTAGATCTAATTAGATAATATGAATCAAAGCGGACATGGTTCACCATCCAGTACCCAACTCATGCCCAAAATCCAATGGAGCATCGAAGTTTTCCCCATGGAAGGAAAAACTAGAATACAATCTAGGATAGGCGAGACTCGGCCTTCCATCAACTAACCTAATCCCTCGATTCAAAGGGAAAGAGTATAATGCTAAAGTGGACATTGCTTTCCTTCCTACTTATCGATGTATGCCCCTAACTTGGAGGAACGAGCGAGAAACAAGATGAATGTGAACTAACCATTTATTGATCAACTCTATGTCTTTGGAGCTTAGATAGGAGTATAAACATAGCAAGAACGAGACTCGACTGTCCATGTAGTACATTTATCAACTCGAGGCAGGGAGTAGAAGTGTGATCATCCAAAGACTAGCTGCGAGGTGACTTATATATAATGTTTACAACTACTGAAGGCGACGATCGAAAGGATGCCTAGAGATAGAATCATCGAATCAATGCCCAAGCTCGTGGGCAACTGACAATCATTCCAACCAGAATGACGAGCAACAGATCGACAATACATTGAATGGAAAGCACGTTACTCGAATATACAAGTAGATTCCAACTCAAAACAAGAGCCAGCTTTGAATCCGCATGCAACTTCTAGCCGACCCCTACTCGACATTTGCTTTAACGTGCTTCTAAGCCTGATCTTTGGCCATTTGCAGATAATCGCTCGAAGCATTTAGAGCCCTTCACCATCAGACTTAACAACTCATGACAAGACTCTATGATTCGACCGGAATAACCATCATCATCGACTATCCCAATTAGATTTCATGTTAACTGTTACATGAAATAGTTACATTTGAACTAAAAGAATCCAAGACTGCACCCGCTGAGCTGACAGCCAAAATTGCAGTCAGCCATGGGATCCATCACGGGTACTGAAGATTGGTGAAAGTTTACAAGGCGGATCATGTAGTGTATGTGCAAGTATATGTGACAAAATATATGATGAAATTAAAAAAATATCAATCTAAGTAAATATCGAGTAAGAACACCAGGATTTTATACTGGTTTGGACCTCCCGTCCTACGTCCAGTCCCGAAGTTCCACTTCGAAATTCGACTATCAAACACCCTCGCTTTGCCTGGAGGAATAGGCTATAGTAAATTGTTCTTGTCAAATGTATATTCTATAACACGGATATTGACTAATTAGTACAAGTGCTTCCAATATATATCTTGAGAATATTGTCTGTGAAGAACTAAATATTTAGAAGAGTGAAATACAAGTATAGATTACTTAAGACCAAGAATATATGATAGAGTATGTAATTAGAGAGCGTAAGTGAGTAAGGTATTTTGTTCTCTTGAATCTTGATGATATATATAGTTGTAGAGAGGTTCTTTGAGTAGTTGCATCCATTAACAAGTGCTCTATAGTTTTTTCTATTGATGAGGAAGAGTTGCAGCGAAGAGAAGCGGAGATGTCTATTCGAATGTAGCAGTTGAAGTGTAAACGTAAAATTCGAGTTTGAAATCCTACGTTTGGTATTTGTATTAGACGTCTGATACTATATATTTTTTGTACATAGTAGATTTTTAGACATATGAGTGCTATTACCAGACGTCTGGTTCAGTCTGTTTGTCATTCTAGAGAATTTTCCAGACGTCAGGCTTGTACACCTAGACGTCTGATACTTGTGCATGTCTGTTTTGTGCATCTTTTTTGTTGCTTCTTTATACCTATCGACTTGTAGTCCCTTGTAAAGTTCTTTGAGCCTAGTTCTTGTCTTTTTAGTGATGTTGTTCTAGCAAGTACCTGTATATAGAAATATATATATATATATATATATATGCATATTCAATTTCTAGTGTATAGTTGTTGTCATCAAAACAGTAGATTTGGTTTCCTAACAATCTCCCCCTTTCTGATGATGACAACTATACAATGTACCTACATAATTTTATAAAATCTCCTCTTGAATACGTGCTTTCCATCATTTATAGTGATTTTTATTATTTCTCCCCCTTTGGAATTATCAAAAAGGATTTATAGCTTTTTAATTATAGACATTATTTCCATTCCATTAAGTATTTATTAAGCGTTGTAAGACTACATAAATATACACAGAAATAACACACAAAAAAGAAATTTCATTAATCATATTAAACGATTACATTCATACACTTGTATCATTTTTATACAAAAATATGGAAACTTAAGAAATATAAGGATTTTTTGGGGAAGCTTTATCTTGATCATCTCCTTTATCATCATCCTTGGAAGAAGTCGCTTGTTTTTTAGGAGATGTCGGATTTTGTTCAAAAGGTTCTTTCTCCTCGTTAAAAATTTTGGAATGTTTCAAAGGAGAGGCATTGGAGTTGGCCAATCTTCTGAAGGTGGTGTAGGACCACGAACCCTTTGAAGAACCTCCTTTAGAACGGATAATACAATTGAAAGTGACGTCTCAACTGTGGCTAGGTGAGAAGCAAAAGATGTTTCAAAACTATCAATGCGCTTAGCCAATAATTTTTGATTTCTACGTAAAATAAGCTAATTTTGGAGAGTTAAGTCTCGAATACTCTCATTTGGATTCGTCTCAATGCGAGTCTCCAAAATATCATTATGGGATGTATAATCAAAGGGTGCAGGAGGAGGAGTATTTTCACGATGTTGCTCCACCTCTTATGATGGTTCAGGTTGTGTTTAAGGTGGAAGCCCCGCTTGTCTTGCTTGACGATGTTGCCGCCACTCTTCAAACGATATAAAATCCGAAAGATTTTCCAGTAAGTGCATCAAAAAGAAAATTTTAGCGGATGCATATTTCAAAGAAATTTCTTCAAAAGTGGATAAATATGAGGGGATGCTGTGAGCTAGTGGAAGTCTCATGATATATATAGGATAGATGATGGATGGGAGTGATTGAATCCAAAAATGTTTGAGCTCGTCAAATATAAATTTGCCCAATTGACTCTTGTTCCACTGAATATAGCATACAAGGCTTTGTGCTCTAGTTTCGTGATTTGCTGATGACTGCCAAGGCAAGGAATGATAGTATTAATAATCATTCTAGTGAGAAGTCTGGCCTTAGGTTGTAGGTATTTGGATGCAAATCTAGGCATTTCATCTTCTCGCATTTGATGTGTTATATTATCTCTCGGTTTCCGATGCATATCTGGAATATTTTATAAATCTTCTCCGGTGTCGGAACATCCGAGAGTTTGGCCTATGATCCCTTGGGTAAACCTAATTGTGTTGCCGTAAACACTAGACCATAGCCAATTATCTTCATTGTCAGTGTTCCAAACTGCTGTGCTATCCAAATTAGCATAGAAAAGAAATACGACTAACTGATCAATTTGGATGTTACTGGGATTAAAGGATATCAATATTTATAAACCAGCAATTTCACACGTTTTGTCTAAATCATACATTAGAAACTTTAGCAAATTATAAAATGGACCTGTATGGAGTTTCTTCTTTTGAATATCCTCGTATCTCTTGAGTGAATGCGGTACACGATTCATCCATCGTTTAATCTGATCGTCAGAGCAAACTTGAGGGTTGGATGAAGTTGCTTGGTCTTGTTTTCATTTAGAGTTCTTAGGGTTTTTTGTTTTAGGATTCATTGAATTCGAGCGAGTGTGGAAGAGAAAGTAATTTTGAGAATTGAAAAATCAACCTTGATGTAGAAATGAAGTAAAATGCAAGTGAAAAAAAGTGAAAAAATAGACGCTAGCAGGGTAATTTAGAGTGTCGACATCTGCAAGGTTATTCAGACATCTGATTTAACCTAGTTTGAAGACAGTAAATAGAATTAGACATTTGGTTGTTGGTGGAAGATGTCTAGAATTGCTCAAGTTGTAAATTTTGAAAGGCAGAGAGAATTATCAAACGTCTGGTTGTAGCATCAAACATTTGGAACAGGTGTAAGTGATATTTTTATAGGACAGATATTTTTCTCAGACATCTGGATATAATATCAATCGTTCGAAAATGGTTTGACTTTTTATCTTATGGAAGCAAAGACTTTGCTCAGATGTCTGGTCAGTAGTTCAGACGTCTGGTCAATAGATCAGACGTTTGAAATCGATTAGTTTCTATTTTTATGAAGCAGAGATGATTTTCAGACGTTTGAAAGGTGAATCAGACATCTGATATATGCATAATGGTTAAAAATTCATATATGACACCAGAGTGTCAGACGTCTTCTTGCAAAGTTTAAACGTCTGAAATGACTAATTTGTCTTAAAATAGCCTAATTCTGAAGGGTGTTGCTTATTTTTCGAGAGTTTGGTTTTAATAAAACATAGCATTATTATTTGTGAAACAAGATACAAATATACTTAGATAAATATACAATGAGAATAATTAAATTTATTTAGACGACGATGGATCATTGCGATCGTCAGACTTGTCATCCCTCTATGACTTGAGTGGAGACCATAAATTTCCACATTCATGGGTTCTTGGGGAACCAGAATATCGCCTAGGTGAAGGATCCAAAGGTGTACGATAAGAAGCCGAGGGATCCAAAGGATTGCAAGGAATCAAAAGTGGTTTATGTACATTCTTCTTTCGTGAATTACAAAATTTTATTGCTACTTTCTTCAGAAAACTTAGTCGTCATATAGTGACCTTTTGTTCAAAGTATAATTCACGTTGTAAATCTATTTGTTGCCTTTGGTAGTGATTTATCTCATCGATTTTCTCCTTGGTATTAGGAGAGACAAATAGAGATCGTTTGGACTTCTTTTTATCAGAAGTGAATCCCGTGTGGTAAGAGGACCACCTATATGCCGGTTCCTGATTTGGTGTAGGAGTAGGAAGGCAATGAGGTGCATCCGCTGAGCTATCCGTTGATGGTGTCGAGAAGAAGAGATGAGAGTTGTTGGAAGACATGCTTTATTTTCTGTTGTAAAAATATGAAATCTATATAATTTTTACCTTTTGTTTTGTAAAGAAAAATTATTTATACATGAATCTAAAGGTTATTCATATGTGATTTTCAAAAAACAACGACCTAAAAAATTTAAGATGAAGGAGATTAACAACTTTAATTTGTGGACAAAAAATTGTTGGCTAAAAATAGAGTAAATGAAAATGTGGTATTAGTTTAGAAGATCATTAAAAGAGCATATTCCTAAGTCGTGTCGTAGTTTAACAAATGTTTGTTCATTAAGTGGTTTTGTGAAAATATCTGCTATTTGATTCTCGGTATTTACGTATTCTAATGTAATAATTCCTTTTGCTACATTGTCATGTAAACCATGAGACTAAAGATTGTCCGATAAAGTGACACGTTCCGCTAGTATTCTTACGATTTGTTTTACATCCACCAAATCCACGTCACTATATGAAACTAGTTTAAACGATGATCCCTTAGGGTAAACAAACCGTAATCTCTAATACTCGAAAGGTATCATAAGATACGTTTAACAGCTCTTTGGTGAGATTCTTTTGGTTTGGCTTGAAATTGGGCACACAGACATACACTCATCATGTCGGGTCGACTAGCCGTCAAATAAAGTAAGGAGCCAATCATACTACTGTCACGGCCCGAAATCCAGCGATTGAAAATCGACATCAAATACCTCACTTGTATTCGACTGTCGGAGATTCAAGCGTAGAACTTCAGTTCAGATGGAGCTTATAACAACATTAGATGAATATAAACAGCAGAAAAAAATGAATATCATTGGATACAACACAGATACAATATGATACAATCTCCCATACAACATCAATCACTAATATCAGAGTGATACAAATATGATACAACAATAATACGACAACAAAAAACTCCAACAAGTTTCCAACATACTTCACTTCGACATGGTCTTCAAAACTCCAAAAGCTTCAAAAGATTTCCAAATCCAAAAGCTCTCTCAAAAACTGATAGCTCCCAAAGGACTTCAAAATCCAAGCTAGCTCGAAAAACACGGATAACCTGCGTCTACGCTGCCCGTGTGGAAAATTATGGTCTATAGACTGGTTGGCTTTTCAACCATCCTATCCCCGTCGTGGCATACAATGGTACCCTGCCCTTGCTTTTATGGCAAGCCTTTCGACACTCAACCAAACCAGTTAGGCAACCCCTCCCCGAGAACATGTAGGGGTAAGAATCACCCGTTCGCCACCAAATGCAAAGCGAGAACCCCCTATCACATTGTATTAAGCAAGGTCAGTCATGAGACTGGTATGAGTAAACAAAAACAGTTGTTTGAAATAAAAATAGTTCATTTTTTATCAAAAGCAAAACAAAAGAATTTGAGAAAAATCAGCAATGCTTTTTGAAAATGAAACTGCCATAAGGCCTCCGCCACACACACAATGCAAGCGCAGACTTAGAGGAGATTACTCCTCATGATAGTCAAAAATGCTTGGTATGAGAAAACTCTTTTAGATATTATTATTAGTGCATAGTGTGAAAACATTTTTGAAAGTATAATATTAATCTTAGACAGCATAGGTACCATTATTCTGTGCCTACTATAGCTACCACCTGAGGTGGCAGGTTATACAATTTAAAACCGTATAGGGCTCGTATTGGATGATTGGATTTCCAACAAATGGTCGGGCAAAGGAACTTCCCATACAAAATAGAACACCTCTGGAGGACGTCCCCGAAAACCTAACCGGATCTCTGCAACATAAGGCCGGGTTACCTCTGTAACTAGATAACAACTGACACGAGTATGCCACCTCCCGGTAGTTACCAACCTTTATCCGAAGCGCTTCTCAACCGACAACCACAAAGCAATAAGTTTGCAGCAACCATAAAGTAAGTATCTAGGCTCCATACCATGATACTACTTATGATCCAGAAGGAAATGGACATACCCTTAGGGGGCACTACCCCCAAATAACCTTGCTGCCATGATTCCTATTTCGACCATAACCGGGTTGTGAGGTTCGATGAAGTCTCGCCCACAAAGCTACGTTTTTCACAAAGCCATGCTTCGATCAACAAATGATCAGCAGCACTCAACATGCCACACTACCAATTTGGGAGTATATCACTAATAAACTTCAACTACATAACCTCTGAGCTCGTACGTCTCAGAGAAGGGTGTTAATCGAAGAGAATAAATTCTCTGCCACCAACAGAAATGTATTTGAAAGAAATCAGCTTTATATCTCAAATTGTAATGTTAGACACACAACCATACAAGTCTGTTCCGGGTTCGAACAGAATGGAAGGCACTTCCGAAGAAGCCCTTGCAATTCGGGCATCCACAATCTCGATCGGACTCCCCATCACATATGGAGATCTCTATACGGAGCAACTCAGTGTAGAGTCATTCGACAGGTTATCCTATCGTTCTCGAAGACGCTCGGTCTTCACCACCGTCTGCAAATGCTATCCATTTCGTCGTATCACATACTCGGAATGGGTTATATAACGCAAAGGTCCTCTCCCGGCTAAACCGAATAGTCAGCGCTCAATTTAAAAACGCGTGAATGTATCAATCACAAAGATTCACATTCAAGGTTCGATGTGGGTTTTGGATAACCAACCGGAATCCGACTCCCTGTCCCATCGAAATTCATATGCCGTTTTACGGGACAAAGGGTTTTCACATTCACACAGCAGTATATTCATCACAGATATCATAGCTCAGCACAAAGCATTTCATATTACGTAGCATCACATCACATATCAGAAATATAAATCCAATACACGGAATTAAATAACAATCAAAACATCTTCAATTAAGATGAATAACTCATGTGGTTTTAAATTTATTGACCACATGATGACTTTCATTAGTAATCTTTAATCAATAATCAATGTCATTAATACAATTGATTAAGTCTTAATCATCTTCATTAATTAATCATTCCTTAATTAATTATCTTAATTAATTAATCCTTAATTAATTAAATCTTAATTACTTTTATTAATTAATTACTCCTTAATTAATTAATAAATAATTACAAATTTATTTAACATTAATTATTTATTAAATTAATCTTTAATATTAAATAATTACTTTTTGAAATAATTAAATTAACAAATCATTAATTACTTAATAAATCATTTTTAATTTTTTTTAACTTTATTAATCACTTTGGTTATCTTTTAGATTTTGTTTAATAAACCATCTTCATTATATTAGTTCCTTAAAAAGGTTAAGATTTAATTTAAACAACATTTTATCTTAATTTTCTTTTAAATTACACTATTTATTTAATATAAATAACTTTATAAAAATATTGTATCTGAACTAAATAAACTAAAATTTAATTTCTTTGAAAAACATCTTACTTAAGTCCTAAATTAATTTAAAACTTCAATCAAATCATCGTTTGAAAACATGTTTTAAAAGTGTTTAAAAGTTTGAAATTTTTTAAAGTAAAATATGTTTTGCATATTAATCTCGAGACTCGCTTCGAGTCACGCCTGAGAATTTTGCTTATTTACTTCAAGTCGTGTCGAAAATTAACCCAAGTGCCCACATTTTCAACTTCAAATTTTCCTAAACATTTTAACTTGGTGCTTCAGAATTTTTACTCGAGTTAACACTCGAGCTTCCACTGGTTTAGCCCCGAGGCTTACTTCGAGACATCCCTTTCTTCCCCAATCTTCTTTCCATTGACACAACCCAAATCATTGTGCACATGCACAAACGAAAACGCCACCTCCAGTCGAAGTTTCAGCCACCATCGAGTCGATGGCAACTCACCTGAACCCCACAAGCACCCAGAAATCCATCACGTCGACAAAATCGAAATTTTGCTGTCAACCTCAAACTGTAGCCAAAACCCATCATCACGAAATTTCTTCGATCATCCACCTCAGGCCGTCAGCAGTCGCGTTCTCACACTCAAAGCTTCCACTATGCCTAATTCTCGTAACGGCACTGGTGCGATCGACTACGGTCGATCAACGACGACCGCGGCAACACTTTTTTCAATCACTACCAAATATGAACATTTAACCCTAAATCGATCTCATCACTATTCTGCGATGACTTATAAATTCGACTCGTATTTTTCTGATGATTTTGAACCTTCAACCTAGCTACGACTTCGATCTCGAGGACCACAAACCCACCGATCACCAGAATTTTATAAAAACACATTTTCCATTCATCTGACAAATGCTCTCTCTATACATTATTTAAATTTTATCTTAAAAATCAGTGTTTACAAAAACATTTCAAATTATATATGTGAAACCAGAAAGCACGATGATTGAATTTTCAATATATACATGAGTTTGCCTGTATTTTTAGATTTCCAGGAGAAGCTTAGATTCTTTTTGCTGAATTTATTTTTATTAAACTCACTTGTGTTCAAACATACAATTTTCATTTAGATCCCATAGGTAAATAAGGATCAGAAAAGGAATGGTTGATTTTTGAACAGGCTTTATGCCTGTAAACCTGGTACAGAGGTGCATGCATTTGTTCACCAGATATGCACAGCCAAAACATTCATATATTCAAAGATTTATACTCATGCAAATTAATTTTGATCATCACTTTCAGGCATGAATTCAAACAATCATTCAAAAACTCAAATCACACAAGGGTTTACTCAACTATTAGCCTGAGAGCAGAAAACAGAAAACGAGAGAAGCTTTGGAAATTGATTATTCGAACTAGAATTTGCTATTTTAAACTTGATCTTGGATTTTATTTTACCTGCAACTAGTTATTCAAAGTTACTTAGCTTCTGATGTGTTTATTTTTTTGATTACTTAACAATTGAAACTCAAAATTCTAAAGAAAATTACCTTCGGTTTTTTTATGTAGACAGAGAAGAGTTGAGTGTTGAAATCTAGAAATTTGCAATCTTTTTCTGGATTTGATTATAAAAGACCTTGATTCCTGATGTTAAGATGATGAAGCTTTGTTGAGTTGAAATTGTTTGCAGTTTTACAGTTCTTATTTGCTGAACAGAGATGAAATTCCCTACTTGAAATCAAAAGAATTGAAGAGGTTGTTCTTTTCCTGGTTTGTGAATTCAATTTGTTTTAAACTTGCTTGATGATCTGATTTGAGGATTTGAATTTTTTCTCAGATTTTTTCTTTTTAAGCTTTTGAAAATGAGATCAAAAAAGTGGGAGAAAATAGTTTACATTTCTTTAATGAATTTGCTAAAAATTAAAATTAAGGAAGATGACACTTGTTCACTTCCATAATTTACATCTTAACACTTGTAAGTTTTCACATTATAAATGTTACATTTGTGCTTTTGCATGAGAAAAGATTAATACATTATTTTTGAATTGATCTTTTATAAATACATTTTCTTTTATATTTATATAATCTTTTTAAAGAAAAGGTTTAATACTTATTCATAAACTATTCACATATGTTAATGTATTTGAACCCAAAATTTTTTACTTACGATATTTCATTTTTAAATTCAAATACAAGTTCAAATTCAAATTAAATTTCAAATTCAAAATAAAATTTAAATTCAAATTTGAAATTCACTCCATTCTACATACATATGTATATAGATAAAATATTAAACAAACAAACTCAATATTTCCCTTGTTTTTAATTTTTTTAAATTAATTCAAATTAACTTCAAATTGAATTCCAAAAATTCAAATAAATTACAAATTTTAAATTGATAAGTTTGGGGATGTTACAGGTTCCCCCTTAAGAAAATTTCATCCTCGAAATTTGAAAGAGAGAGAAAAACAAACAAAGAAGATATGAAGATATAAAAGATAAAGAAATGGCTTACTAGATTAAGCCGAGATATCCACTCTGCAGTTGGGATAGGACTTCTGCATACTATCCTCTGTGTCCCAAGTGCGGTCCTTTGGATCGTCACTCCATTGTACTTTGACTAGTTTCACAATTTTATTTCTCAATTGCCTTTCCTCACGATCTACAATCTTTATCGGTTCCCTTTTTACTGCCAAGTTGGGAGTGATCTCAAGATCCTGCTGAGCTGCCTCTTCAATAATACTATCTGAGTCGTGCACATATTTTCGAAGATTAGAAATGTGAAACACATTATGCATTCCAGATAACCAGCTGGGTAGCTGCACACAAGATGCTAGAGGACCGATCCTCTCAAGAATAGGAAAAGGTCCAATATACTTACCAGTTTTCTCAAATCTCAATACACCTCGAATTGGAGAAACTTAGAAGAGTATAGAATCTCCAACTTGAAATTCCAAATCCCTTCTTCTTCGATTATAATAGCTCTTTTGACGACTTTGAGAAGTTATTAATTTCTTTCGAATAAAATTTACCTTCTCCGTGGCTTCTTTGATCATATCTGGTCCAAGGACCAGTCTATCACCTGATTCGATCCACCATGTAGGTGATCGACACGGACGACCATATAAAGCTTCAAAAAGAGCCATTTCGATACTGGCTTGATAGCTATTGTTATATGAGAATTCTACCAAATGTAAATGGTCCTCCCAAGAACCACCAAAGTCGAGAATACAAGCTCGCAAAAGGTCTTCTAGAATTCAATTAATCCTTTCAGTCTGCCCATCAGACTGCGGGTGATAAGCAGTACTGAAGTTCAGCTTTGTTCCCAATGCGGCTTGGAATGCCTCCCAAAATCTACCGGTGAAGATCGGATCATGACTCATTATGCTGCTAGGAATACCATTGAGATGGACAATCTCTTTTATATATAGCTCTGCTAAGCTTGCTGCAGTTCAGGTAGATTTCACTGGGATGAAGTGAGAAGTTTTGGTTAGACGATCCACTATAACCCAAATTGCTTCATTCCCCTTCTTGGTTCGTGGCAATCCGTCGATGAAATCCATCGACACTTTATCCCATTTCCACTTCGGTACTTCCAAAGGCTGAAGTAAACCGACCACTTTCTTTTGACTGCTTTTAATTTGTTGATAGGTAGCACATCGACTCACATATATAGATATGTCCCTTTTCATCGCCTTCCACCAAAATGTTCTTTTGACATCATGATACATTTTATTGACTCCTGGATGGATGCAAAATTTGGACTTATGGCATTCATCCAAAACTTCACGTTTCAGCTCCGGAATGTCAGGGACACAGATTCTTCCTTTCAATCTTATAACTTTATTGTCGTCGACTTCAAAACTAGTATTTTCACCACGACGCATTTTCTCATAAATTTGATGAAGAAACTCATCTTTTTTTGTTTGTTGACGACTTTCTCAAGAAGAGTAGGAGTAACGACAAGATGAGTTAGAATGGCATTCTTTCTACTCAAAGCATCGGTAACTACATTGGCCTTTCCAGGTGTGTACAGAATATCTAGGTCATAGGATGCCAGAAATACCAACCAACGTTGTTGTCACAGATTCAAATCTTTCTAGGTGAAGAGATACTTTAAAGATTTGTGGTCGATGAATAATTCAAAATTTTCACCTAAAACAAGAAGAATTTATTTGGTATATATTAAGTTAAGTTAAAGTTTTAAAATTTTCTTTTAGAAATGCTGAAGTAGATTCTTACCCAGAAGATAATGTCGCCAAATTTTTAAGACGAAAATAACAGCCAAGAGCTCCAAATCATGTGTTGGGTAGTTTCTCTCGTGCGGATGTAATTGTCTACTCGCGTAGGCATTTACCTTTCCATTCTGCATTAATACTGCACCTACCCCATCACCACAAGGGTCAGTATAGACAGATAAGCCTTGGTTCCCGTTGATAATAGCGAGAACATGAGCAATAGTCAATCTCATTTTCAATTCCTGAATAGCTTCATCACATTTTAGAGTCCAATTGAACTTGGCATTCTTCATTGTGAGCTTAGTCAACGAACTAGCTATCTTAGAAAAGTCCTGAACAAACTTCCTGTGATAGCTTGCTAAACCCAGAAAACTTCGAACTTCTTTCGGAGTTGTGGGTCGCTTCCAGTCAAGAATAGCGGAAATTTTGCTTGGATCAACAGAAATCCCTTCTTCATTAACAATATGGCCAAGAAATCTAACTTCATTGACCCAAAAGTGGCATTTAGAAAATTTAGCGAATGAAATGTTCCTTCTTCCAAAACAATTCTGAGAAGTCCAGCATGCTCCTCTTCAGTTTTGGAGTAGATTAGGATATCATCGATAAATACAAGAACAAATTTATTCAGCACCTCCCGAAACACACGGGTCGTCAAATCTACGAAGTACGCGGGAGTGTTGGTTAGTCTGAAAGGCATGACTAACTACTCGTAGAATACATCCGGACCCCTAAAAGCAGTTAGGTGAACACAATCTTCGGAAATTCGCAACTGATGGAATCCCTGGGCTAGATCCGTCTTAGAAAAGAATCGTGCACCATGAAGTTGATCGAATAAGTCGTCGATCCTGGGTAAAGGAAACTTGTTCTTGAGAGTTTTCTTATTGAGCTCACGATAGTCGACACACAATCTCAAAGACCCATCTAATTTAGCCACAAACACTACAGCTGAACCCCATTCAGAAACACTAGGATGAATCAATCCCTTTTTTAGCAAATCACCGGTTTGCTAGACTAGTTCAATTCTTTTCGGTGGTGCTGTCCTACGAATAGCATGAATGACAGGATGAGCATTTGAAATTAATTCAATTCTGAATTCAATCTCTCTGTGTGGGGGTAAAGATTTCACTTCTTCAAATACGTCGAGAAAATGCTAGACAATAGGAATGGACTCCAGACTAGATTCTGGATATCCTAAAGTATACATCAGTTTATCCCTTTTTGGACTAGGGTCTTCACAAGAAATTTCAATGAAATCTCCAAGTTTTGTTTTGACGAATCGTTCGGTTGTTGCAATCTAACTTGGCTTTGTATCTTGATAACCAATTCATCCCGAGTAGTATTCCAAATTCATTGAAGTCGAGAACATAAAGGTTAATAGGAAATTGATGGCCAGAATAAGAGATGGGCACCCTCCTACAATAGAAACATAGATTTGCAGGACCACCCACTGGATTCTTCACACAAATAGGTTCATCGACAAACTTGAGTTTAAGTTTTAATTCATCCACGATTTGTTAGGAGATAAATCTATGTGAAGCTCCCGTGTTGAATAAAATCCTAACAACTCTTTCACCAACAATAAGGTTACCCTCCAAAACTCCCTTTCATTCATTCGCCTTTGAAGTTGAGGGGTTATCTTTTATTGCACACACTTTCGCTATTTGTGCCTGTTTCTTTTTTGGGCAATTGTTAACTCCATGACCTGGCTGGTGACAACAATAGCATTTTTTGGATCTTCGACTTGCCTTCACAAGTTGATCTTTCTTCACTTGTTTCTTTTGCTTCTCACAATCGTTTGCTAAATGGCCTTTCTCTTGACAGTTATAACAAGTAACATTTCTAGCTGGATTCTCTTGATTACTCCTCTTCTTCTCCTTGCCTCGAACCAGCCTCTTTCCTTCGAATTTTCTTTTCTTCCAATTCGAACTACTTGAACTCCCCTTCTCTTCCGGAACTTTCTGCATATCGAGAGTACCATATCGATAACCCATATCGATCAAGTCCAAAAAAGATTCTTTAACATGGGCTGTCATCTCCTTGTGGTACTCCTTATTCATTCACCGAATGAATCTTTCATTTTTCTTCAAGGGTGTATTCACTAGCTACGGACCAAATCGAGACAATTCATTGAATTTATTCAAGTACTCCTCAAATGATAGACTTCTCTGCTTCAAATCTTAGAACTCCTAGTACATTCGAGAGATACCAGCAGATGGAACATATCGTTGCTCAAACACTACTTTAAATCGTCTCTAAGTAAACTCATCTTCTGACTCATCCCCAGTAACTGTCTCCCACCAAGCTAATGCTTCCCCTTGGAGTTGCCAAGAAGCTTTTAGTCGCTTTTGATCGTCTTCTAATTTTAATCCCTTGAAAATTCTTTCACAGGATCGGATCTAAGCTTGGGCTTCAACAATCAATTCATTGCCAGTAAATGGCTTACCACCAAGTCTCGAGAAGCTCTTATAGATCAGCCAGATTCGGCTGAGGTTAAGTAGGCACAGTTGCAGTTGTAGGGACTTGACCAGTTGCGGTGGTATTTCCCCATCCCCTACCTTGTCCTCTTCTTTCCTCATTCTCACTATATGTAAACAGTAAGAAAATTGGATTTAGGCATACGGACAAGATATCTTAGGGAATATCAACGGTTAAAAGGAATAGACCAAGAAATTTAGGGTTTCGGTCTCTCAGTTTATACTCATTCTAGGGTATACTTCACCTTATCTCTAATGAGCCATCTAATGTGTTATAATCCGTAGCTAAAGTTCTTATTCAACCTTTAGCTCTGGTACCACTTGTCACGACCCGAAATCCAGCGATTGAAAATCGACATCAAATATCTTACTTGTATTCGGCTGTCGGAGATTCAAGCGTTGAACTTCAGTTCAGATGGAGCTTATAACAACATTAGATGAATATAAACGGCGAAAACAAAATGAATATCATTGGATACAACACAGATACAATATGATACAATCTCCCATACAACATCAATCACTAATATCAGAGTGATACAAATATGATAAAACAATAATACGACAACAGAAAACTCCAACAAGTTTCCAACATACTTCACTTCGATAAGGTCTTCAAAACTCCAAAAGCTTCAAAAGATTTCCAAATCCAAAAGTTCTCTCAAAAACTGATAGCTCCCAAAGGACTTCAAAATCCAAGCTAGCTCGAAAAACACGGATAAACTGCTTCTACGCTGCCCGTGTGGAAAATTATGGGATCTAGACTGGTAGGCTTTTCAACCATCCCATCCCCGCCATGGCATACAATGGTACCCTGCCCTTGCTTTTACGGCCAGCCTTTCGACACTCAACCTAACCGGTTAGCCAACCCCTCCCCGAGGACATGTAGGGGTAAGAATCTCATGTTTGCCACCAAACGCGAAGCAAGAACCCTCTATCACGTTGTATTAAACAAGGTCAGTCATAGGACTGGTATGAGTAAATAAAAATAGTTGTTTGAAATAAAAACAGTTCATTTTTTATCAAAAGCAATGCAAGCCATAAGGCCTTCCACCACACACACAATGCAAGCGCAAACTTGGAGGAGATTTCTCCTTATGACATTCAAAAATGCTTGATACGAGAAAAACTCTATTAGATATTATTATTAGCGCATAGTGTGAAAACATTTTCGAAAGTATAATATTAATCATAGCCAGCATAGGTACCATTATACTAAGCCTACTATAGCTACCACCTGAAGTGGCAGGTTATACAATTTAAAACCGTATAGGGATCGTATTGGATGATTGGATTTCCAACAAATGGTCGAGCAAAGGAACTTCCCACACAAAATGGAATGCCTCTGGAGGGACATCCCCGAGAACCTAACTTGATCTCTGCTACACAAGGTCGGGTTACCTCTGTAACTAGGTAACAACTGACACGAGTATGCCACCTCTCGGTCGTTACCAACCTTTACACAAAGCGCTTCTCAACCGACAACCACAAAGCAATAAGTTTGCAGCAACCACAAAGTAAGTATATGGGCTTCATACCATGATACCACTTATAATCCAGAAGGAAATGGACATACCCTCAGGGAGCGCTACCCCCAAATAACCTTGCTATCACGATTCCTGTTTCGACCATAACCGGATTGTGAGGTTCGACGAAGTCTCGTCCACAAAGCTACGCTTTTTCACATAGCCATGTTTCAATCAACAAATGATCAGCAGCACTCGGCATGCCACACTACCAATTTGGGAGTATATCACTAATAAAATTCAACTACATAACCTCTGAGCTCGTACGTCTAAGAGAAGGATGTTAAACCAAGAGAATAAATTTTCCGCCACCAATAGAAATGTATCTGAAAGAAATCAGCTTTATATCTCAAATTGTAATGTTAGATATACAACCATACAAGTCTGTTCCGGGTTCGAACAGAACCGAAGGCACTTCCGAAGAAGCCCTTACAATCCGAGCATCCACAATCCCGATTGGACTCCCCATCGCATATAGATCTCTATACTGGAGCAACTCAGTGTAGAGTCATTCGACGGGTTATCCTATCATTCTCGAAGTCGCCCGGCCTTCACCACCGTCTTCAAATGTTATCCATTTCGTTGTATCACATATTCGGAATGGGTCATATGACACAACGGTCCACTCCCGGCTAAACCGAATAGTGAGCGCTCAATTTAAAAACACATGGATGTATCAATCATAAAGATTCACATTCAAGGTTCGATGTAGGTTTCAGATAACCAACTGGAATCTGACTCCATGTCGCATCGAAATTCAAATGTCATTTTACGGGCCAAAGGGTTTTCACATTCACACAGCAGTGTATTCATCACAAATATCACAACTCAGCACAAAGCATTTCATATTACATAGCATCACATCACAAATCAGAAATATAAATCCAACACATAGCATTCAATAACAATCAAAACATCTTCAACTAAGATGAATAAATCGTGTGGTTTTAAATTTATTGACCACATAATTACTTTCATTAGTAATCTTTAATCAATAATTAATTTCATTAATTATAATTGAATAAGTCTTAATCATCTGCATTAATTAATCATTCCTTAATTAATTATCTTAATTAATTAATCCTTAATTATTAATAATTAAATATTAATTACTTTTATTAATTAATTACTCCTTAATTAATTAATAATTAATTACAAATTTATTTAACCTTAATTATTTATTAAATTAATCTTTAATATTAAATAATTATTTTTTAAAATAATTAAATTAACAAACCATTAATTACTTAATAAATCTTTTTTAAATTTTTTATATCTTTATTAATCACTTTGGTTATCTTTTATAATTTGTTTAATAAACCATCTTCATTACATTAGTTTCTTAAAAAGGTTAAGATTTAGTTTAAACAACATTTTATCTTAATTTTCTTTTAAACTACATTGTTTATTTAATATGAATAACTTTATAAAAATATTGTATCAAAACTAAATAAATTAAAATTTAATTTCTTTGAAAAACATCTTACTTAAGTCCTAAATTAATTTAAAACATCAATCAAATCATAGTTTGAAAACATGTTTTAAAGGTGTTTAAAAGTTTGAAATTTTTTAAAGTAAAAACTGTTTTACATATTAACCTCGAGACTCGCTTCGAGTCACGCCCGAGAATTTTGCTTGTTTACTTCGAGTCGTGTCAAAAATTAACCCGAGTGCTCGCATTTTCAAAATTTTCCTAAGTATTTTTACTCGGTGCTTCAGAATTTTTACTCGAGTTAACACTCGAGCTTCCACTGGTTTCACCCCGAGGCTTGCTTCGAGACATCCCCTTCTTCCTCAATCTTCTTTCCACTGACACAGCCCAAATCGCTGTGCACATGCACAAACGAAAACGCCACCTCTGTTCGAAGCTTCAGCCACCATCGAGTCGATGGCAACTCACCTGAACCCCATAAGCGCCCAGAAATCCATTATGTTGACAAAATCGAAAATTTTCTGTTTACCCCCAAACTGTAGCCAAAAACCATCATCACGAAATTGCTTCGATCATCCACCTCAGGCCGTCAGCAGTCGCGTGCTCACACTTGATGCTTCCACGATGCCTAATGCTCGTGACGGCACTGGTGTGATCGACTCCGGTCGATCAACGACGACGCGACAACACTTTTTTCGATCATGACAAAATATGAACATTTAAACCTAAATCAATCTCATCACTACTCTGCGATGATTTATAAATTCGATTCGCATTTTTTTGATGATTTCAATCCTTCAACCTAGCTACGACTTCAATCTCGAGGACCACAAACCCACCAATCACCAGAATTTTATAAAAACACATTTTCCGTTCATCTGACAAATGCTCTCTCTATACATCATTTAAAATCTTGATTTTTATCTTAAAAATCAGTGTTTTCAAAAACGTTTCAAATTATATATGTGAAACCAGAAAGCACGATGATTGAATTTTCAATCTATACATGGGTTTGCCTGTATTTTTAGATTTCCAGGAGAAGGTAGATTCTTTTTGCTGAATTTATTTTAGTTAAACTCGCTTGTGTTTAAACAAACAATTTTCATTTAGATCCCATAGGTAAATAAGGATCAAAAAAGGAATGGTTGATTTTTGAACAGGCTCTATGCATGTAAACCTGGTACAAAGGTGCATGCATTTGTTCTCCAAATATGCACAGCCAAAACATTCATATATTTAAAGATTTATACTTATGAAAACTAATTTTGATCATCACTTTCAGGCATGAATTCAAACAATCATTCAAAAACCAAATCACACAAGGGTTTACTCACCTGTTAGCCTGAGAGCAGAAAACAGAAACAGAGAGAAGCTCTGGAAATTGATTATTTGAACTGAAGTTGCTATTTTAAGCTTGATCTTGGATTTTATTTTACCTGGAACTAGTTATTCAAGGTTGCTTAGCTTCTGATGTGTTTATTTGTTTGATTACTTAACAACTGAAACTCAAAATTCTAAAGAAAATTACCCTGGGTTTTGTTATGAAGACAGAGAAGAGTTGAATGTTGAAATCTGGAAATTTGCAATCTTTTTCTGGATTTGATTATAAAAGGCCTTGATTCCTGATGTTAAGATGATGAAGCTTTGCTGAGTTGAAATTTTTTGCAGTTTTACAGTTCTTATTTGCTGAACAGAGATGAAATTCCCAGCTTGAAATCAAAAGAATTGAAGAGGTTGTTCTTTTTCTGGTTTGTGAATTCAATTTGTTTTAAACTTGCTTGATGATTTGATTTGAGGATCTGAATTTTTTCTCAGATTTTTTTCTTTTTAAGCTTTTGAAAATGAGATCAAAAGAGCGAGAGAAAATAGTTTACATTTCTTTTATAAATTTTCTAAAAATTAAAATTAAGGAAGATGACCCTTGTTCACTTCCATAATTTACATCTTAACACTTGTAAGTTTTCACATTATAAATGTTACACTTGGTCTTTTGCATGAGAAAAGATTAATACATTATTTTTGAATTGTTCTTTTATAAATCCATTTTCTTTTATATTTAATAATCTTTTTAAAGAAAAGGTTTAATACTTATTCATAAACTATTCACATATGCTAATGTATTTGAACCCTAAAATTTTTAGTTAAGATATTTCATTTTTAAATTTAAATTCAAATACAAGTTCGAATTCAAATTAAATTTCAGATTCAAAATAAAATTCAAATTCAAATTTGAAATTCACTCCATTCTACATACATATGTATATAGATATATATAAACAACAAACTCAATATTTCACTTGTTTTGAATTTTTTTTAAAATTAATTCAAATTAACTTCAAATTGAATTCTGAAAATTCAAATAAATTACAAATTTTAAATTGATAAATTTAGGGATGTTACAACTACGATATAATTTTTCATCAAAATCTTTTCCGTTATCATCTTTCTCCTAGTAAACACTAGTACTCATCGGTGTTGTTTTGCTGAAGCTTTATCCATTTCAAAGCGACGTAGTAGATCGTTACATATTTTTCTTGATGAATAAAGATACCGTTTTCAAGTTGTTGTATTTGTAAACCTAAAAAGAAATTTAATTCTCCCATATGAGAGATTTAAAATTCATTTTTCATAATATTTGAAAATTGATTACAAAGATTTTTGTTAGTAGGACCAAAAAAAATATCGTCTACGTAAATTTGTACAACTAAAATGTCGTTATTTTATCGTTTAATAAATAAAGTGTATCGATTTTACCTACTTGGAAACCAGATGCAGTTAAATGATTTTTAAGACGTTCGCACCAGGCACGGGGGGCTTGCTTTAAACCATATAAGGCTTTTTGCAATTTAAAAACATGATCGGGATATTTTTCGTGAGAAAACAATGGAGGTTGTTCAACATATAAGTTTTCTTTAATAAAACCATTTAAAAAGGTACTTTTGACATCCTTTTGAAATAATTTAAAATTGTGATGATTTGCAAAGGCAAGTAATGTATGTATGGCCTCGAGTCTTGTTGCTGGAGAAAAAGTTTCGTCGTAGTCGATACCTTCTTCTTGATTATAACCTTGAGCGACAAGACGTGCTTTGTTTCTAACAATATTTCGGTTTTCATCTGCTTTGTTTTTAAATACCCAGTTTGTTCCAATAACTGATAGACTTTCTAGTATTGGTACTAATTCCCAAACATTATTACGTTCAAATTGATTTAATTCTTCTTGCATATCTATTATCCAAAAATTATCGTTTGAAGATTCTTTATAATTTTTCGGTTCAAAATTTGACGCAAATGTGACATGACTTATTTGGTTAAGTTAATTTGTTGTTACTATGGAGTTAAGATCTCCAATGATATTATCTTTTGGATAATCTTTTAGAATTCTAGGAGACGATACTGAAGTATTATTTTGTGCATTTGTCACATTATTATAAGAATTTGTTGTATTTGTTATTGGAATTATTTCTTCATTGTCATTAGCTTGATGGTTAAGAAAATGTCATCAAATGAAACATGTAAACTTTCTTCAATTATGTTAGTTCATTTATTAAAAATTCTATATGCCTTTGCTACGATCCCAATATCCAACAAAGATTCCTTCATCGGCCTACGGTCGAATTTTCTCAAATTATCTTTTGTATTTAGTATAAAACATTTTGATCCGAAAGTTTTAAAATATGAAACTTTAGCTTTTCTTCCAAAAAATATTTCAAAACAAGTATGTTTAGTCATAGGTTGTATAGTTACTCGATTCAAAACATAATAAGCCGTAGCAATTGCTTCAGCCCAAAAAAATTTCGGTACTATTAAATAGTACTCGTGCACATTCTTGTAACGTACGATTTTTTCTTTCTACTACACCATTTTGTTGAGGTGTGTGGGGAAAAGAAAAATTATGACTTATACCTTTTTTATTACAAAAACCGGTAAAAAGATCATTTTCGAATTCTCCACTGTGATCACTTCGAATATTTTTAATTTTTAAATCCATATGAGTTTTAATTCTTTTAGCAAAAATTTTAAACACTCCAAAGGTGTCACTTTTATGTTTTAAAAAAAAGTCCATGCATACCTTGAAAAATTATCAACTATTACGAAAACATATTTGTTGTGATTTATAGATCATACTTGAGTTGGACCAGATAAATCTAAATGCAATAATTCTAATGGTTGTTTGATAGAAATAATATTTTTAGATTTAAAAG
Source organism: Allium cepa (assembly GCA_030765085.1). Taxonomy (NCBI): domain Eukaryota; kingdom Viridiplantae; phylum Streptophyta; class Magnoliopsida; order Asparagales; family Amaryllidaceae; genus Allium; species Allium cepa. The sequence continues at coordinate 689,598,539 of CM060940.1, forward strand.
TGCTTTCTTTAGTTTTCCAATTTGACAATAGTCGCTTAAATTTTCTACTTTGTAATTTATTTTAGGTAAACCTCTAACTAGCTCATATTTTGCTAGTTTATTAATATATTTAAAACTAATATGAAAAAATCATTTATGCCATAACCATGGATCGTCATGTTTGGCGATTAAACATAAATTTGAATTTTGATTTATATTCATATTTAAGACATAAATATTTTTATTTCTAAAACCCTTGAAGATAAGTTGTTTGTTATTGTCGAAAATATTACATCTATCTTTTTCGAAATTAATTTGAAAATCTTTATCACGTAATTGGCTAATACTAAGTAGGTTGTGTTTTAAATTTTCTACTAATAAAAAATTGTTATAATAGGAGAGTTAGAAATACCAGAGTTGATGACTTCTCCGATGCCAACGACGCATCCTTTTGAGTTATCTCCAAAAACTACTGTTCCACCATCGATGTATGTTATATTTGATAACATTTTTGAGTTTTCGGTCATATGCTTAGAGCGTCCACTATCAAGCATCTATTTCTCCTTATTTTTTATTTTGCGTACCTACAAAATAAAAGATGATTTAATTGGTACCCATATACTTTGTTAGGGTCCTAGATGTTAGGAGGAGCAGGCAGCCATACCCAAGATGGTTTGGTACCTTTATGAACATAATTTTTAATGGACTACATTATCAAAAAATTTATTAATATGTTTTTGTCTAATCAAATTATTATTTGTCGTAGGAATCCAAATTTTTATATTTTTGATATTCGTATTAGAGTTAGGTGATCTTTTAGTCTTTTGATAAATACAACTATATTTCTTAATATTATTCCCTTTTCGTTTAGGAATATTTTTAAATCCTATTCCATTATATTACCCGATGGTTTTGAAGTTTTGATAAGATTTTCCAAAACTTGTTTTCCTTATGAAATTTTGAAACATTATTTGTAATTTTATCTAATTTTTCTTTTAATTCTAACTTTTTGATTTTCAATATTTCTATATTACTCTTCAAGTTGATATTTTCTGTTAACAGGTTATCCTTTTCTAGTCTAGTTTTTCCAAAATCAATAGCCATAGTCTCATTTTCAACCAGACTATTTTCAGTTTTTCTTGAGATAATTCTAATTTCTCCTCTAAAATAATTTTTTTTCATCTTTTAACATTCCTACTTCAAGTTCTAATCTATTTATTTTGGCTATATATTCTTTATTCAATTTTTTAATTTGTCTAAATTTATCATCTAATTCCATGCTGAGTTCTAATAATTCATCAAGCTTAGTTCGGGACATACCTCATCAGTTTGTGCCATAAATCATATATTAGCTTGTTCTCTGTCACTATCGATGTCACTGTTTGATGATGATGAAGAATTCGAGTCATCCCATGTTACTTTGAAAGCTTTCTTATTTTTGATCTTCAAATTTGTTCTTCTTTTTATCATTGTTGAGCTTGGGACAATCTTTCTTCATATGTCCGAAATTTGTCACATTGATAGCATTTGATTGACGTTTGATTTGTTGAGCTTGATTTTCCCCCTTTCTAAAATCTAGTCATTTTCTTAAACTTCTTGAATTTGTTGTAGTTTTTGGCAATAAATACAATTTCTTCTTCATCTAAGTCGGAGTCTTCATTTGATGCTGGGAATGCTATGTTTTTCTTTTTCGAATTTTATTCTTTTCATGCCTGCAAATTAGCTTCATAGAACATTAAATTTCCTATCAATTCTTCAACTAAGAGTGTTGAGAGACCATTAGCTTCTTCGATAGCTAATACTTTTCTTTCCCACTCTAGAGTTAAAGAATTGAGTAATCTAGATATTAAGTGAAAATTTGTGAATTTGACTCCAAGTGCCATTAAATCATGTCGAATGGTTTGGAATCTAGAGTACATGTCTACTATATATTCATTTTGTTTCATTTTAAATGATGAAAATTGATTTTGTAAAATTGAAATCATAGTTTGTTTAACTTTGTTTGTGCCTTCGTGTGTAACTTGTAAGGTACGCCAAATATCATATGCAGTGTTACATAACATGACACGTGATAATTCTTTCTTATCTAATGAATAAAATAAAACATTCATAGCTTTGGCATTATTAGTTGCTATGGTTTTTGTGCATCATTCCATGTGTTCATAGCAGTGTCAGGTGCTTCATATTTATTTTGAGTGGCTGACCAAATTTCTAATCCATTAGCTTCCATAAAGATTTTCATATGTGTTGATCAATATGCATAGTTTGAACCATTAAAAAGTAGGGGCCGTGCTGTGGATTGACCTTCTTGAAAAATACTTGCCATGTTAGAGTGATTCAAAAGACATGTTACTATATTTTGATCAAACCTTGCTCCAATACCAATTGAAAGTCTACAGGGTGGATCGTGTAGTGTATATGCAAGTATATGTGAAAAAATATATGATGCAACTAAAATGATATCAATCTAAGTAAATATAGAATAAGAACACTTGGATTTTATACTGGTTTGGACTTCCCGTCCTACGTCCAGTCCCAAAGCTCTCCTTCGAAATTCGACTATCAGACACCCTCGCTTCGCCCGGAGGAATATGCTTGGTTACAATAAATTGTTCTTGTCAAATGTGTGTTCTATTGCACGGTTATTGACTAATACTTAAAAATGCTTCCAATATATATCTTGATAGTATTATCTGTAAAGAACTGAATATTTAGAAGAGTGAAATACAAGCATAGATTGCTTGAGATCAAGAATATATGATAGAGTATGTAAGTAGAAAGCGTAAGTGAGTAAGGTAATTTGTTCTCTTGAATCTTGACGATATATATACTTATGGAGAGGTTTTTTGAGTAGTTGCATCCACTAACAAATGCTCTATAATTGCTTCTGTTGATGATGAAGAGTTGCAGCGAAGAGAAGTGGAGATGTCTATTCGAATGTAGCAGTTGAAGTTTAAATTTAAAATCCGAGTTTGAAATCAGACGTCTGGTATTTGTATCAGACGTTTGATACTACATATTTTTTGTACATAGTAGATTTTTAGACATTTGAGTGCTATTACCAGAAGTCTGGTTCAGTTAGTTTGTCGTTCCAAAGGACTTTTCCAGACGTCTGGCTTGTGCACCCAGATGTTGATACTTGTGCATGTCTGTTTTGTGCATCTTTTCTGTTGCTTCTTTGTACCTGTCGACTTGTAGTACCTTGTAGTGTTCTTTGAGCCTTGTTCTTGTCTTTCTAGTGATGTTCTTCTAGCAAGTACATGTACATAGAAATATATATATGCATATTCGATCTCCATTGTATAGTTATTGTCATCGAAACAGTAGATTTGATTTCCTAACAATTGGATCATAGCTCAGTGCAACGATGATGAAGGAATTAGCTGGTTTTCTTTGAATGAATCTTGATGTATTCACTTGGACCCATTTTGACATGCATGTGATCTCACCGACTATCGCGAGCCATGCATTGAATATCGACCCGAGGCATGTCCCGATGAAATTAAAGCAACATGTCATGGATCTGAAAAGATTTGCTATGCTTAAAGAGGAGATGGATAAAATAAAAAATAATGGATTAATCTGCGATTCCCTCTACCCAAAATGGGTATCCAATCCAATTCATAAAAAATGGCTGATGGAAATTAGCAGACATACGTCGACTACTCTGACCTAAACAAGGCATGCCCAAAAAACAGCTTTCCACTTTCAAGGATCGACCAGCTGGTCTACTCAACCGCTGGATATTTAATGCTTTTGTATATCGATGTGTACCTTAGATGCAACCACATCCTGATGCACGTCCTTGACCCGAGCACACCAACTTTATTACCAATCTAGGGTTATATCATTATGTTGTAATGCCATTTGAACTAAATAATGCTGAAGCTACTTACCAAGACTAGTCAACCGGATGTTCAAAGGTCAGATCGAGCGGTCGACAGGAGTATATGTGGATGATATGCTCGTGAAGTCACGACGATCAAACGACCACATTGATGAATTAGTGAAGATGTTCAGTTTCTCCGAAAATATGGAATGGAACTAAATCCCTTGAAGTACTCTTTCAGCGCTGCGTCAAGGAAATTTTGGGGTTTCATCGTCTCTCGTGGAATCAAATTCGATCCCAAGAAGATTCAAGCCATTCAAAACATCTAGCTACCAAAGATGATTAAGCAGGTACAAAGCTTAAATGAGAAGGTTGCTACCCTAAGTCGCTTTATCTCCAAGGCCACCGATAAGTGTATTCCTTTCTTCGACTAGATCAAAAGAGGGAAGAAGAACTTTGAGTGGCCATAAGATTGCATAGGTGCGTTTCAAGTTCTGGTAGATCATCTAAAGATACCTCCCATCCTTTCCAAGCCACTAGATCGTGAAGACTTATACATCTATTTAGCAGTGTCGGTACACACCATAAGTGCCATATTGTTACGTAAACATAATCAGATCTAGAAGCCTGTATATTATGTTGTAAGGCAATTGACAGGTGCTGACAGAAACTACCCAAAGTTTGAAAATATTACGTACTGCCTGTTGATTGCGTCATGAAAGCTTTAACGTTTCTTCCACGCTCACTCCATCAATGTCTACACCAACCAGCCGTTATGACAGATCTTACAGCAAACTTAGATATTTGGAAGGTTGCTCAAATGGAATATCGAGCCAAGCTAATTCGATATCACTTATCTCCCTCGGAGAGCTATCCAGGGACAAACATTAGCAGACTTCATATCTGAATTCAATACATCAGACGGCTATACAAAGAGCAGTGGAGAACCGACCAACCAATGGAAAATGTACATGGATGGAGCTTTAATGATCGATGTTCTATCCTCCAAGTTATTGACTCCCGAGGAACGATCGATCTGCTACGCCCTGAAACTCGAGTTCCCTGCAACAAATAATGAAGCTAAGTATGAAGCCTTGATTGCTAGGCTGAAACTTGCTAGAGAGCCGGGAGTGGAAACTTTACATATGTTTTGTGATTCCTGGTTAGTGGTATGCCAAGTCAGGGAATATTATTTTTCTAGGGGAAACGTCTTGCTCCTTATCTCAGCTGGTTCCAAGAGCTGATGGTCGACCTCGAGTCACCAGCGAAGTTGGCCAGTTCTGAGGATGCACAGCAAATAGACTTGTCCTGATTGAAGTACTTAACATTCCAAGCATTATTAGATGGAAATCGACAAGATCTTGGAGACGGAGCCAGAAAAGGAGTCACGGCTGACTCCTATCAAAGTCTATCTACAATGGGGAATTCTTCCTTAATGAATGAATGAAAAACGACAGATCCTCCTCAAAGCTTCATGCTGCTTCATCCAAAAAGGAATCAAGAAAGGGCTTTCTCCATTCCCTTGCTTCAGTATATCGTCCATGATGAAATCAAATGAGTCTTGAGAGAAGTCCGTAAAGAAGAATGCAGTGATCACATCGTGGGCAAACCATGACAAAGAAAATACTCCACTACGGGTATTACTAGCGAACTGGCAATCGAGATGCAGCTAATCGCACTAGACAATGCAAGAAGTGTTAGATGTTTGCAAAAATTACAAGAGCCCCGCCGACAAAAATTTCTCAAATGGTCAATCCATAGCCATTTCTCACTTGGGGTATTGACATCATCAGCTTCTTGCCGATTTCTAAAGATGGTGTAAAATACACCATCATAGCAGTGGATTATTCACCAAAAGGTAGAAGTTGAAACTTTAGCTGCAATCGCAACGAAAGAGCATTGAATCCTAAAACTTCTACCAACGACATCACATTAAAAAGAGATTTGAGGTAGTTGCTCACTCTCAAGCAAATGGAAAATTCAAAGCTATGAGCAAAATCATAAAGCCTATTCCGAAGAAGCTTTTGGAAACAGCTAGATGCAAGTGGATCGACGAACTCTCATCAGCATTATGGGATACAAAACCGCCCTTGAGTCCATAGCTGGCCATACTCCATTCACCCTTTCTTATGGCTCGAAGGTTGTTATCCCTGTAGAAATTGAATTCCCCACTCATCTAATGACTTATTACAACCCTTATTTCATTGTAAAATAATATATAAACAAGGAATTGCAACCCAATTACAATTAAACTATAAGGAATTGGTGATGAATCGTGAGCGTAAAAACACATCCGAGAGCCAATGATAAGTATGAATGCCTGAGCGTGCACGTGTATGTTCTAAAAGTTCGATTTCTTGAAACCGATAGAAATTGAATTTTCACTTGAAGTTATTAAAAGAAGACCAGATCAGATAGCTGAAGCTTACTAGCCTCAAAGAACTGGATACAGATAGCAACTGATAGAATACAATCCTAAATTTATGCTGTTGGAAATCGACCGATAGCCATAACGAACAGAAAGAAATGCAACTATCAGTAAAGGCGGCTCAACGAAAATATAACGACTATTCAATAAACTGAATGGAATCCTTTTCAACGATTGAAGCTTGCAGTAATTCAAAGCATGTCATGTTCGAACAAGATGTACTTTAGGGAGCAAAATGCTATCCTGCCTTTTAGGAAGGCCGTGGTATGATAGATTTGGCAAAAATAGGTGGTTACCAGCCTTGAGAATCAGTGAAATACATGACTACGGACGATGGTCGAGCAGATTCAGACCAGATCCAGATCAAGTTGTAATCAGTATGAAGTGATAGGAAAAGCCCCATGAGGCTACATTTCAAATTTCAAGTAATTTGGAGCTCACATGCTCGAGTTATAAAAAAATGAAGAATTTATAAGGATCGTTCTAAAACGATCCATAAAACACTTCAAATCATTAAAGAATGATCAATATCTCGAGATCCACAAAGCTAATTCATTTGAAACCTCCAGGGAATCAACAAAATGAAGATTGAAGCTTACAAAAACGATCGCGGGTTATAAAGTTAGAATTAGAGCTTGGCCGATCATTATTAGCTGATCATATTTACCAAGCCATAAAAACAATCGGCATATTTCAACAAACGATCCATAGTTTTACGGGAAGTGCGATATCTCACAAACAATATGTAGGATTTGCACAAAATTTGGAGAGCAAGTATCTTACATCATGAAAAGCATATACTATCGATTGCACATCAATTAGAGACCAAAATAACGATCAGCTAAACTTTGGGCGATCATTCCGAAATGTCGACTTAGGGCCACCAATCATTATGGTGGGGCCCTACCGATCTAGAGACTCTTCTTGCAAAAATTTATCCCAATCCATGCATGTCTTCTCCTATAAATACAGAATCCATTCTCCATAAAGAAGTACCTGCTTTCTCGGCCGAGGCTCGACCATTTTTATTCTTGTAATCATAACATTTGTACTAATGGATCGTTTGTACTAATGGATCATGTCTGATCCAAACACTCTTGTAATCATAACCAAGTGGAAGATCAATAAAAATATGAAGTAGATGCAGGTCAAGATTGCCAAATCACCATAAAAATCTGTGTGTTTATTTGAGATTTCTATTAATTTTTAATTTCATTCTTCATTCAATCCCTACTAAATTCTATTGGGTGTTGATGCCCATTTTTGATATCAACCTAGAGAAAACTTTGCGACTTGGCGAAGGAAACTTTGAGATACACGATTAAGTTTTTAAGGAGACCCTAAGTGATTCACCACCTACCAATCTACAGTCGACCGACAACTTCCATGCTTGGATCATTCTATGATCGATATGGGGGGTCTAAGAGGTGAGGAAGTCATAGATTTTTTTTACATTGCTTTTAGTTGAGTAGTGTTAGAGTTAAGTTTCAATAACGATCGATATGGTTTAGTGGAGAAACACAAGGCATAGGTATTTCCTAAGTTCACTTCGACCATAGCTTATGAAATGTAAGGGAAGACTTCGGGTTTCATCATGGAAGACTCTGGGATTTGGTGTTGTGTCTCGAGCTTCGACGAATCGACAACGTGAATCAGTATCATGAAGTATTTGTGTTGAGAAGTATGTGTATGACTTAATGATGGTCTAAGAAGGCACGTTCGATAATGCAGAGAGATGGTTGAGATATAGCAAGTTTAACCATCGAGCCAGATGTTAAAGGGATCATCGAAAACTCTAGATTTGATGTGTGTTTCATAGGGCAAGGGTATGTGAAAACGCTTAGTGAGGGAAGCACCTTAGTGATGTTACGTTATCGAGCACCAAATACGATCACGATGTACTGTGTCACCCATCTTCGAGATGTTCATACAAGTTATCACGTATTTGAAGGCATCTTCGTGGTGAAGGGAAACCTTAATGATGGTCGATGTAATTGTTTTGATTATCATGTGTGCTATGATCGATGTGGTTGCTTTTATTGTTGTGTGATTGGGACAGATGTCACGTGATGTAGGTTACTATGCTAGATGCCTGATACCCACATTATACATAGTGTTGTACACTTATTTGATGATAGTGTAGCATATATTTGTGTTACGTGCTAACTTGTTGGATGTAGAGATAGGGAGGGTATGACTTCTCATACTTTGTATTCATATTTTAGTATAATGTCCTTTATAATTGAGATTATTAATTTCTCATACCAAAATGTTGTCTACTAAAGATTTTATGATTTGCTTCTTATTATCTTGGGTACATTTAAATGAGACTAGAAAGCAGGTATGAGATTATCACATGGAACTATTCAAAGGATAAGCAAGAAATTAGCACTTGTTATACCTATACTTTAGAGCTTATCGGTATTCCGTTGTGTAGCACTACAAAGCTTTTATCAATGCTTGACTGTTAGAGACAATATTAGAGTTTATTTTGTTGATGTATAAACTTTGTTTATGTTATATAACTACCATGACCCAGTTACCCTGATATTTCTATGGTTCATTTTAGTTATGCATATTTGTGTCACCTGTTTTATATCTATGTTGGTTATTATATCTTATTCTCGACATTGTGAGATATATGATAGGTTTTTCCTTGAATTTTACTAATTTATCTCCGATTATCACTCTACATTGGATGAGTACCATTGGAGCAAATTATATAGGTTTATTAGGTACCGGAGGTATAAGGTGGTCATACATAGATTAGTTAGTTGTGCCCTAAGTTAGGGGATCCAATGTGATGCTTGGCTCATAATTGGTGATTGTAAGGTGAAACGAAGATAATACATTTGAGAAGTGACAACTGAAGATGAAAGCGGTATTGTAAAGAAATCATGTTCATCATTCAGTCATTGAGACAAATAACTTGTTAGCCGATATTTTTTCTATGGAAAAAGAGGAGTTGGAATGACAGGCCTTAAACACTATTTAGCTTGGTGTTGGAGAGAATATAATTTCTAATTTTAGTGTTGAAACAGTTGCTAAAGGCATTTTAATAAGTCAGAGGAGGTCTACATTAAGAATTCACCGATTAATCATTTGATTCTATTTGTTAACATTTTTCACTCATAAGATGAAGGAGGATACTTATGTGAAAGTGCATCTAACTATATTTAATGATTTTCCTTAGGTAGAAGGCTATTGATTCAAAGATTGATGAGGAGTAGAAGAATATGATGTTACTTTGTTCCTTCCCAAAGCAAGACATAGGATTCAAAAATTGTCTTATTATAGGAGGATTGCCTTAATATTGCTGAATGTCAAAACAAATCTTCTTACTAAGGAGTTGTGTGATCAAGTGAACGAGTTGGGCGATGGTATTAGAGAAGTAGTAGTAGGGTTAACTGTTGAAAATGTGGGTGACGAGAAGCAGGGGAAGAAATTTGGGAGCATTCCAGCTCTAAGAAGCTCAAATGGAGGAGTGGGTTGAGAGGTGTCACAATCGTGAGATACCTAGCCATCGGATAAGGAATTGTCTTGATTTGAAGAAGAAGTAGTAGAAAGAAAAGAATACATGGATCATCATTGATTGTAGTCCAGAATGATGTAGATAATTTATTGATGGTGATAGTATTTTAAATAGTAGTCGTGCAATTAAAGCTACATTAAAGCCCACAAAATCCTCGCTAAAGCGCATAACGCTCTTCGGCTACTACGCTTTTTCAGTTTAGCACTATTAAATGGTAGATCTGCTTTAAGCCCCACTATTTTCCACTACATCCGCTAAATCAAGGATTTTTAGCACTCGCTTTAGCAACCTTAATATAAAGGTTGATTTGATTTTTTTATTTTAAACTAGATCAAAAAATTTAGGATACAGACATAATTTTAAGGCAAAGTTCTCAATATAAGTTAGAAATATATTATAGTCACCAAATCTAGTCTGCATAAATTATGATATTTTTCGATTTTGTTATATAAGATTAAAAAATATTCCTTTTTCCAACACAAATTGTGTGAGGACGAGAGTAAATTAACCTTAAATATTTGGTTTCATATATAATGAAGATTATGCACCTCCTCTATTTTCCATTATATCCTCGCTGTAACTTTTTGTACCTTCACACCGCTATAGAACCTCTAAGAGCTTTAACCGCATAGTATCATGGACCATTAGATTTTTTATTCTAGGACATCTTTGCACATGAGCTTAATAATGATCCTTTTTCGATAAGAAGGAAGTTCCATCCTTATGGAAAATGATGTTACTTAGATGTCTCCTATTTCTTGAAAAAGTGATTCGATTGATACATGTAATTTTTTGGGAGTTGGTTCATTTTGGATTCGCATGCATGATAGAGTTTGCACTTTTACTTGTGTATGTCATGTCGCTAATCTCTAAAATTATTTTATTTCTCTTGGACAATTGGCATCATTAGGATCCGCGGTTACTTTTATGAAGGATAGTTTGAAGGTTTCCCATGTAACACTTGTTTTGGTGAAGGGAAAAAGGATTCAGAATTTATATTTGTTGATGGTTAGCACTATTCTTGGGGATTCATGTGTTTTTGTTGATGGTTTGAGAAACTTAGATATTAGTAGACATTGGAACCTAAGGCTGGGTCATATTTAGAGAAAAGCTTGGAAATTCTCTATAAGATGAAATTGATTAAGGATTAAAGCTTTAACAAAACTAGATTTTTGAATTGCATATTGTTAAAGTAATATGAATTATCTTTTAGTGTTGGTAAGCATACTTGTAGGAAGGTACTTGATTATGTTCATATGGACATCAGGGGCCTATTTCTATAGCTTCATTTGGAGGAGCTCTATTTATACCCACCATTAATGATTATTCTGGCAACCTAAGGTTGTAGGTATTGAAAGTAAAGTCAAAGACATCTAAGAAATTTAAAGTTTGGGTCAAACTTGTAGAAAATAAAACCAAAATAAAATTGAATATTATTATTTTTGACATTGGTTATGAATATGTTACAAAGCAGTTCCTTAATTATTGTAGGCATCTTCATATTGTGAGTTATTTTACTTCCCTTAGGGACCCTTGATTCAATGAGATTACTGAGCAGATGGATACAACTATACCTTATAAGGCTTATTATTTGATATCTATTGTTGCTCATATTATAAATAAAAATTCGTTCTCATCCATTGGTGAGAAAATTCCATAGGAAATGGGGAGAAATAATAAATCTGTAAACATTAGTCATTTTCGTATATTTGGTAGTCCTATGCACATAAACTTATTGGACTAAAATTTCAGTCTAATTTCCTTTTGGAAAGAGCAAGTAGAGAAAGCTTGATAACAAGTATGGAAGAAACAATAATTATGGTTATATATGCAAATTCTTCTTTATCTAGGCCTTGAGTACAAATTGTGAACTTGGATTTGATCTAGGAGTGCTATTAAGCCTCAAACTATGCTTAACAGAATACAAATAAAATGAGAGAGGAGAAGATTTCGAGAAAAGATGTAGAGGTATACCCCTATTTAAGTAGTGTTGGATTGTGAGATACTTGTGTCTTAGATCTACTAGCATGAACTTTTTTTCTTTGGTTTGGACAAGCGAAAACTTGGAAGGTTGAGGTTCTTTGACATTAGCACATCCTGGCGATGACACATAGTAGTTTGGAATTTGGAGTGACTTCTACCAAAAAATTGTGAAACTTTCATACTTTCTGCTGACATGGAAAAAATGACTGCTAAGATGTTGAGACTTAGCGTAATTCATATCTCCATTAACTTAAATCTTTAGTTACATTAGTACTTCCATCTTATGATTTTGCTAAGACTTATCTTGTTCTTCTACTAGTTTAATCCATACTTCAGCTAGCTTAAATCCATACTACCACTAATGCTTTTGCCTCTATCGCTAAGACTTGTCATGTGCTTTTGCTAACTTAAATCCATACCTCCACTAACTTAAATCCATAATCTCGCTATTTCTTTTCTCTCACACTATCACTAAGACTTATCATGTGCTTCCAACAGCTTAAATCCATACTTCTAGTAATGCTTTTATCTCCTTCTTTTATCAAGATTTTCTATGGCTTTTCATTAACACAATCTCATAGCTCTGTTAAGACTTGACGTGTGTTTCCGTTAAGGTATGTATTTATATTTGGGAGAGTTAGTGGTATGCCATAGGGAAAATTATGTAAATATGTTATGTAACTATAACAACCTATATTCTATGTATCGAAGGATCATAGAATATTTATATCATTTTCATATGAGGTCGTATGATTCAATAATTTCTTCTCCTTAGAATTTTTAATGGATTTTTCTATGACCATTTTCATCCTACAAAATCTAGTATGGAGTATAAATTTTGATAGGAGCCAAGATAGGGTCTGAAACCACTTCTATTGGATCAGGATAATGGTTTCCCTTTCCGTGGATTAGTCATATTAAGAAAATGGACTTACTGTTTAAGAGTTATGGCTGTTGGAGTTTCCTTTGACTTTGCGTAACTTAAGCGGGTAATTAGGGCCATTAACCTTGAGGCACATGACCCATTTCAGGTTTAGAGCATATGGAACCTGATGGGACCTCATCCCCATCATTTCATATTCCCAGAATAGTTAGAAACCTCCATTAACTTCCATTAGCCAAAAAGCAACCCTAAAACACACTTTAATTAGCCAAATTTCATCGTTAAGAGGAGATTAGTGGTATTTTCACTTGGGATTAGAGATTTGCTGTTGAGAGAAACCGAGTACCTTCCAAGAATTTTTCTTTCCAACACCAAAAGATATTTTAGACTACTTTTAAAATATTCCCATGATATAAATCTAGTTTTTTAAAGCTCTCGTCCTTGATCAATTTTCACTTTTGAAGAACTTCTAAGCTTTTCTCTAAAATATGACCCATACAAAGACTCCAAATTCTAGTAACATCTAAGTTTCTAAAACTATTAACAATGACACTTGAATCCCCATGGACAGCGATACCCTTCAACAAATATAAATTTTGAACCATAATGCCCTTCATCAAAACAAATGTTCCATGAGAAACCTTCAAACTATAGTTCTTAAGAGTAACCTTAAATCCTAATAATGCTAATTTTCCAAGTGAAACAAGAGACTTTTAAAAGACCTAGAACATACAGGACATAAGTAAAAGTGAAAACTCCATTATGCATGCGAATCTAGGATGAACCAACTCTTGTAGACTTTCCTTTAACATCATTTCCCATAAAGATGGAACTTCCTTCTTTGTCGAGAATGGAAGAGAAATAGTCCTTATGAGGCTCATGTGGAAAGACACTATAGAATCCAGAATCCAATGGTTTGCAATATCAAATACTATTGCCATTAATAAATCATCTACATCATTCTCCACCACAATCAAAGAAGATCCATCTACTCCTTTGTTCTTCTTCAAATCAGGACAATACCTTACCTAATTGTCAGGTATCTCATAGTGGTGACACCTCTCATCTCTCAACTTACTCCTCCATCCAAGTTTCCTAGAGAGAAAATGCCCTTAAAAAAGTTTCCCATACTTCCCACCTCTATATTTTTCACCAAATAGGCCCTGAATACCACACCTTTAATACCATCATCCAATCCTTCATCTGATCATGCAACACCTTATTACGAAGATTGGTTTTGAGATCTGCCAATATAAGAGTAATTGTCCCATAAATAAGACAATCTTAGAAACCTATATATCGCTATGGAAGAGAATAAAGTAAGATCGTAGCATTCTGCTTCTCATTAATCTTCCAACCTTTATCCTATAGGTGAAGAATGTCTTCAATAGAATAGACGATTAGTAAATGGTTTTTGTTGTAGATCTTCTCCAACTTATTCCAAATTCCTTTAGCGGCTACACTAAATTCAAAAATTATATTCTCCCCCACACCAAGCTGGATAATAGTTTTGACTTATCATTCCATCTTCGCTTTATCCATAAAAAAATATCTACTGGCAATTTATTTATATCAATAACAACAGATTAAAATGATTTCACCTTCATCTTTAGTTGCCATCTATGTTGTTAAAGCGCTTAGTGGTTCCATAGTGGTAGGGTGAAAAAAGTTATAGCTGGAAATAGCAAAAATTAAAGGAGATGCAAAACACTTCATTAGATATAAAACCAAATATTTAAAGTTAATTTATTCTCATTCCCACATCATTTGTGGAGGAGAAAGAAATATTGATAAATCTTATATAACAAAACTAAATAATATCATGATTTATGCAGTTCAGATTTCGTGACTATAATTATATTGAGCACTTATGCCTTCAAATTAGGTCTTTACCCCATCTTTGTCAATTTAGTTCAAAAGAGAACTAGCCAAATAGACATTTTTATATTAATGCAAAAAATCCTTAATTTAGCGGCTATAATGGAAACTGGCGGGGCTTAAAGCGGATCTACTGCTTAATAACGCTATATTGAAAAAGCACAGCGGTCGAAGAGCGTTATGCCCTAGCGGCGCTTTAACTGCGTTAGTAGCTACTTCTTACACTCACTATTTTTTTCCATCTTTCATTCATCAATTTGAACTAGACATCGTATAGGATCCCCTAACTTAGGGCACAGTTACCAAACCAGGATTATAATTTAATACAAATTCCAATGAGCCTTTCATTCTACCTGACACTATCTATGCTCCTAGTTACTTCAAAAAAATAGGAAATCTTGGATGTGTTGATACCATATTGTTAGGTAATTATCCAGATTAACTACGCTTGCACAACGGAAAAGCCTAATAGGATTGCTAATACATGCGATAAAATAAGTAAGTTAACAAAAATCAAAACCCATTTTCACTTACTTATTTAATTCATAGACCGAGGAAATACAAGTACGTAGAAAAATTGTAAAAAATAAATGAAATAAACACTTATGGTGGTTTCATGATCAACTTGATAGTGTATGTTTGTTTTAGATGTGAAGAATTGTATTACTAATTTCGATTTTTTTTTACAAAGAGAGTGATAAATATATATTAATGAAGGCTAAAGATAAATGAGGGGAGGAGAACTAATACTTATAAAGATGTTCATCTAATGAATGGCTTTATTTTATATAGACATTTGCTATTTGAAGTTGGAGGAATCTTCTTAGCAAGTAAGAAATTGATTTATAATAATACCAAAATAATTTACCAACAATTATGAAAAAAATTCATGTGGAATACATTTAATTTCCACCTTTAATTGCTTCCAATATGCATGCACATGATGGCCTGCCTATTATTAATCAATTATCAAGAAATTGATTAATTTCATTTCAGTTCCTAAATTAGTTTCATTCCATGTAGCTAAATTACTTGCCTTGTTATCCTTTATAGCAATTAATTTGCATTCACTTGTAGTGGACTAAATCTATAGGTTACATTTGATTTTGCAGGGTTAAGAATCGATCTTCATGGAACTATGTAGTAGATATGATCGCATTTTCCTTATTCTCTAAGAAAAGTTCTAAGATATTTAAGGGTGAGTACTAAGCCTATAGGATTACTATCTAGAGCAAGAAAATCCTTCTAGTCGCACTCAGGTAGAGGGATTACTTTTCTGAGGTTGTTGAACTTGTCCCTTAAGGTTGAGAATAATGTCTCCCAATAGGAAGTTAAGTCATAAAGGTTATAACATCATGACAAGTTCTATAGTACTGGTGGTCTTAGGCCACAGGAGCAAAGAAAGTTAAAACTGAAGACCATTTTCTCAAAAGGGAATATGTAAAAGACCCACTATCTAGGATACCCTGAGTTAATGCTTACTTACCACATATCATTGTGAACACCGCAAGTGACGAATCATTGGAATAAATTTAAACAAAAATTATCTAACATGATACATCAATATAATCTCAAGTGGAAGGATAATATGAAATATGCATGAAAAGAATACTAGTAGATATCATGTACATGAAACAACATATGGAAAATGAACTGATAAGTCATAGATGAAGATAATCCTGATATATAACTCCATACATTGGAGTACTGAATGAATACAACATATAATCTCATACATAAATAGTCAAATATATCACACATATACTGAAAATGCAAATTTATAAAGCATCGATCCTCATGCCTCCAAATTCCAACCATCTAGCTAGTGTGCCTATAACATAAGCATAACTCTTATACATCTTACGGGAGTTATTAATAGTCGTTCATATAAGAAAATAGAAGAGAGAAATCGAAGCCCGAAAAGAAGTTTGGTGATAGGAACATGTATCATAGCATTGTAGAAAAATAAAAATATATACATCATAAACATGCAATGGCCTATACGATGTTACTACAATGAAAAGTACATACTCTAAAAAGATATGTTGATAATAACATAGAGATGAGTGCAAAGGTATTACTACACTCCACGATCAAAAGGTGTGACGACCTCCCTCAACCTTTAGTGCCAAAATACCAATAATCATGTAGTAGAGCAGTAATAGTACTCATTTGATATAGGGATATCGTCAAGGTTTAAAAACAATCAATCAATAAATCTATCACATACCTCATAGTGCATAAATGAAATAAAATAAATAATATAGATATAAAATAGACGAGAACGTAATATAATCAAATGAACTAAAATAAACATCATCGAAGAGTAGAGGGTTCATTCATAGAATATATACGAGTTTATACATCTTTAGTACATCATAAACTGTATAATATAGGATTGTCTCTATATACAATAATGTTTTGATAACACCATGGCACTGAACAGTGGAACAAATGGTAGTAGCTCCATAAAATAGTATATATGAGTAAGATTAAGTCTCTTACTCATCCTTTGCACAGCTCCATACGTTATCATTATACATGTCTCTCAATCTATTCATTTAAGAATACCTAAGAATATAAGGAGAAATGCAAGACAATTGTCTAGTATGAATGGCCTATAAGCATAAAACAATAAATATAAAGTCGATTATCATAAGTAAGAGCAATATGGTATGGAAAGTCATACCTCAGTTGCATAAGGAACTAAAAAGTTGGCACTAATAACATTATATGTTAATTTACTATCATCAGTATAGGTGTACTACTCTATATTAGTACATACTAGGGTATCAGGTAATTAGACAAGATGCCTACATTGAAGGAAGTGGGTTGGGTTACATAAGGTTAAATTGGTGAATTTCGATAGAAAAAAATTCCATTTTAAATATTTATTAGGCCCATGAAGTCTAAATGGATTTTAGGTCTAATTTAAATATTTTAGTTAAAATCTTTATTTATTTAATAAGTAAAAATTTTGTATTATCAGGTTTTAATTTATAAGTGTATCAAATAAGCATGTTTGTGTAAAGTGCACGTGCTACAAATAAGAAGTGTGTATGGTTAATGTGATTGTATGTAAGTGTTGGGATTTACACCACAACAAACTAGTTTGTCGCTTTACATATGCCTTTATTATCTAAGATTTTGATTTAAATTATATATATATATAATAACATATGTATGTATATATATATATATATAACTTAAGTTTGACAATTTTATATGTTTGAGATCGAAAATCAACAATTATGAATATAGTTTCAATTAAGGAAGCGTTTGAGGTTAAATTTTATAGTTTTATATAAAAGTTTATGGATTTGAGTCAAAATAACAAACATGTATATCTTTCCGTACATAAATAATTACAAGTAATGTTTTCAACTTAAAAGAAACTTATGTATGCAAAGTTTGTAATTTATTATATATGTTAAAATATAAATATAGAAATTTAATAAAACTTTTAATTTAAGAAGGAAATAAAAGATTTGAGATTTTACAAAATGGTCCACTTATGAATTCTAGATGAAAGCTTTTATTCTTATGTAAATAGTATCCAAAATAGTTATATTCAAATCATCAACCACATAACATAAGCAATCAATTTTCAAGGTAAGTTTAAATAATCAATATATATGGTTTATTCATGTTTGTGTATACAAATGTTATAAAATTATAAAATAGTATTTCAATAAAAAATTAATCTTTTTAACAACAGTTGCCAAAATAATAAAAAAGAATTAGAAAACTTAGGTACATATAAATTCATTGTAAAAATATTCAGATTTAATTATACAAAGAATATCGACAAATAATCAAATGAGATAAAGGATCAAAAATATGTCAATCATGATGAACACATAATCAATTGAGATGTAGAACAAAAGGAGATCTGAATTAAATCAACATGAAAAAAATATAATTAGTTGATGTGGACAAAAAGGGATTTGAATTATATACTGCAAGATAAACATGCAAATAGATGAGATGAAGCATATAGAACCTAAACCATGTGAATAAGAGAAACATATGATTACATCAAATTGGAATAGTACCTTAGGATGTGGCCAAAAGTTGCACCTTATGTGATGAACAAAGCTCCTAGATTCAATTGAACCAATCGCTAGTTTTTGCAAGAATTAGAAGACAACAACCACCTTTTTATTTTGATTTTTAATTTTTTAATATTTAACCCCTATAGTCCATTGATTTTTGGCTTAAAAGGATGGAAGAGTTGACAAATGACCAATCAATCAAATCTTTAAAGAGGCGATAAAAGACATAGAAAGGCTAGAGACCTTTTGCCTTCCTTTAATTACGCCTTTGTCTTTTCAATTCAAAATTGAAAACTCTTCCATTCCCACGCCCCCGGTCGGCCATAGCATGAGACAAAATAGGACTCAAAATTTCGCAAAACCATTTAGTATTTATTCTATTTAAATCCAATTTAAATACTCTATAAATATAGGATATAGGTACGTGTTTACGTAACTCTTTTGTATATATGCTTTTCATAAATACTAATAGTATTCAAACATCAAATAAAAAATAAAAAGTTAATAGTAATTAATATGATTAATTTACAATGTATAAATTAAATAAATTATGTGGTTTATTCGGAGTTTCACCATTACAGTTGTGCAACTCAAATGTGTAAATCCAGTCGATGATTAATACTGAACAATTAGAATATTAATGTTCATATGTTATCTTAGCTAGTGGTGTGATATTCTGGCTGAATTTATTACTTATACATATTTCCTAGTAAAATCCACTACTATTATAAGCAATACCTAGTAGTAACGATTATTTACACCAATTCTCTTCATCAACACTATATCATATCGGGACTTATAGAATTTGGTTTTGGTAAAAATTCCAACACTGTCCATATTCAACTTTGTTTGTCCAAACACAAAGTCCTTGATTTAATAATAACAACTATTATTATTGAATATGCGATTATATGTTTTTTGTTTGACAATAATAAACATATATATATATATATATATATATATATATATATATATTCGTGTAAATATATTTGGAAATGTACTATTTTATTTTCATAGATTAAATAAATATTTGCCGAATAAAAATTAATAACACAAAATTTGAATTCAAACAGAAATTTTATTCAAACAAATATTTATTACAATTTTGAATAGTACAAATTCAAACTCTCACTATACATATACAACTTTGATTACATTACAAATTCAATTATATCACAATTTCACTTTTACATCTGACCTCACTACATATCACTCATTCACTCAACTCGTATTTTATCTTCAACTTTACTCAAAATTGAATCCAGCATCTGAGCAATCTGCAAAAATAAATATTGACGCAGTAAATTGAAAAGGAAATATTTTTGCAGTATAAAATAAAATGTGAATTTTAAAAATAATATTTGCCTCGGTTATTTGGGTTGTTCGTCATCATTTAATTTTGAATCCATCTTATACGAACAACTTATGACATACATAGTATATCACTGTATATGCCACAAGGCCGTGTACACCGAAATATACACTTGATTGATTTACAGGGACAAGTGAGCACAGGTCAAATCCAATATACCGGATTCAACTCAAGTGCATAAAATAATGTTACAACTTTCAGCACAAGGTCAAATCCGAGCTACAAGATGGATTCAACTCAGGTGTAATTCGAAAAACAAATCCAAATGCAATAAAATGGTCAGAACATCATCAATGCAACATGACAATACAGTCTCAAGTGAAAATGCTCGATCAATATGAAAAAGGGCAGTGGAAAAGACAAGTGCAAGTATCATACTCGAGAACAACTCAATTCAACTGTAATGCACAATCCAACTAAAAGTCAACATGCTCACGAAAGACTGCACAAATTCAACAAGGCACCAGGCCACAAACAAAATGCAAAAGGTCAAGTCACTGACTCAACTCAACTGCAGCACCAAAGCACAAAGGGTCGAAAAACCAAGTTTAGGTTCATTCAAGAAAGCCTATACATGAAAATGAAATACAACAGACTCAAGTCTGCAACTCAAATTGAAGCCAACACACTAATACATATGATACACCAAGTACAAGGCACAATAAAATAGAAGCATGGCAGAACTTATTATACACTCGAGTCACAGTGCTATCAAGTTGAAGACACGTTATAGTGACAATATGAAGACAACAAATATAACATGTAGTTTGCTGTGATACAATGCAAGATCAACAAAACTAGGGGCAACTAGCAACTACAATGCAGCAAACAAAAGTATAGCCTCAATAATGAAGAGAAAGTGAAGATTCAAATATCAATGTCACTGCCTCAATAGTTATAGTGCAACAGGTCCAGGCAGCAAGCATTCATGAAACATAAATACAAATTGAATGACCCAAGTGATACAAGTGATATGCACTATGCACAGTGAAACTCAAGTGTTCAATAATACAACTCGAAGCGATGCACCAAGTTCATATGTACAACAAACAATACAAGTGCAAAGATGAATGCATATATGGATGCAGACATGCCAAAAATACTAAAGAAGCTACAGTAACTCAAAGCAATAGGTCGAGCACAAAGGAATGCAACAGTATAAAGAAACAAACTCAACAACATCAGACTACAGAGACAAACAGAGTTCAATATGACCGAAGTCAGATATATGAACTCGAGCAAGTCCAGATATAATGCAACATGAACGAATGATTATGTGGTCTGCAACAATACCAAAGGAGTGACATTAACAATGCATAGCAAGCATGCAACTGTGAAAATTGGCTCGAGCAAGTGCAGACACAAGCGGTGATACAACAGTAAAAATGGAACAACAATGAACCAGACTTCATGTAAACAAAATGAATACAACATGAATTATATCAGTGAACATCAATGGACATTTATAAGCACTGAAATAAAGGAGTAGCCAATTTTCCAAAAGAAGCAATAGAGTAACCACGATCAAAGTCAAGGCTCAATGTCACAAATAATACAACTGGATTATTAAAGTGTATACATGATGAAGCAACCAAGTGAAGTGGCCGAGATCAACAAATGACAAAGATTCAACTGTAAAGATTCAACTGTAACAGTTTATTTTAAAAAAACATCATCAAACACTATCACATAAGCATGGCAGTAAAGACATAATGGCTGAAGCCGGCAGAAACTCATGAAATCAGAGAGTAAAGTCAAGAATCATCAAATAACCAGACAAGGCATAATTCGAACCAAGTGAAGCTACTGCAATATAATATCAACGCAATGAAATTGAGATTCATGGAGTTAAATTCAAAAATCAAAATCGAAGTTGACCAAGTCAGAAATCAAGTGTGTGTAAAAATTGAAAAAGTCAAAAATCAAATCCAAATACAATAGGAAAGTTGCTGCCATAACGATCAAGGAAGGATCGAATGGTTTCAAGCTAAAACCGTGACAGTGAAGTAAAGGAAAGATACGATATGAACAAGTCAGAAATATCCAAAGCATTAAAACAAAATCAAATGGCCAAGGATACTCAAGTGACGAATTCAATCAAATGAATATGAACAAAAATTCAAGGGCATCGAATTATATATAAGCAACATCATCGGCAGTTCTCTAATCATAGAGTTCAAGCATTGAAACCAGAAATCAAAAAGAGAAATTCATATACCAAATCAAAGCCGAACTCGATCAAGGAGGAAGAGCCGCGAACAATTCTATCGAAGCAGAAACTAACTCGATAAAGCAGCCAAAATCACCTCAAGAAACGATCGACCAATAGAGCAAGCAAATCGAATTCGATCAAGCATTTACAGTCGCGATCTTCCAAATTCTGAAAACCCTAACTTCTGTAGAAAGAGGAACGAGCAGCCATCATCTCAAAAAGGGGATTGGATCGAAGAAATAAAAAGGAGACGGTCGAAATAAAATAAAAAGAAGGCCAACCCTTTTAATTTTTAATTAGGGTTTTTTGTCTTTTGTTTTTAAATTTCTTTTTAATTTTTTTTTTAAATTTTAAACCGTTGTAATTTCTAGTCGTGTGATTAGGGCACAAACTATGTGGCGTAGTTTGAGAATTCGCAACTCAGTGGATGAGTTGTGGCAGGGTTTTGAGCGTAGAGTTAGGTTAGTCAGTAGCGGGTGTCGCGAGTTTACGTGTATAAGCGTGTGACTACTTAATTTCTAGTAGAAACGTTGTGGCAGCATGTAGGCAGGGTTTTGCCGAAGCTGGGTAAATTCTGTGTCGTTCTATTTCTGCATTTTATTATTCTGTTATTATCTGTGCTGCTATTATTCTATGATCTGTGTTGAAATTATTCTAAAAGCTTCCGCAATTAATTTTTATAATTAATACTGTCACCCTATTCACCCCCCTCTAGGGTGAAATCGATCCTACAAGTGGTATCGGAGCTAGGAATAGAAGTCGGTTTTTGGTTTTAAAATTTTGATTTTTTTTTTCAAAAATCAATTTTTGTTTTAAAAAGTTGAATTTTTAAAACGGCTTCTTTTAATAATGCTTTTGCTGAGGGTCGGTCCATAATTAGACCACCAAAGTTCAATGGCGAATACGCCTACTGGAAAAATAGAATGAAAATTTTTCTGAAAACCATTGATGCTTGGAACATTGTTGAGATAGGTTATAGAGCACCAACTATAATTGTAGATAATCAGGAAATAGATAAACCAATGGATCAGTGGACAGTGCTAGAAAATAAATTACAAAATGCTAATGCTAGAGCTATGAATTCTATTATCTGTTTATTGGATCAATTTGAATTTAATCGTGTCTCACATTGTCTAACTGCACAGGAAATATGGAACACACTAGAAGTGACTCATGAAGGAACATCTCAAGTCAAAGAATCTCACCTTGCCATACTAAGCAGCGAATACGAGAATTTTACAATGGCAGAGGAAGAAAATGTCAAAGAGATGCATGGACGACTTTCCAATATCGTATACAAATCAAAAGCTCGTGGAAAATCATATACAGAGTTGGAGATGGTCCGAAAAATCCTCAGAATCCCTCCACGAAGTTTTGAAGCCAAAGTGACTGCCATTCAAGAATCAGAAGATTTGAAACAAATGAAAGTCGAAGAACTCATCGTAAATCTCACTGCTTATGAGCTAGAAATGAAATTCAAGGAAGAGCGTGAAGGAGGTGATACTCGAAAGAAATCAATAGCTCTTAAAGGAACAACAGAATGTGTGGTGATGATGATGACGGAGCAGCAGAATTGGAGTTGATAATAAAGAAAGTCAAAAGGTGGAATTACAAATACGGAAATCCAGCTCTAAATTGAAAATTGAAAAGCAGAATAAATAAAATATTAGACAATCCAGAAGAACCGAAGATCATCTGTCATAAGTGCAACTAACCCGGACACATCAAGCCCAATTGTCCTCAAAATTGACGCGACTCTAAAAAGAAATAAAAAAGGATGAGTTTTGCAGCCACGTGGAATACAAGTATGATGAAGATAATCAAAGTATTAACAGTGAGAGTGAGAAAGTAGACATGTGTCTTCATGGTGAAATAACTGACAGTGACGATGACGAGCCAAGCGAGGTATCAAAACTCTCTCACTCAGAATTACTTATATATTTTCACGAAGTGAATGGCTGTTTTGAACGACTTAGGGAGAAGTATGCCAAACTTGAATCAGAAAAAGATATTTTGATAGATTTAAATAAACAACTTGACCAATTAGTTAAAACCTATCAAAGTTGGATCCCTAAGTGTGATAAGTGTCCAACATTCGAAAAAGAAATTAAAAAATCAGAAATTAATATAAAATCACTTGAAAATGAAATTCTAATTTTGAAAGAGAATGAAAATACTAGGAGAGAGAATTGTATTAAAAAGTGCACACAATTGTTAAATGAAAATGAATCTCTCAAAACACAAGTCCAACAATTGTCAACGACTGGACAAATGTTCAAAAAGTGAAAAATCGTTGAATATTCTATTAGGAAAGCAAACCGTTAATACGGTTAGACATGGACTTGGATATAATCAATCCGAAAAAGTTAAAAGCAATATTAATCAAGAAAATTCTATGTGCACAATTTGTAGAAAATATGGACACAATCACAATAATTGTTGGTATAGACCCAAACATGTGAAAACTATACCAATTTGGGTTCCAAAAGGCACAAATCTAAAATTTCTCAAAGTTAAACAAATTTGGGTGCCAAAAGGAATATATATAAATAGTTTTGGGTCTCCATAAAATTATTTTTCTAAATATTCTGCCACTAACAACCATGTACCTATAAAAACAAATAGGTCACAAATTTTTTTTCCCGTGTAGGTGTGGTGGCAGGCTAAGGAACAACAACAGTGTTATCTGGATTCTGGCTATTCCAAAAACACAAGGGCGACAAAGCAAAGTTCCTTAGCCTAGTATAAAGGTGACAGAATCACAATGGACAACAATGAAAAATATCGTAAAGGTAAAACAGGTAATGGTATATTTATTTGAACGATATATTAAATGTGATAATCTGCACCATAATCTAAGTAAAATCAGCCAATAATGAGATGATGAAGTAATGATGATTTTGATTCTGACTTATTCAAAATTGTTGGCAAATTATATTCTTATGCCAAAAACACTATAAAAATCTCTAGATTCTTTGAATTACTTCATATATATTAGTTTGGATTAAAAATAGTGTTTGTTGGATGATAATACATTTGGTTATAATACGGCTAACTCTATATTCACGGTTTCTGATTATTTACGGCTTCAATTCAAATTCAAGAGAATGTCAAAATTGAGTCTGAAGTTTTTTGGTGCACACTTCATGGTCTGGTCTATCAAATTCAATAAGTAACAATTTGGAGTGAAAGAGAAATTCAGATGCAGATCATACTGGTAATCTAGTTGATAGAAAACTTACTAGTTGAACGTAATTTTCAGTAACTGCATCGTTTATTTAAGAAAATATCTGCATATTTTTCAATTCAAATAATTTTCAAATAGCAGAAATATTTCTTATATAACCCCTTCGAAAAAAATCATTTTTTACCATATTTTCAAAATTTGATTTTATAATTATTTTTAAGTTTGATTTTAAATGACAATTTTGACTAGTCTAACTCCCTAATAATTATCGAAAAGATAAATAGTGATTGAAAAGTGATGAGTGTTGATATTTATCATACATTACTCAAGACAGTATATTTAGAAAATTTTCTTTAGAAATTCAAACAAGAGTTATAAAAACTGTTTGTTGGGTAAAGATTCCATGACCATTTCTATTTCTATCATATTTCTATCGACCATCGCTCATCAAAAATTCAATATAGTTTGTCGATATGTGGTACTTTAAACAGGAATCATTCGTTTTTTATTTTATAAAATAAAATAAAATCCAAAGTACTCGCTCTCATTTAAAAGTCCTCATGGATATGCATGGGTGAATTACTTGGAATTTGTTATGTGCTTCCATGCTCATTTAAAAGTCCTCACGGTTATGCATGTATGGAACGCATATCAAAATTGATTTATTAAATAAACAAGTTTATTCTAATCCCATTTAAAAGTCCTCACGGTTATGCGTGGTTAGAAGATACTTGAATTCATTTTTAAAATTAAATTGGAATACTACTAATCTCATTTAAAAGTCCTAACGGTTATGCATGATTAGTAGATATTCAAATTCTTGATATAAATGTACCACAAATAGATACAACTGCATGGTTTTATCTGATGACATCATTTCCATTATTCCTAAAAGTGGAATATGCGCCTAACGAGGGTAGTTATGATTTTTGTTTGATTTTTTATTAAAGTTTAATATTTTTATTCAATTGAGTTTTAATGTTGGATTAATATCGATCACTTTATCTCTATTTTCTCTAACGCTATCGCTCTTTTGCTAATAACAAAAGGGGGAGAGAAAAGTTAAGGTTTTGTCAAATAAAATCTTTGCATAATTTTAATTGTATGCATATAAGTAGAGGGAGCGTTATGTAGAGAGGAAGCATTTAAATAGGGGGAGCAATTAGAGTATATGAATGATCAAATACATTTAACATATTCAAAATCTTAAATATATGTTTGTTATCATCAAAAGGGGGAGATTGTTGAATATGCGATTATATGATTTTTGTTTGATGATAATAAACATATATATATATATATATATATATATTCGTGTAAATGTATTTGGTAATGTACTATTTTACTTTTCATAGATTAAATAAATATTTGCTGAATAAAAATTAATAACACAGAATTTGAATTCAAACAGAAATTTTATTCAAACAAATATTTATTACAATTTTGAATAATACAAATTCAAGCTCTCACTATACATATACAACTTTGATTACAATACAAATTCAGTTACATCACAATTTCACTTTTACATCTGACCTCACTACATATCACTCATTCACTCAACTCGTATTTTATCTTCAACTTTACTCAAAATTGAATCCAGCATCTGAGCAATCTGAGCAAGTATCATACTCGAGAACAACTCAATTCAACTGTAATGCATAGTCCAACTAAAAGTCAACATGCTCACGAAAGACTGCACAAATTCAAGAAGGCACCAGACCACAAAAAAAATGCAAAAGGTCAAGTCACTGACTCAACTCAACTGCAGCACCAAAGCACAAAGGGTCGAAAAACCAAGTTCAGGTTCATTCAAGAAAGCCTGTACATGAAATGAAATACAACAGACTCAAGTACGCAACTCAAATTGAAGCCAACACACTAATACATATGATACACCAAGTACAAGGCACAATAAAATAGAAGCATGGCAGAACTTAGTACACACTCGAGTCACTGTGCTATCAGGTTGAAGACACATTACAGTGACAATATGAAGACAGCAAACCTAACATGAAGTTTGCTTTGATACAATGCAAGATCAACAACACTAGAGGCAACTAGCAACTACAATGCAGCAAATAAAAGTATAGCCTCAATAATGAAGAGAAAGTGAAGATTCAAATATCAATGCCACTGCCTCAATAGTTATAGTGCAACAGGTCCAGGCAGCAAGCATTCATGAAACATAAATACAAACTGAATGACTCAAGTGATATGCACTGTGCACAGTGAAACTCAAGTGTTCAATAATACAACTCGAAGCAATGCACCAAGTTCATATGTACAACAAACAATACAGGTGCAAAGATGAATGCATATATGGATGCAGACATGCCAAAAATACTAAAGAAGCTACAGTAACTCAAAGCAACAGGTCGAGCACAAAGGAATGCAACAATATAAAGAAACAAACTCAACAAAATCAGACTACAGAGACAAACAGAGTTTAATATGACCGAAGTCAGATATATGAACTAGAGCAAGTCCAGATATAGTGCAACATGAACGAATGATTATGTGGTCTGCAACAATACCAATGGAGTGACATGAATAATGCACAGCAAGCATGCAACTGTGAAAATTGGATCGAGCAAGTGCAGACACAAGCGGTGATCGAGCAAGTGTCGTCTTGTAAGGCACAGACCTCCTTCTCGTCATCCATGATAAAACCATAGTATCTCTCTAGTGCATGAGATTTCATACTAGACCATCTAATAGGTTTCATGTTTTCGTATAATGGTGAATTTGATTCTCTTATTGATTCAGCTTCTGTGTTAATTTCATCCAGGTCTGCAACTTTGTTGTTAATTTCTTTTGATAGAAATTCCTTTTTCAAAAAGATAACATGTTTAGAAACAATAACCTTTTTCTCCTTGGTGTTGTAAAAAATATATCCCATGTGTTAACAAGAAAACTTGTCAACATCCCTAAGTGGTTAACGGGAAATATTGTTTACACTTCAAAAGAAGATTTTTATAAGTGATCACTCCCTTCGAAACCCCTTTCAATTGGGTTAATTTAGATAAGTTGCTTTCAGAGGGTAGTCTTGTGAAAATATTCATGAATGTTAATAGATCTAACCAACATTATCAAAAAGAATGTTAAGGTGAAAGCACTCGTTTCGAACCCTCTTTTTTGAGTGAGTCAAAAGTGGTTATTTGTACCAGACATTCATTTCTTTCGACCGTGTCGAAAGGTCTATTCTACCATTAAACAGCAGTATTTGCTTTCGACTTTATTATTTATGCTCTTTTGGAAAGAACTCCTTTGAAAGGGTAGTATGTATCGTAGTGTGTGTACACTTTTTATAGGTTTCAATATGTATAGCGTAGTTTATCATTTACACATCAAATCCCTTTCCAAACGTCCCTTTCGATCGAGTGGAAAGAGGTTTTTCCTTTCGCGGTAGATCTAATGTATAATATACAAGTTTTATGTCACATATGCAATGGGACATCATCTCGGATAACATAAGTTCCATGAACTTAAGAAGATCGAAACATTATCATCGTGTTTGTTTGTCACTTGATATCATTAAACAAGATGATAACGTGATTCGTATGTGTATTATCCAAGTTGATACCATGGCAATGCATAAGTCAAAAAGGAATTAAGAAGATAAGTTAGCATCATGTGGAAATGATCATTAGTCAAGCTAATAATCAAAATGATCTTCCTCATGATCAAAATCTTTATTGAATCCATGCGCTTCCTCTTCTAACATTAATCTAAATTAAGTTACAAGAAAGAGATCTTTTCCCCAAATTGATTTAGGGTTACAAAGATTTGATTTTGCAAAGAAATAGGAGAATGGGTTTAGGATTCCAAAATCCAGTCCCCAAAAATCAGACTCCTAGGGTCATATTTATAGATGTAGGTCGGCCCCCTTTTGACATGGTCGAAAGGTCCTCTTTCAATCTTCCATGTGTATTCTTTTGACATAGTCGAAAGGTCTTCTCTCATCTTTCTGCGCGCCTCCTTTCGATGCGGTTGAAAGGCTTTCTTTTGACATTTCCTATCCATTCTTACGCCTCCACCTTTTCATATTAGACCTTTCAACCCAATTGAAAAGATCATCTTGACAACCTCTCGTTGCCGTTAAAAGTTGAGTATCTCTTTTACTTTGCTTTTTGCTGAACTTCTTTCAACTTCATTAAAGGGGGGTAGAAATGCTCTTCACTTTGTGTTGTTGTACTGTTGCAAGTGAGAAATGAGTTAAGCTTTCGCATTGCTTCAAAAGGATGGAGAGTGACAAAAAGGTCTTAGCGAAAGGACGCTTTAACTTTATGTATGATTTTACCATGCCTTCAAAGGTTTCCAACATTTCAAAAGGCTTGTTGGTTCTTTTGAAAGGTACATTGGAATCATTTCTTTAAATAGTGAATTGACTACGAGGACACCCCCTATCTTTCTTATATATGCGAAATCCACCTATGTTGAAAGGTCCAGAAGAGGCGGAAGGGTAACTTCGCCTTCTTTTCTTCCCCTTTCAAAAGCTTTTGTCTCTTTTATCATTTGTAATGGCACTTGGTGGTTGTGACTCCTTTGAAAGCCCTCTCAATACCTTCGAAACACTCTTATTTGAACTTTGGTGAAACCCATGTTTCCAATTTTTGTAGAGCCTATCACTTTTATAAGTTTTCTTTCATACTCTTGTTCTTGAGTGGATTTTGGGATTAACATTTTTCCCCTCCCTTGTATGAAAGAAGCTATTGTTCTTTAGGACGAAAATTTAATAACTACATCGTTCTTAATTACCTCATTTTCCTGCAAAATTCAAAGTAAATAACATGTTCTATTGTTAGATCATGGCTCATATAAAAATATGCTTTGTAATTTGGAAATGAAGTTAAAATAATAGAGCTTCTAAACCATAAAGATTAATTAATCATCATCTTAGGTTAATAAAGGATACAAAATCTTTAGTTGTAAACGATTGGGAACCAACGACTTTTGTCTGGCAATATTAGAAATCCCACCATTCAACTTTTGTGGTTAAAAATGAAGTCTATAAATTGAACTCCCACGAGATTAATAGTAAACCTAGCATATAATAATTGGAATCAAAGAACATTCTGTTGGAGACAACCAATGTTTGGTTACAAAAGGCCATGAGCTACCATGTAGAAATAATTTATTATAAACCATGAATCTTTATTTGGGGATAAGTAATAAGTATTTAGTAACTCCTTCTCGAAATAATAATGATCTAGGAACTGAGATTCAGATGCTGATAAATGCTGTTCAAAGTAGTAATCCAATGATGTGGATTTGGGTATTAAGAAGACGAACTCAAGATTTTAATTGAATATTAGAAGTCCATTGTATTCTTGATTCCAACTGCCTTAAAACGCAGGGAATTAACGGATGAAATTCAAAAATTGATGGTAAAAGACCTGAAACTCAAATTCAGGCATTAGGAGGACTGAAAATCTAAAACCCAGATTTGGGCATCAATAAGTGAAGTTTAGAAGTCAATTGTAAGAGATACGGAACCCAAATTCGAGTTTTAGTAACTGATAATTAGAAATAGTGTTCATAATAAAATGCTGAAAACCCAGATTTGGGTATTAGTGGTGAATAATCAAAAAATCCATAATAATAATCTTCATAATAGAAATCTTAAGCCCATATTTGATCATTAATGGGTGAAGTTCAGTAATTAATAGTAATAGCCCTGAAACCCAGATTCGGGTGTTAATAAGTGAAGTCCTGAAATTAATAATGAAAGATCTAAAACTTAGATTCGGGTATTAATAAGTGAAGTTTAGATATTCTTCTTTGATAATCAGTCGAAGGCTGTGGATTCTTATTTAAGCCTTCTATTCTATTCCACTTCTCGGGTTTTGTCCCTTTCGAAATGTGTCAACCCTTTAAGCTTTGTATGTAATTACTGTTTGATTTGCTGCTTCTTGAGCTTGGACATCTTAGTCCATCATTTAGTATGCTACTTCTCGGGCTTGGACGTCTTAGTCCATTATTTGATGCGCTGCTTCTTGGGCCCGGACGTTTTAGTCTGCTATTTTATATGCCACTTCTTGGGCTTGGACATCTTAAGCCATTGTTATCTAGTACGCTTGGTTAGCTTATCCACAAGTAGGACCGAAGGACTTACCAACCCCCTAGGCGTCTTGATATGGCCATAGTGTGGCACAGAAAGGGCTTGTGGATGCTTTAACCTGGCCATAGAGTGGCGTGGTTAAAGACTTAGTCTAACCTCCCTCTAAAAGATGCCTTGACCTGGCCATAGCATGGTACAACCAAGGGCTTGTCGATGCTTTAACCTGGCCATGGTGTGGCGCTGATAAAGGCTTACTCTAACCTCCCTTCAAGAGGCGCCTTGACCTAGCCGTAGCATGGCGCAGCCAAGGGATTATCGATGCTTTAACCTTTCCATAGTGTGGCATGGATAAAGGCTTACTTTAACCTTCCTCCAGGAGGCACTTTGACCTGGCCAACTTGACGCGTACAAAGGCTTTAACCGTTAAAGGTAATGTCCAAGTACAAGGAAAATTTCACTCTCAACCATATAGACTTTTCTTTTGAAGAAAGATACATTTTATTCATTCATTGTAGGAAAGTATGGTCGCAAGTGTTCCTCATGCCATGTTCTAGGAACCATATTGTCGTCCGATCGACATAACTTATAGGCTTCAGGGGGAATTACTTCGCATATAATTAGGGGGCTTTCCCAGTTTAGTCCTACCGGTCGATCCGCAGGATTTCTTGTGGTTGCCATCACCCTTCGGAGTACTAAGTCTACCTCTTGAAGTGATCTTGTTTTCACCTTTGACTTGTAATATTTCAAAATTATTCTCTGATATTCTACATTTCGGATAGTAGCTTCATCTCTCAAATCATGTATCTAGGATTCTTTCATCGGCTCCTAGTTTGGATCAAGTGCATATGCGATCCTTCGATATGAAGGTATCTTCATTTTAATTGGTAACATCGCCGCACACGCATATGTTAAAGAATAGATGGTATGTCCCACTGAAGTTCTAGTGGAGGTTCAATAAGCCCAAGGTACAAGTGGCAATCCTTCTACCCAATTCCCTTAAGCTTTATTCACTCGCTTTTTCAGGATAGTCTTAAGAGTCTTATTTGTAACTTCAACAGCCTCATTTCCCTTTGGATGTGCCACGAAAGAAAAGCTTTTAATAATCCCATTCTTATGACAAAACCGACAAAGCTCTTCACTTTTAAATTGTGTTCCGCTGTCCGATATAATCTTATAGGGAATTCCAAATCCGGTTATAATGTTTTTAATGACGAATCTATACACTTTCCAAGAAGTGATTTTAGGGAGTGGTTCCGCTTCTAACCACTTAGTAAAGTAGTTTATGGCGACTATAACATATTTTGCTCCTCCTTTAGAATTTGGAAACGGGCCAATTAAGTCAATTCCCCGTATACTCAAAGGGTCATGGGCTTGAAATTGGAGTTAACTGTCTTGGTGGCAATCGGTGAATCTTTGAATATTTCTGGCATCTCTCGCATCTCCGTACATATTCAATGGCTTGACTTGCTACTTGAGGCAGATAAAAACCTTGTCTTATTATCTTTTTTGCCAATTTTGCCCCACTTGAGTGGTCTCCGCAAAATCCTTCATGCACTTCCACCAACAATTTCATTTCGTCTTTTAAGCTCACACATCTTAAGTAAGGTAGTGCATATCCTTTATTGTAAAGAATTCCTCCCAGTATTGTGAAAGTTGGAGCCTGTCGCCTGATTCTCATAGCCTTCCTTTTCAGATGGCAATATCCCATTAGAAAGATATTCGACAATAGGCAGGATCCAAGTGTTATTATAACAGTCATCTTTTCTTGGATGATTAATTCTCTCATTTAGGATTTCTTTATTAATTTCTCTTTCTTCTCTTTCTTGTGACATGGCTTAGGATCTAGCTAGGATCATTAGTTCCTTTCCTCATTCGGGTGGCCCCTCTTCAATACTCGGATTTGAAGGGTACCCTACTGGCACGATCCGAGTTTTGGAGACTCCCATTGAACTAGCCAACTTTGCTAACGAACCCGCCTGTGAGTTTTCTCCTCGTGGAATTTAATGTGTAGAAAAATCTTCAAATAAAGCGAGCATCTTCAATTCTTCTTCACATATAGAGACGGTTTGGCATCTTTATTCTGATATACTTGCTTTATCAGGTTTACCATTAATTGGGAATGACTAAAGATTTGAACTCGTGGGATTTTGAGCTCTAATGCCAAAGTCAACCTACCACCACTAATTCATATTCGGCAACATTATTTGTTGCGGGAAACCCTAACTTCATGGCATAGTTTAGGTGGTGTCCATCTGGAGTTATGATGACATATCCCACTCCAGCACCTTGTTCATTCGATGCGTCATCCACAAATAACCACCACATAGGTTTTTGATCCCTTTTCTTTTTCGATTGTTCTTTAATGAAGTTAGCACGCTCGTTAATAAAGTCCACCAATGCTTGCCCTTTGGTAGCTGTCCGTGGCTGAAACTCAATGTCATACTGATTAAGCTCAATTCCCTACTTTACTAGCCTACCCAAAGTTTCAGGTTTAACAAAAAATTGCTTGAGTAGAAAGTTAGTTAATACCCTGATTAGATGTTCTTGAAAGTATGCTCTAAGTTTTCATGCCGTAAGTATCAAGCAATAAACTAGTTTTTCTATTACCGGATACCGAACTTCTGCGTCCTTTAATCGTCTGCTCACATAATAAAAAGAAAGTTGAGTCCCACTTTCATCTCTGATCAAAATCGAACTCACCGCATGTTCTGATACTGCCAGGTATGGGTACAAGACTTCACCATTCTCGAGACAGGATAGTATTAGCTGTTTTTCCAACTGATTTTTCAACTCTTTAAAAGCTTACTTACAATCTTCCCCCATTCAAAGTTTTTCTTCTTCTTGATCACATCGAAAAAAGGAATGCACTTATCATTCTCCTTGGAAATGAATCTGCTTAGGGCGGCTATGCTACCATTTAAACTCATTACATCTTTGCTAGTTTTGGGCTCAGCCATATCCTTAATAGCTTGAATCTGGTCAGGGCTAGATTAAATCCTTTAAGCACTCACAAGATAGCCTAAAAATTTCTTGGAATGGATTTCGAAAGAGTACTTCTAGGGATTTAGTTTCATCTGATATTTCCATAATACTTCGAACATTTCTTTTAGGTCTTCAAGGTGACTTTTAGCCTTATAAGATTTCACTAGCATGTCGTCAACGTAAACTTTCATATTTCGATCGATCTGTTCTTTGAACATTCTGTTGACTAATCTTTAATAGATAGCCCTTGCATTCTTTAATCCGAAAGGCATTGCTTTGTAGCAGAAAATTCCCCAATCAGTAATGAAACTTGTATGTTCTTCATCTGGTTTGAACATGGGTATTTGATTATATCTTGAGTATGCATCCATGAGAGATAACAATTTGTGCCCACTTGTTGCGTCAACCGACTGATATATCCGGGGCAATGGGAAATAATCTTTTGGAAAGGCCTTGTTCAAGTTAGTATAATCGATGCAAGTCCTCCACTTACCGTTCGACTTTTTTACCAACACTGGGTTCGCTAGCTATTTTGAGTAGTATATTTCCTGAATAAATCCATTTTTTAGGAGTCTTTTAACTTCCTATTTTAAGGCATCGGACCGCAACTTATCTAATTGTCTCTTTTTTATCTAATGGAGACCACCACTAGATTGATGTTTATCGCATGATACATAACTGATGGATCAATCCCCACCATATTTGAATGAAACCATGCATATATGTCTTTATTAGATTTAAGAAACTGAATCAACTCCTTCTTCAAGTTGCTATCCGACTCTTTTCCCACTTTGACTACTTTAGTGGAATCATCTGGGTCTATACATGCCTCCTCAAGGTCTTCTATGGGTTTTATCCTTTCAATTTCTCCACGGTAATCAAATTCTGTGATGATTTTGCCTTCTTCTATAGAATTAGCATCGACCCACTTCCTCTTTCTTTCAAGGGAAATGTACCTTTCATACATATGTTTGTTGATCTTATTAGATCTAATCTTGGCTTTGAATATTGGATGAAAAAATCCATCATCCGAAAGCTGAAAAAAATAGCAGAATCAAAGCAAGCAAAATACTCCCTTTTGCATTGATCAAGCGTAGCAAAACACATTTTGCAGAAGCTGAATTTCTCTCCACGGATAGTTCGTAACCTCTTTTAGTTGAGAATTTCACCACTAGATATTTTGGCGAGACAAAAGCATCCACCTCATCAAGTGCGGGTCTGCTAAAGAAAGCATTGTAGTAGGATGTTGGTTAATGATTACAAAGAGAGTTTCAAAAGTTCGGCAACATAGTGGTAGTCCATCTGTTCTAGCAATTTCACTTGTCCCACTGGGGTCGGCCCCTCATTGTTGAATCCAAAGAGTGGCTCAAGGCTGGGCTCTAGCTTGACTTCTAGGATGCCCATTTGATAAAGGCATGTTTCAAAATGACATTGAATGCGCTACCAGTGTCCACAAGAATCTTAGACACTATAGACAGTCTAATTTGAGCTGTGAACATGAGGGGATCATTGTGTGGGTGATGGACTCCCTTCTTCAGCTCTTGGAGATTAATAATAAGATTTAGGATTGGGATATTAAGTCGTAGATTTTTAAGTGGGGCCACTGCTTGAATGGAAAATACACCTTCTCTAGCCCTTTCAATGTACCTATTCTTGGCCCCTTACTAGTCCCTGCTGGATATGGCCTCCTATGGATCACCTCAATCCTATTCAACGGCGGACTCAAGCTCAATGGATCTTCTTCCTCCAAGATATTAACAGCATTACTAGCACACTTTTTCGAACCGTGCCCAGTCTGTGATGCTTTTTGTTTGTATTAGATGAACTCCTTCAAATGCCCTTTATGAATTAATTTCTAAATGATTCCAGCCAAGAATTTGCATTCATCAGTTTCTTGGCCGTTTGCTTTGTGGTAAACGCAACACTCATCCCCTTTCCTCTATTCAGGGTAATTTTTGGCCTTAAAGGAAGATGGAAAATTAACCTTCTCCTTTACCATAGCATAGATTTAAGACAATGGCTTGTTTAAAGCGATTGAATTAGCATTAGCCTCTTCCCATCTTATTCTCTTATGTCCTTGATCCAATCAAATCCTTCCACCTTCCGTTTTAGGATTAGATTTCTTCTTAGCATGATATAATTCAACCATTCAAACGAATTGTTAGCCTGAAAATGGAAGTCCTGCAGATCCTTGCACCTATGAATAAAGAGTTGTTTCCAGAACAGTGTATTCTCTATTAATCCAAAATGTACTCCAAAATCGATCATTCGGTCTTTGATATACAGGATTGGGCAGAGAACTCATAAGAAAATTACTTCCATGAATAGATATTATATTTTCACGATATTGTCGATACCATTTAGCGACGGCCTCTTAAAGATTTATCGAAAACAGTCTGCACCAAACGGCTCCAGAAGCGTTATACAGATCCTTTTGGATAAAGAAAGCCATCAGGTGATCATTGGGGTCTGTAGTGCCATGATAGTTAAGAGTTGGGATCTTTATATAGGATGGGATAACTGTTGACATGATTTTGCCAGTGAAAGATGTTATTCGCTCGTTATCGTTTTCTTTCTCATCCAAAATCCTCTTCCCCTTAGTATTTAACATGTCTTTGATTGCTTTTTCTGCCACGTCTTTCAGGTAAGCTTTGGCGTCGTGATAACTTTTTCGGTTTGGATTGTACTCTTTTGATGTTAAGCTTTCAGACTGCTCGAGAGATTTGTCCAGCACTCTTCCTTGATGATCGAATTTAGTCAAAGGACGCTCTTTCTTCTTCAAAGATGTCAAGTCGATTTTGCTCTTGTCCTCATTTGTATAAGCCTTTAAATTTCTTCTTGGAGAGATCACCTCATCTACACTAATTGGTTTTGTTATCTTGGAAGATTTTTGATACAATCCTGCTTTGAAAAGTCCCTACATCTCCAGCAATTGTTGTTCCAAGTGCTTTATTTTGGTTGCATTATCGTTTTGTTAGGCTGAGGTTGATGGTTCCCATGCTCAACCCTCTTCAAGTTGAAAGTTGGTGTTATGTTTTCTTCTAAAGTTGTGTTGTGAATGGCCTCTTCGTCCATTCGAATAAATCTTTTGGATTTTCCTACAACAAGTTAAACAATCCATAATTAGTCTATAAGGTAGCCGCAAGGTCGGAGGTTCGAGCTCTCCTTCTAGCGCCAAAAATGTTAACGGTGTAACTTGTCAACATCCCCAAAACTGAATGGTTAGTGAGAAATATTGTTTACGCTTCAAAAGGAGATTTTTAGAAGTGACTACTCCCTTCGAATCCCTTTTGATTGGGTTAATTTGGATAAGTTGCTTCCTAAGGGTGCTCTTATGAAAATATTAATGAAAGCTAATAGATCCAATCAACCCTATCGAAATGAATGTTAAGGAGAAAGCACTCCTTTCGAACCCTCCTTTTTTGAGTGAGGAAAAATGGTTGTTTGTATTAGACATTCATTTCTTACGACCGTATCGAAAGGTCCACTCTACCCTTAAATAGAAGTATTTGCTTTCGACATCATTATTTATGCTCTTTTGGAAAGAACTCCTTTGAAAGGTAGTATGTATCGTAGTGTGTATACAATTTTCAAAGGTTTTCGTCCCTACAGCATAGCTTATCATTTACACGTCGAAACCCTTTCAAAACGTCCCTTTGATCGAGTCAAAAGAGTTTTTCCTTTCAAAGTAGATCCAATGTATAAAATACAAGCTCTATGTGGCATATGCAATAGGATATCATCTTGTATAACATAAGTTCAATGACCTTATGAAGATCAAAATATCACCATCGTCTTTGTCTGTCACTTGATATCATTAAACACGATGATAACATGATTTGTATGCATATTATCCAAGTTGATCCCATGGCATCGCATAAGTGAAAAAGGAACTGAGAAGATAAGCTAGCATCATGTGCAATTCATCATTAGTCAAGCTAATGATCGAAATGATCTCTGTTATGATCAAAATCTTTATTGTATCTATGCGCTTCCTCTTTTAACATTAATCCAAATTGAGCTACAAGTAAGAGAGATTTTCACCAAATTGATTTAAGGTTATAAAGATTTGATTTTGCTAAGAAATAGGAGAATGGGTTTAGGATTCCAAAATCAGGTCTCCAAAATCGGACCCCTAGTGTCATATTTATAGATGCAGGTTGGCCCCCTTTCGCGCCCATCCTTTTGCTTCAGTCGAAAGGACTTCCTCCAATCTTCCACATGCATCCATTCGACATGGTCGAAAGGTCCTCCTTCAATCATCCGTGTGTATCCTTTCGACATGGTCGAAAGGTCTTCTCCTATCTTTCTACGTGCTCCCATTCGATGTGGTTGAAAGGCCTTTCATTTGACCTTTCCTATCCATTCTTACGCCTCCACCTTTTCATTCTAGACCTTTCAACCCAGTTGAAAGGATCATCTTGACAACTTCTCGCTGTCGTTAAAATTTGAGTACCTCTTTTACTTTGCTTTTTAGTGGAATGCTTTCGACTCCGTCGAAAGGGAGGCAGAAGTGCTCTTCACTTTTTGTTGTTGTACTATTGCAAGTGAGAAATGAGTTGAGCTTTCGCATTGCTTCGAAGGGATGAAGAGTGAAAACTGGGTCTTTACGAAAGGACACTTGGACTTTATGTATGATTTTTATCATG
Organism: Allium cepa; assembly: GCA_030765085.1. NCBI lineage: Eukaryota > Viridiplantae > Streptophyta > Magnoliopsida > Asparagales > Amaryllidaceae > Allium > Allium cepa. Next base: position 689,637,572 of record CM060940.1, read on the forward strand.
CCTTCAAAAGGTTCCAATTGTTTCGAAATGTGTATTGGTATCATTTCTTCGAATAGTGAATTGACTACGACGATACCCCTTACCTTTCTTATATATGCGAATCCACCTGCATCGAAAGGCTTAGATGAGGTGGAAGGGTAATCTCGCCTTCTTTTCTTCCCCTTTCGAAAGCTTTTGTCCTATTTATCATTTGTAATGGCAGTTAGTGCTTGTGACTCCTTCGAAAGCCATCTCAATACCTTCGAAACGCTCTTATTTGAATTTTGGTGAAACCCATGTTTCCAATTTTTGTAGAGCATGTCACATTTACAAGCCTTCTTTCGTACTCTTGTTCTTGAGTGGATTTTATGGTTAACATCATGGAATTCCTAGGATATCTTATAAATTTACATAGTGTCGATCTTGCCTCAATTTTATTCGAACCAACCTTCTTAACATAGGTCGAACATCCCAACACCTTCAAATAGTCGAGATGTGGTTTCTTCCCATGCCATATCTCACAGAGTGGCTTAAATATAGATTTAGTAGGTATCAAATTCAACGTATGCACTGAATTTTCCAATGCATATCCTTAATAGGAAAGAGGCACCTCTGCTTTACTTGTCATGGAATGAACCCTATCTAATAAGCTGTTAGTCCATCTTTTTAAAATACCATTATGTTGGGGAGTATAGGGTGGAGTAACCTAAGAGATAATCCATTATCTTTGAAGGATTATTAGAGCTTTTATCCAACATGCTCACTTCTTTGATTTGATCGAAGTATTTTGACTTTATGATTCGTTTGATTTTATCCTCATTCTTACGTGCTTTAAATTTCTCACAAACATCGGCTTTATTCTATATAAGATATACATGTCCTAGTCTCAAGAAATAATTAGTAGAAGTCACATAGTAAGAAGAATAATCTTTGGAAATTACAGACATTAGTCCATAGACATCAGTATGCACGAGACCCTAGAGTTCATTAACTCTGTCATTGCTCGCACTGAAAAAGAACTTGGTCATTTTTCCTTTTAGGCATGACTCATAAGTATCAAATGATTCAAAATCAACTGATGGCAGAAAACCTTCAGTATTCAGTTTATGCAGTTGTTTGTCATTGATATGACCTAGCCTAGAGTGATATGGATAATTATTATTTATGTCAACATTAGAAGAATTATTATAGCACAAATTCGATTAATATTAAGTAAACAAATGTCATTATCTAGAACATTACCAGAAACAATTTCCACCAAACACAATATTCATAATACTATTATTATAATGAAAACCATAACTAGTTTCACACAATCTTGAAATATATATAATACTGCAAATAAAGTTCCTTACATAGTACTAATTATTCAAGACCAAATCATAACCGTTAGGAAAAATTAAATGACAGTCTCCAACTGCAATTGCATCTACAATACATCCATCAGCAACTTGAAGCCTCATTTCACCTTTTACCACATGTCGTTTCCTCCTTATTCCCTGTAAACAATTACAAATATGATTTCTAAATCCAGTGTCTTAAACCCTAAATAACTTATTGATTGCAAAATAATTTTGAACCATAAACATACTAGTAGAAGTGGTGGAACTTTTCATTTTCTCCTCTTTGACAAGTTGCAAGTAGTTTGGACATTCTGTTTCCAATGCCTCTTCTTGTGACAATGGTGGCATTCACTTTTTTCAGTAGGATCATCCTTCTTACTCTTCTTAGAACCTCACTTACATTTCTTCTAACCTTTCGAAGATGGAGTCTTCCCTTTATAGCCAATACCGAGTTTTGACCCTTAAACGAACCCTCAACTAATCTCAACATATTGAGTGCTCGTGAGGTTCATTTTGCAATTCAATATAAATGGATCAAATTATGGAGTCAGCGAGCCAAGGATCAAGTCCACTTGTAGGTCATCGGTTAGCTTGATGTTTAGCTCAGAAAGTCTCTTAATACAAGCTTTCGTTGTCAATATGAAATCCTCAACATGATGGCCCTTACTCATCTTCGTATCGAACAACTTCTTAGTAATTTCATACTATTTGAAAGGTGATTCCTCCCCAAATAAAGCTTTGATGCTTTTGAAGGTTTATGAACAAACATATTTTCATGTTGCCTTTGCAACGCTTCTCTAAAGTAGACGGCATGAAAACTTAAGCAATTTCGCAATCGGCTACCCAAGTATTATAAGAGTTAACTACCTTAGGGTCAATGCCACAGTGGGTTTCTCTCTTAAAGATTGATTTATCAACGACCGTAACTTTTTGTATGTAAGTGCTATTTTGATTGCTCTTAACCAGTAAATGTAGTTAGGTCTGGTGAGCTTGTAATTTTCAGAAAATGGTCTTAGATTGCTCATTCAATAGTAGTTTAAGATAACTTAAACATAGCATATTTTCTTTTAAACTAAATAGGTTAAATGATTACATTTCATTTATTCAATAAGCTCCCACTAGACTTTTAGTTTCTCAAAATTCTAAGATAAAAACATAAAGATCTTTTGGTTTCTCTAGTGGATGTCAGGACTCGCATGTCTTGGGATTCTAACCTTGAGAAAACTTAACAAATCATAGGCTCACATGCAATAGATGACACTTTATCGGTTACTTTATCGGTGGCATCATATACAACTCCTATCCCACGGTCTTTAACCTAGCTTTTTCACTCATGCCCTCCATTTCACGATGACCTAGGTATAATGCATGTACCTTGAATAAACTCAACAAATACATGCATGTATCCTACCTCGTCAAGTTAATATATTAATAGTACTATACATAACATCTCTGCTTGACGAAACTCAACTAAAGAGTATGCAAGTAATCTATTAATATAAGTGGTAGAGATAACTTATATTAAAGATTCATAATCTGTAATATATATTTTGAATGATACCGATTAAGGTAATAATGTATTTCTTTTGAAATACCTACGTGATTCAAGTGTGAGACGCATTTAAAATCACGGTATACGTACTGTACGTATGTATTCATTCCTTAAACCTAACTTTGATTTCTTATTTTTCCACTCTAATTAATTAAATTATATTTAATTTGATTTTTTATTTTATTACTAAATCATATTTAATTAATTTAATTAATTATTTAATTAACATTTTAATAATTCAATTTAAATTTTGAATTTTTAATTATTCATCATTAACAACTTAAAGATGAATATAGAATATGTATAGTAATTATATACATATATCATTATACATGCATATTATTTATTAATTATCTTTTAATTAATTAAAATAATTTTTAATTAAAATAATATTAATTAAATTCAAATTTTTATCATTTACCTTAAACATTTTAAGATGAATACACACATGTCATTATATATGTTTTAATTTAATTAATTGACTTTTAATTGATTAATTAGTCCAATTAATTAAAATTAAGATAAAAAATTTTAAATTAATTTATTAACTTTCAAAATCAATTTTGAAAAGGTTGTAACATTTATAACATGTTTCATTTTAAATTTAACTTCTAAATTTTCAAAACATATTTTGAAAAATTAGCCAAAGGCCTAAAATCAATTTGGGCATTTATATTAGGGATAACCATTGGGCTTACTTCATCTTTTGGGCCAGGCCAGTAGCCAAGTAGTGCAGAGTATTTTCAAAACAAAATGGACCTCATAATTTCCTAGTCCTATTTAGTATTTATTCTATATAATTCCAATTTAAATATTCAACCGATATCATATACCGATATGCATATACATACTTATATATATGATGTGTGCGTGTATTTCATTAAATACTAATGGTATTCAAACATCAAATAAAATTTAATAATAATATTTCATAAGTATTAATTAATTTACAATGATTATTAATTAATATCGTGTTTGTTCAGAGTATTTTCTATTACGGTTGTGCAACACAAAGGTGTAAAGTAGTCCGTGTTTAATATCGAACAATTCAAATATTAATGATCATATGTCACCTTAGCTAGTGGTGTGGCATTTTGGCCAAATTTATTGTTTACACGTCTATTTTGGTCAAATCCAATTTTACTATTATAAGCGATACACGGTAGTAATGATTATTTATGTCAATTCTCTTCGTTAACACTATATCACATTAGAACTTATGGAATTTGGTTATGATAAAAATTCCAACATCTCCATTCAACTTTATTTGTCCAAATATAAAGTCTATGGTTCAATAATAACGATTATTCCTAACCTTACTACTCTGGCTAGAGACTTTGACTTTGAGTTCACAAAAGTTGACCGTGAAACTAATCCCATATAAGGGAGGAGACAAATTCTCTACTGAATAGCATTTCACTTCCAATGCCTCAAATCAGATGAAACTATGGTCGTTCAATGGGCGTCATGCCATAATTTAACTATAATCAAAGTGTTCGATAGTATTATCAAGTCGAGAGAACTATGTAATATCATCATTTTGAGGTTCTCTGTTTGACCTTTGTTACATTGACCAACAAAAAACTATCGAGTGAGTCATTCCTTAGTTATCCAACAACTATTAGCACATAACTCTTTAGTGCCCCCAGCAATCATGAATAATACACTATCTAACATTTGAAGAGTGCTATGTGCTCTAGTCTCACGGGATGAATCAATATCCTTTCTCGAAACAACCTAACTTAGAATATTTAAAATAATTTGTCATTTTAATATGATAAATTTCTCATGATTAAAATACATTATAATTACTATAACCAAACATATCATTTAAGTATTTTCTATTTAGAATACTTAAATTATATAATTAATTAACATGTCACGGTACGATAAGTATATAATAGAAAGACAAACACCTTTTATTACAAATGAGATTTCACTGCAGAGTTAATAATTTACAATAAATTACAGAACTGCCTCAAGGGCGTACCCCTAATGTTATCATATATCACACAGACAACCATAGCAATCATCGAATATCAAATAAACATATCTCATACCCTCGGTGCTCTTGGAAATATGATGATACAAATGACCAACTTCATAAGGTCAACGCGATTCAACAACATGGCTCCATCGATGCTCGAATCCTTACCCACTCAAATGGCTCAGATCTAAACCCACTTAGATGTTTTAAAGATACGGATTCACTCAAACAATCCATTATGACATCCTCACCTACTCCATCCTTACGAGCGTACATTGAAGGCTTTGGTCATCGGCAATCCCTTGGCACACGTACCAATAGTAGAGCCCCATTGTTTCACTCCCCTTGTTCCACTCCATAAGTTATCTTTATATAGAACTTGCCTTACTCGAACAATCCTCAGATGCTTCAGCTAGCTATCCACTGTAGTTGTCATCGATCCCTTACATTAGACATGGATCGGTGTTGATCCATGAACTTAGCCAAATTTGTCTATTTTTTCATTTTCTAACTCTAGTTACCAAACTGGCCAACATCGATTGGCACCGACCAATCATGGATCGATACCATGGATCGGTGCCGATCGATGTCGATCCATTTAATTAGACAATTCTTGCAGTTGATCTGTCTTTGTCTTCTAATCCAAACGCTAAGTCCTTTCATCGTCCGTTGACCAATATGGTTTGGTATTGATCCACGATGGACCGGTACCAATCCATACACTTAGTGAAATTCACCAATTCTTTAGCACCAATTTCAACAATCGATCCTTCTTAGCTTTGCTACTTCGATCTATGTGCATCCCTCTATTACAGAGGTCAACTAGATCAACTCACAACACTCTAGAGTCAATCCACTGAAGTATTCTACAATTATGAACTCCCCTTCCTAGTGTAATTCATCGATGACTTTATCATATATAGTTTTCGCATACACTCGAGAATTCTTCATCTATCGAATAATCACCTGCATCACTCAAGCTGTGTTTTCCATGCATACATACAAACATGCAAGCACAACAATAACAAACATCATCATATTAAGCAATACAAGTTAATCAAGCATCCTAACGTATACTAACATACACACACACACATACATATATATCATTCAAACATATTACTTAAGTAATTAAAGTCATTAAAACGTTATTTATAGTTCATTTTCAAATCATCTCAAAATAAGATATATTTTAATTGAAAAATGGATCCAAAACATTTTTAAACATATGTAACAGCATATTATAGCAAGTGGTTGTAACCACTCACCTATTGATGGTAAAAACACCAAAATAACTCCAAACACTAAAGAATCTGGGTTGGATGGTGAAGAAAAATGAAAATCCCTCCCAATATGAAGATTAATATGATCCTAGCTATTCCCCTTAGCTTGATTCCCTTAATATCATTAGTAGATCCCAAAATAGAAAGTTTTTGATGTATCTTAGGTAGAGAAATGTTAACGGTGATTTTTAAGGTAGTTTTAGATTTGTAACTAAGTATAGGATTTTTGTATAGTACCTAATTACCCTCAGACCCAAATTTTTTTAAAACAAACCAAATTTCATCAAAAAAATTAAAATAGGTCAACATATGGGATTTGGGCCTTAATGTCAAAATCTACCTAAATATGCCTATAGCTGAATCGTCACATCTCTAAAACGGTTGGGCAAAATCAGTAACCACTCTATGAAAAGAAAAACTATCAACTTTTTCATCTAAAATAAGAACCATGTCCAAATTCTACACTTATCAGAAGTTATGGTCTTTACATGTTTTCTATTCCAGAAACGTACACAATTTATTCTAAAGTCCAAAAATCAAGCTACATTATTATGAAAAAATTTAGCTCATTTTGAATTTGTTTGATTATGTAAATAATAGTTAAACTACCTACTTACATATATATATATATATATATATATATATATATAAGTGTAGACCATTACATTCTCCCCCATTAAAGAATTTCATCCTTGAAATTCCAATGTCAAGTGAACATAACCAAAACATATAAGCAAACAAACAATCAAACTTGCATAACATAAAAGCGCAGCAATCAGTTGTGCTAACATCCTATCATGTTATAATACTAGCAACCGAATAAGATACCAAATGTGACAAACGTATTCTTACTAAGCAAATAGCTCTAGATTAGCAGTCTTCATGCTTTCTTCAGTCGTCCAAGTATTATCACCTTCATTCTCCCTCCATTGAACCATTACAAGGTTTATTGTCTTCTTCCTAAGTTGTTTCATACTCTACTCAACTATACAAATAGGCCTATGAGGTCTTTTCGCTTCAGGTTCAACTACCAAGTCGTTAACTTATCTGCTTTACCAATCATGCCTGAATCATTCATAAATTTCCAAAGATGCGAAACATGGAAGATATGCACACATGCTATATTCTAAGATAAGTCTACTCTATTACAAGATTATCTATCCTCTCAAGTATCAAAAAAGTCCCAAAAATCTCGGTGTCAACTTCCCATTATTACCGAATCGAACTACATTTCTTAACATAGAAATTTTGATAAACACCATATATCCAACAGAGAACTCTAAATCACAATATTTCTTATCAGCATAACTCTTTTGTTTGTCTTGTGCAATTTCCATTCATTTATGAATGATCTTTTTCTTCTCTGAAGTCTCTCTAACTATATCTAACCAAAATATCAATTTCTCTTCCAGTTTTTCACCAACACGAAGGGGTATTAGATGGTTAGTCGTAGAAATCTTTGAACAGTGTCATACCAATGCATGAATGATAACTATTGTTGTATATGAATTCTACTAAGCACAAATGATCCTTCCACAAACCTCCAAAGTCAAGTATGCAAGCTCATAAAAGATCCTCAAGTATAAATCATGCATTTGGAGATAAATGTCCCGACATCTTTCTTCATTCCTTCCCAATAAAATATTTGCTTCATATCTCTATACATTTTGTTGCCTCCAAAATGTATGGTCAACTTCAAATGGTAGCACTCTCGTAACATATCATTTTTAAGTCCACCAAAATCAGGAATATAATCACCCATCTTTACGGAGCCAACCATCTCGAACAAGCCTAAACTATTTCATCGCATCAGTAATTACTCCTGCCTCAAGGTTAGCAATAAAATTTGCTAGTCTAGCATCACGCTTCTGACTAACACTAATCTACTCTATAAGAGTAGGTCTACTCGTCGAGCTTGTTAATATCTCCGACTCAAGCTCACATCTTGGTTAGAAATCATATCTAGTTATATGCTTTAACTGGGTCCAACTCCACAAACATAGCACCTAATAGGACCCATCTCTGACTCAATGCATCAACGAATGCATTAATCTTACCAGACGCATAGGAAATGTCAAAATCATAGAAGGCTAAGAACTCTAATCACTTATGATGTCATAGGTTAAGATCCCACTGTGAGGAAAGGTGATTCAACGATTTATGATGATGAATAGCTCGAACCTTTCTTCTAGAAAGTATTGCCTTCATACCTTCAATGCAAATACTATAGCGGCTAACCATAAATTATGGATTAGATAACTCTTCTTACGCGGTTACAGTCTACTCGCATAAGCGACAGCCCTACTTTTTTGCATCAATACCACCGCCCCTATGTCAAGAACAACATGCATCCATGTATAATGTTAACTTCTCATTCCCATTAGGAATGATTAATAGTGGTGCACTCATAAATTTCTCCTTCAAACTAATGAACAAGTGATAACACATCATGTTCTAAACAAACATCAAACGAGTCAACAGTGAAGCTATCTTAGAGAAGTCCTTAATAAACCTCCTTTAGTAACCTACTAGTTCAAGAAAGTTTCTCGCATCAGTCATATTCTTAGGTCTTTCCGAGCCTAGACTATTAACATTGATGCCTTGCTCCTAGACAACATGATCCAAGAACCTCACTTCTCTCCTCTAGAAGTGACTTGAAAACTTTGCATTGATGCTTTCGCAACCTCTTAAGCACTGTTGTCAAGTGCGTCTTGTTTTCCTCTTCCGCCTATGAATAGACAATAATATCATTGATGAACACAAGTACAAACTTGTTAAGCTGATCTTGGAAAACAATGGTTCATAAGATCAACAAAGTATGTTGGTGCATTAGTTACAAATGGCATTACCAACCACTCATAAAATCCCAATGGTGTATGGAATGTTGTAATGGGCACACTATCCCTCGCCACTCTCAATTAATGAAAACCCTTCGTTAAATCTAATAAAAAAAAAATCTTTGCATCGTGGAGCTGATCGAACAAGTCATCTACATAGAGAAGAGGATGTGTGCTCTTTCTTATCACTTTATTCATCTCCTGATGATCTACACATAGTATCAACTAGTCATCCACCTTAGTGGAAAATACTACTATGTGATCCCTATTCAGAAGTACTCTTCTAAATAAATTTCTTCTTTAGCAACTCATTCACTTGTATCTCTAGTTCTAATTGCTCTTTGGGTGTCGCCCATCTTAAAGGCATAATAACAGGTCAAGTACCCTTCACATGATTGATACATAACTCAATCTCTATATGTGGAGGTAATCCTGTAACCTCCTTGAAGATATCAAGATACTTCCTTGCTATACATACCGATGACAACTCATCGTGTGGGCCTCAACTGAATATAGAAAGCTAACCATCACTTCATCCTCACGAATGCAGCTCAACTCTATTTTACGCCAAATGTCAATCCCTATCATTACCAATAACCTCTCAAAGACGAGTACTGCTCTGTATCTATAAAGCCAGTCCATCCTCAGAATGATCTCAAATCTGACAAAACTAAGTACAAACAAATCGTAGGCAAACATGCACCTATGACTTGATTAAATAACTTCATGACAAACCACAATCAAATTATCCAAACTCCCACAAGATTTGAAACTTAAGGTTTATCAACTGGGCCAGGTCTCAATTCTAACATATCTACCATATCACTAGATATAAAGGAATATGGTGCTCCCGTATCAAACAAAAACACAAACTGGTATATTATCAATGGAAAGCGTACCTTGGATCATGATGCCTTTCCCTTTCTCCTTTGCTGATGGAGAATTTGATGAGTTGGAAATAACATTCGGTGCATAATCTTTCACAACTTGCTTATCTTTAGTCGGTTCTGGATAGTACTCTTGATGTGTCCAAATCTGTTGTAGTTGAAGAACTTCTTTTCTTCACTCTTTCAATTTTGTTGAGATGTACTCTCTCTCTCTCTCTTTATAGTTATAATAAGTAAGCTCTCACATGCCCCTCTTTTGACCATATTATTTTGCTATCGTTTCTTTTCCTTGTTGTTGTTCTAAAAATTCCTCTTCCTACCTCTGCATACTTGAGATTTAGCTTCCTCTTTAGGGACAACAACTGACTTTAGCTTTGGGTATAAGCTCTTATGCCACAAATCCTTCTCCAATACCTTTTTGAACCTCTCATCAATATGGTTCACTATTCGCTCCCCAAGATAGTCATTCAGCCTAATGATAGACTTCATATTCTTCTTTAATGTAGTGTCGATGAACGACATCCATATTTCGACAAAGAGCGAAATTCGGCCACATATTCATATATGGACATATTCATCCACTTCAAACCAACAAACTTTTTTAACAAGATGGATTTTCAAGCAGTAGGAATGAACTTCTCTTCAAAGTTTGCTATGAGCTGGATCCCAAATGAACTGATTCTCAGGAGTAATAGCTTTGGTTGCATTCCACCAACCCATAGTTCTTCCTTGAATTTTTCACGAGTCTAACATCATAGCATCCTCTATCTCCAGATCATTAAAAATACGCTCACAAGCATCTAACTTGTTCTGCACCTACAGATTATGTCCTCATGAATGGTTTTGCTCCAAGGCTAGCATAGTCCTTGTTTAGCTTAGTGAAATAAAGTGTTTGCGCTTATGCACCACCACCAACCATTGCACAAGGAGATCTTCCTTGGGCATCTTGCATCATATTCATCAATATTTATGTGAACATAGTCAACATATAGAGGTTAATAGTTTCCTGGTACTCATTCCTGCTTCAACTCCTAAAACTGAGTTCCTTATTGTGTTTCTTGTCTCCTAACTCGTTCTTATCGACTATAATAAGCATGATCAGTCTCTCATGAAGGAAAACACATGAGTGGTACTCATATGTGCAATGTGTCTTACTATTTATATGTTATATAGTTGAAAAATTAAAATTAACAAGCACATCCTTTTATATATCGCTCCATCTATTCTAAGGAATATCGCTTACCCCTTCCCTAATGGATCTACTAGTAAAGACTTCAGTATTCACTCAGCCTAAGCTCTTATACCAAATGTGACGGCCTCACTCCCAAATAATATTAATCTTACGGCAACAACACTATGATGTTACCCCAACCGATAAAAGGAAATCGTCAAGGGTTATAAACGATCAATCAATAAGCTTTTCATATATCCCACAACATATAGATAATATAATACATAATATAGATATAAAACAGGTGGGACGGTAGTAAAATCAAATGAACCAAAGTAAACATCATCAAAGTGCTGTGAGGTTATTCATCAAATTATACATCATAGAATACACATACACACATCTCCAATACATCATAAACTGTATAATATAGGACCGTCTATATATACAATAAAGTGTTGATAACTCAATGGCAATACAGCAGTACAAGCAGTAGTAGCTTCATAGAATGGTATATATGAGCAAGCGTGAGCCTCTTGCTCGTCCACAGCACAACTCCACATGCTATCAATACACATATCTCTTAGTCTACTCAGTTGAGAGTAGCCAAGAACATAAGGAGCAGTGCAAATAACCTTGGATCGGTCTAAAGTCTAGTATAAGTGGTATATATATATATATACACATAGAAATATAAGCAATATGGTATGGAAAGTCATACATCACTGTGAGTCGACGGAATAAGGATCTTAAGGCTAAACTAACACTAGAGGGATGGAGGTGAATAGTGTTCAATGGATTGTATGAATATTATTCAAATCCTTAAAGATTTTACTTAGAATGGTGGAATTAACAATTACAGAATCAAAGTATAGATAAAAGTAAATGCAGTGATATAAAAGAAAAGAACACACTAGGATTTTATAATGGATAGGAGTTACCCTACATCCAGTCTTGTACAATTCCATGTACAGATTTCTTTTTAATTAGTAAATGAAAATACAATCTCGATTTCAAGGCTACGAGACGCACCCTCCGGAATCCCGGCCTCTGGGTAGAGCCATTTGATTTTCAGGCTACAAACACACCAATTAGATTTATAGGCTACTAAGCACACTTAATTGATTTAAACAGGTACAATCACACCGACTTGGATTTCAAGGACAACAAGTACACCACATAGTATAAAGGTATGATTTGATAGAGTTTACCAACTCAGATCTTGAATTGGTTCTATAACTCTTGAATAGCACTTGAACTTGAGAGAGATGAGAGAAATCAGAGAGTGTATGAAAGAGAATCAAACTAGTAAGAATTTGATTCTGGTTAAATGTCGACATCGTTTTGGTAGAAATTGATTTAGAAATTAAGAGAGTGAAAAGAGGGAAAAAAAGAAAATAGTTAATGAAAATTCTTTGGAAGTTTGGTATATATAAAAAATTAACGGTCACGTCTATTCGCGAAGAGATACGACGTAAGGACACTTCCATTAAAAATTTGAAATTTACGGCCAGTATGTCGATACTTGCAGAAGATATATCAACATATCATTTTGTATTTTGAAAAATTACTTAATAAAAATAGTTTGGAAATATTAAGTTTTGTAAAATATATAAACATAGTTTATACATATTTTAATCATATTAGAACTTAATAAAGCTTTATAAAATAATTATGAAAGATTTAATATAATGTAAATAATATATATATAATCAATATATATATAATCAATATAGTTATAAACTGTTAAATTATAACAAAAATTCAATATGTATATAAACTTAAAAACACTAAACAATATCTTTATAAGTATAAGAGATTTGAAAATCATATTGGAAAATATTTTGAAAAGATTATTTTAAAAATAGAATATTTGAAAAACAATTTTAAAACAAAATTAGAGAAAGTAAGATAGATCAGGAAAGTGCTATCAAGGTTTTAACATAATTCTACGACTCTGTAACTTATCTGGAATATCTTGAAATCTTGAACTCTTTAATACTCTTGAGTCGTCATTCTTGAACTCTTAAAACTTTATATCAGCATTTTGAATCTAGTCTTGATATTAGTGTCTTGATACTGTATAGTCTTCTTAATAATACTTGTCTAATATCCTGTACTATATACAATATATATTTTGATAAAACATTAGTGCCTATATTTTATATAATGTTCTATAGTTGTTATCATCAAAACCAATACCTAAGGTACTAACAGTCCCCTTTATTTATGATGACAACTCTCTATACAAAATATAATATAACTCCCCCTAAGTTAAAATACTCCCCCTTTATCTATGTGTATATTTTATATATTTCTCCCCCTTTGCCATCAAAAAAAATAATCAACTAAAACTATAGTTCTAACACTAACTCTTGCTCTAATTCTAATGCTAACTTTCCTAAACAAAATACTAATCAATATGTATTATCATGAATTCAAAAATATATAATGATGACAGGAAAGATTATACGAAAACAATAAGTGATACGTAAAATTATTTAATCATAAATAATTAATCCAAATATTCATCCAATCAAACAAATTTTATGTCACACAACAATCAAACAAATTCACACAAATCAAAACCAATAAAATCTAAACTAAATATTACTATTTATATACAATCAAACCTATTTAACTAGACATTTCGAGGAGCTCCAACCCATCCTTTAGCATCAAAGATTGGATCTGCTTTGATAGCATCTCAATCTTTATCATCTTTGTTGATGGTACACTCTAGATTGGTGGTTGGTTCTTCTTTGTTCAAGGCAAAAATCATCCCCTAAATCGCGTCGAAATGCCTTTTTTGCTCCTTGATCATCTGCATTTGACTCAATTCTAAGTGCCACTAGTTTCTTAGGATGAAAGCAAAAATGTTCTTAAACGATTCAAGAGTTTGCTTGAGGTTTTCGATTATTTTTGGATAAGAGAAGCCATTATTTTGGTTTCACGGTTCAGAAATGAAAAGGAAGAAGAAAGGGAGTAAAAAACAACAATTCTCTAGTCTCAACAAATATATAAAGGGGTGGAAATTTGTTGGAAATGAATAGACATTTGTTGTTTATTCAATTTTCAAAATTTTGAAAAATTACCGTTGTATGTCGACATACATACCTACGGTATGTCGACATATATGCAGAAATTTTCAAAACAACTTTCTTTTGATATCCTAATGTATATAGCTTAATTATACTGTTATGTATTTCAAGGATGATAAAGAATGTATAACGTCAAGGAAATGAATTTTCATTAATACTTAGATGAGAACACATAGAACATAAAGAAATGAAAAGATACATAAGATTCAACATAAATTAAAACTAGAAAATCCAAATACAAGATAGTTTAAATAGCTAGAAAGATGGGGATGAAGATGAAGAAGAACCACCAAGCTTGGCGATGATCTTTACAAAGAATTTATTCATTTTGTTGGAAATTGAAGTGAATCTCTTTGAAAATGATTTCTTAAGCTTCCTTTGGTTATGAGAGATCTTCTCTTGATTTTTAAGAAGATCTTTGTTGAATGGATTTAGTGGCATATTGATACTTTGCAAAGAAGTATCATCCTCCTCTTCTTGTTCTTCCTCCTCAACTTCCATTTCATCTCCTTCCTCTTCCTCTTCCTCTTCCTCTTGCTCCTCTTCTCTTATTTCATGTTGTTCTTCCAAAGCCAACTTTTTTTCCTTTTCCATAAGCGTTTCATTAGGCTTCAGAATATGAATAAGTGAAATGTTGGCCTTGTCAAATATTTTTCGAGAAATTATTTCCTCTCCTTTAAGTCAACATCAAAATAATTGTAAAAACAAGTAAGATAGACATCATGGAATAGTTTCATGTTTAGAAAAATTCTTAGGAAAAAATTCATCCAAAATGACTTGAGATCAATTTATGTCGTACTGACCATAAATTACAAAAAGAGCTTTAAAAAGTTTTGAGTCGGCTTATTATAATTATGCATTATAGGAATGATATTTTGTTGCAAAAGAATGCTTAAACTTCTTACTTTTGGATGCAAGTTTTTGTTTTTGAATTCAAAATCATCATCATTTTGAAAATAGCACGAATTACTTCATGATTTTGAAAATCGATTTCAAAAGATGAAAGGTTCATTCCATAAGATCTGCACTCAAGAATGTGACCCATAGTTCGCAATTAAAAACAATCTGTGTGTCCCTTTGACACTACAAAGTTCTCCATCTCGACCATCATAAAATTTCCTTTCAGATTTGCATAAAGCATTTCTGCTATTTTTGGATAACAAACAAAATTATTTTGAGAAGCATCGATTAAATCAAGAATTACATTTTGCAAACAAAGATTGAAAAGATCATAAGTAGAAAATCTTCAAAAATAGCCAATTTTTATGGGAAAGACTTTTCCAAAAGATAAATACTCTATATAGACTTGAATGACTTCTTGACCATTGAAAAGATATTCTTTTATTTTCTAAGAAAGCCTCATGATTGCCTTAGTATTGCTTGAGAATGCCATTAAAGAATAGTTTGAAGAGTTAAGAGAGTTTATAATATTTTTTTGAATTTGAAAATGAAAGTGAGAAAAGAATGGATGGAGATAGAATAAGTAAATAGAGAATTAAAAGACATATTCTTTGGTCAAAAGGCAACTTTTCAAAACATAGGAGTGGGTGAAAAGATGGAGGAAAATTCAAATTTTGTAACGACCCGTACTTTTGACTATTGTAAGTTATTAAATTTAATGAAATTATTGGGTGAATATGGGTGAAAATATAATGATTCGTTAATATTAACTTACTAGATAATTTAAATTGTTTAAAATTTAATGTTGGAAATTATTTGAATAATTTAATTCTGGATTTAAGGTGATTGGAAATGATATTGGAAATTGATTTAAATTTTATTTAAAATATGAACGAAGATGGTTAACATTTAAAATTGGATTTAAATGTGAATAATCTAAAATTTGAAATTTAATATTTTAAATTAACTAGTTAAATTATCCATTTTGGCCACTGGCTCGGATTACGACGAAATCAGTTTCATCGGATCCGTAATAGTGAATTATTGTAGGATTTTAAGTTTTGTAGCGTTCAGACTTGTCGCTTGGTCGTGCGAGCTTGAAACACATGGAGATTTAATTTCAAATTTAATTAAAATAATCGACTTTGAAAGGCAATCTTCCACATACGATCGAATTAAACCTCGGCACTACTTCCATTGCATTCGAAATGGGGGTAAAACATTAAGAATGTCGGGCGGTACGTTTTAGTTTGGAGTTCGTGACTTCGCGGGTCGTTCGAATTAGATATTTTCTTGTTATTTTAATATAAAAATATAAATATCTCAGTGCTTTATCAAACACACGTTGCACCTCAGCCGTATAACCCTTCGTCTCCCCATTTATTTCAGCTACTAGATTCAAAACAAAAAAGGGGCTGATGCCAATAAAAAACGAAACAAGCCGCTGATCGATATAAAAAAAATCGAAATCAGAAAAGAAAAGGAAAAAAACACGAGCAATATCATCGCGACGAAGCTGAGCGCACGACAGATTGGGGAGGAGGCACGATGACGCTATTTGTTCACTGGAGTGGTGGCGCGTGTACGCGTGCGCGAGATGGTGGGAAGTTCGTGCTAGGGTTTGTGACCACAGCGCTCGATCTGGAAAAAAATTCGATCGAACGATGAATCGCGAGAGCCTTGGAGACGATGTCGCGACGTGGCAAAGGCGCGTGGAGGAGGTTAAGTTGTGGATTGTCCGCAATAACTTTAGGGTTTGCTCAATTAGGTTTCGTCCACGCGAGGCATCGGCATAGGAGGAGGTCGCCGCCGTATGTGTCAGTGGCACGCACGTGTAAAGCACGGGGAACGATGATGTCCATTCTCTGGTTTTCGCGGTTATGATGAACAATGGAAGGAGAAGGGGAAACGCAAGTGGCTTGTATACATGCAGTAAGGTAATTTGAGATTTTTAGTTAGGTTAATTAAATTAAATTTTGTTAATCGATTTCAATTACTTCGTATACTAATAAAATCATATATTTTTTGTATGAGGTTCATTCGCATGATACGAGTTGTTGAGAATCCATATGGATATCTTCTACTATTTGGGATCGAGCTAGAATTTAGTTGAAGCTGGAAATATTTCAGTTTCAGATGAAAAGGTGAGTGTTTTATACGCTTATGTTCGACTATTTTATTTTTATGTTCGATAAATTATATTATGGAGTGATTTTAATTTATTGATAGTTGTTGATAAATTTAGTTGACATCCAATTGACCTCTGAATTAATTAATAGGATATGAATTGATAATAAAAGTTGAATTAGAATTAAGCCGCTAGAAATCCCTGATTTTCGATAATCGATTGATTGTTGTGCTTATTGACTGTTTGGTTGATTGATTGTGATGGATGAAAATTTGTTGATATTTGAATGATTAGATGTTTATATTAATTGAATATATCATGCTATCATCCTATATGTTGTTTATTGGATATAAAACTGAAAACTGAATTATTCGAATAAATTAAGAAATATGTTGAAATGATATATATATATATATATGACATCTATTTGGATTGAAATGATATATATCCATTCTTGAAATTAGGTTGAAATAATTATCCACTTGGCCATAGGTTAGAAAATTATATACGGACACCAGGTTGGTTAAATTAAATGATTTTAAAAGTTGATCTGAAATTATTTAAAGGAATTGATTTTTAAAAATAAAAATCAAATTTATGAAATTGAATTATTTTTGATTGGAGCTCGAAATGTTGGAATTTAAACTTAATAAACGAGATTTTTTGATTAAGCAAAGTTTAAATTTTTAAGTTATAAAGGAAATACATCGTAAATTTCAGAAATGGATTTGCTAAAAGATTGGCTTTGATTCGAACTATAAATATTTACAAGGAAAAATGATATGAAATGATATTTCAAAATTTGAGTTGGAATTGAATTATAAATTGAAAATTTGGATTTAAAATTTGGTATTGGGAGTAAATTTGATTGAATTGTTTAAATCGATATTTTGAAATTAAATTTGGAATCGAAAATGGGAAATAAATTTGAAATTGGAATTTAGATTAATTTGAAATTGGAATTTAAATTAATCTGGAATTAGAAATTAATTTGAATTGAAATTTTAATTAATTTTGAAATTGGAATTGGAAATTTATTTGGAATTGAGATTCAAATTAAATTGGAAATGGAAATTGAAATTGGAAGAAATTTGTGAATTGAAATGAAACAACCCGCATATTTTACGATTTGATATTTAAATATTTTATTTAAATATTTTATCGTTAGTCGGATCTTAGTCTGAAAAGTTACTTTTTGCATACGGTTGAATTAGGACTCGGTACCACTTCCATTGAGTTCAAAACACCGTTTGCGATCTTTTTGAGTGTAAACTTTGATATGTTTGGAGTTAGTGGAATTTTGCTACCTTTTCATTTTGGACTTTGGGTTTGGTTTAGCACATTAGCCTAAACCATTTACCATAGCTCAACCCCCTTCCCTTCATAACTTTGCTTTCATTTCCTAACACTCAAGCTTTATCAAAAATGGAGGAAGGAATGGGAAATTAAAACTCCAAGCTCAAGATCATTTGCAAATCCAACATCCAACTTCAAATTCAAAGAGAAGACATTGATTCAAGCTTCTTGGGCTGATTCCTCCTTACTTTCAAGCTTCTTCTTCATAAATTTTGTGTAAAGGTGAGAACTTTATCTCACATCTTTGTCTATAACCATCTTTGATTGTTGGGTATGAATTCCAAACACTTTTACATATGCATTTGTCATTGATTTGGATTGAATTGGTGAAAAATCCCAATTTTTAGTGTTTTGGGTTCAAATCCTCAAAAAAAATCCTAACTTTGATGTTTGAACACGTTTTTGGTGATGCATCGAGGAGCCAATACGACCGGGTAGCCTATTGGCATAATCCCCTAGCGTCCGTGCTCGATCGGTTGCAAATTGGGCGAGTTTTGCACTCTAAAACAGTTAGGTCGTTCTGCCTGCATATGGAAGGTTTTCGGCCTGCAGTTAGCTCGTTCGGTTTTAGGTCGCTCGGCCTTAGGTCGTTAGGTCGTAGGTCGCTCGGCCTTAGGTCATAGACATAGGTCGCGTGCACCATTGGGTCGCTAGGTCGCTCGGCCCCTTTTGCGCCTTAGGTCGTTAGGTCGCAACCCCCTTAGGTCGCACAGCTAGCCGCTCGTGCTTAGGTTGCGCCTTGTTGTTTAGGTCGCGTACCCCTTAGGTCACTCTACCTTGGCCGCCTCCTTAGGTCGTATGCATGTTAGGTCGTGCATGTGTTAGGTCGCTCGGCCCTTCCCTTAGGTCGTTTGCACATTAGGTCGGCCATGTGTTGGGATGCACCATTCCCATTAAGTCGCTCGGCCCCTTATCTCTTAGGTCGTTGACCATCCTTTGGTCGCACGACCTGATTGCACCTCGTTAGGTCGCTCCAATGCTTAGCTCGACCGTGTTAGGTTGTTCACCCCCCTTGGTCGCGCCCGTTGGTCGCGCTAATTTCCTGTATTGAACTATGTTATGTCGCGGGCGTATTTACACTTGGATGGCTTTGGGATCGAATTCTTTGGATTTTATTCACGTCGTCGAACGTGAATTTTTGTGACCTATTGTTTCTATAAGCATTTTTGTGATTTGTCATTTTAAAAATATACAAACCTTTACCTCACTCGTACGAGAAATCTAATTAAACAGCTTAGTAAAACAAGTGGTATGAAACGCTCGCGTTTACTTCGTCGGTTAATTCTTGGACTTGTTCGATTGAATCTCTTGTGACAATTTTCGAGTGGAGATCTACAATTTGTTCGTAAATATTCAAGTTAAGCTAGTGGTTATGAGACATGAAGCTAAGCTTTCATATTTACTAGCTTACTATAATTGACACTTCTTGATGATCGTTGATGATCATTTTTGTGATTTAGACTAGCAATTGTGCGATGTCACTTTGTCTACGAGTGAGATTAAACCCCGTTTCTGTGGAGCTTCGGCTTAAATTGGTGGGGTAGCGACCCATGGTCTTCGGGCCGATTTGTGGAGCTTCGGCTCAAAATTAATGGTTAGCAACCATGAAATAGCGTTCCATTTTGTGATACACGTGTTGGTGAGTTTTCATGCTCCCGTTTTGTGATAGGCCTCCCCCTTTTTGTGATTTCTGGATTTTCATTGATGATTTCTAGAATTTGTGTTTCACCAATTTTCGTGATTTTCATTGATATGTGTTATCAATATTTGTGCATTGGTGAATTTGTGTGTCATTAACTTTTTTGTGAATGAAGATGTTTAGTATGACATCCCTTTTGATCTTTGAGAAGATTCTGGTGATATTGATTAACCTCTTGTTGGTTTTCAATTTCATACTTATCACAGTATGGCTTTATGGTTGTCATATGTTATGTCATATCTCTTATTTTATATCATTTTGTCTGATATTTATAGCTAGACTGATCCGTTTATTATTTTCTTATAAATAATACTCGGGTGAGACCGAGATGTTACAGGTGCTTCTGCTTGACTTTACTTCTGGATTATCATCCTGATTTTTGGCTAACTACTTAGATTAGTAGTTTTTGTTGTATACCTTTGAGATATAGACTCCTAGATGTATACATATCTTTTGTCTAGCACTTGTAACCATTCTTTTGTGATATTGTGGATCTTGTTTGACCACTACTCTGATGTACACTTTCATGTGTTATATTCATATCTTTTTCCGCCTTGGTGATATGGATGTCTGTGAATGATTTGTGTTATGTTTATTTCTATGTTTGTCTTCGAAGAATATATATAGCCACTGTGTAGTAGCCTTGAGTTTGTACCGGCATGTCGGACTTCCTTGTACTATCTGACGTATTGGTGCTCGCACAAAGCAATTACACGGATGGTCGCTCCTCAACAGCCTTATTCTCCGCGCTAGTTGACACCATTACACCGAAATGTTCTTACCTAACGTGGGTATAGAGGTGGGGCGTCACAGCTTGGGATCAGAGCCAATCTTCGGAACAATGTAGAATAATCTAGCAAGGATCATCGTCCTAAGTCCATCTTAGGAATCGTGCATTAGGATTTAATTCGAGTCTTCGTACCGATTCATCCTATTTTCTTTATGATTCCTTTTTTATTTATCAAGATTGCTTGATATTCGTTTGGTAAAGAACCTTATCCTTCTTTTTTCTTTCTTTCAAAAAGGAAGAGAAATGGTTAGACCTGGCCGTCCCAGCACTAGTCAATCTCGTGCAACTCCCCAAGATGGAGTATTTATGTTTGCCCAGCAGCTTCTTGATCTAGTGAGGAATGCTCAAGCAGCCGGATCTAATCCGGAGTCTACTTACCCTAGGTCTGGATTTGCATGTTTGTGCAGCGATTATACCAATTTGGGTGGGAAGCCATTCAAAGGTTCTGAGACTATTATCGAAGTCCAGGCTTGGCTGAGATCGGGCGATCGAATCTTTTCTCGCATGAATCTTATTGATCTTCACCGTGTTCAGGTGGCCTCTAGTATGCTACAAGAAAGAGCATTAGATTGGTATGAGCTTCTTACTTCTGAAATAGTTGAAGCAGATCTTACTTGGGAGAAATTCCGGGAGCGCTTCAAATTAAAATTTGTGCCAGAAGCTGAGAAGGTGGCTTTGGCTCGCCGTTTCATTGACCTTGTTCAAGGTGAATCCTCTGCGACAGACAATGTCGCGTCTTTTGAATCTCTTTCTAAATACGGGGTTGAATACATTAATAACCCATTGAAGAAAAATCAGAGATTCGTCTATGGCTTGAATAAAAATCTCAAGAAGCCATTGCTTCTAAAGCTAGAAATTTCTTTTGATCGACTTGTTGATATCGCTCTTCGACTTGAAGAGGCAGATAGGGAGAGTGATGTTGAAGTTGTGAGTGCTAAACCAAACTTCAACAACAAGAAAAGGCCCAATAAGTTCAAGGGTCCTTATCCCAACAATAAGAAAGGGAAGCAAGCCTCTCCGGCAGCTAAGACTCCTACTTCTAGTAGTGGGCAATGCTACAATTATGGTTCTAGGGACCATTATGCGAACAAGTGTTCAAAGCCTCGTGCTTGTCGTTATTGCAAAAGCCCGGATCATTATTTATCTTCTTTTCCCAAACTTCAAGGAAGGAAGGAGGGAAAGCTTAATGTTGCTCAAGCCCGTGGCAACACATCTCGTGGTAAAGGTATTTCTCATTTTATCTTTGATGGCATTATTTTATTTCGTAATCATCCTATTCGAGTTCTTTTTGATACGGGTGCGTCCCATTCTTTTATATCGAAAGAAATTATTGATACTTTTTCTTTAGATGTTATGTGTTTAATGACTTCTCTGAGAATTGCGAATCCGGTTGGTGGATCCGCAACAATCAGTTTATTGTGTAAAGATGTCGAGATTATTTTGTGTGATTTTTCTTCCGAGCCGATTTGCATGTCATGCGCTACTTAGGCTTTGGAATGATTTTGGGAATGGATTGACTTAATCGCTATGAAGCCCAAATCCTTTGTCCTGGGCGGACTATTCATCTTCGACATCCTCAATCTGTTAAGCAGATTTCTATTGATCTTAAAGATTCGGATTCCAGCTTGGTTGCATCTTTATATTCTTTAAATCCTCATGATGACGATAATGAAGATGAGGAAGATATTATTTCTCTTATTCACGTTGTTCGTGAATTTTCCGACATATTTGAGCCCGTTTTAGGATTGTCACCTAAGCGAGCAATTGAGTTCAGAATTAATCTCATTCCTGGAGCTCAACCCATCACTCGTTCTCCTTATCGTATGTCCAATGAAGAAAATGAGGAGATGCGCAAACAATTATTCGAATTGGAGACGAAGCAATTTATTCGCTCTAGCTCCTCGCCTTGGGGAGCTTCGGCTGTTTTTGTGAAGAAATACGATGGTACACTTAGGCTTTGCGTTGACTACCGCAAGCTTAATGATCTTACTATCAAGAATAAATATCATTTACCTCGGATTGATGATCTATTCGATCAACTTAGTGGTGCTAAAGTCTTCTCACAATTAGACTTAGCTACTGGTTTCCATCAGCTTCGTATTGCAGAGGATAGCATTCCTTTGACGTCGTTCCGTACTCGTTATGGATCGTATGAATGGCTTGTTATGCCATTTAGTTTGACGAATGCTCCGGCTTATTTCATTGACCTTATGAATAGAGTTTTCAAATACTTCCTCGATCGGTTTGTTCTCATCTTTATTGATGATATTCTTGTGTATTCTAAAACCGAGGAGGAGCATGAAAAGCATCTTCGGATTGTGTCGGAAACTCTTAGGAGCAATCAATTGAAAGCAAAATTTTCTATATGCCCCTTTTGGCAATCTCGTGTGAAGTTCCTCGATCATATTATTTCCGAATCCGGAATTTCCGTGGATCCTTCAAAGATTGAAGCCATTCAAAATTGGAAGAGACCAGAGAGTGTGACGGAAATCCGTAGTTTTCTCAGATTGGCAGGTTATTACCGCCGTTTCATAAAGGACTTTTCCAAAATATCCGTGCCTCTTACTAGTTTGATAAAGAAAGGTGTTAAATACATTTGGTCGGACATGTGAAGCTTCTTTTCAGAAATTAAAAGAACTCCTTTCTGATGCTCCTATTCTTGTTATTCCCGAGGGGAATCAAGATTTCGTTGTTTATACCGATGCTAGTCGCGTTGGTTTGGGTGCCGTTCTTATGCAAAGAGAACGTGTTATTGCTTATGCTTCTAGGCAATTGAAGCCTGCTGAGGCTAGATATGCCACTCATGATTTAGAACTCGCGGCTATTGTTTTCGCCCTTCGTATTTGGCGTCATTATATTTTGGGAGAAAAGTTTATTCTTTACACCAACCATAAATCTTCGAAGTATCTATTTTCTCAAAAGGAACTAAATTTGCGTCAACAACGTTGGCTCGAATTTCTTGCAGCTTATGATCTTGATATTCTTTATACTCCCGGAGGGTAATCGTGTTGCCGATGCACTTAGTCGTAAGTAACAAGCGGTTATTTCTATGATGATATCCGAATGGAATGATTTCAGAATTCTATCCACCTGTGAGATTCGAGATCATGTTTTCGATTTATGTTCATCTCTTGTTTTATGTAGCCTTAAGCTCATCCTTCTCTTTTAGACCGCATTCTTGAAGCTCAAAAGCTAGACATGAATTGGCTCTTCTTGGCCAAAATTTCAGGGATAAAATTGATATTCACTACACCAAAACATGGAATTGCTAACAAAATTATTTCTTGATTGCTAACAGTCTAATGCCATTATAAAATAATAACACTTAAACTCCGTTATAAACTTTTTTAAGCCGTTGGAAAAAGAGCAGTGCATTCTCCAACGAAAATTATTCATTTTATCACGCCATCGGACCGTTACAATATTTGGTAAAAATGAAAATAAAATAAAAACGAAAGGGTGAAGATGGAAAAAAGTAAACATCATGCCTCACAACACTTTATCACGCTTCCGCTTTCATCACCGCATCTTTCCCAAACATCACGCCTCACAATTTTTCTAGGGCAAAATCTTTTTGGAACCGCTTTCAATTTTTCAAAATCTTCGGCGGAATTAAGGTATGTAGAAAGGTATTGCTATTTACTTTTATTTAGAGAATTGATTCTATGGCAAAATATTTTTGGTTGTTTCTGGTTTATTTTTCTTTGAGACGAGGCCATATTTTCAATATTTGATTCTATTTGAGAAAGGTCTTTGAGACGAGGCCTCACAATTGATTCTATTTACTTTTATTTAGAGAATTGATTCTATGCACCATATATTCTATGCTTGCACTTTTCATCCGTGCATATCATTGGCTACTATCAAATAAGTTGCCTAAACGAATCAAACCCCTTTTTTTGAATTTATCATGCGTCAGCAAATATAAAAATGCGAATGTACGTAATGTTTTATAAAAATGCAGTCAATCTAGTTAAGGGACATGGTGGGAAAAAAAAACCATGACTGATCAAGCACATGAAGGATTTATAGCATGTTTAGTAGTGCCAAATGCAAATGGTTTAGTTGCATTCGCAACCTATGATGGAGTGGTCAAGCTATTAAAGTGATTGAAATGCAAATGTTCACATACCAATTTCATTACCTGCTCTAGGCTCTGAGTAGTAATTTTGGTAAATGAACATAAAAAAATTTGCAATGAAGTTTTAATATAATAATTACGACACAAGTTCGCATAGTTCAGCTATGATCTAAATTTTAATTATAATAATTATATGCAGTTTTTTGTTTTTCACAAAAAGAGGAATATATCGATCATTGTTTGGAAAGATAAATGTTTATATATCTACAGTTTTTTGAAGAGATTAAGGGGTGTGTGTGTATGTTTAAAAGGGATAGATGTTTTAATGTTTTAAAACACAAATGAATATAGAATTTAATTGGAGAAACAATAATTTTTATACTGTCTAGCGGCTCTTTTGTAATACGCAAACATTTGATTCCCCTACTGGTAATATTTTTCCAGGCCAAATATTGAATTAAAATACTATGGTTTTCTCAAAAATTTTATCAATAATGATTACTCAAAAGGCTGAATGGAGTTTTGATATGGTGCATAGTTGTTTGAGGGTGGTGATATGCAGAGGAGCCACTGTTTGCAAGATGTGTTGCTTGTAGCATAGTGGTGGTGTTTGCAACAGTAGTGAGTTGAAGTGGTGATGATTGTTTGAAGTATGTCGAGTTGTTTTGACAGTGTTGAGTTGCAGTGAATGCTGAAGTATGTATGTTGGATGGTCAATTATGGCAGTGGCAAGGCTGATGGATGTAAATGTGAAGGCGGTAATAAAGGAAGTGAAGTGGTATGTGAGAACAGTGCACAATATGATGTAGCCAGAACAGTGCATAAATGGAAGGGGATTCTATGATCTGTGCAAGTTGGCAGAAGCGAGTGAAGTATGTGGTAATTGTTGTTTATTTGAGGATGTGGTATAAGGCACAGTGCACTGAAGAGGCAATGCACAGAGGATGGTGAAGTTCATATATTTTCACCATCATAAACAAATGGCTATTTTAAATCTATAAATTATAATATTTTACCAGAAATATAAATGTGTATACAATGGTAATTCTGAATTTGAATCTTATTTTGACAACTTTGACTGAATTTGAATCGTTGTGTCATTTTTTGCCTTAATATTTTATTATATGTGCTTTTGCTCCATTCATATAAGAAACGACATTGAATTAATAATCTTTATTCATAATGAATTAGGTGATCCACGAGTTTTTGCTAATGTCAGAACCTACCTCGAGAGATTGGATCAAACTTCGGCACAGGAACACAAACGAATATATACAAGGTGTTCGATATTTTATGAATTTCGTGAAGCGTCATTCACCACCTAATTTTGAAATATGCTGTTGTCCTTGTATAAAGTGTAGAAATTCTAAAAAATTGCCTTTTGAAATAGTTGAGAAGCACTTAATTCTTTATGGTATGGATCCAGCATACGATGAATGGTTTTTTCATGGAGAACGTAATGGCATTGAAGTAATGGTCAATCCTACACCCCATGTTATCAATGATGATTTCGTGTCTCATCAATTTCAAGAGGAAAACCCAATAGAAGGTGGTCTTGGAAATCTTATTGATGATGTATATCGATTATCTCATGGTACACAAGCAACTTTTGGTGGAAACCATGAAAAAAAGTATAATGAATACAAAAGAAAAGCAAGCGAAAAATTATATCCTTCTTGTGAAGATGGTCTTACAACATTAAGTGTCCTCATAGAGCTACATGGCTTGAAAAAAGAATTCAACTGGTCAGGAAACAGTATGACCGAGTTGTTGAAGAGGTTGAAACTATGGCTTCCAAAGAAAAATACACTACCCGATAAGTACCCTACAATGAAAAAAATATTAAAAGATATAGGAATGAATGTAAAAGGAATACATGCTTGTGAAAATGATTGTATATTATTTTGGAAGGGGTATGAAGATGCGTTGGAATGTCCACACAGTAATACTTCGAGATTTAAAGTTAAAGAACATGGGAAAATAGTCGAAGTCACAAAACAACCAAGAAAAGTTTTGAAATATTTTCTCATTATTCCTAGATTAACTAGGTTGTACACTGTACCTTGGATAGCCCGAAAAATGTTATGGCATAGTGAAGCAAAGCCTTCTTGGGACTCCATGCGTCATCCTATTGATTCGGCTGAATGGAGATCGCTTAAAAATAGATGGCCGGATTTTGCTACTAATGGAAGAAATGTTTGGCTTGGCATTGCTGCTGATGGATTTAATCCTAGTGGAGCTCAATATAATAGTTATAGTTGTTGGCCCGTGTACATGATCCCATATAATTTGCCCCCTTCATTATGTATGAAACCCGATTTGTAAATGTTATGTTTGTTGATTCCTGGACCTAGAGCACCAAGCCAAGACATTGATGTATACTTAGAACCTCTTATGGATGAGTTAAAGCTGCTTTGGATAGGAGTGCCTGCATTTGACATGGATAAGAAAGAGCAATTTACACTGAGAGCGATGCTTTTGTGGGGAATTCATGACTTACCAGTATTTGGAAATTTATCCGGTTGTGTGGCACATGGTTATAAAGCATGTCCGGTTTGTGCTACTGAGACCGAGTCAGAACGTATTGGTAATAAGATTGTTTATACAAAGTATAGAAGATTTTTGAATAACGGTCATTCATATAGAGCATTGAAACATGGATGGTACAAAGATGTAGAGCATAAGGAACCTCCCACACGATTGGTAGGATCGGCACTTTTGTAAAAGCTTGCTCATATCAAATATGTACCGGGTAAAAAAAAAAATTAAACGTAAACAATTTGATGATGGTGATGAAGATCATTTTGTAAATGAGAATGGAAATGAAGAAAGACCAGCGTGGTATAAGAAGTCGATTCTTTTTACCTTAGAGTATTGGAGTAGTCATAAAGTGTGACATACAATTGATGTGATGCATACTGAAAAGAATGTAGCGGAGCATCTTATTAACTTGTTTTTTGATAGGAAACAATCTTCCAAGTTTGCATTTGATAAGACTTACAAAATTCAATGCTGCCAAGTCTTAAAAGGTGCAAAGCTTCCATCATGCTTTTCAACAAAGATAGGCAATTTAGTCAACTTTCAACCACCTAGCTTGAGCATTAGAAAATCATATGATTATCATAACATTCTTCAATATTTTCTTCCAATCATGGTTCAACATGCCTATCCAAAATGTCGCGACTTAAGACATGCAATTTTGCAAGTATGTTTATACTTCAAAATTATTTGTTCGAAGGTTTTAGTTAGAGAGCATGTCCAAGCTGCTAAAGATATGATTTCGGAGGCGTTATGTGTGTTGGTTCACTACTTTCCTGCTCACTTCTTTGATATAAGCATACATCTAATGTTGCATTTAGCTGATCAAGCATTACTTTGTGGACCTGTTAATTATATATGGATGTACCCGTTTGAGAGGTACGATACATCTTTATAAAATTACTTGTTTTATATTTACATATATATATATAAGGTAATATATTTTTTGTTTCTTGACTAGAGCTATAAAGGAGTGTAAGAACATACCAAGTAACAAGCGATATATGGAAGGCTCAATTTCCGAAGCGTATCTTGTTTCAGAATCTATTAGATATGCAATGGAATATATGCCAAATTCACGTATGGGTAATCATAGTTCTACACAAGCGTCATTTTTGGATGAGAACGACAATGATATATACGAATGTTCAATTATGGAAGGCAAAAATATCAAGTTATCTAGTGTGCAACGTACGCAGATTCGAAGATGGATACTTTTCAGAATTGACATACCAGATCTAGATGATTATTATAGGTTTGTATTTTTTATGCATTTCGTAAGGTATAACATTATATTTATTGAGAATATTACTTATAATTTGTAGCGAGTATCGGTTGTCCTTAGAAGATGCTCAGCGTGGTAAAAAAAGACTACAGACAAAGGCGGAAGTGGTAGTACAATCTGAATTTATTGATTGGTTGCACAATAAGGTTTGTCGAACTTGCTTCCTAGTTCATAGTTTAATAATAAAAATAATAGTGTTTAATATATTTCAGTGGATTTAACAGCTAATTGAAGAAAAAAGCATGGATTCAATGTTGTAGCGTTATGTTAGTGGACCACAATGGGAAGCTAGAACTCATCTTAAGTATAGAATCAATGGTTATATATTCTCTCCACAACATTATGATAACACATTATCAACCCAAAACAGTGGTGTTTGCATGATTGCGATTACAACATTTGTTGCAAGTGCGAAAGATTTAAATCCTATGGATGATGATACTACGTGGTATGATGTTATCAAAGAGATTATTGAAGTTGATTATTATGAATCTCAACACGTAGTATTCTACTGTGATTGGATCAATGTAGCAGATAAATCAAATAGCTGTAAGATTTGTAGTGACTCCAATTTGTTAATGGTGAATCTAAGGAAATTGAAAAGCAGTAGTGGAGAATATGACGAGCCCGTCATTCTATCGTCCGAAGCAAGTCAAGTCTTTTACATAAGCGACATGCATGATCCTAATTGGTCCATCATACAACACTCGCCTAAGCGCATGCTGATAGCATAGATGATTATGAGATGCCAATGAGCTTTCAATCTATTTTGAAGGAGCAACCTAATTTAACTGCATTGTTGAAATGTATCGAATCAAAATAGACACACTTGATTGAACAATAATTATTTTGTTTACTTGTTACAATGTTGTATTGATTACTATACACTTGGGTATGTTTCTCTATTGTTAAATATTTTTGAAGTTATTACACTTGTCTTGAACGCATCATATTAATGCTATGATTTAATCTTTTTGTGTATAATTGATACCTTTTACAAATATGAATTGGTATGAACAATAAATAAACATGGATTAAGCTTTTGCTATGTTTTCCATCTTGGATGAGCCATTATCCTACAAATTTTCTTTCATGCTTTAATATGCATACATCGTCTTTAAATTATTTGCATTGTAGAATGTCAGACAATTGTAATGTCACGTCACTACATACAAATGACGCAGAGGAAGTTGATGTTCCTCCCCCCCCTCCAAATAAAAAGTACTCAATAATTGTGGACTTAGAAGGTGAAAAAGGCAGTGATGCAAAAAAATGGGCCTCTCGTTGTGGTGTTTTGCTTCATTCCCTCATTCCGATTGGTTATGAAGGATGGAATGATGTAGATGCTGTTTTCAAAGATAGTCTGTGGAAAGCACTAATGGTACGTGACTGTTTATTCGTAATATATTTAACTATTTATTCGTAACTGTGGAAACCACACACATCCAATGTTCCAAAAGTTTGTAGAAATTGACATTGTTATTTGATTTTTTTTGTTTCCACAGAAAGAGTTTGACTTGAATATCGACCCCATCGTAGCTAGACCAATATTGGAGAAGAAGTTTTCACAACGTTATCGAACATTCAAAGCAACGGTACGTCAGAGATTCCTCAAAAAAGATGGACAACTCATGCCCAAACATGTTGCACTTAATAGTCGTCCTGATGACATTGATAAAGTATGGTGGCAGAGGTTTGTTGACATCGAATATAGTGACAAGAAAATGAAACAATGTAAGACAAATTCCGGAAACAAGGCCAAAAGTACTCTAACTCATACATTGGGAAGGAAACCTTATCTTGGACTATATGAAGAACTGGTATGTAAAAACATTTTTTACGTTAATATTTCAGTGACAAAAATATACTTTATGAAGTTATTCAAATGCAGGCAGCTGAAAATCCAGGACAGAAGATCACACGTACAGTGGCATGGAAAGTGGCTCATACAAGTAGAAAAACGGGAAAGGTGATTCCATGTGCTGCCGAAAAATTTGTAAGTACTTCAACATCTATTCAAATGCTTGTTTATGCTTCATTTTGATGTTGAAAAATAACTATAAAATGAAACAATGGATTCCAGGATTGAAACTTAGTGATGAGTTCCTCTGGGTTGTCCCTATTTTATTTCAATTCCTATGTAAACCTACCAGCACTGAGAATAAAACGTAGTAATAAATTAAGTGAAAAATGTAGCCCGGTCAGGTAGAACAGATATGAATACGGCATACCTAGTGGTGTAGTCAATGAACATGCAAGAAAAGCAATGAGAATAGTTTAATTACCCATCGACGATAGTTGTCATCGTGTATATCAAAAATCATTCTCCCGTGTCATCGGTAACCTTTAGATTTGTGGACAGAAAGAGAGAACCGCTGTTATTCAAATTATAAAATCTGCGGACATAAAACCAACGTTAAGGTATTAATCGTGGACGAAAAATTGTATGGTTGTCCATAGCCAGAATAGCTATGCAAACAATTTATTATAAATTTACACTAACTTTGGATTTTGGTAGATAATTAATTGGTATAAATTAGGAAATAGTGTTCAGGGAAAATAGGCTGTGATATCTAAATTCATCAGCAGAAAAAGTCATATAAGGTGTTATGTTCAAGGAAAATGGATTCCATTGTTTCATTTTGATGTTGAACAGACATGTGATTATGAAACATATGATGAGGGGGGAGAATAGGCAGTTGAAGTAGAAGTTATGTGGAGTTGTTGTTGGTAGGCAGTAAGATGTAAGTGATCGCAGATGATAGTGTGTGGCCGGATGGTGATTACATGTTCAACCGCAATGAAGTGAATGTGAGTTTCTTGATATATGTGATGGTTGAATATAGGTGGTTGTGTTGATGTATGTTAAGTGATTGGAATGGCCAGTGGGAGTGTCTAGCTGTGGGTGATAAGGCTGTGATGATATATATGATTGTTGAATATAGGTTGCTGGTTGGTGTTGTGGTGAATGACAACAGAGGATATATTCGTGGTCGAGATGGTGGAACTTGCTGTAGCAATTTTATCGTGTAACCGTGGAAATGGGAGATGACTATAGGTGATTGTGAACATGGGATGTTGATGCACAGTTTAGAGGTGGAGTGACAATATGATCAGGACAATTTGGGTATTTGAATTTATGGCAAATGCTTGTATTTCAAATTCATCTGTCGTTGTATACTGCCATAGATAGCTAGCTGTATAACAGCGTAATCACATAATCCATTGTGGAATGGAATCACCGTTCACAATTTAATTTTTGATCAAAGCAATTTATATGGAAATTGATTAGAACTCTGTTGCATTTTTTGCTTCTACGAAAAATCTCACTTAAAATTTTAATTTAGAAAAAGAAGAAAAGAAATCGCTAATCATGTCATAGAGAATGGATAACTACCTAAATACTAAATAGTATTACCTTTTGTTTTCCTCTTCAATCAGGCTTATCTATTATGCTTGTCACACCAACCACTAGTCATCTTCTTCTGTTAAGTAATAATAATCACATTCCAATATTCGGGAATGGTCAAGCGATTTGATTGAGTTGTCATGCAGTTTACCTGAGTTACCTTTTGACTTCTCAAGCACTTTTGACTATAACGCCACACTAAATTCTCCTAACTCGTTTAAATCTTAAGTAATGAACATGACAGGGGAGTTGCTATTATTTTATCTATTGTGCTCTGTCTCAAAAATGTTGGTATAATTTTGCCAAGCGGCACATGAGTAAGCTCCTTAGATGGTCATCATGATGTAATCAGAAGTAAAGTTATGGTACAACTGGACAAAATGTGCGTACACACGTTAATGTAGGCCACAGTATATAGATCTAAACAGTGGACCGGGGGCGATGCTCAAGCCTCAAATGAAAAACTAGGTTGCTAAGAATAGAGGGCCGTGACTGGGTTAGTGAGTGAAGTGGAGAAGGTTGCTGGTGGTAGCACTGTGATGATTTGTGAGGAAGTGTTGTGGTTTGTATGCGAGTGGTGTTGTATTGTTCGGCAGTGATTGATCTATGGCTGATATGTGAAGCAAGTGGTATAGGGGGTGTTATTTAACAAAGGTGGTAGCAATGAAAGGCAGAAATGTATGTTGATGATGGCTGTGGAGGTGTAGCAGTAATTTTGGATTGCATGGATGATGGTTGGATGGTGAGTGGTCTGCAGCAGATTAATGTTTGTTGAAGGACGTTGCTGGTTGTGGTTGCTTGAAGCAAAGCAGTAAGTGGATAATGTATGGCATTTTGGAGTTGTACTGATGATGAGGCGGTGAGGAGATGTTGGCTGATGGGTTTAGGTTGTGAAGTTGTAGTGGTGAGGAGAGGCAGGGGTGATGTTGAATGAAGTAGAAGAAGTAGTGTTGGCAGTTGCAAGTTTGTGTGCAAGTTGTTGTAAGTTGATGCAAGACTGTATGAAGCTAGTAGTAGTTGTTGTTTTGCTTTTTCAAACTGATCTGTTAACTACCCTGCTTGAAGATGGAACAGTTTAATCAAGGGAAGAAGCAGGGAAACTGACATAAAAAGTAATAAAAACGAACAAATAGGGAGAAGCTCAGCAGTCCTATGAAAAACTCCTACTGTAACATCTAGGAAGGTGAGCTAGGCAGTAGAATAAGTTTGAACAACGGTAAATGAAGTTCGTTGAGTGCAGTAAGTTAGGGGTGCTCATTCAGTTTAATATAAATTTGGTTCTCATTCAGTTTACATGCTGGAAGATGTTAATGTCAATGGCTGTGGAGTGTAATGGTGATGGTGGAGTTTGAGTTGATGGTTGTTTGTCAGGCAAGTTGAGTTTGTTGTGAAGGTAGGTGGTGATGACTGTTGAACTGAAGAAATGCATTAGAAGAGAGTTTCTATTCTAATTAAGAAAAAAGTAAACCTTGTAAAATAATATATGAAACAACCGTGGGCTTAGCAGGTTTGTGCTAGTTAAAAATTAGTCTTCCAACGACTGATGTTTTGCCTAACTCCTTTATTGTGTGCGCTTAAGTGAAAGTCTGTGCATTCAATGTGACGCATAGCGGCTTTGAAATTTGATCATAATCAAACTTATTATTTCAAACGAGAAGACACGCATGCTACCAATTCCAAAAAAAAAATAGTCACATTCAAAAACATACATATCATCATCAACAGTAACTAAAATAAATTTGACACGCAAACTACAATCAAACATTGAATACAGAAAATGTTTCTTGGAGCATGCTTCAACCACGCTTGTGTATTTTAAAACTGCAACCACCCTTATAAAATTTGACCGGTTGAATGAAACTCTATATAATGCTACTTTTCAAAACCTATTCGAGAAAACGAAAGAAACGTTGCTATTCTATTCCATGACAATAAGCAATGAACCGTTAAAACAGGGACTGATTTTAAAAGTACTGGCCATTGAATTTTATTTGAGAAAAGCTGAGAGTGAAATGAATCGTAGGTTTTGAGGTCCTCAGGCAGAACGTAAAGTTCAGTTTAATATAATTTTTCCTTGACATCTACACTCTGCATCTACTCCAATTCCAAACCATCAGAACCTATCATTCAAACTGCCACTCCTCCCATAACAAAATACCACTACAAACTCAAAGTCAATCCGAACTGCTACAACACCAAAACCATCACTTGTTTATCAACTGTCGTACATACATATACACACACTTAGATTGGACTTTCAACTTTGTTAGTTATAAATAACTTTATATTCCTGCAAATCTATGTATTGCTTTATTTAATATGCAATATGCAAAATATTTTCAAGTTCAACTTTTGTTTATAATTTATTTGGGTATTATACAGGCATTAGTTGAAGCAGCGGGGGAAAGACAAAAGGAAAACTCTAGTGTCAATGGTAGCAATGGAAGTAGAAGTTTTGAAGATTTTGAGAATGATCCCATTGCTGAAGTGTTTGGAAAGGAGAAAAGAAAAAACTATTGTCGTGCAATTAGCTCTACATCGAGTATGAAGCAAGTGAAGCTTACACAAGCATCAAAAGCAATAGCTAATTTCAAGGAAGATGAAGATAGAAAATGGAAAGCAAAGATGGAGAACAATCAAAATAAACTAACCAAAGAATTTAGATCGATGCATTCGACTATGATGAGTATGCAACAAAGTCTGTTACAATTTATGAATCAGTTTGGAGGGAATGCGACATCAAGAAATGAAGTTGCTTCCAACAGTCAGCATGATAGTCCTAGAGCTAGCTTGGGTGTTCAATCCAATGGTGCTATTGGATCTTCCACAAGAGATAGGAAATATGTAGTCTTATTGTTAGAAGAGTTGAAAGAGGTTGCTAAGGGCCATCTTGGGACACAGAAAATATGCCACCATAGAGAGGTGATGAATGGGGAAAGAGTTGTATGGGTGGAGAAAGTGTTTGATCCAGAAGCACATATTTATGAAGCACCACAAAATGGTAATTGCAAGCTATTTGATATAATTGATGGAGGTTTTGTTATTTGGCCTGAGTGTCGTGTTCGTTGTTTGTAGGATCTAGAATTTATTTTGAAGTAGTGTTAGAACTGTAATATTTTGATTTCATACTCTTTAGTTATGTATGATAAACTTGTGAAATTACGAATCTTCCTTTAATTAGTTGTCAAATATTTGTGCAATTTAAGTTGTATGTTTGGATGCGTAATTGCTTATTGTTATCGAAATTCTGTAATTTTTGATATGTATGTACCTACTGTATTATAATAGACAATTATGTTGTGTAAATGCTAGCAAAAGTGCATGTTTACATGTTTTGGTAGCTGTAACGAACATATTCGTTACTAAAGACGAAATTTATAACGAGCATAGTCATTACTAATGATGAAATTTGTAACGGACAAGTGCGTTACTACTGATGAAATTTGTAACGGACAAGTGCGTTACTAATGATGAAATTTGTAACGGACAAGGTCGTGATAATTTAGAATGACAAACCCTTCTTCTACCATGAAAGGGGAAATTAAGTAACGGAAAATACCCGTTACAAACCGATGCAACTAATAACAAACTTTTCCGTTACAAAAATTTAGATTTCTAACGACAAAGTCCGTTGGTAAGTGATATATCTAATAACGGGTAAAGGCCGTTATAAATATTTATAACGACATACCTCACGCCTGTACCGCTCACGACTATATCTGTTATAAATTTTGTTTGTAACGACTATATTCGTTACAAATACACCTTTTTGGTGTAGTGATTGAAAGTTTGAAAGACTTTGATATTGATTCTCGTGGTGGTATTCGAAAATTTGGTAGACTTGTCGTGCCAAATATTAGTAATCTTCGTAAAGACATTTTAGAAGATTCTCATCGTTCTAAATTTACCATTCATCCCCGTAGTAGTAAAATGTACGCGGATATGAAGCGACTTTATTATTGGGGGGAATGAAATCTGATATTGCTAACTTCGTTAAGGGTTGCATGACTTGCCAACTCATTAAGGCCGAACATCAAAGGCCCGGTGGGTTATTACAACCTTTAGAAATTCCAATTTGGAAGTGGGATCAAATTTCCATGGATTTTATAGACGGCCTTCCACGTTCTCATTCGGGTGATGATAGCTTATGGGTGATAATTGATAGACTTACTAAATCCACCCATTTTATTCCCGTTCGGTCCAATCGAACCGTTCCTCTCTTGGCCAAACTCTTTATTAAAAAGATTGTAAAATTGCATGGAGTTCCTTCTTCTATTGTTAGTGATCGTGATTCATTGTTTACTAGTGGATTTTGGAAAAGTCTTCAAAAGGCTTTGGGAACGAAGCTTAATTTTAGCACCGCTTATCATCCTCAGTCCGATGGACAAACTGAGCGTGTGAATCAAACTCTTGAAGATCTTCTTCGTGCATGTGTTCTTGATTTTGGTGGAAGTTGGGAAGATCATATTTCTCTCGTTGAATTTTCCTATAATAATAGCTTCCAATTTAGTATTGGTATGGCTCCTTTCGAGGCACTCTATGGAAGGCCATGCCGATCTCCTTCTTGTTGGCTTGAGGCCGGTGAGAGGCTGGTTTTTGGTCCAGATTTTATTCGTGATTCCACAGAGAAGATTGACCTTATTCGTCATAGGATGAAAGAAGCCCAAAGTAGACAAAAATCCTATGCCGATAACCGGAGAAGGAAATTAGAATTTTCTGTGGGAGATCTTGTGTTTATTCGTGTTTCACCTATGAAGGGTGTTGTACGTTTCATTCGATCAGGAAACTTGGCGCCTC
Source organism: Allium cepa (assembly GCA_030765085.1). NCBI lineage: Eukaryota > Viridiplantae > Streptophyta > Magnoliopsida > Asparagales > Amaryllidaceae > Allium > Allium cepa. Next base: position 689,674,695 of record CM060940.1, read on the forward strand.
GATGTATTGGGCCATTTCCTATCACCGAACGTATTGGTTCCGTGGCTTATCGCCTTTTATTACCGGCTCAATTTTCTGCTATTCATGACGTGTTTCACGTTTCTCAATTACGGAAGTGCCTTCGAGATTCCGACTCTATTCTTGAGCCCGGTGTTGTGGAAGAAATTGAAGTTTCACCTAATTTGACTTATGAGCAACATCATATTCGTATTATTGATTCGGAGGTCAAGCGCCTTCGAAATAAAGATGTTCCGCTTGTTAAAGTTCAGTGGTCCTCAAATCCTAAAGACTGCTCTTGGGAATCTAGAGAATTCATCGAGCGAACACATCCGGACTTACTTTCTCGTGCTCTTTGAGGTGAATTTCTTATTTCAAACTCCTTTTGTGTTGAATATGTTTTTATGGTTGTTACCATATATTTTCTTCTTAATTATTGCGAGGACGCGATTTCTTTAAGGAGGGGAGTCTGTAACAACTCGCATATTTTACGATTTGATATTTAAATATTTTATTTAAATATTTTATCGTTAGTCGGATCTTAGTCCGAAAAGTTACTTTTTGCATACGGTTGAATTAGGACTCGGAACCACTTCCATTGAGTTCAAAACACCGTTTGCGATCTTTTTGAGAGTAAACTTTGATATGTTTGAAGTTAGAGGAATTTTGCTATCTTTTCACTTTGGACTTTGGGTTTGGTTTAGCCCATTAGCCTAAACTATTTACTCTAGCTCAACCCCCTTCCCTTCATAACTTTGCTTTCATTTCCTAACACTCAAGCTTCATCAAAAATGGAGGAAGGAATGAGAAATTAAAACTCCAAGCTCAAGATCATTTGCAAATCCAACATCCAACTTCAAATTCGAAGAGAAGACATTGATTCAAGCTTCTTGGGCTGATTCCTCCTTGCTTTCAAGCTTCTTCTTCATAAATTTTGTGTAAAGGTGATATTTTTATCTCACATCTTTGTCTATAACCATCTTTGATTGTTGGGTATGAATTCCAAACAGTTTTACATATGCATTTGTCATTGATTTGGATTGAATTGGTGAAAAATCCCAATTTTTAGTGTTTTGGGTTCAAATCCTTACAAAAAAAATCCTAACTTTGATGTTTGAACACGTTTTTGGTGATGCATCGAGGAGCCAATACGACCGGATAGCCTATTGGTATAATCCCATAACGTCCGTGCTCGATCGGTTACAAATTGGGCGAGTTTTGCACTCTAAAACAGTTAGGTCGTTCTGCCTGCATATGGAAGGTTTTTGGCCTGCAGTTAGCTCGTTCGATTTTAGGTCGCTTGGCCTTAGGTCGTTAGGTCGTAGGTCGCTCGGCCTTAGGTCATAGACATAGGTCACGTGCACCATTGGGTCGCTAGGTCGCTCGGCCCCTTTTGCGCCTTAGGTCGTTAGGTCGCAACCCCCTTAGGTTGCACAGCTAGCTCGCTCGTGCTTAGGTCACGCCTTGTTGTTTAGGTCGCGTACCCCTTAGGTTGCTCTACCTTGGTCGCCTTCTTAGGTCGTATGCATGTTAGGTCGTGCATGTGTTAGGTCGCTCGGCCCTTCCCTTAGGTCGTTTGCACGTTAGGTCGGCCATGTGTTCGGATGCACCATTCCCATTAAGTCGCTCGGCCCCTTATCTCTTAGGTAGTTGACCATCCTTTGGTCGCACGACCTGATTGCACCTCGTTAAGTCGCTCCAATGCTTAGCTCGACCGTGTTAAGTCGTTCACCCCCTTTGGTCGTGCCCTGTTGGTCGCACCAATTTCCTGTATTGAACTATTTTATGTCGCAGGCGTATTTACACTTGGATGGCTTTGGAATCGAATTCTTTGGATTTTATTCACGTCTTCGAACGTGAATTTTTGTGACATATTGTTTCTACAAGCATTTTTGTGATTTGTCATTTTAAAAATATACAAACATTTACCTCACTCGTACGAGAAATCTAATTAAACGGTTTAGTAAAACAAGTGGTATGAAACGCTCGCGTTTACTTCGTCGGTTAATTCTTGGACTTGTTCGATTGAATCTCTTGTGACAATTTTCGAGTGGAGATCTACAATTTGTTCGTAAATATTCAAGTTAAGCTAGTGGTTATGGGACATGAAGCTAAGCTTTTATATTTACTAGCTTACTGTAATTGACACTTCTTGATGATCGTTGATGATCATTTTTGTGATTTAGACTAGCAATTGTGCGATGTCCTTTTGTCTACGAGGGAGACTAAACCCCGTTTCTGTGGAGCTTCGGCTCAAATTGGTGGGGTAGCGACCCATGATCTTGGGCCGATTTGTGGAGCTTCGGCTCAAAATTAATGGTTAGCAACCATGAAATAGCGTTCCATTTTGTGATACACGTGTTGGTGAGTTTTCATGCTCCCGTTTTGTGATAGGCCTCCCCCTTTTTGTGATTTCTGGATTTTCATTGATGATTTCTAGAATTTGTGTTTCACCAATTTTCGTGATTTTCATTGATATGTGTTATCAATATTTGTGCATTGGTGAATTTGTGTGTCATTAACTTTTTTGTGAATGAAGATGTTTAGTATGACATCCCTTTTGATCTTTGAGAAGATTCTGGTGATATTGATTAACCTCTTGTTGGTTTTCAATTTCATACTTATTACGGTATGGCTTTATAGTTGTCATATGTTATGTCATATCTCTTATTCTATATCATTTTGTCTGATATTTATAGCTAGACTGATCCGTTTATTATTTTTTTATAAATAATACTCGGGTCAGACCGAGATGTTACAGGTGCTTCCGCTTGACTTCACTTCTGGATTATCATCCCGATTTTTGGCTAACTACTTAGATTAGTAGTTTTGTTGTATATCTTTGAGATATAGACTCCTAGATGTATACATATTCTTTTGTCTAGCACTTGTAACCATTCTTTTGTGATATTGTGGATCTTGTTTGACCACTACTCTGATGTACACTTTCATGTGTTATATTCATATCTTTTTCCGCCTTGGTGATATGGATGTCTGTGAATGATTTGTGTTATGTTTATTTCTATGTTTGTTTCCGAAGAATATATATAGCCACTGTGTAGTAGCCTTGAGTTTGTACCGGCATGTCGGACTTCCTTGTACTATCTGACATATTGGTGCTCGCACAAAGCAATTACACGGATGGTCGCTCCTCAACAGCCTTATTCTCCGCGCTAGTTGACAGCATTACACCGTAATATTCTTGGCTGGCGTGGGTATAGAGGTGGGGCGTCACAAAGAAATTTGTATGCGATCGAAATTTAGTCGAGTTGAAATCGGAATTGAATCTATTAAATCGAAATGGAAATTGGAATTGATTTGGGTGGGAAATTGGGAAGTTAACCGTTTTGACTTTGGAATTATTTTAAAAATGAGTATTTTTTTGTATAAATGATTTAAAATCTATATTCTTTAAATATTCGAACTGTTTTAATTTTTGCAAACTATTTTATTATATAAACCATTTTTTTCCAAATTATTTCTATTAAACTATTTTTAACTATTTAAACTATTTTCTAAAAATCAAACTGGTTAAAGGGTAAATTGTTTATATTTGAATCTTGGTTTTAAATATGAACTAGGTTAAAGTGAAGATTATAACCTAAGTAGAATTCGAATCAAATTTTGAAAGTGAAATTGATTTATCGGACAAAATTGATAATTTTGAATATATGATGATTTCGAAATGGATTTGATTTTAAAGCGAATATATGATGATTTCGAAATGGATTTGATTTTAAAGTGAATATATGATGATTTCGAAATGGATTTGATTTTGAAACGAATATGATATTTGATATCAAGCGCAACTTGTTTTCGAAATGCAAAAGAACCTACTAGTGTGTAAAATGATGATTGGTTGTTAAAGAGACTGATGCCTCTTATTAAAATACTCTCTTTCAATATTGGAACCACTTTGACAACTGTTTACGCAATGGATGATATCCAGAATATAGTGGTTGAATTGGCGACGTTTATTGGAATGAAGTAAGAGAACGATGATGGATAGCCTTGACATTCGTGTCAAAATTAAAATGACTAAAACAGGTGCCTATGTCTGACCATTGAGGTTAGCTACCTCTAGCAACGTTGATCCCTCGTATTACTATTGTGGTTTCGGATTCGATGGGTGCACCTTATTTGTCGTGATTGTCGTGGTCGGCCACAGATGGGTTACAACCAGCCAGAAAGGGTAAACTGGTAGAATCCTACCTTGGGCATTGCCTCACATGCCCTGTCATATTTATCTCTATACGAGCCCATTACGACTTTGGTTTAAAACTGTAAAATGTGTTAAGGTGGACCAATGTAAAGCGTTAACGCTATTTTGATATTTATTTTACTGATAGACATTGTCTATTATAGCGTAAACTATTATATATAAATAGTTTAACGGATCCTTAGGAGATGGAAAATCCCGCAATATCTTTTAAATTATTGCACTCATATTTATGATATTGACTTGACTTACATAAGAGTATTTTAGTCCTAACTCGAGTGTTTTGTCTTTTCATTACGCTCGGGTCAGTCCTGAGTTTTTCAGCATATTAAAGACTATTCTTTGGAGCACGAAGACAGATTTGTGGTATACTATAATTATTATGTCTTGTATCATGATGTTCTGTTGTATTGATTATTTATTCCCTACGTATATTTATAACTCTGATAAATGTGCATAAATTATAATCGAACGTATAGTAAACAGCCTTATGAATTGTTATTTGATTATTATATTTTATCGTTTCCGCTGTGAGATTCTGTGTTCTGTTTTTCTTCTTATTTTCTTATTTAACCCCATTGATTATCTACATTTTGGATTATTTAAGTCGGACACGTGTGAATTATTGTCGATTTAAACCTTTCGAAATATGGGTCGTCACAAATTTTGAAATTGAAATTCAAATTATGTCTTCATATGTCGACATATGCTCGTAGGGTATGTCGACATATAGGTCGAAATTTTCAAAAATGATTTTTGTTCAAATACATCTTATTTTATTATATAGATCTATTTATAGTTATTCTATTTTTAGAAAATAATTTTAAATATAGTTTATATTATTATTTTATTATTAAAATATATAAAATATTTAAAATGTAATCACACAATATTCAATCAATATTATTATTAATCTATAGGACATTCCTAACAACTAAAAAAGCAACCAAAAGAAAAGAAAAATTCATTCAAGAAATTAAAAAACTTTTGATATATTAAATGCATACCTTTTCTAATCCATTTCACCATTTTGTTCGAAATTATGTATTGCTGTGAAGCACATGTTAGGAATTTTTGTATTTGATTCATTATCACTTGAGGATGCATCTGAATCGTCTAATGTTGCAGTATAGGTTCTTCTCCATTTTTTTGGATGAGTCGGTGTTTGGTGTAGCTTTTAGTATATCGAGATGTGGACAGTCTCGTTTTAAATGACCAAGGTCATCACAATTATAACATCTAATGTCATTTCCGTTTCCACTTCCACTTCCTGGATTTTTATTGTCCTTTCTTTTGAAATTGTTCATCTTCCTATATTTTACAATTTTTTTTGAAATTCTTTGTCATGAAAGCAATTTCTTCATCTTCATCGCTGTCTGAATCCAGATTATCTATCACTGCATTAAAAGCAATAGATTTCTTCTCTATTGCTTTGCTTTCTCCCTTGCCTTGCATTTGTGCTTCAAAAGACATTAAACTGTCAATTAACTTTTCAATATTTAGAGTGCAATGTCATTAGCCTCTTCGATTGCAAAAGTCTTTTTGATTCGATTTAGGAGTAAGCGAATTGAGGATTTTTCTAACTTGATCCTCTTCAGAAAAACTTCTACCCAGTGCAGTAAGTGGGTGTACTATATCTTGAAATCTGCTATATATATCAGATATGGACTCATTTTGAATCATTGAGATTGGTTTGTTAACTTGGAAATTTTGGTCTGTTTGGCCTTACTTGTCTCTTCATGTGTAACTTGCAAAGTTCTTCAAATTTCAAATGCAGACTTACATATAGATACCCTATTAAATTCATTTCTATTTAGTGAACAAAATAATATATTCATAGCCTTAAAGTTACTTTGTGCAACTGCTTTTTAGTAAGCAGTCCACTGTGCAAAATTTGTCTCGGTTCAATGTACTCAGTTTGTGTGAATATTTCAAGTGTCTAAACCAATTGATTGTAAGTAAATTTTCATTGTACATGACCAATATGTGTAATTACGGCCATTAAAATGTGAAAATCTAGCAGTGGATTGTCCTTTGACAAATGAGTTACTAACAAGTGTATTAATGGTGTTACTAATAGTACTATTACCGGTGTTGGTAGCAATTTAAATTTTTTCAAAAATCAAACGATGAATACTTTGAAAACCAATGCTCTAATACCAAATGTGAGTCAACGGAATAGGGACCTTACGGCCAAATTAACATTAGAGGGGAGTGAATAGTGTTTAATGACTATATGAATATTATTCAAATTCTTTAAGTTTTTACTTGGAATAATGGAATTAAAAATCACATAAAAAATCATAGAATCAAAGTATATATAAAAGTAAATGCAGTAAAAGTAAAAATGAAAGAACATATTGGGATTTTATACTAGTTCGGAGTTACCTTACATTAAGTTCCGCACAATTCCTTGTACAGATTTCTTTTCAACTAATAAATGCGGATACAGTCTCGATTTCAAGGCTACAAAACACACCCTCCAGAACCAAGACCTTTGGGTAGAGCCACTTGATTTCCAGGCCACATGCACACCCACTAGATTTACGGTCTACGAAGCACACCAAATTGATTTAAACATGCTACAATCACGCCTACTCGATTTCAAGGATACCAAGCACAACACAGAGTATAAGAGTATGATTTGATAGAGTTTACAGACTTAGATCTTCAATCTTGGTTACAATTGATCCTATAACTCTTAAACATCACTTGATCTTGAGAGATATGAGAGAAATCAGATAGTATATGAAAAAGAATCAAACTAGTAATGATTGAATTTGGTTCTCGTTAAATTTCGATAGAAATTGATTTAGAAATCAAGAGTGTGAAAAGAGGAGAAAAATAAGGAAGTAACTAATGAAAAATTCGTTTGGAAGCCTAGTATACATAGGGAAACAACAGTCATGTCCATTTACGAAAAGATACGACGAAAAGACATTTCCATTCAAAATTTGAATTTTGAAATTTACGCTAGTATGTCGACATACTTGCAAAGGATATATCAACATATCTCTTTGTATTTTGAAATTTTACATGATAATAATTGTTTTGAAAATATTAAGTTTCGTCAAATATTTTGAAATTTTGCACAAACATTTAAATATGGTTTATACATATTTAATCATATTTAAACTTTATAAAATAATTTTGAAAGATTTAACAAGAATATTCAATATAACGTAAATAATATATATATAATCAAAATAGTTATAGATTATCAAAGTATAAACAAAAATTCAATGTATATATAAAGTTAAAAATACTAAAATAATATCTTTATATGTATAAGATATTTGAAAATCATTTTGGAAAATATCTTGAAAAAATTATTTTAAAAATTGAATATTTGAAATGCAATTGTAAACCAAAATAGAGAAGGTAAGAGTGATCATGAAAGTGCTATCAACGTTCTAAATAAATTCTATGACTTTATAACTTATATGTAATATCTTGAACTTTTTAATACTTATGAGACTTCATTTTTGAACTCTTAAAACTTTATATCAGCATCTTGAATCTACTCTTGATATCAGCATTTTGATACTGTACAGTCTTCTTAACCAATATATGTTTCATATCCTACACTATATACTATTTATATCTTGATAAAACATTAGTATCTATATTTTATATAATGTCCTAAAGTTGTTATCATCAAATCCAATACCTAAGGTACTAACAATCACGTGCTCTTGTATCAAACAAGTGAGCAAATAATAACATCACATGCTACTATCATCATTATCAATGTACTACTCTATCTCAGTGCATATTTGGGTGCCAGAGCATAACTCTCGATAATACCTACATCACATAGATAACCATAGCAATCATAAAACACCAAACAAGCTCCCACAGTAACAATGCTCTCAGGTATATGATGACACGATTGACCAACATCATATGGTCAACGACAAATCAACAATGCGGCTCCATCGATGCTCGAACCCTTGCTCACTCAGATGGCTAGGACATAGACCAACTCAGATGGTCCAGAGATACGGATCCAGTCAGACGATCCAAGATGAGCGTCCCCACCAATTCCTTTAGGAGCATACATTATTGGTCATCAACAATCCTTTGTTACACGTACTAATAGTAGAACCCCATAAGTTGTCATCATATAGAGCTTGCCTCTCCAGATGCTTCAGCAAGCTATCCACTATAGCTACCATCAATTCACTATAGTAGCCATGGATCTATGCTAGTTAGTCATGGATCGTTGTGGGTCCATCATGGATCGATGTCGGTCCATTTACTTAGCCAGATTTATCTTACCTTCAATTCCTAGCTATAAGTACCCGATGAGCCAAAAATCATCGGTCGATATCGATCCATCATGGATTAGTGTCAATCCATTTACATGGCCATTTTTCCACGGGCTCACGGTCGATCCATCTTTGTCTTCTAGTCCAAATGCTAAGGCTTTGCATCGATTGCCATCAATTGATATGATTCGGTATAGATTCATACACTTAGTGAAATTTCACTAACTCTTTCGACGGCAATTTCAGCATTCAATTCTTCTTTGCTTTATTGCTTCGATCTATGATTGCGAACTTCCCATCTCTATCGAAGACTATCTATATAGTCTTCTCATACATTTGAGAGTTCTCCATCCATAGAGTAATCACCTACATCACTCAAACACGTGTTTTACATCCATACATACAAATATGCAAGCATAAAATAACAAACATCATCATATCAAGTATTACAAGTCAATCATATGATTTAAGTTGTTTAAAATCATGAAAATGTTATTTGAAATTTGTTTTCGAATCGACTCAGAAATAGAAATAATAGTTTTAGCTTGAAACATGGATCCAAAATGTTACTAAACATATATAACAAAATATAGTAGCAAGAGGTTATAAACCAATCGCCTAATGATGATAAAAACAACAAAATTGCTTCAAACAATAATGAATCCGAGTCTGACTGCGAAGACAAACATAATTCCCTCTTAAAATGATGATTGATATTATGGTCTCTAACTATTCCCCTAAACTTAATTTCTTAATCTCTTAATTAGATCCCAAAATAGTAAGTTTTTTTAATTTGATTTTGGTGGAGAAATGTTGATGGTGACTTTTAAGGATAGTTTTAGATCTGAAAATAAGTAATGGTATGTTTTCTCTAACCGCTATTCACTCTCAAACCCGATGTTAATTAAAACAAGCCAACATATGGGTTTTGGGCCATTACTTCAAAATCTATCTAAACTTAAAGAGTCGTATCTCCCAAACGGCTGGACCAAATCACTGTTATGACCATACCATGGAAAGAAAAACTATCCAATATGTCATCCAGAATAAGAATCAGGTCCAATAAGTAGCTCAAATTACTGACAAAGGCAGACAAAACCGGAGATAAAACTACTTATCGGTTTGGGGAAAGTGATGAAAATCCAAGATGTGAACTGGCTGACAACTATTCGCACACCTGAAGAATCGAAGGCCTAGCTTTTGAGTGAGTAAATTTTGAAGGCTCGGCTCTTAAGCGAGTATATTGAAGATATTTAGACTAATGTATTCGGGATCCTACTAAAGGAACACGATACCCAAAAAGGCCCTAAGAGGCATACCACCTAAACGTGATTAAGATAATGAATTTTTCTACTTCTATTTTAAATGGATATAGCAGATGACAAGACTTATTCCACTTTCTCTCCCATATTGTTTAGAACCCGAATGTGTTTTGAGGGTTAATAAAAATTGCTTTTGTTATTTCTGTTTTGAAAGAATAGGATGCAGGATAAGACCAACTCTATTTTCTCCCCACAACATTTGGAAATTGAATGTGTTTTAGGGAAAAAGTTGTTCTTGTTAGTCCTATTTCAATGAATGGGACGGAGAAAAATGACGACATCCTATTTTCTCAACACTAGACAGTGGAATGTAATTTATAATCTCGAGCTTTGGGGAGTCATGACCTTTAAAACCTCATGCACGCAATTCTATCCTCTGAATGTGCTAGCAGAAATAACTTATCCTTGGGATAAAACTGTTGTAACAGCATAATTATTGAAGACCTGGCTATTAAGCATGATATTTACAAAATCGAGTACCATTTAAAAAAGCAGGGCATCAGGCAAACAACAACGGCGTATCCATTAAGAGTACGGCATCGGGTAAACTCCAATACCTTCTAAAACTAAGGTATATTCAGTCTCAGAGAAAGACCATATCGAACACCAAAGAAACTAAAGAGCCAACAAATAAAGCACAAACAAAAGGAAATCCCGATGTCCAATCCCTGTAAGTACGACATGTGTACTGTCTTCAAAATATCTGCGACATACCATAAACTAAGAGCCACCATGTAAAAAAGAGTGTTAACTAAATTTTTGTTTTTCATTTTGTTATTAAAGTATTACTTAACATATTTATCAAATTATCAATAACGTATATGAGTAATACATATTGTAACTTGTCTAAGCATGATTACACAACTTGTTTGAGAATAATCCAAACTAAAATAAAAGTATGAAGCTAGAAGCATGATTGTAGGCACGAAGGACAATTGTGTGTGTGTGTGTGTGTGAGAACAGAAAACAAGGGAAAATACATCCAAGTGCCACCAAGAGAGCCAAAGTCATCGTCACAAATTTTTGAAAACGGACCCATACACAGACAAGTCAAACAATACTAAAAACACCAGGCAAATGAAGGATGATGACTACTATCTCTAGTTCTTAGAAAAAGATACTTCTCCTTTTCGGGGTCCGATTTTAAATTCCAACAACATATCCCCTTGAGAACTCCAGTCCTTTCAAATTCTAAACTAGACGAGTTGGAACTGGCAATAGCTATGATAAAAAGATTAGGCTCAAGCAATCAAATCCATACCACTAATTGGATTGATAACCGACCTAGAAACAACTTGACTTATGCCTGACTAATTTCACAAACTCAGCATGAAAATCAGCAGTAAGTAAGAATCGAAGCATGCACATCGACATCCTCTTAGCCGGGCATAATGAGCCATCTTCTTCGAAGATAAATTCTTAAAAAAAAAAAAAAAAAAGTAAAGTAAAAGGAAAGAGTAAGTATGAAAATGTCTGGATACCCATGCAAAAGACTCACAAAAATATTTGACGCAACGGGCTGTCAAAAGTTCAACATCAAAGAGCAATCAAAATTAACTCCTACTCAACTTTCGAACATATTCTTGGCTACTTGGTAAAACAAAAGGACGACTAAAAATCTCCAAAATACCACCTAAAATATTTTAGAAATTTTCAAAATTCAAAGCGTGCATTTATATATCCAGCAATTATCCAATATTATAGGATAATATCGCAACAAGGTGACTAAAAAAATCTAAAGACCAAAAGTGCACAGACGTGTCATAAAGATTAAGGACCCGTTTGGTTTCACTTTATATTTTAAGTTTTGTGTTTTCAATTTGCATTAAGAAATACCAAGATATAAGAGAAGAAGATGTTTAATTCTTAGTCATCGCAACAATCAACAGACAATGAAGAAGTTGGATTGTTTTTCATGCTTTTGTTATATCTCAAAACATGAAAAACAAAATAAACTTGTTTTTTATTTTACATATTAATTTCATATTTCGAAATTGTTTGTTATTTAACAATACATACGACGAACGCACTTTTATATAAACGAAAACACAAAACTAAAAACGACAAGTAAAACGGGGCCTAAGTTTTTGCTTGATTTCTCATGAGTAATCGTTTGAAGCATGCACCACAAGCACTAAAATTCAACCAAATAAGTTATGGTATGCTCTAAACATTGCTAAGATCATGTTTAGATTAAAGAGATTCAACATCTCAAAGAATCCAGTCGTTTAAATTTGAAGGAGACCGAGATATATAGGAGTTCAAAACTCACTATTAATCGAATTTCGCAAGCAATGCTTGAAATATTCAAGCATTCATGTGAGGAAATAAAAAACACAAGGGTGCATTCAGAATAGGTATAAGAGATCTAGGGTCTTAACACCATTCAAACAAGGATCGATTAAACCATGGAGCAACATTCAAAAAGGGAAGAAAGAAAGGAAAAGTGCATTCGATCTGATTCACCGTTTGATCATATGACGTGAATTGATTGAAGAAAAATTACATAGTCTCGAACAGAAAATAAGGATGTCAACTATTGTAAAGTGACAAAGAAGCACAACCAGGTGAAACTAATGAGGCATGATAGTATTATCCAATGAATCAAAAACCAATGAACATTTTTTTACTAAAGAGACGACATCAAAGACTTGAGGGGAAAGTTAACTTAGTGGTATACTTCTTAAAATTTACTTCCGTTCAACAATGCAAGTAAACTTGGAGGGTAAGCGTTATACCCACAATTTGACGATACTAAAGAGACTTGTATTTACAAGAAGATAGTTTTACATATTCAGATTTGATAGAAACAAAGATGGTATAATTAACGAATACGACTATTTTTGAATTTAACCATAAGACCGATAAAATACAAACTAAAATATCAGTTGAGAATCAAGGGAAATTTATTAAATATCGATTAGACGGCTCATACGAGGATTAGATTTAATACTCTTGAAGTTTTTTGAAGACAACACTCGAAAATGCTTGAAAATGACAAAAAATATAGGTTTTAGCAACTTAGGCTGAGACCTAAAGCAAGCCCCGGTCAACCAAATGATCGACCTAAAGTCCGCTTTGAAACGAAATCCCGGGTCGATCCATTCAAAACTTAAAGTAAACTCAAGGTCTAACGCCAAATTTTTTTTTTTTGCTCGAGCCACTCAAACCCCATTTAGTACAACTGCTCAAAAACACTTCCTAGCATTCATAAACATCATCAAAAAGCTCCCCGCTTGGCTACAAGTCCAAAATTACAAAAGAACACCGAAAGCGCTGCTAGATCCAAAGTGCAACTAAAAGAACTTTAGGATAGCGCTCGAACTCCGGAGTAGCATGTTGCTCGATCCAGAACGCTCGAGCAGATCTCGACCCAGAGCAAAACTTCAAGTGTGACCAGAGTTTGTGCTTGATTTTTGGTTCGCTCGACTCGAAGCAACGCCAAGACGCCTCATTTCCACCCATACCAATGCTAGCTTAACCCATTCACATTTGACCACTTAAACTCAACCCTCACACCTAAGTCCGCTCGGATAAGATCTCTCCATGGTTTGGCACTCAAAGTTGAGCCCTCTACTCCTAAATATGTGTTGTCTCGGGTCCATTGGCATAGGGGGTAAAAGAATGAATTTCAAAAAAAAAAAGATCTTTTATTAAATTGCATGATATCTTTATTTTATTTTTGTATAAATAATATTTTGTTTATAGTAAATTAGATTTAGTATTTAATTAATAGAAGAGTTTTGGAATATTTTAATTTATTTAACTTGTTTAAAATATCTATTTATTATCGATGTTTAAAATATAGTTATTTATTATTTAATTTCAAATTAATTTATTTTAGTTTCAAATTTAATATTTTGTGATATTTATATTCACAATAGGAACATCGCAACATACGTACGTACCTATGTCCCTACGTACGTACATACGAATACGAAAAAGTTTTCTCTCCCATGGGGAAAGAAACTACCAGGCGGTGAGTTTCAATATCAATTCATGGCATTTGTAAATCAAAGTTCAATTCTACTGTATCCCTACGTTTATATGTATAAGGCGAACCGCATTTTCTATTTCCAAATCTCATGCCGACCAGTTCAAATCGAGATTCAAATAGCAAGTCTTGTTTCATGGTTTTTGTTAAGCAAATCAAGGGTAACAAATGAATCGCGTTTTCTAATTTCCAATCACATGCCGATTCAAACAAGTTTGGTGCGCAGTTCAATGACGAATTGGGGAACAACGAGATCTAAAAATCGCCATTCACCTTCAGATTGATGGGTATTCGCTCATAGTAGTTTGAATCCCAAAATTAGCATCCACTAATTTCACACAATCACAACTGCCACTATTGGCAGAAGTAGTAGTTATGTGTTGGTGGCGAGATTTATAGTTCGACGAGCGTAATAATTTCTAAAATGTTATGATTATGGCGGTGTCCGGATTTGGCATCCGATTCAAGTTGCTGTATTTTCGACCTAGGCAGGATATTCAAGAAGTGAGATCGTGCTTTGTGTATCCTTTTTGTAAAGCACGATTGTCAGACAAAGACGCATGTACTAGGTCGATCACCGAGGGATTTTTCGATGAAGATGAGTTCGCCGTAGTCACCTTGGTGAATTCAGAAGCAGGATTCATGTAAGGGGATGCGGTTGTAATAGCCGTCTTGTTTTTCACAGTGGAGCATGTGATTCAGGTTTTTATGTTGCTGTATGACCGACTTGTGGAAGATTGTATCAAATGATCCACAAATACAGGCTACACTATTTAGTGGAATGAAACGTCTGCATTTTTTGGGCTTGGTGTTATCGAATACAAGGAAGGAATATTGATGTTAAGTTACTCAAATGTATCTGTGTTGAATTACATTAGGTAGTCTTATTATTGCTTGGGCTAATGTTTGTATATTACTTTGTAATTTTGGTTATGTTTAAAGCAATAAAAGAAACTCATTGCATGCATGCATGCATGCATGCATGCATGGATGCATGTATGCATGCATGGATGCATGTATGTATGTATGCATGTATGTATGTATGTATGTATGTATGAGGAGCATTTAACAGCACTCCAAACAGTGCAGCACCCCTGTAGCCCTCTGATTCCCACCACAAGCTTCGAATTAAGTAATATGCGTAGTGGAAAGAGAGAGAAAATACTATTACTTAATTCGAAGCTTATGCTGAAAATCAGAAGGCTAAAAGAGTGGTGCACTATTTGAGATGCTATTGAACGCTTCTTTATATATGTGTGTGTGACCATCTTAGGGTTCATGAGAAAATTGTCTATTGTGTCGTACGGTCGATAAAACGATAAAAGAATGCCAACTAAATATCACAAAGTAAATCATGTAAAATTATATTTGTAAGAATAAACAAATTTATTTATCTATTTTTCAATCAAATAAAATTTCATAAATAATTTTTATATTTAAAACTTTTATATATGTATATACAAAATATATATGCATATGTGTGTGTATTATAAAATAATTTCTTTTGCTGCAAAAATAACATTGAATAGATCATACAAATATATATATATATATATATATATATATGTGTATATGTATATATTATTTTCAATTGTAAGAACAAACGATTATAAATTTCAAATATTGGACTTATTCAAAACGATATTTAACATAGATACACACACATATATAATGCGTGTACGTACATACGTACGTATGTACATACTTACATATATATCAGTTGAAAATAAAAATAGGTTGAAAAATTCAAATCTTTGATTTTTAAAATAGTTTGACATACATGCACTCACATACATACTGTATGTGAAATTATATATTATTTTATTGTACTTCAAAATATAAAAAAAAGCTTTATTTTTAATAAAATATCCGTATGGATTTTTGAGAATACACGCACACATACACATACACTTGTGTGTGTAATCAAAAAAAAATAGTAAGGTTTAGTATTTCCACATTTTCCTCTTACCTTTGAAAGTTGGTTTATAGCCAGGAGGTTGCATCTTTTTTCCACATTTTCCTCTTACCTTTGAAGCTTGGTTTAGTCTTCCCTTCCCACTCTTATGGCAGGTCCGACCAGCAGACCTAGCATGGTCAAGATGCTTTTGGCTCCCATTTGAATCAATGTTTAATTATTTAATCGCTAGCTCCTTAATCAATCAACCATCATATAACTTTTATACATCGGTTTGTTTGATTTTAAGCTTTAAATAATTATTGAAATAGCCATACAATATTAATACATCATTTGTATTAGTTTATTATTAATTTATGAAATTTATAAATTAATTTTACCATTAGTCAAACTTGAAAATAATTAACAACGGGGTTACATTTAGCATTCGATGTGAACTTGGTCTATAATTGTTATTTAAACGAATTAAATATCCAAGTCTGTACGGATTTTGTTCAACGGAATAAGGCAAGTTCATTCGCTTACAAACCATTTATGTTCGATCTTAAATAAGCTCACCTAGTAACGACGGTTTGTACACGTATTCTTTTTGTCATCGCTATATCACTTGGACATCTGGAGTTATGTCTAGGGTCAAAAACTCAGTTAATATTTGTATTAATTGCGTAGTTCACTCCGGAATCCTTGGTTCAATCCAATACCATTTATCGATTAACCGATTTACTCTGGTTGGATATTTTGATTTTAAATTGACTTATCAATTGATGGTACCGACCTTCTATAACGAAGAAGACGAATTCTGTAATATCCCGGAATTTTGGACAATATAAATTTAATAATCTGTGTTTAAATTTAAATTGAATTGATAATTATTGTTGATAAATTTGAATTGATACTATAATCTTCATTATTTAAATAATTAATTGGTGAATTTATTTTTAATTTGCTAATAAATCTGTTTTCTATTTAATATGTATATGTATATTTATATATATTTTAAAATAGATAAGTTGTTTTTAATTAGATTAGTATAGCATAATTTTAATATTTTTAAATTAGGAATTGTGATTTATTTTTGGATTTAAGCTTTTCAAAAATATTTAATAAAATAACTAAATGATTTTAAATATTAGATAAATGTTTTATTGGTTTAAAATTCATTTTGGCTTAAGTTTAAATATTTAAAATAAGGTTCTAAAATGTTTGTTTTATTCTTTTTAAAATATTGATTTATAAAATGTGATTTGTTAATTTAATATGAAATTTAAAATACAATCTAAAATATGAAACGTGTATTCAAGTAAGTTATAACCTCTTTTATAAATTTATTTTAATTGTTTAAAAGTATCTTTGTCAAATGATTTATTTGTATATTGTTTATATTGTAAGAACACTTTGCTTTATTCTTTAGAAATTAACTATATACATAACTAAGTATGAGAAACTAATTAATTTAATTTAAACATTCATTAACTTTAATTTAAAAATAACAAATCATTTAAAATGACATGTGTAAGTAATTTAGGACATAAGTTAACATGTGTTAAGTATTTAAGCAAGATATTTACAAGTGTTAATAGCTTACGACAAGTGTCAATGTTTAATTTTAATTTTTCCTTGATTTTAAATAAATCATAAACAAGCTATATAAACTTGCATTTACTCATTTCTTTTCCTCTTTCTCATTTTTTCATTCTAAATCAAAATTTCTTTCAGCTGAGAAATTTTTTCCATCTCTTCAAAAATATGCATTCTACATCCCTCAAATCAGCAACCATTTTCTAACTCAAAGTTCATTTTCAAACAAATTGTAAAATCTGCAAATTTCATCTCCTCAAACCTGCATGTAAAATCTGCATTCCAATCAAGCAAGAAACCTGCATTTTTGTTTCTTCAATCTGAAAACAAAAGGCCTGCATGTTCTTGTTTACTGAAGCATGCCTGCAAGGTTGTGGATTAAGGAGCAAATAGGCATTCAATTCTTTAAATCTGGAAGCATTTTTAAAACAAGATTAAAAGCATCAAATTTGAAGCAAGTTTCAAAGGGCATTCAAAACATTTGCAAAGGATATTCTGCATGCATACTTAAAGGGGATGTGCTCTGTCTGCATAATTACAGGTGAGTAACTCATTTTAAAATTTATTTAATAGGTAAAGTTGTAAATGCTTTTTAAATTAGAAATGAACTTATATGAAATTGCTATGAATATTATACCTGTAAACATATGCATGTATACATGATGATAACTGTTGCATGTCTGTTCTTCAAAATCTCAAACTCCTGTTTGATCCTTGAATTCTTTTCTTTGACTTGTTTGCTGTTATGACTTAAACTTTTGAATAAAACCTGTTTATTTTAGAATAGGGTAAGTTTAAATTTTATATAAATTAAATAGAATTGTCTATAACCTGGAAAATTAAGTTACACAGAGCAACAATTAGCATAGAGTGAAAATTCAAACTTTAAAATTTAATGTTTCAGGTTTATAAATAGAAACATCAAGTAAATTCATGAATTTCAAATCAAATATTACAATTTATAGTGTTTTAAACAAAGTGCAGTTTTGAATTTACTGTATTATACATATTTGATAAGCATAGTGGATGTTTGCATTTAATTTGGTTGAATTTGTTTCTGGAGATAGTGTAACTATCAAATATTATAGGAAAATTCTTAGATTGAGTTGAAATTAAATGTTGGTGTTGTAATTTGGGATTGTCGGTTATGAACCCTAGTTTTACTAGGTTTAAGAAAATTGAATACTTCGGCTTCAATAATGGATCGAGTTCTAAGATCTCTAGGGTATTGCTAGATGAGGGATTGATGAAGTCGTTGACGGAGATTCAAAGGTGAGGGTGGCCAGAGATGGGAGGAATCGCCGTTGACAAGTTAAGGATTGAAAGGGGGAAAGATGTTCCAGGTTTTGGAATTTGGGTCTCGAACTCGAATTCGAGCATATGTTGTAGAAGTTGGCCTGAGGGGAGGATTGTTGACCGTGGGATGGTCGTGGGTTTGGCCAGTGATGGCCGGAGTTGATGAATGGGTGCACAGTGATGTAGTGTGCATGTTGGTGATGAAATGGTTTACAGTTTGATACCTCGGGATGGTCTCGGGTAAATTGGAGTGGTGACTCGAAGCAAGGGAGGGTATGACTCGAGGCAAGTTAGGGATTTCTCGAGTAAAAGTTTGGTTTCAGGTTTCTCTAATAAACAGAACCTGTTCTCCAGTTTTTTTTAAAAAAAAATTAAAAAAAGGTTTTGATGCAAACTAAAATTTAAACCTAAGATTTAAAAACTGAATTTAGATTTGAATTCAATCAGTTTAAACCTTAGGTTTTGAAATAAATTTAAATTTTGAAAATTTTAGTTGGTCTTAAGCAAAACCAGAAAACCTGTTACAGTTTTAATGTTTGAAGAAGAGTTTAAAATGCAAACAAAAATCTGAAACTAAGCTTGAACCTAAAATTTGAATTTGAATTCAATTAGTTTAAATTTTGGATCTTTGAAATAAATTTAAAATTCTTTTAAAACTCTAGTTTGATTTTAAACTAAAACAGAAACTGTTTCTGTTTAAAATTTTAAAAGTAAAGTTTAAATTGTAAGATGAAGTTCAAACTGGGATTTTTAAACCTGAATTTAAAAATGAAATCCATAGTTTAAATCTTGGATTTTGAAATATTTTTGAATTCAGCAAGTTTAAGTTGTTTTAGATCAAGACAGAAAACTATTTTTTCTGTTTTTAAATTTAAAAGTAAAATTTTAAAATGCAACTGAAAATTTAAAACAATGTTTAAAATCTGGAAACTAAAATATGAAATTCAAGTAGATGAATCTGAGTTTGAATATAATTTAAATCTGGGAATTTAATTTTAGATTTTTAAACCTTTAATGTATAAAAGAACATTGATTTGAATTTAAACTGTAAGATTTAAATTTATAAAATAAAAATTTAAAATAAGTTTAAATTCAGTTTTAAAACCTGAAATTTGATTTTAATGTCAGTTTTTAAAATAAGTTTTTTTTTAATTTAAATTTGTTTTAACTATTTTAGAAAAGGTTAAATAACTTGAAAATGAAGATGGAGATGTAAGTAAAGTTTTAAATTTTTAAGTTTGAAGCTGGAATAAAGATTTAAATTGCATTTCAGTTTGAAATTTAAAAGGGATTTTTTTTTTAATTTGAATTGAAATAAATTTGTTTTATAATCTTTTGAACCTTTATTTTATAAAAGGTATGTTCTTAAACATGTTAGATAAAAAGGGTTTTTAAATTTGTTTAAAACCTTGTTTAAATAAAATTGTATTCATTTTAAAATCTTAAAATTTTAAAATGAAATTTAAAGTGATGTTTAAAATTAATTTGGAAACAAATTGTTTAAAATACTTTATATAAGAAGAATGTTTCTTAATTTAGAACTTAAGAAATTGGTTTCATTTAAATTATTAAATTAATTTAAATGGAATATTAATTATTTAATTAATGAATAATGTGGACGTCTAATTAAGTAATTAATAATTTTTAAGTTAATTAATCAAGACTTGAGATTAATTAATTAAGGTTAATTAATCTACAATTAAGGATGGTTAATTAAATTTTAATTAATGATTAAGAATTATTTAATCAAGTGATTAAAAATAATTAAGATTTTAATTAACACTTAATTAATTAATAATTAGAGATTAATTAAATTGTAATTAAATATTAGTTAATTGATAATTAATAATGATTTGTATAAGTTAACTCTTAATTAAGTAATTAAAAAATGTTAATGAAGGTCATTAACTTAAGATTATTTAACAATTAATTAATGTGATTAATTTTTGATAACTAATTAAATTAATTAATTAATAATAATCAATTGTTTAAGTTTAAGTACTTAATGAAAGTAATTAATGAATTAATTACTTGGTGTAATTAATTTGATTAATGTGATTAGTTTAGATTAATTAAGTTAAATTAATTTAAACATTTGTGGATTATTTGATTTTTACTTTATATAATTTATGGATTTGTAATTACTTAAGGGAGTAATTAATTAATAATTACTGAGGGTAATTAAGGATATTTATTATAGAAGTAATTTGGATTTAAATTACTTTGAAATTAATCAAGAGATTAATTTAGATAATGAATTAAGAGTAATTAATTTATGGGATGAGTAATTAAAGTAGTTAATTACTGAATGGTTATTAATCATGGGTGATTAATATATATATATGGTTTAAATAGAAGATTAATTACTTATGTAATTAATTTATATAGAGATTGATTAAATGTAATCAGAAATCATTAATAAATTAATTGATAATGTAATTTAGAATTGATTAATTAAGAAATAATCAATAAATGAAGTAATTAATTAATAATCGATTAATGTAATTAATTAAGTAATTATAAGTTAATTATGTGTAAAGAGTTAAGTATAATTAACTTGTGGAATTAATATTAAAGGCTATTGTAAGTAGGGAATTGTTAATCTGAAATGATTAATTGGAAGAATAATGAGATGATGATTTATAAATTGATTTGTAATCAATTGATGGTTAAGTTAAGCGGGATTTTAATGATCAAGTAATTAATTCAATTCATTTTAAATTAATTAGAAATTAAGTAATTAATTTAATTCATTTTAAATTAATTATAAATGGTGTGATCATTAGATCATTGCTTATGTTTGATAGATGATATTGGTTGCCTGGTATGATTTGTAATCTCAGCTATGAGATGGCGGATGTATGTAATATGGATGCATTGGTTGCTTTTGGATGATAATATGGATTATCTGATTATGATATGAATTATCTGTTGGTAATGATAGGTTGATTATCTATCGTGTTGTGAATTATCTATCTGTGTGTACATAGATAATGAATTGAAATTGTTTTAAACTCTAAAACAACTTGGCCTTAAAAGACACGTTTTGGATTTCGATGAGACCGGGATCGGGTTTCCATATTTGGGTATCCTAAAACCACATCGATCCAAATTAACGTTAGGTCGTGAATCTGAAGTGAAGATGAAGATTCAGAGTGTAAGGGTTATTGTCGTTAACTCTGAGGGTGATTCCAAAATGAGTGTAACGAGATAATGCCTTCGGTTTCGTTCGAACCCGGAACGAACTTGTATGGATTGAATGCTTTCAGAACATCGTCAGGTGGACGATGAGCATTCTAAGTGATATGTCCTATAAAGGTAATCGTAGCCTCAAGCATCATCAACCGGGAATGGCTAAAACAGGGAAGGTGCAACAAGGCTTCGTGGGTAGCCCCCACTTGAGAGCGAGATTTACCCCTGTCTAGATGTCCCTTTATTTCGGCTTAGTGGTGCGGTTGCTGATCACAACTGCGGGGTAGTCTTGTTCGGAACTGTTCAGTAAGAAATGGTTCCGGCATTGTGTTGCAGGGAAGTTAGGGTGGCTCCTCGGTACGGTGATCTAGGCCACGTACTGTGACGGGCGGTACGGCAGTAGCCCAGTCATTGATGGAATCCAAAATCCAATAAGTGCCAACGGTTTTGATTGTATTACCCACTTTTGTGGCTAGTGGCTGGAATTTAATCATGTAACAATTACGGCTATTTCTTATTTACTTGAAAACCCTAGACACTATTATAATATCACTGGATTTTCTATCAAATGTTTTGGTTAGCGTAAGGTAAAAAATTTCCATGTTTATGTGTGGGAAGTCTTACGTGATACCTTTTCTTTTCAAAGTTAAGCAACTTTAACATGTTACTCACACCAGACCCATGTCTGACCCGGAGTTATTTCTGTTTTTCTTTAACTCTTGGGTACTCAAATGTTTACGAGTAGCCAAGGGAATTCAGGTTGGCTTTGACGAATTATGGAGGAGCAATGGAGCAGGAGGCTTCTGCGTATAGTTATATAGTTTTCCGCTGTGTTGGTATCTCTGAGTGTTTGTCTGTAATGTATTGAGTTGTAATAACTAGACGGGTGTTTATAACTGTCTAGTATGTGTTGTATTGTCTGTGTAACTCTGATAATTGATGTGTACTATGTAATACTTATGTTATTAATATAATTTATTCGTTCCGCTGTTGAGATTCTTGTGTTGTTTCTTCTTTCTCTTCTTTCTTTTCTCTTTTCTATCCCTTTCTTTCTTAAGGATGATACGACTTTTGTGGAGAAAAAGTCGGGTCGTCTCAAATTCTCTTTTGAGTAGTGTTTCATTTCAAGTGTTTCAACATGTACCCAATTATGGTCGCAACACGGTCATCGTGTCATGTGGTTGGCTGTATTCAAAGTACGATCTATATACTACTCTCAAGTCAGAAGACTATTGTACGTCGTTACCCTGAGATCTTCTATTTTGACTTAGTTATATTAATCTATAGAAGACTCTTGTTGAGTCATTCTATGATTATTTCAAACAACCACAAGTACGTGTCTCCTTGACGTCACCAAACGGTCATGAATAAATCATCATCAATCGTATAGATAACATTACGTACACTGGTCTCAACAGATATATCGATATCCTTTTCTCGATACATGTTGACTAAGAACATTTAAGTAGTAAGTGTGTGGGGGGTCAGAATTGGCTACACCTCACTTTTGCTACACCTTAAATCCCCTTCGATTTCAACTACATGGTTCAAATTAAATAATATACCTTCTCTCTTTTGTCACTTCAGAAAAGAGAAAGTATATTATTCAATTCGGAACATGTGGCTTAGATGGGGATTTGAGATGTAGCAAAGTTGAGGTGTAGTTGATCTTTGTCCTATATGCATATATATGTATACATGCATATATACATATCGATTCAATACTCATGTTTACGAACACATTTGTAACTACAATTGATAGAATACTTCTTTAAAGGATTTTCTACTTATGTATGTTTAATGTATTTAATTCATTATACATATCTATATAAAGCAACGTATGTAAAATAAAAATAAACCAGATGCATCATTTTGAACAAAAAAATTTATAAGAGTTAAGTTACATAATAAATTATATAATTGCCTTAGAATGCACCCTTAACTATATCAATACGGATATAAAGCAATATTTCCAACTTTACAACATGCTCCAAATGCCTACGAATACATCAGATTTTGAAGAAAATGGATCCCCTCTCCAAATGTTTGAGCAGGCATTGAAGTCCAGAAGAACTTCATAGATATTTCGATCTCCTTCAACACAGAAATATTTATACTAGGATACGATGTACATTGAAGCTCTGTTATTTCTTCTCCACTGTCATTCAAATATATTCAACTCCTCCATTATAAATCTCATTTATCTTCAAATACTTTGTATCATGAAGCTATAGTACAAACAAAAATGAAGATAACAATAGATGTAGGCAAAACTATGTCGAACCACTACAGAAATCCTGTATCTTTCTCTTTTCTGCTTTCTGTTGTCTTTTTGTATGTTACTTGAGATATGTTTCCATTTATTTGTTGTTAGAATTCATTTTTGTTGATTACCATTTAACTACTATCAGGTCTACTACAGAAACTACATGTTTGTTCTACTAAAAATAATCCCAAATCTCTAAATAAATTATTGAGTGTTTGTGCCAAAAATGGCGCAAACGGCTACTATACAGGTTTTGTTATACCTTCACAATTTTATTATATTTAGAACTTATTTCAATGTTTCTTCACTTTTAATAAATTCACTCATGTCAACAAAGTTTCAACGTCTCAAATCCCTTCACAATATATTTCATTTAAAATCATACCATCAAACACAAATTCACATTATAATGGATATGCTTAACATAAAAATAGAAAATTTTTAAATATGCTCATGCCATTAAGATGATAACCTTCTTTTCCTTTTCATTATTATCATTACTACTACTATTATTATGATGAAGTTTTGCATTGTCGGTTAATTTACAAAATATTTATAACTTCGCCAGAAACCATTTATATTTTTGACATATCTTTCCTATGGTAAAATTTTGTTCAAAAATATCTTCTTAACTTTAACATGTAAATTTCATAATAATCATTTTCCGAAATATAATCATAATAACATTGATGTTCCAAAAACATCATAGTCTCTATGTTTGAAAATCATTAAATTTATGTCCTTACGTAATTATAACAAGTATAACTCCATTATTAAACACGGTCTAATTAATTAGTTCAACAATTGAATTTATTATTTAATCTTCAAAATCACTTTTCCTTCAAACAATGTTAAATGTTCATAATTTACTTCTGCAAATAGATCGTAAAACCATTATATGATTTTATAATTCAAATATCATACTTTTAGATAAAAGTTCCACATAATCAATATATCTATCACATGCCAACAAGATATCCAAACCAAGTCATTAAATTTTCAAAATACTTATGACTTATATATCACTTCCATATTTGCAAGCAGCACTCTAACTTACTGTATAAGTTTTATTAACGCTCCCATACTTCAGGTTTTATTTCCATTATATAGAATAAATTTTCTTTTATTATAAGATTCTAATTCAATTATTATAATCTTCCTATGCTGCAGGACATGTAACAATATGTATACGATATACCAAACAAAAAGAGATGCAAACAATGGAAAAAAAGAATTACATTTGTGACAAATAAATTTAGTGCAATTAAGTTTTCTTTTTATCTATAACATTCTAATTCAATTATTATAATTTTCCTATGTTGCGGGACATGTAACAATAGGTATACAATACCAAACGAAAAGAGATGCAAACAATGGAAAAAAGAAAAACATCTGTGACAAATAAATTTAAAGCAATTAAGCAAACCACAAGGAGTAATTGATTTAATAAATGACGGCAGATACCCCAGTTAAATGCTAGGAGTAAAAAAATTCCAATTAAAGTACAGCAATCTAGCATTCAATATGAAGTGGAGCTATTAAATAGTCCACGTTAAAGTTTAAAAAAAACAAATATTAATAATAAGAAATCTACTTAAATGTAGGCAAACAATCTTTATTTCCTATTTCAAAATTTTCAAAATCTACATCAAATGTTAGTGTGTGTACACGCAATAAAATTATAAATATTATTAAGCAATGGCTCCATTTTCCTATGGAATAAAATGAAAGCTTAAACAAGTTTAGCTATGTAAGCATAACCTATAGAGAAATCAATTACATGGTGAGTGATAGATGATTGTTGTGACATGAACGAGTCATTGCCTTAAAAGCGAAATTCAACACGACTACGGTATAATCAATAATTATCGTTTACTCCCTAACCTAAACGATCCTTCTAAACTGTGAACTCGAGATTAAAGGATTCAGAGATTTGAAGAAGTCATCATTCAGGAGTTTTAGTTATATTGAATAAGTATGGGGAGAAAAAAATGAAGGTGGGGTTTTGTTTAGTATATTCTTTCCAAAAAAGAAGGACAACATAAATGTGCTTTTTATTTCTCTCTCTCTCAAACTAATAAATATCAATTAGCAGCCCCTTCTAAATATGTAAACGATTGTCTATTAATAAATAGCGAAAAGTGGAAGTGGAAAGATCGTAGAAAAGAAGATTTTGAGTTTTATTGTAGTTACCCAACACATTGTTCTTGTGTATTTAGTCAAATAATCTTGTATAACACTTGTACTACCTTGAATTTGTCTTGTTGGAAGTATGATCAGAAGACTTCGATGTGATACTCTCCACGAGATTAGAATAATTCAAATGTTAAAAAATGTACATGCCTTATTGTTGTGCAATAGTAGTTGCAATATCTACCTTCAAAGTCAACCGGTCAAGTCTATGCATTATTTTTTATCAACCATCATTACTTTATCCAAGTATTTCATGACTATTTGTTTTATTCCAACTACAGTTACAATTACTCTTATGTCATAAGGAGGACAAACCCATAATTGATTAATATCCAATTTCATGTGTTTGAAGTCGTACTTAACTATGATGGTAACATAATATGGATCAATGAGATCGGGCCAAAATAAAAATACCTCCACACATAATTTAAATTGTATCCTCAAGTCAAAAGATCATTGCATACCATAACATGGGATCATCTACTTGACATAAACACAATAACACACAAAAAACACCTTGATAAGTCCATTTGGAGTCGTGATAATGAACAACACACGAACATAACCTTTGGCGTGTCCATGTACATTGACGGTCATGAGTAAGACATTATTGCCCCGGGCACAGAGAGTGTTCCATACATAGTCAATCTAATATATCATTATCTTATTCTCAATTTCTTTAACTTAGGAACATCCAACAATTTGTATTCGAATGTTAATTCAAAACTCATATGAACATTTTTAAATGCGATCAACTATATAGGAGTTTTGAGGATTTCTATATGTAATAATGTATTTTCCTACACACCCCCTCCGTCTGCACCCATGTCAATTGTCAATTCTAGAGTTACAAAATTTGAAATTAAATGAATATTTGTACATAATTCTACATGACTTATGATCATCTTTCACAATTGTTCAATTTGGATAATTCTAACATATTCCAAATAATATTTCAAAGTTCAAACTAACGGTTACAATAAATGTTTCAACAATTGATGTTGACTTAACATTTTTAGCATGCTAAAGTTTCAAAATAATCTCATTCTTTGTGCATATGATTTGTACATAAAGTAGACTGAACATCCACAAAGTTTCATATGATTTGAAATCATGTTGCTCTCAAAACCATAGGGGTATCGGAGATGTGACAGATCATACACATGTACATATACATATGTATGTGTGTACATGTGTGAGAGAGGGGGAGAGAGTGTGTGTGTTATATATGTAGATGTTACCACGTGGTCCGCATATTGTTCCAAATTGCTGAGTTAATTCTCATAGTAACATTTACATATAAGTCTCATTTAGGTAAACAATTACCTAATTACCTTTCGTGCAATTCTTCCAATCATTTACATCTAATTTTGAATCAACTCAACAAAATAATTTCTACTGCTTTTGTTTCATAACAGACGATCGTTTTACAATATGGGGTTGAAATTCATTGAATTCAAATAAAAGATTTGGAGAATATCGATGAACTGAATGTGGATGGACTTTTTGAAATTTACGCTAAAACCAATTCGAAGAGGAAAACTATATTCAAATTATACTTCCAATTTGAATTTGAAAGCTTTTTTGATTTTATCCTAGGGAGAAGTGAAGTGCTGGAGAGATCCAAGTATAATGAACCTAAAAGGGTTGAGGGTAAATTACAATATGATGAACTGGTATAGCATATACATCAAAATCATGGAGCTTATCTACAGTATTATTATGCATTTACAATTTTCCTTCATATGATGATGCTTTTACAGTGTTACAATGCACAGGATATATCTACCCAGGCAATAAAATTATCCATTTTTTTTCCTCAGAACCGGCTTACTTTGACACACATATACACTGCAATCATATAAACTTATACTATACATACGCTCATAGTGATATATACAAGCATACAAACAGTATTTCAAAT
This sequence comes from Allium cepa, assembly GCA_030765085.1. NCBI lineage: Eukaryota > Viridiplantae > Streptophyta > Magnoliopsida > Asparagales > Amaryllidaceae > Allium > Allium cepa. The sequence goes on from CM060940.1 coordinate 689,702,862, forward strand.
TCTGTACAGTACCTTGATTATAGATATTGATGCTCTGCAGCACATTTCATTTCAAAAACTAGAAAGCAAGGAAATTTGGTTCCTGCAAGCATTTGATTGCCCATTAAAAAATGTAGGAACTCTAATAAGTATACAAAGGAAAATCCAAATCCTGCTTTTATTGCATATAGTCTCCACTCACATTTGATGGCTGATGTATTTTTCGGGGGATAGAGGTTTTGGACCACCAAACCAGTCAATTAGAAATAAATTCTCGATATTTAATTTAAATATTCGAAAGTCGTGATTTTCTGGCCAGTCTGCATTCGGCAAAAACAGATATTTCATTCATTCTTGAGAAATAGGAGGGAGAAAAAAACAATTTTAATAGCAAAATCAAAGGATGTTATTTACCCTCCATTTCTGGATGCTTTGAGAACAGTGCTCTTTGAGCAAATTCTGCTTCCGCTGAATTCCCCTCAACTAATATCAGCTGTACAGATTGAAACTGGTGTTAGAAAATTAGTGAAGTTATATTACAAACGTAAATACAGTTGTACTGAATGAACCTCATTGTAACTGAAACAAGGCTTTTTTTTTTTTTTTTTTTTTTTTTTCAAGAACAAAGATAGGGAAGTAGGATAAGTAATCACCACCCCTAGCAAAAGAAAATTTGCTAAGTTAATCTTCAAGTTACATGATTCTAAGTCCATAGCCGATTCTCCATAATTGGCTCATGCAAAAATTAAACCAATCCTGACAACAAAAAATTGCAACTTTTTGGCCATCTGAGCTAGACCTATAATTTTTATCCATCAATATTTTACTTGCACCGAACGCTCGTCCATTTCAGGAGCATGTTCATCATCGAAAAACCTTGTAACCCTTTGTGATCATCTATTTTGCCAATGATTCCAATATATAAGCTTTTTTTTATTTGGTTGCAAAAAACAAAAAACGTATACGATGTAATTTATTATAAAATAGTGCATTATGCTTATTGTATTATTTTGAAAGAATCTGAAATTTCTTTAATTCCAAATAACCCAAACAGAAGTCAAATTCACACTATCTAACAAATATATTTTATCGTTACCCATTTTCAAACCATCTAAAGACTTCCAAATATTCTTGCAAATTCATCAGTTTGATTCTCAGAAAAACCACAATGCATCAAATATCTTATAAAAATTCTTTTGTTACTGTACATTTATATAAAAGATGTGAGATATTTTCATGTTCTTCATAATAAAAAAACATACTTAAAATCCAATTCTAAACCTTTTTACTTCAAATGTTCAATGTATTTATTTTGTTTTGAATGATCAATCAAACTAAAATTTTAACCCTTAGTGGAATGTTCATTTTTCAAAGATATCTGTAGTAATTTACTTTAATAGCAGAAATTTTTAAAAATTATACATTGAACGCGTCATATAAATCCTTTTAGCATCAAATTTTCATTCTAAGATATCGTTGGAAATGCTATTTAAATCAATATTTTCAAGAATACCAAATAAGTTTTCAAGTTAATCAAGTGCTTTTGCTTCTATTGATCTACCAAAATTAATATCCCACTTAAAATTTACTACATTTGAGTTATAAGCTTCTTTGACTAAAATTTATTGTGAAGCATCAATTCTATAAAAATCAGGAAATTCGTTAGTTGGAATTTCAATAAGCCGTGCATCAAGCCAAAAATATGTTTTGTCACGCTTATTTACTTTATGTTCAACTCCAACTTTAAAACTATTCATATTTTCAATCACATTATTCCAAAAGTTTGACAAATCATTATTTTTAATATCTTGCAAAGTAAAGCTTCCATTATATAACATAATATTCAACTCATTCCCTCCACAATGTATTTTTGTTCGTACATAAATCCCAAATCCATTTTCCTAATGATGCAGAATTTAAATTATATAGATTAATAAACACAAGACCGCCTTGAGACTTTGCTCTGCAAACTTTATCCCAGGCAACTAAGCAATTTATAGAGTTAAAATATCTTTCCCCTTTCCAAAAAGAGAAAAAAAAAAAACTTTTGATTTCATCAATTTTTTCCATAAACCAATTCGGAAGTTTGTAAAAATAACATTTAATACGTAGAGGTAGATGAAAGTACCGAATTAACTATAGTTAATCTACCTGCTCTAGATAATGAAGAACATTTCAACCTAGCTAATCTACTTTCTGTTTTATGAACCGATGGTTGCCAATCATCCTGAACTAGTTTATTTGGTCTCAAAGTTACTGTAATGACCTGGAAATTTTAACGATTTTAAATAACGTAATTAATTAAATTTTTCATGAAATTAAATAATTAAATTTTTGCAATGAAAATTTGATATTTGAAATACGTCTATTTAAACGTAGCAACAGTCAGATTTTCATCTGAAAATATGAAAGTTTGTTTAGTTGTGAAATTTTAATTTTTAAATTTAGAAACAGCTAAATAGATGGAAATTAAATATTTTTACATCACAAAAATATTTCTTATCTTCTGAGTGTGACGTCATAATCCGTTTCGCCAATTTGAAACTGCTCTAGTCTGTTTATATTATTTTCGACGTTTTAGCAGCATTTTCGACGGCGAATATCGAGTTTTGATAGAATGATCATATTGCTCATATCTATGTACCATTCTGTTCGTCTCGTCGTGCTGATCTCCGCAGTATATTCATTCATGTATTTCGGCATCCGGTACATGGCGAAATCTGTGAAACGGTTAGCCGTACCGGTACTCGTTTTAAGCCTTATTGATTTTCTATGTCTTTTCGTTATCCACATGTAAAGTAAATAGCCACTACTCATAAATATTTCCTGAATCCAACGAATTAACTTTTGTTATTCCACCTTTTCATTTATATTCGCTGGCTTGTGAACTTTATTCTCTTCCTCATTTTGTTCTGTCAGTGTGTGTGTGTATAAAAGCATATTTAGTTGTTGTGTACTGCTCGTTCTTCTTCCTTTTGCCGAAACTTTTTCCCCTTGCTTGATCAATTTCTGCCCAACCACCAAACCCTATAACACCCGTAACACTATCCCGTCCTCAACCTACCTGAACGCCTCCACAAACCGAGCAACGAAATCCACCTCCCCTTCATTTCTCCACAGCCCTCCAGCTTTTCATGTGACAGCCAAAGCTACTTCGTCCTTCCACTACATCCGCAACACACCTCCCACAGCAAGCAACAGATCCCAGCCTTCCATCACGTCTGTCACACCACCCACTTCACTAACAGCCACTGTATCCACCCTGACCTCCTTGCCGACCCACTCCACCTTGTTTCCAGTTCCAACCTCCCACCGACCACCATCCGAGAACCCACTTCCAACCCTTTAGCTCTCCGCCATCCTCCAGAGCAGCCTCAGCCACTTAGAGCCGTCCGCCACCCTTGCTTCCTGCAGCCTATACTCCCTCCGACCGAACTCGCCAAACCCTATAACCGAACATCACAGCCACCATTCGAACGTCAGCCGACCCTCCACCTGAAACCACGCATCAACATCCTCCACCTTTCTGCAGTCGCCTTCACCAACCACTGCAGCCGAAACCGCGAGCAGCGACCCGCTCCGCCCCTTCCCTACCACTCTCCGACCAAGCCCGTGTGCAGCAACCCGATCCTCCGCCTTGCTCCCTGTAGCCGAGCCTAGAAGCACAGCAGCCTTCTCTTATTTAAAGGTTATATGTGTGTGTGTGTTTAAATTTTCAAATAGATTTTTGTAATGATTTTTAAACATATATAGATATTCGGTTTAAATATGTATTTGAAGAATTTAAAATTTCTAGATTTTAATAAATATTGATTTTTAACAAAGGTTATAACATGAAGATTTTTATTTCAATGTGTTTAAATTAAATATTGGTTTTAAAATAAATATATAGATATTTTAGTTTTAATATGAGTTTTAAATTGAATATTGATTTTCATATATATATATATATATATATATATATATATATATATATATATTTTGTGTGTGTGTGTGTTTTGACCATCAATTCAAGTTCATTTTGCTCTGCTTTGCTGCTGTCGAATTTGTCATAGTTTTCTTTGCTTGCTTGGACGTTGTCCCGTGGTGTGTGCGCGTGTCCGTGCGCACCAGTTCGTGTCAGTTTGCATCATTCTTAGATGTCGTTGCTTTTCTCTAGCCTCGAAAGGTGAGCAATCACTCACGATTAACATTCATATGTTTAGTAAATTGATTTCACATGAAATGACGATTTAAATATATTGTTAAATTTGAACTGTTAGTTATTTAATTGTTAAATATGATACGTCAATTGTTCACTTATGTAGATGAACACCATAACATGTTGAATAATTGTTATATTTAAATTGTTAATGATTATATATGCTTGTCACTGATATGATAAGCTATTTTATTGTTCTCACTCTGTAAGTTCCTTAATAGTTAGGAATTCCCTATGGGTTGAAATAATACATACCTGAACGATCTTGTAGATTAGAGAAATCGTTATGGGTTGAAATGATAAATCCAAACGGTTTTATTGATTTTTGAATTTTGAGATTGCGGGTTGAAATGATATATACCCGTAAATATTAAATTATTGCGGATTGAAATGATAAATATCTGTATCACTTAACAATAAGATAGAAAACTATATACGGACAACATTGGTCTAATTTTAAAAAATGATTTTCACAGTTTTGAAAGGTAATGGATTGGGTTTTATTAAATATTGATTTTTAAAATATAATATAAAGATTTTTATTTTAATATGTGCAAAATGTAGATTTTAAATTATATGTTTTGAAAATTTTAAAATTATAAGTTAAGTTGTGAAAATGTAAATTTAAGATTTTACTTATATTTTACTATTTTTAAAATATATAAAATAAGATTTAAATAGATTTAATAAAAATGTTTAATTTAATTTAATTTAAAAAAATTAATTTAATTAGTATTTATAAGATATTTTAAGTATTTATTTAAAATTATATTAATATTTTAAAAATAGATTTTGTAATAACTTTAATAATAGAGGTTGGAAAGATAAATTAAAGTTGACTTGAAATTTAAATTGGTTAATAATTGAATTTTAAAAATGATTGATTTGGAACTTAAGGATTTTTTGAGATTTCAAAGATATGTTTTTATAACTTGATGACTTGATTTTGATTAAAGAGGATTAAATGAATATTTCTTAATTTAAATATTTAATTTGATTTAAATTTGTAATTTGAGATTTTATTTTAATATTTAACTAAAGGTGATTAAATGAATATTTTTAAATATAAATAAAATTGAAATTGAATATTTAATTTTGATTTAAATTTGTAATCTGAGATTTTATTTAAATGTTATTAAAAATGATTAAGTGAATATTTTCAAATTTAAACAAAATTAAAGTTGAATTTTTGAAATATAAATGAAATTTATCAATTTGAGTTATTGTAAATGGTTTGAATATTTAAACTTTGAAACCTATTGAATTGAAAGTAGTTTAAATTTGTAGTTCAAACCTGAATTTTAAATCAATATAATTTAAAATGGTTTTAATGAGATTTGAATTGAACCTTTAACCTTTTAAATTGGAATTGTTGAACTTAGATTGATTTAAAATTGAATTTTGAAACTAACGCTGATTTGAATTGATTTGTGAAATTGGAAGAAATAATTCTAAACTGAAACTATTTTCGGTATTAATTCTTTTAATATGTAAACTACTTCTAATATATAAACTATTTTAATCTATAACATATCTTTTAAATATAAACTATTTTTAATTTATAACTATTTCAATATATATAAACTATTTTCAATATTTAAACTGTTTAAGTTGGAACTGTAATGATCAAGATTTAATGAATTTAAATGCAAATATTTTGATATGATGGTTTAAACTATTTAGTGAATACGATTTCGAAAGTGATACGATTTCGAAAGTGATATGATTTTGAAATGAATATAATATTTTAATATGAATTACCACGGCGTGAAATATAAAATGACCACGGTGTGAAATATAAAATAACCACGGTATGAAATAAGCGTTGGGTTGCTAAAGAGACCGGGGCCAGATATTGTCATACTCTCTGCCAATACTGAAAACCACTTTAACAACTGTGTACGTGATGGAGAATGTAGAACGAAGTAGAATGGTTTGGCAATGTCTGTATGAGGTACGAACAAAGCTCTGACTCCCGCGAGTCAGCATGATATGGCTAAAACATGAGCTATACCGGGCCAAGTGGGGTCGCTCACCCTATCGGGCACATTTCTTCGATACTATTCTATTACTTTATGATTTGATTGGATGTATCTTTGATTTTGAGAGTGTCTCAAGATGGACGGTAGTAGCTGCTATGCGTTACCACCGGTCCGGAAGAGCAAACGGTACAATCTTACACTGGCATTGTCTCACGTGCCTTATCACATGCCTTATCGAGCCCATTACTAGTTTGGTTTGTATCATGCCAATAGAGTGCCCTCTAATAGCCCTCCAGTTTACGGAGGAATTACGGTAATGTATAGACTACAAGAATATATAAAAATGTATTAAAGGAAATATGGGTAACGCCTTAATGCTATTTTAATATATTTTACTTTACTGTAAACATTATCTATATATTGCTTTACTGTAAACATTATCTATATAGCGTATTGTATTATGTATGTAGATAGTTTAACGGATCCTTAAAGGATGGAATCTCAAACATCCTTTAAGTTATATTGCATTTCACTTGGACATTTCACTTGAGTTGATTTACTTGCATAAGAATGTTAAATCATGACTCGAGTGTTTTGTGTTTTGCTTTATGCTCGGATCAGACTGAGTGTCGCAACATTTGACTCACCTTTGGAGCTTGTAGTTTTATTTGAAGATCTGTCTTATATCTATTCAGCTTTCAGTTATTTCAGTTGTTTCCAGTTTATGTTCAGACTTGTCATTTGCTTTGTATTGAGACTTCCATGTATTAGATTTCTGTTGTATTTTGTTTTAAACTCTGTTGTTTTATAGTAGCTTCATGAACTACTATTTATCTATTTCTGATGCTTATTGTTATATTACTCCGTGTCTGTGATTGATATATTTACTGTATATGCTAAGTTTGCCAATATAAAAATTAACAATCTATTGTTTTGAGCAATTCAAGTCTGACATGTGTGGATGACTGTCGATTTGAATGGCTCGAAATGTCGGGTCGTTACAGTTGGTATCAGAGCTCTGGTTTAGGCAAAACTTAGCATATGGAGTAAAAACTCATAAGAGATAGGGTAGTGATACCCTAGAATGAGTAAAATTAATTCATAATTATCTTTGTTCGAGCTTGAAATTCTTTGTTAGGATCCTCTTTGATTAGGATAACTTTCGAATTTTGGAACTATCACGTTGTTCTGAAATCCATTCGTGTATTTTCCTACGTGTTCTTCTTGGTACGGAAGCATCCCATAGCTCTATTTCTGTTGATCTCTGTAATAAATTTAAGCACATCTTGTTATCTCAATTAGCAACTTCATTCTTATGTGTGGCTAATCTCATCGGCGGTCCCGCCAACCTTGGTATGGTTTGTAAAGGGGTGAAACTCCTTTACAACAGGCGTCAATATACCGGAGATTTCTACGTCCTCGGTTCGATGCTGTTATTTCTTACAAAGTCCGAATCGTCTCTCTAGTAGACGACCAGGATAATTCTCTTGTGCTCGAATGTCGATTGCCTTAGGATTTTGCAGGCGGTTTTATCTTTCACTTGATTCTCATCCTAGTGATCTTGACTCCACCTCGATAGTCTGAGATTATCCTGGTGTTTTGGTGAAGTCGCTTCTTTTCCTCCCAAGCGGGAAATTGAATTCCGCATCAATCTTATTTCTGGAGCTCGACTTGTTGTCCTTCCCCAGACGAATGGTTTCTATGAATGGTTAGTCATCCCCTTTACATTAACCAATGCTCATATGCCTTCTTCGTCGATCTCATGAATCGCATTTCCACGATGTTCTCATTTAGTTTCTCCATTTTCATTGTTGATATTTGAGTCTTTTATGAGTCAGTGAAGGAGCATGTATCTCATTGGGCTATGTGCTGTAAACTCTTAGGAGTCATCAGTTGAAGTCCGATTTCCAGAGGGATGAAATCTGATTCCTTGGGCACATCGTTCCTGAAAATGGAGTCTCGGTTGACCCGGTTAAGGTCGCCGGGTTTAATATAAGTTTATCCATCTTTCTCCTTTTGTAATTTGACTAACTTATCTTCCTTCTGAAGTATCTTCTTAGTTAGAATTCTTCTTGATTAGACTTTCTCTAAATTTGAATCTCTATCATTGTTCTAAAATCCATTGTTGAATCATCCTATGAGGGAGCGTATTTGTATTTGATATAAAAATGTTTCATATTATGTTGTTTGAGTTGTTAAGTTTGAATTTTGGGTTTTGATCGATTCGTCTGGCCAACTCTATCGATAGAATTCCAAACACTTGAACGGAGCAAACTAACACAGTATTGTTTTGAAATTGGTAGATGAAATAATTTTATGTATGATGATATTTTATACATAAAGGTATAATTTTCTGAAATTCGATAATTAAAAGAACTGGTTGTTAGAAATGATAGTACTAAATTATCATTTATTGTTTTGTCAATATTCCTAAATCATTAACAATTGTTGTATGTTATAAGGAGATGAAATTTTATAAACATGTTTTATAAATCTGATTTGCAAATGAAATGAATTTAAATTAAAGATTTGAGAATTGAATTTCCGGTGCTTTTCAAATTTGGTTTTCGAAGTTTTGAGAAAAATATATTATTTGGAAGTAATTTCGAATGAAAATTGTTTCCAAAGAATTTTAGAAGAAGTAAGTCAGTGCTCTCCTCTTTTGTCGCTAGAAAATAATTTCGGTGATAACTGCAGCATCATCGACATTCATTTTTGAGTCTCAAAGTGGAAAGACCACTTAGTAGCTTTGCTATATTTTCGTTTGGAAAATGGATTTGATTTGAATTTCTTGAGTATGATTTGAGGTATAAAATATATGTGTGTGTGTATTAATTTCAAAAACTGGTTTGAAGTGAAACCGGAAGTTTAACTCTTAAGTTTTATGTTAAATGATGGTTTTCAATTATTGAAATGAAGCAAAAAAAATTGAATAATTAGAGTGTTTAAAATGAGAAATGAAATTGAAACAACTTCAAACAGTTGAACTAGGATAAAATTTATTTGTATAATAGTCAATTGCATTCTAAAACATATATATATACACTTTACCTCAAATATTCAAAAAGTTAAATGTTAATATGATATGTAGTTGAAGGTTATACAAGAGAAAACCTAAGTAATAAAATGTTCGAACTAAATCCTGCTTAATAGAAATGTTGTAAATAAAAGAAAATTTTGTATAGTGCTCAATTACTTTCGGAACTTTCATAAAACTTACCTGGAAAAGTTTGAATGAATGAGAACATGTAATTGAATAGTATATAATATAAATGTAAGTAATAAGATGTCCAAATGAGATTTTGTTAAGGGAATTTATAAATAAAAATTGAGTGGTTATTATAAATGTTTATATACTTTATGTATTTCAAATCCATCGTTCCTTTTTGTTACCTCTATTATTCTATCTCGTTCCTTTTTCGAGACGAAAAGTTCAGAGTGAAGAAGAGTGTAACGACCTGAAAATTCTAACGATTTTAAATAACGTAATTAATTAAATTTTCCATGAAATTCAATAATTAAATTTTTGCAATGAAAAATTGATATTTGAAATACGTCTATTTAAACGTAGCAAGTGTCGGATTTTCATTTGAAAATATGAAAGTTTGCTTGGTTGTGAAATTTCAATTTTTAAATTTAAAATCAGATAAATAGATGGAAATTAAATATTTTTAGAATCTGAATATTTTTACATCAGAAAAATATTTATTATCTTCTGAGTGTGATGTCATATTTCGTTTCACCAATTTTGGACTGCTCTAACTCCGTTTATATTATTTTCGGCGTTTTAGCAGCATTTTCGGCGCGAATATCGAGTTTTGATAGGATAGTCGTATCGCTCATATCTATATATACCATTTTGTTCGTCTCGTCGTGTTGATCTCCAAACGCTATAACACCCGTAACCCTATCTCGTCCTCAAACCACCTGCCGCCTCCACAAACCGAGCAACGAAACACACCTCCTCTTCATTACTCCACAGCCCTCCAGCTTTTCATGTGACAACCAGAGCTACTTCTTCCTTCCACTACACCCACAACACACCTCCCACAGCAAGCAACAGATCCCAGCCTTCCATTATGTCTGTCACACCACCCACTTCACTAACAGCCACCGTATCCACCCTGACTTCCTTGCCGACCCACTCCACCTTGTTTCCCGTTCCAACCTCCCACCGACCACCATCCGAGAACCCACTTCCGACCCTTTAGCTCTCCGCCATCCTCCAGAGCAGCGTCAGCCAATTAGAGCCGCCTGCCACCCTTGCTTCCTGTAGCCCATACTCCCTCTAACTGAACTCGCCAAACCCTATAACCGAACATCACAGCCACTATTCGAATGTCAGCCGACCCTCCACCTGAAACCACGCATCAACATCCTCCATCTTTCTGCAGTCGCCTGCACCAACCCCTGCAGCCGAAACCCCTAGCAGCGACCCGCTCCGCCCCTTCCCTACCACTCTCCGACCAAGCACGTGTGCAGCAACCTGATCATCCGCCCTGCTCCCTGTAGCCGAGCCTAGAAGCACAGCAGCCTTCTCTTATTTAAAGGATATGTTTAAATTTTGAAATAGATTTTTGTAATGATTTTTAAACATATATAGATATTCGATTTAAATACGTATTTGAAGAATTTTGGAAACTATGGATTTTAATAAATATTGATTTTTAACAAAATTTATAATATGAAGATTTTTATTTCAATACGTGTTAAAATTAAATATTGATTTTAATATATATATATATATATATATATATATATATATATATATATATTAGTTTTAATATGAGTTTTAAATTGAATATTGATTTTCAAAAAGAAAATATATATATATATATAAGTTTATATATATATATATATAAGTTTATATATATGTTTTGACCCATCGATTCAAGTTCATTTTGCTTTGCTTTGCTGCCGTCGAATTTGTCGCGGCCTTCTTTGCTCGCTTGGACATCGTCTTGTGGTGTGTGCGCGTGTCTGTGTGTACCAATTCATGTCGGTTTGCATCGTTTAGATGTCATTTTTCTCTAACCTCGAAAGGTGAGCAATATTCATATGTTTAATAAATTGATTTCACATAAAATGACGATTTAAATATATTGTTAAATTTGAATTGCTAGTTATTTAATTGTTAAATACGATACGTTAATTGTTCATTTATGCAAATTGACACCATAACATGTTGAATAATTGTTATATTTAAATTGTTAATGATTATATATGCTTGTAACTGATATGGTATGCTATTTTATTGTTCTCACTCTGCAAGCTCCCTGATAGTTAGGAATTCCATATGGTTTGAAATGATACATGTCTGAACGATCTTGTAGATTAGGAAAATCGTTATGGGTTGAAATGATAAACCCAAGCGATTTTATTGATTTTTGAATTTTGGGATTGAGGGTTGAAATGATATATATCCGTAAATATTAAATTATTGCGGATTGAAATGATAAATAGTATCACTTGACTATATGATAGAAAATTATATACGGACCCGTTGGTCTAATTTTGAAAAATGATTTTCAAAGTTTTGAAAGGTAATGAATTGGGTTTTATTAAATATTGATTTTTAAAATATATTGTAAAGATTTTTATTTTAATATGTGTAAAATTTAGATATTAAATTATAAGTTTTGAAAATTTCAAATTATAAGTTAAGTTGTGAAAATGTAAATTTTAAGATTTTACTTATATTTTACTATTGTTAAAATATATAAAATAAGATTTAAATAGATTTAATAAAAAGTTTAATTTAATTTAATTAAATAAAATTTAATTTAATTAATACATATAATATGTTTGAATATTTATTTAAAATTATATTAATATTTTAAAAATAGATTTTGTAATAACTTTAATAATAAAGCTTAGAAAAATAAATTGAAGTTGACTTGAAATTTAAATTGATTAGTAATTGATTTTATTGATTTGGAACTTATGGATTTTTTTGGATTTTAAAGATATGTTTTTATAACTTGATTTTGATTAAAGAGGATTAAATGAATATATTTAAATTTAAATAAAATAAATTTTAAATATTTAATTTTGATTTAAATTTGTAATTTGAGATTTTATTTAAATGTTTAACTAAAGGTGATTAAATGAATATTTTTAAATATAAATAAAATTGAAACTGAATATTTAATTTTGATTAAATTTGTAATCTGGGATTTTATTTAAATGTTATTAAAAACGATTAAGGAATATTTTCAAATTTAAACAAAATTAAAATTGAATTTTTGAAATATAAATGAAATTTATCAAATTGAGATTGTAAATGGTTTGAATATTTAAACTTTGAAACCTATTAAATTGGAAGTGGTTTAAATTTGTAGTTCAAGCCTGAATTTGAAATCGATATAATTTAAAATGGTTTTAATGAGAATCTGAATTGAACCTTTAACCTTTTAAATTGGAATTGTTTAAGATTGATTTAAAATTGAATTTTGAAACTAAAGCTGATTTGAATTAATTTGTGAAATTGGAAGAAACAATTCCAAATTGAAACTATTTTCGATATTAATTCTTTTAATATGTAAACTATTTTTAATATATAAACTATTTTAATCTATAACCTATTTTTAAATATAAAGTATTTTCAATTTATAACTATTTCAATATATAAACTATTTTCAATATTTAAACTGTTTAAGTTGGAACTGTTATGATTTAGATTTAACGGATTTAAATGCGAATATTTTGATATGATGGTTTAAACTATTTAGTGGTTATGATTTTGGAATTGAATATGATTTCGAAGGTGAACATGATTTTGAAATTGATATGATTTTGAAATGAATATGATATATTGATATGGATTATGAACTGTTTGAAATATAAAATGACCACGGTGTGAAATAAACGTTTGGTTGTTAAAGAGACCGAGATCGGATATTGTTATACTCTCTGCTAATACCGAAAACCACTTTAACAACTGTGTACGTGGTGGAGAATGCAGAACGAAGTGGGATGATTTGGCGACGTCTGTATGAAGTATGAACGAAGCCCTAACTCCCACGAGTCAGGGAGCTATACCGGACCAAGTGGGGTTGCTCCTTTTAACGGGCACATTGCTTCGATATCATTCCATTACTTTGTGATTTGATTAGCTGCACCTTTGATTTTGGAAGTGTGTCTCGAGGTGGACGATAGTAGCTGCTATGCATTACCACTAGTCCGGGAGTGAAAACGGTAGAATCATGCCCTGGCATTGCCTCGTATGCCTTGTCACATGCATTATCGAGCCCATTACGAATTTGGTTTGTACCGTACCTACGGAATGTCTTCTGACATCCCTTCAGTTTACGGAGGAATCACGGCAGTGTATGGACTACGGGAATATATAAAAATGTGTTAAGGGTAATATAGGTAACGTCTTAACGCTATTTGATATTTTACTTTACTGTAGACATTATCTATGTAGCGTATTGTACAATGTATGTAAATAGTTTAACGAATCCTTAAAAGGTGGAATCCCAAACATTCTTTAAGTTATATTGCATTTCACTTGGACATTTCACTTGAGTTGATTTACTTGCATAAGAATGTTAAATTATGACTCGAACGTTTTGTGTTTTGCTTTATGCTCGAGTCAGACTGAGTGTCACAGCAATTGAGACTCGCCTTTGGAGCTTGGAGTTTTACTTGAAGATCTGTCTTATATATATTCAGCTTTCAGTTGTTTCCAGTTTATGTTCCGACTTGTCATTTGCTTTGTATTGAGACTTCTATATATTAGATTTCTGTTGTATTTTGTTTTAAATTTTGTTGTTTTGGAGTAGCTTCATGAACTACTATTTATCTATTTCTGCTGTTTATTGTTATATTACTCTGTGTCTGTGATTGATTCATTTACTATATATGCTAAGTTTTGCCAATATAAAAATTAACAATATGTTGTTTTGAGCAATTCAAGTCTGACATGCGTGGATGATTGTTTGAATGGCTCGAAATGCCAGGTCGTTACAATTACTCCAAGATAAATAATAGGAAATGAACCCACTTTACAATTTAATGTTGAAGAAACATCATTTCGTAAGTTTTCATCTCCACAAATTAAAATAATGAAACTTGTATTAAATTTGATTTGGAGACCAGATAGCATTTCAAAGTCATATAAAACGAGTTTTAAAGTTGCAATTTGATTAGAAATTGGCAAACAAAAAGATAATTGTATCATCTGCATATTGGAGAGTACTAATTCCATTTACCATTTCATTTCCTAAACTTTGAAAACGTCCAGATTTTGTTGCATTTTGTAACATTATCAGTTTTTTATCACACACAAAAAGGCCAAAAAATCAACAATATTTAGATATTATATAATATAGTGGTAGAATATGAGTAAACATCTATGTTGTCTAACCTTCAATCATCTCAATTTATTTGTAACAAACGCATAATACAGATCGAGAAAATCAGTGGTATTTTTATTGCCATATACAGAGAAAAATCTTGCATATTTTACAAGAAAAAATTGTCTATTTCTACTCTTGTTACCACAAAACAATATATCACTAAAATTATCAAAAAAAAATTCCATCGTTATTGCATGCAATGCATAGGTTACACATAAGTAAATAAACAAACTCGAGATAAAAATGAAAAGCTTCCACCACAAAGAAAATACATCATGTTTAACTAATTGTATGCGACATTTTTTGTCATCGCTGTTAACAACATCAATTATCATTTAACAAATGATTCTTTGAATGTACGTTGTAGTATAAATATGTTTTAGAAACAAGAATTAATGTTATATTAAGTTCAAAAGGATATTTAGTCCAAAAACAACTTAAGCATTATGCATTTATAAATAAAAATAAGGATATGGTCCAACATTTTAACAAAAAAATAGAATCTCAAATAAAAGGAGGTAATCCATAATACTAAATTTATAAAACATGTGTCCCCTATGTAAATAACAAGATTGTGTTGTTATTACTACTTAAATTTATGTAAAATATGAACTTCACACATACACACACATTTCATATATTTAACTCATGCTAAAATAATTTTTTTAATACTATTAATGAATATTGTGCAACATAATTTTAGTTTTTTATTTTGCATATGTAATAGGAATAGCACTAGGAAGACCATGATGCATATGTTTTGATAGTGATAATAATCTTCATTTCAACTTTACCATGGAAAGATATTGAATCCACAAAATACATTTTCTTTAATCAAAATAATTATTCGAGGACCAAAAAAAAAAGATAAAGAAAACATATTTGTTAATAGGGGTATTTCTGAAATCAAACAACGTTTCCCAGTTGATATCTAACATAGTAAGTCGATCAAAGGTTATATATTCAAATCTCGCAACCAGTAGTTGTATGTACGTACTTTCAAGTGTGTATTGGAGGTTCAGTGCGTACTTTCAAGTGTGTATTGGAGGTTCAGTACGTACTTCCTCGAAGTTTACAAGCAATTGAGATTTCAGAAAGATAAAAGGATACTCGCAGAAATGAAATGATTGAAATAAAAATAATGAATAGGTAATTGTTTAATGGATCAATTTGTTTTGAAATATATTTTTGAAAGAATTTGGTAAATAAAACTTCAAATTATAATTGCACATCTTATTTGCACTATTAGTATCAGATACTCTCCATGTTTAAATTCCAGTGCTTCAGAGTACTTTTGTTGCCAACATAATTTTTATTCGTATACGATCTTTGAAAACATCCAGTTTATGAGAATCTCGTATATTAAGATAATTTGCAATCTATTCATAACTGTTGTGTTTCCTATCAGTATTCAAACTTGTTTTTAGGCTTTTCACTCTTCGTTTATGTTGAGACATGCATGTAGGTGGTATAGTATTCATTAAATTATGGTGTATGATACTTCATTAGATTTTTCTGTGATCTAATTGCTGATTCATAATCATGTAAATCAAAATACTGAATAATACAGAAATAATTTAAAACGAAAGAAGTTAACTTGACTTGTTTGTGCTTATTGCCAAAGAGTAACTGGCAATAAATTTGTCAGACATGCCACACGTTTGTTCAATTTGAATCATTTGAAATACAAAAGCTTAGGTACAAATCTACAGTTGTTGCAATGATTTGATGAGTTGATCATTGTGATCGTATAAAAATTATAGTTTCTATCATACAATGAACATTTAAGCTGGTTAGAGTGTTTGGAGTATTGATGAGATAGTATAAATGATCATTATCCAATTATTTATCCTTAATGGAATAACTTGAAGTGAGAAGAACATGCCAGAATCAAGTATAAATTATCCCATGTAAAATTTATCAAGAATGTTATAATAACTAAAACGCTATGCACATCTAAAAAGGAAGATTTGGGATCATGCATCTACTGATAGGAATTCCTAGACAAAGGGGAAGGAAAAAGACTTTTACATGAATAAAGAAAAACCAATGACATCAGCCTTTAAAAGTGTGTATGCATAATATCAAACAATTTCTACCAGATAGCCAACCCAATGAAATAGGGTATCAATAAAATTTACTGGTTATTGTCACTGGACTCACTGCAATAATAGTTATACCTTAGAAGTAAGATATCCTACTCAATATAGAGCATACATATAAAGTAACAAACAACTTATGTCATCATCAAAACACAAAGACTTAAAATTGAGAGATGGAACTTGCAAGCCTCAAAATCCATGAGACAACAAATCTTCTGTTAATAACTCGAAGTGCGTAGGCAAAAGGACACACTACTTCAAAACATATGTAAGAGCAAGTTTGCTGTTATGTTTCAAAATCAGAAGCACCAAACTTGCTATCACATTTAACATACCTTCCCCGTGAGAGTAAGTTTGGCACATGTAGGATTTTCAGGATCAACTTTCCCACAAGTTCCAATCGGGAACTCGCTAATAGTAAAAGATGCCCTCTGATCCTTCAATGCATCTCTCGCTGTTGGATCAAGTGTTGTCAAATAGAAATAAGGTATGCCTTTTCCGTTCAAAGGCAACCCATCACTGTACGAAACTACATTCCTACAATTCACTCGCAGATAAAACAAAATAAGAAATCAATCACACTCGTCTTTAGTGCTCCTCCTAAATCACTTGAGATGTATTAAGTAAATTACCCGAATGGCGCTCCTCCTAAATCACTTGAGATAGTACTGAAGAGCAAGATGAAAGATAAGTAAGCAATCTACATACATTTACTTATTATTGATTAAAGATCAATATGAAACCAGCAAACTTAAAGATTAAAAAGCTTATGAAGTAGTAGTATAAATTGAGACAACACTTTTTTGTTTTAACGATTATCATAAAATTCACAATGAAATACAATCTGCAGGAGATCAATCGAGGAAAACAACTAATCAATCTAAGTGGTTACACAAAATGACAATGGGTACAAAATCAAATATTTACAGTCAATCCATAAAATTAATAGCATAGCACTAGCTAGCAGCTTAATTGAAAAATCAATACGACAACGTTGAAATAAAGAAAGAAAAAACGACCTAAGAACTCCCCAAGAATTTTGAGCGGCAAGCCATCGAGCAGTAGCAGCTGCATCTGAAGGCTTCGGTTTGTTCAATCTGAGGAGACGACAATTCACATGTAACGGAGATAATATGAGTAATAATATAGGGATAGTAAACAAATTTGGATGTAATAAAGAAGAAAGGGAAGAAGAAGCCATTGGTTTTCGTTTGTGGATTTTTAACACGACAATATAGGGATATGTTCTGAGTGTCAGTAAACGGTAAAAGGAGGCGTCTCCGTTATGATTCGGCGTTATCCGATAGAAGGGGAAGTCAAACCAGCACATGAGGATGCGTGAGTGCTAACTGCTAGGTACCTTTGGATACTGTGCTGCTTCTTGCCTTTCATTCACAACACGCTCCACATAGAAAGGGGAGGGTTTTTACATGTTTAAAGCCGTCTCCAACACAAACCATTGAGTCGCATTTCCTTTATTTGATAACATGGTAGGATCCAAACCCCAACATACTATATATCATTGCGAAGCTCTCAACGTATGCAGTTGACTTATGATCCTATTCATCGTACAAATGCTTTGATCAAGATAAATTGATGACTAAAATTTAAAATCGACGAAATTCCTAAGTAGAATAGGCATTTTCAATTTGGACCATAATTAGACAAAGTGGCGACATGGGTTTTCTTGGAATTTGATGTTGGGTATTTTGGTAGTGGCGGCACATCGTATCGTGGTCGGAAAAGTCGGAATTTCGACGTTTAGAGTTTCGACTTTGGCAATTTGGGTGAAGGCGGGTCAAGCTGAAGGTGGAACTGAGGTATTCTAGTGGTGGGCGGGTCAAGTGGAGGTTGATGGTGGCGTCGACGGCACCCAAAGTGGCCTCATTTGTTGGAGATAAGCAGTCAAAGGCACGTGTGGGTGCGTTTAGGGACGTTTAGGGAGGAGTCGGGGAAAAGAAGGTATTTTTCGCACGAATTTTTATTTTTCTAATTGTTAAATTACCATATTGCCATTATAAATTCTAACCTCCTTACCTTTCACATACAAACTCTGATTCATACATGGTTTTTTCGTTGGATTCGTGGTAGAATTCCAGACAACTTGAAGCTGGGTTTGTAGAGTTTGCAGGCTGTTAGCAAAAACGCGTTGGTATGATTTATTTAATTTAATTAGTTGAATTTCATCTATTGATAAAAAGTCATGGTTATTGATATATGTTGTGTTATATGGATATTTGTTTGACTATTATAATATTTTGGATGTATTGTGTCTTGATTTGTATAATTATTATTGACTGTAGTATTTTTGGAGTTAAATATTTAATTTGGATTGGAAAATAATTAATTAGGATAAATTGGATAATAATGGAAAATTGTACAAATAAATAATAAATAAGATTATTTATAGATTTTGGATGATTTTTGTAAATAACCATTATTTGACAAACTCTACCGAAATTAAAGTGTAGAATTTAGCGTGATTATTATTTAGGAATTTGTAGGAAAACTCATATAATAAGCATAATTATATTTTAAATTGCTATTTGGAAAGTTTATTGTTTATAAAATGAAATGTGATTTTTATAGAATCGAATTAACCCTAGAAGAGCGTGAATATGCTTTATAATAAATTTGTGGATAATAAAAGAAATGTAGAAATGAAGACAACGCACAAATTTACCCGGTTTTGCCAGACCTACCTACTGCGATCTTCAATATTTCTACTAAGATTAAACAATTGACCGCATACAAATTCTATGTACACTTTCAACCATCGCTAACTTGATTGTTTTTATAAATCCTACCTCAATTCTGTCTCCGAGTTGAGAATTTACCGAACTACAAAAATGTAGTTCAAACTTAAATTACTAGAGTTCTAAAATCAAAATTAAAATACAAAATTAATACAAAACTAAACACTAAATATATTTTAAAACGACATTATAATTAAAACTCCCTAATTTCATTAGAGTCGATTTCCTTTTCACTCCGTTTATCCTTCTTGGTGTTTCTCTCTTCTTTAAATCTAAAATGGAACGATTCCAAAATTGATTGCTACTTCTTATAGATTCATGCCTCGCGTCTTGATTTTTGACTGTATGTCGCGATTGCTCCTTTGGCCGAGTTCCTTAGAGTGATAATTCTGAGATTATTTGGTCTGATTTCTTTGAAGTTCCAATCTGATTGTATTCTCGCTTCAAACTCGACTTTCTAAAATTGCCGATGATGATTTAGGATTTATAGAGATCGATTGTGGAAAAAAAATTGAATTGTCCTAAATTTACAATATTGTAAGTTTGAACTAGTCAAACTGAAAATTATGATTTTTGGATTTGGTCTTGATTTTAATTGTTAGCCTGGATTTTTTGATTCGAATTTGACATGGTTTTGGCTTGATTTTTTTTTATCGGCGTGAGTTTTTGGACTTTTCAACTTCGATATTTTGTGGCATTGGCCTAACTTTACGGCGTTGTTCAACCTTAAGATTTTTTTTCAAGTAAATCACCATTCTGTATTTCTTTGTACACTTAATTATTGTCTGAACCAATCAAAACTGACTTGAATTTGAATGCATTTCCTATGTATATATGTATATGTTTATACACACAAACATAGATATACACACACACACACACACACATGTGATGTGTGTATAGGTGTGTTGCTGAAAAGTTGCTTTGGCTGTCCATTTTTAGAATGCACTTGTATTTGATGTTACACTGCCCGATATGTATGTCTTCAAATTGATTTTGTTGCATTCTTGTGCTTGTGCAATTGCTTGGGCCTATACGGATTTTGCTTGTCCATGTTGCTAACCTTGTGTGTGTTCCGACTTTGTCTTCTTGTTTCATTGTGCACTTGAATTTTATGTGCACGTAAGCCTGGCTTGCACATATTTCATGAATGTTCTTTGTGCTTTGTGTGCCTGTGCATGAACTAGCTGGTTTGTGGCTTGCCTTTGAATTTGATTTGTGGTGTATTCTCTTTTCCTGGTTTTGTCCCGAACCGATTTGTACTAGCTTGGCTTGTCGCATCTTGTTGCATCTTGTCGAGCACTGGACTGGACATGTTATACCTGAATTGGACCCTTGTTGTTCATTTGAAATTGTACATTTGCATATTCTGGTTTTCTTAAACCTGACTTTGATGTGCATGTACTTGCTAGTTTGTACACTTTACTTGTCCTTGAACTAAATTGATTTTATTGTTATTTTTTGGGTTTTGTTGTGCACTTGAATTTCATGCATTGGTCTGAAACGTTTTGGGCCTAGCAATGTTTGTTTTTATCTTTATATGACCTTAGGGCATGTACAATGATACATATTTCATGTCTTAAGTTGCTCATGTACGCATTAGCTTGATTTTGAATTTCTGTCCCTCTAAGCTTTAAATGAACATGTCATGCTGGTCCTTACGTATACATGTTGCATTGGTCCATATTCGTTATTTTTGGTGCCTGTTTGGAATATGAAAAGAAATAAAAGCCAATTAACTGAGGCAATGTCGAGTCTAAATATATTTTTCTTGTTTTGCTTTCAATTTGTTCCTTTTTGCTTTTTATTGCATTGATGTTTGTCAAGTATAACAAGTTGATGTCTAGATGAAGGTTAGAGCAAGAAGATATAAAAGTTGTATTCCCGTGGGTGAGGAAATAGTGATAAAAAAATATTGTATACGAAAGAGTGTTGTACATGTGAGAGCATGAAACATTTATATAAAACATTGCATTAAAAATGTTGTGGGAGCATTTACTGTAATTCGCGATATTATACTATTAAAATATCATTGAAATGAAATATTTATTCTTTTATTTCTTTTTGTGATCTTGCAAACTGTTTAGTACTTCAACAAATGCATTTAAATATAAATGTGTATATATATAAGCATCAAACAAAAATCATAGACTACTATATTTTTTAATCTTCCCCTTTTGATGATAAGAAACATATATTAAAATTTTGTAACCATAGGCTAAGAAATGTGTTTGATGTGCCAAGAGCATAAGCTCCCCCTATTTAGATGCTTCCCCTACAAAGATACTCCCCATATACAATGTATGCATTAAAAAGTAAAAGATCCTTATTAATGCCTAGATGCTCAAGAAAAACCAAAAGCCTAAATGCTCGAGGGAGAAAAAATGAAAATTAATACGTAAAACAAGACTTGAACATGAGCAAGTTTGTAACGACCCAGTATTTTCAACCCTTCGCATCCGCACATGTCGGACTTGAATTGTTCAAAATACTGCGTTGTAAAATAAATTTGGCAAAACTCAGAATATGTAGTAAATAAATCACAGAATCACATACATATATCAGAACTCACAGCGGAAATAAAATATACAGTGGTTCATGAAGCCACTATAAAACTTTAACCAAATAGAATTTACATAGTTTAGAATCTGCAATATAGCTGTAGACATAAATAGAAACAGAGTCTTCCAATTTGATTGATTGCAAATAAGATAAAGACTGAAAGGCTTCCGGCAGTATGAATGATCTACGGGATGACATAACTCCGGAGAGAAACTGAAACTGCAACTCAGGCTGACCCGAGCGTAAAAATAAAACATAACACTCGAGTCAGGACATACATACTTATATAATGTAAGCTAATTCAAGTGTACTGTAATATAGAGCAAGTAACTTAAAGGATGCTTGGGACCGCCCATCCTCTAAGGATCCGTCAAACTATTTACTATGTAGTATATTGCGCTATTATACTAGTGTCTATTTATAAAATAAACTTACTTTTAAGTAGCGTTAAGGCTTTACATTTTCCACCTTAACACGTAATAGTCCCAGTAGTCCATCCAATATCATAGCTCCTCCTGATCGGGAAGCAACTAGAGGATACCACACGGGCTACGGGAGAAATCTAAACTCGTACAAGGCGCGGTATGGTAGGTGACACGGCACAACTAGGCAATGCCAGGGTAGATATACCAATTACGCATCCGGGCCGATGGTAACGCGAAGCCGCAGCAACCGCCCACCTCGAAACAACTCCCCAAATCAAAATAGAAGTGGCCACTGAATCAATCCAAAGTCATAGTATAATATCGAAGAGGAGTGTCCGATCAGAGGAATGACCTCATTAACCCGTCGATCGCTCCTGTTTTAGCCACCTTATGCCAACTCACGGGAGTCGGGTCCACGTATTTACCTTACAGGAAACGTCGCCACCAACCTACTTCATTCTAGAATCTCCACCGCGTACACGGTTAGTCAAAGTGGTTTTCGGTATCGACAGAGAGTATGTCCATATCCGATCCCGGTCTCTTTGCCAACCCATCGTTATTATAACACCGTGGTCTTTTAAAACAGTTTATACTTTAAAACCAAAATAAACATTTCTATTTCAAACTATAAACACGATATCATTCAAAACCCAAAACAATATGATACCGTTATATTCAAGTATAATTCTTTTCCAAAAACCATACTGCTTAAAATTTATAATATCTGGAAACCAAATATTTAAATTATATCTTCAAAACATAATATTTTGGAAATTTTACTTTAAAACCATAACTCCCAAACACAATGGTTTGGACATTCAACGGTATATAGAATAAATGGTTTAACTTTATGGTTACTTTGTAAAGAAGATAATTTACATAGCTTTACAAATATATTTCTTTATTTAAAGTTTTAAACCATAATTTAAATATTACTTCATGTTCCCAAAACCATTACAATTCCTATATATATATCCAATTGGAGTATTACTATTCAAAACTAAGGTTGGATTTTATTCTTTCAACAAATCAATGTTTTATTTTTTAGTCTTGAATATTCCCATAAATTCCATAAATAAAACTCCAAATTAGCCATTAAATATTTTCAAATTTACTTAATACTGGAATATTCATCTTAAATTTATTAAGGAAAATCCAGTTATAAATATCATATCTTAGGATTTTCCAAAACTTAAACATAAAATAAAATTTATCAAATTCCATAAATTTTAAAACAATCAAATTCTAGACTCTGTAGCACTTAGGAAATGCTACCTAAAGTTACGGGTAAAACTAGTCCAATTTCAAAAGACGGCATTTAAAAGCTGTAGTAGATTGTTTATCCTAATAAATATTTCCAAATATAACTTATTTATTTATTTATTTATTAACTGAAATCTTATTCTTTCAAAAATCCAGAATTTCCAAAATAAGTTATATTCCAAATTTTTATTCAAATATTTATTTATTTATTTATTAACATTTATAACTCATTCAAAACAATAAAAAATCCTTTAAAGATATTAAATCAAATATTTAACTTCCAAAATAATTTCAAATATTTCAGAAAATATTATAAGGACCACGGGCATGTATATAGTTTTCTAGCCTAGGTCAAGTGATACGGATTTATATCATTTCAATCCGTAATTTACAAACCCCGGGTTCTATCATTTCAAACCCGCAATCCCAAGTTAACAGTTAAGCAGTTAACAGAATGATTGAACAATAATAATCATTTAGGCCTATCATTTCAGCCCATAACAATCTAAATTTAACAGGGAACTTGCAGTGGTGATTTAAGCAGTAAATAAACAATAATATAATATAACTGCAGAAATAATACAACAGATAAATAAGTGATGTGATGTCAATTAAAAAGGGGTTCATTATTCTACATCATACTACAGACAGATAATATTTAAATAGAATTTTACATATACACTTGCCATAATTTACAGAATATATGTACATATGTCTGGTGAGAAATACTCACCTTAAACGCTGCAGTGGATCTAAATCAAACACGGTATCTACTTCGGGAAAAAAAACGGAAAGCACGATCAAACTTCGGCGGATGCAAAGCCTTGACTTAAATATATAAGATCCAAATACCAAGTACGCGAATTTAAAAATTACGGTCAAAGCAAAATTTCAGAACAACTGGAACGAATAGAATAAAAGAAATTTAGTTCAACTTGCTCGACTACTACAACCCGCTAACCGTCTCAACATATCCTAGGCCCATACTTCAACCGTACGCATGCATAAAATAAATTGAATAAATTGCAAAATAAATTGCAAATTTAATACAATTGATTGAATAAAAAGATGTTATGCACCCAAATAAAACAAATACATGTTTAGACATTATTAAATTATTTCTCACATTTTTAATCATATTTATCATGATCAATTATTTTCATTCTCATATATATTTATTTAAATAAAATGACAATATTGGCAACAAACACAATACTGTTCAAATTATTCGATTTAATCAAATGTAGCCACTAACTACATTCGAATTCATTAAATAATACTTTATTTCACATACATGTTCATCATGTTTAGGCACATTCATAATTATTTCTTCTTTTACTTTTATTATTAAACATTAAAAGGTGATTATTGGTATACATCGCCAATATCCTTTTATTAACCATAATAAATACAATCCATTGATATTTATCCACCCAAATTCTCAAATAAGTAGTTAAATTTATTTTTAACCATCTTAAATTTATTTCAACCATTAAAAATTGAAATAAATGTCATTTTATTATATTCACCCAAGATTTATTCATACAATATTGTTTATTTGAATTAAACAACATTTCATATCATTTTCTCCTTATCAATTTATCTTCTCCATTATTAAATTGTAATTCTTTTTTTTTCTTTCTATGCCTTCCTCTTCAAACTGCACTTTATCCAAATCCACAATACCACTAACTACATCATAACTACACTAATTCCATAGTCTAGCTTCCTACAATCAATTTATATCATTTCTTCCAGCCTACTACTAACAAAGTTCTATATGTATTTATAAATGGCACGGCATGATGGGGAAGTAGCCGAGCAAGGAAATCAGAGAACACAAGAAGGAGGAAGGAAAATTGGAAGAAGCAAAGAAATAAACAATGCAAATTATTTACCTGATAGAAGCTTGTACCAGAGAGGGACAGACAAGGAGATATGAAAACTTATGTGAATGAGGCAAAGTATTTATAGATAAACTTGCGAAATAAAAAGGGGAGATAAATAGGCAGGTTTGAAAACGTAAGAAATAAATGCAAGCGTTGATTTTTGAGTGCATGCGTTTAGGCAAGAGATTTATTTCCAGTTCTTCTTGTTTGAACTCTATACGAAAATTGTGATAAATGCATGCGTTGATTTCTCTTTCCAGTTTTATGTTTGAACGATATCACTCTTTTGGATTTTTTTTTTAGATAGCTTGCGTGATTTATACCAGTTATAATCTAAATTTAAAGCATGCGTTACTGCAAATTTGAACAGATTTGATTGAGGAAGCAAAACTTGAGCTCTTGCGTGATTTATGGTAAGCAATGAAAAAGCTTTTAACTGAAAAGGCAAAAGTAATAAATGCTTACATAAATATTTACTTGATCAATGGTTCGAAAAATTTATTTATTGCAAAACAAACGCAGTGGAAACAGAGAGATATAATGGGTATGCGAAAATTTGCAAAGATAGGCAAGATTAAATTTTGAATGCATTTAATTTAGGTGAGAGGAAAAATGGCAATTGGAAGAGTTGATATTTTTGTGGATAAGGCTGCGTGAATAAATGAATACAGTGACATGCTCAAGAAACAAATGGTAAGAGGCAAATGTCAAAATGTTAAAAGAATAAAATTTTGTGTCACGCGCAAAGGAAGGCAAATTTGATTTCCATATTCTTCTAATCAATTAATTCCCCTTTAATTGCCTTTAATTGATTTCAATTGATTACCTTATCCCTTTTAATTACCCTCCTTAATTGATTTCAATTAATTACCATATTACCAATTAATTATCCTCCTTTAATTACATACTCAAATTTGGTTACTAACTTAATTAGTTAATTAACCCTTTTTGTTAATTATCAATCCTGCGACGTCTCACATTAATCCGTCCGCTTTGTAGGCACTGGTAGCCGGACTGGTTACACGGGCAGATTTCTCCTACAAAATGGGATTAACCTCGTGTCCTCATGCCATTAACCAAAAGAATTAACTTATTTATCTTTCATCAATTTTATTAATTTGCATTAATTATTCAATAAATTAATTCTGGTCAACTACTGAAATTTTACAATTAATTTCTCTATTAATTGTCATAAATTTCTTTTTGAAATATCTATTAATTGTCATTAACTCCATTTTAAAATATCCGTATGTGCCTTTATTCAAGTTTTGAATTGCTAACTAGGAATAAGGTAGATTTATCAAATAAATTGATTGTAAGTTTCATTGTTTTAAATTGCTTAACAATGTTCACTGCTAACATAATTAATATGTCAAAATTGAGAATATTCCACCAACATGATTTGCATGTCATAACCTACCAAATTAACATAATTAATTAACTACTTTAATATGTTACAAATTTTCTCATTTTCATTATTTTTAGGGAATGGGTATAACAACAGATATTATGATAATATCCAAAACATTTAGTTACCACTCACTTCATTATACATTATAAAAATTTCCTTTTTTTTTCTTCTTCTTAAATTTAGTTACAAAAATCATATTAAATTAACGAGTTTAATTCTCTAAATTAAATATTTAAACAATATTGGTAAACACAATTTATATAAATTATATTTCTAAAAACAAAAAAATTAAAAGAAATAAATAGCTAAAAACTAGGGCTGTTACACTCTCCCCCACTTAAGAACTTTTCGTCCTCGAAAAGGAACAAAAGAAGAGAAACAAAGGAAGATAAGCTAGATAAACAAGAACTTTAAACGAATAGTTCCGGATTTGAAGCACGAAGAAGATCTTCTAGAATTGGTTTTACTCTTTTCAGTTCGACCGTCGGTCTATGGGTGGTAAGCGGTGCTCAGGCCCCGATGAGTAACAAAGATTTTTAAAGATTATAGAAAAGATTTCTAAATAGACTGGTATAAGCAATAGCCTCCTCATTCTGTAGCAGATAGGGAAACCAAGGACACTTAAAGATAGTTTGAAAACAAATAAGATAATAAATTTGCAATCATAATGCTTTGAAATCATTAAATTTATAAATTTGGAAATCATGCTACTAAAATCATAATACCTTTAAAATAATCTTCATTTATACCTTTTAAATTCAATGCCAAACAATATTCATTTCAAGGTTGAAATATTCCTAAGTTCATTTATAAAAAAAATTTCCAAAACATTTTATTTTTAGAAACAGCAGCACTCATAATATGCTATAGTAGATATAATAGTATTCCTAATCAGTTTATTATGTACTTAACTCTGAATTTTAACAAATAACCTAACACTTTATTAAAAATACTTATCTTATAAATAAGATATTCCTTCAATAAGTTACCCTTGAATTTCCATTTGAAAACCAATTCTCAATTATCAAAATTTAGTGATATTAGAATACGTCTTAACTATTTATTTAGACATCAATTAAACTATGATTTGAAGATATATAATCCTTACTCCAAAAATATCCCTTTCAAATATATTTTCCTTATTCAAAGATACCTTGTTTATTACACAAACATATTCATTTCAGGAAATAACCTTTTATTAAAATCTCTTGGTTAGATTTACGGATCCATATTAAATTAATTTGATTATTAAGACATTTGAATAAAATTCCTTAAATTCCTTTTCCTTATTTATCCCCATTAATCTTTTATAACTAAAATTTAAGTGTATAATATTTATTATAACCACTCAAATTTTATTCATAAAATCCTTTTATATTGTATATTATCCAATTACATGTTAACTTTTGAAAATCAAGGTAAGTTATATTAAATGAAATTGGGTGTTATACAAATAAAACTTTCAATTTAATTATCTCCAATTGGAACCTTTTTATTCAAATTTTTGTTATTATATTTATTTTCCTTCCTCAAGATAAACTTTAAGAATTAAATTCCTGATTCCCTTCAAACCATTTAGAGATAACTAAATATATATACCTAATATGTCAAATCAAATTTAAATTATATATCTATATATATTAAGTCATACTTTAGAAATTCAAATCAATTAAAATCTCAAGGAAACACTGTAGCCAGACTACAGAATGGTCTTTTCACTTCGAAACTCGAAAATGAATGTCGATGATGCTGCAGTCATCACCGAAATTATTTTCCAGCGACAAAGAGAAAAGCACTAATTTTAAAATTTCTTTGGAAACAAATTTCTATACAAAAATACTTATTACATCCTTTTAAAATTTAAACACAAGGTTTGAAATCATCAGAAATTGAATTCTCAAGTTCTTGTTTTAAGTTCATTTCTGTTTCCAAATTAATTTATAACCATTGTTTTATATTCAATTATTTATTTTAGCCAAAACACATGGTTTACAAAATCAAAAATAAATCAAAACTATTATCTCTTGACAAATAGTTAAATTAATTATAAAATTTTGAAAATTATACTCATATATATAATATTAGATTTTAATTTCAAATATAGGAATAAACTTCTCAAACCAGGATAGAGACTCAAATTTGATGAACTCAAATCAAATAGAATTCAAGATAAATTGAAATCAGAAGATCAGAATAAGGAAACTGGGTAAGTCTATATAAGTCGCGGACAACCTTGACCTAGTCATCCGTGACTTAAAGAGCCATATCGATGTGGTTGGGGTAAATCTACATTTGATCCGAAGAGATAGAATTTGGAATAACCAAAGATACTAGCATATAAACCGAGGATAAATATAAATCTCCGGTGAATCAATGCTAATGGTAAAGGAGTTTCACCCCTTTATTAGAATAATGGCGAGACCGCCAATTTACAATAAAGATCATCCGAAGTGGAGTTATGAGATACTCCAGAATCTAAAGCAGATGAAAAAGTGAGGGATACGAATGAGCTTTGGAACCGTAGGGAATGTTCCAAAATTCGAAAAGAGAGTGGTTCAATCTCGAATGAACGTGATTCTGTAAATCAAATTTACCATACATTCTAAGTTTTGCCTAGAACCAAAGCTCTGATACCAAATGTAACGACCCAGTATTTTCAACCCTTCGCATCCGCACATGTCGGACTTGAATTGTTCAAAATACTGCGTTGTAAAATAAATTTGGCAAAACTCAGAATATGTAGTAAATAAATCACAGAATCACATACATATATCAGAACTCACAGCGGAAATAAAATATACAGTGGTTCATGAAGCCACTATAAAACTTTAACCAAATAGAATTTACATAGTTTAGAATCTGCAATACAGCTGTAGACATAAATAGAAACAGAGTCTTCCAATTTGATTGATTGCAAATAAGATAAAGACTGAAAGGCTTCCGGCAGTATGAATGATCTACGGGATGACATAACTCCGGAGAGAAACTGAAACTGCAACTCAGGCTGACCCGAGCGTAAAAATAAAACATAACACTCGAGTCAGGACATACATACTTATATAATGTAAGCTAATTCAAGTGTACTGTAATATAGAGCAAGTAACTTAAAGGATGCTTGGGACCGCCCATCCTCTAAGGATCCGTCAAACTATTTACTATGTAGTATATTGCGCTATTATACTAGTGTCTATTTATAAAATAAACTTACTTTTAAGTAGCGTTAAGGCTTTACATTTTCCACCTTAACACGTAATAGTCCCAGTAGTCCATCCAATATCATAGCTCCTCCTGATCGGGAAGCAACTAGAGGATACCACACGGGCTACGGGAGAAATCTAAACTCGTACAAGGCGCGGTATGGTAGGTGACACGGCACAACTAGGCAATGCCAGGGTAGATATACCAATTACGCATCCGGGCCGATGGTAACGCGAAGCCGCAGCAACCGCCCACCTCGAAACAACTCCCCAAATCAAAATAGAAGTGGCCACTGAATCAATCCAAAGTCATAGTATAATATCGAAGAGGAGTGTCCGATCAGAGGAATGACCTCATTAACCCGTCGATCGCTCCTGTTTTAGCCACCTTATGCCAACTCACGGGAGTCGGGTCCACGTATTTACCTTACAGGAAACGTCGCCACCAACCTACTTCATTCTAGAATCTCCACCGCGTACACGGTTAGTCAAAGTGGTTTTCGGTATCGACAGAGAGTATGTCCATATCCGATCCCGGTCTCTTTGCCAACCCATCGTTATTATAACACCGTGGTCTTTTAAAACAGTTTATACTTTAAAACCAAAATAAACATTTCTATTTCAAACTATAAACACGATATCATTCAAAACCCAAAACAATATGATACCGTTATATTCAAGTATAATTCTTTTCCAAAAACCATACTGCTTAAAATTTATAATATCTGGAAACCAAATATTTAAATTATATCTTCAAAACATAATATTTTGGAAATTTTACTTTAAAACCATAACTCCCAAACACAATGGTTTGGACATTCAACGGTATATAGAATAAATGGTTTAACTTTATGGTTACTTTGTAAAGAAGATAATTTACATAGCTTTACAAATATATTTCTTTATTTAAAGTTTTAAACCATAATTTAAATATTACTTCATGTTCCCAAAACCATTACAATTCCTATATATATATCCAATTGGAGTATTACTATTCAAAACTAAGGTTGGATTTTATTCTTTCAACAAATCAATGTTTTATTTTTTAGTCTTGAATATTCCCATAAATTCCATAAATAAAACTCCAAATTAGCCATTAAATATTTTCAAATTTACTTAATACTGGAATATTCATCTTAAATTTATTAAGGAAAATCCAGTTATAAATATCATATCTTAGGATTTTCCAAAACTTAAACATAAAATAAAATTTATCAAATTCCATAAATTTTAAAACAATCAAATTCTAGACTCTGTAGCACTTAGGAAATGCTACCTAAAGTTACGGGTAAAACTAGTCCAATTTCAAAAGACGGCATTTAAAAGCTGTAGTAGATTGTTTATCCTAATAAATATTTCCAAATATAACTTATTTATTTATTTATTTATTAACTGAAATCTTATTCTTTCAAAAATCCAGAATTTCCAAAATAAGTTATATTCCAAATTTTTATTCAAATATTTATTTATTTATTTATTAACATTTATAACTCATTCAAAACAATAAAAAATCCTTTAAAGATATTAAATCAAATATTTAACTTCCAAAATAATTTCAAATATTTCAGAAAATATTATAAGGACCACGGGCATGTATATAGTTTTCTAGCCTAGGTCAAGTGATACGGATTTATATCATTTCAATCCGTAATTTACAAACCCCGGGTTCTATCATTTCAAACCCGCAATCCCAAGTTAACAGTTAAGCAGTTAACAGAATGATTGAACAATAATAATCATTTAGGCCTATCATTTCAGCCCATAACAATCTAAATTTAACAGGGAACTTGCAGTGGTGATTTAAGCAGTAAATAAACAATAATATAATATAACTGCAGAAATAATACAACAGATAAATAAGTGATGTGATGTCAATTAAAAAGGGGTTCATTATTCTACATCATACTACAGACAGATAATATTTAAATAGAATTTTACATATACACTTGCCATAATTTACAGAATATATGTACATATGTCTGGTGAGAAATACTCACCTTAAACGCTGCAGTGGATCTAAATCAAACACGGTATCTACTTCGGGAAAAAAAAGGGAAAGCACGATCAAACTTCGGCGGATGCAAAGCCTTGACTTAAATATATAAGATCCAAATACCAAGTACGCGAATTTAAAAATTACGGTCAAAGCAAAATTTCAGAACAACTGGAACGAATAGAATAAAAGAAATTTAGTTCAACTTGCTCGACTACTACAACCCGCTAACCGTCTCAACATATCCTAGGCCCATACTTCAACCGTACGCATGCATAAAATAAATTGAATAAATTGCAAAATAAATTGCAAATTTAATACAATTGATTGAATAAAAAGATGTTATGCACCCAAATAAAACAAATACATGTTTAGACATTATTAAATTATTTCTCACATTTTTAATCATATTTATCATGATCAATTATTTTCATTCTCATATATATTTATTTAAATAAAATGACAATATTGGCAACAAACACAATACTGTTCAAATTATTCGATTTAATCAAATGTAGCCACTAACTACATTCGAATTCATTAAATAATACTTTATTTCACATACATGTTCATCATGTTTAGGCACATTCATAATTATTTCTTCTTTTACTTTTATTATTAAACATTAAAAGGTGATTATTGGTATACATCGCCAATATCCTTTTATTAACCATAATAAATACAATCCATTGATATTTATCCACCCAAATTCTCAAATAAGTAGTTAAATTTATTTTTAACCATCTTAAATTTATTTCAACCATTAAAAATTGAAATAAATGTCATTTTATTATATTCACCCAAGATTTATTCATACAATATTGTTTATTTGAATTAAACAACATTTCATATCATTTTCTCCTTATCAATTTATCTTCTCCATTATTAAATTGTAATTCTTTTTTTTTCTTTCTATGCCTTCCTCTTCAAACTGCACTTTATCCAAATCCACAATACCACTAACTACATCATAACTACACTAATTCCATAGTCTAGCTTCCTACAATCAATTTATATCATTTCTTCCAGCCTACTACTAACAAAGTTCTATATGTATTTATAAATGGCACGGCATGATGGGGAAGTAGCCGAGCAAGGAAATCAGAGAACACAAGAAGGAGGAAGGAAAATTGGAAGAAGCAAAGAAATAAACAATGCAAATTATTTACCTGATAGAAGCTTGTACCAGAGAGGGACAGACAAGGAGATATGAAAACTTATGTGAATGAGGCAAAGTATTTATAGATAAACTTGCGAAATAAAAAGGGGAGATAAATAGGCAGGTTTGAAAACGTAAGAAATAAATGCAAGCGTTGATTTTTGAGTGCATGCGTTTAGGCAAGAGATTTATTTCCAGTTCTTCTTGTTTGAACTCTATACGAAAATTGTGATAAATGCATGCGTTGATTTCTCTTTCCAGTTTTATGTTTGAACGATATCACTCTTTTGGATTTTTTTTTTAGATAGCTTGCGTGATTTATACCAGTTATAATCTAAATTTAAAGCATGCGTTACTGCAAATTTGAACAGATTTGATTGAGGAAGCAAAACTTGAGCTCTTGCGTGATTTATGGTAAGCAATGAAAAAGCTTTTAACTGAAAAGGCAAAAGTAATAAATGCTTACATAAATATTTACTTGATCAATGGTTCGAAAAATTTATTTATTGCAAAACAAACGCAGTGGAAACAGAGAGATATAATGGGTATGCGAAAATTTGCAAAGATAGGCAAGATTAAATTTTGAATGCATTTAATTTAGGTGAGAGGAAAAATGGCAATTGGAAGAGTTGATATTTTTGTGGATAAGGCTGCGTGAATAAATGAATACAGTGACATGCTCAAGAAACAAATGGTAAGAGGCAAATGTCAAAATGTTAAAAGAATAAAATTTTGTGTCACGCGCAAAGGAAGGCAAATTTGATTTCCATATTCTTCTAATCAATTAATTCCCCTTTAATTGCCTTTAATTGATTTCAATTGATTACCTTATCCCTTTTAATTACCCTCCTTAATTGATTTCAATTAATTACCATATTACCAATTAATTATCCTCCTTTAATTACATACTCAAATTTGGTTACTAACTTAATTAGTTAATTAACCCTTTTTGTTAATTATCAATCCTGCGACGTCTCACATTAATCCGTCCGCTTTGTAGGCACTGGTAGCCGGACTGGTTACACGGGCAGATTTCTCCTACAAAATGGGATTAACCTCGTGTCCTCATGCCATTAACCAAAAGAATTAACTTATTTATCTTTCATCAATTTTATTAATTTGCATTAATTATTCAATAAATTAATTCTGGTCAACTACTGAAATTTTACAATTAATTTCTCTATTAATTGTCATAAATTTCTTTTTGAAATATCTATTAATTGTCATTAACTCCATTTTAAAATATCCGTATGTGCCTTTATTCAAGTTTTGAATTGCTAACTAGGAATAAGGTAGATTTATCAAATAAATTGATTGTAAGTTTCATTGTTTTAAATTGCTTAACAATGTTCACTGCTAACATAATTAATATGTCAAAATTGAGAATATTCCACCAACATGATTTGCATGTCATAACCTACCAAATTAACATAATTAATTAACTACTTTAATATGTTACAAATTTTCTCATTTTCATTATTTTTAGGGAATGGGTATAACAACAGATATTATGATAATATCCAAAACATTTAGTTACCACTCACTTCATTATACATTATAAAAATTTCCTTTTTTTTTCTTCTTCTTAAATTTAGTTACAAAAATCATATTAAATTAACGAGTTTAATTCTCTAAATTAAATATTTAAACAATATTGGTAAACACAATTTATATAAATTATATTTCTAAAAACAAAAAAATTAAAAGAAATAAATAGCTAAAAACTAGGGCTGTTACACTCTCCCCCACTTAAGAACTTTTCGTCCTCGAAAAGGAACAAAAGAAGAGAAACAAAGGAAGATAAGCTAGATAAACAAGAACTTTAAACGAATAGTTCCGGATTTGAAGCACGAAGAAGATCTTCTAGAATTGGTTTTACTCTTTTCAGTTCGACCGTCGGTCTATGGGTGGTAAGCGGTGCTCAGGCCCCGATGAGTAACAAAGATTTTTAAAGATTATAGAAAAGATTTCTAAATAGACTGGTATAAGCAATAGCCTCCTCATTCTGTAGCAGATAGGGAAACCAAGGACACTTAAAGATAGTTTGAAAACAAATAAGATAATAAATTTGCAATCATAATGCTTTGAAATCATTAAATTTATAAATTTGGAAATCATGCTACTAAAATCATAATACCTTTAAAATAATCTTCATTTATACCTTTTAAATTCAATGCCAAACAATATTCATTTCAAGGTTGAAATATTCCTAAGTTCATTTATAAAAAAAATTTCCAAAACATTTTATTTTTAGAAACAGCAGCACTCATAATATGCTATAGTAGATATAATAGTATTCCTAATCAGTTTATTATGTACTTAACTCTGAATTTTAACAAATAACCTAACACTTTATTAAAAATACTTATCTTATAAATAAGATATTCCTTCAATAAGTTACCCTTGAATTTCCATTTGAAAACCAATTCTCAATTATCAAAATTTAGTGATATTAGAATACGTCTTAACTATTTATTTAGACATCAATTAAACTATGATTTGAAGATATATAATCCTTACTCCAAAAATATCCCTTTCAAATATATTTTCCTTATTCAAAGATACCTTGTTTATTACACAAACATATTCATTTCAGGAAATAACCTTTTATTAAAATCTCTTGGTTAGATTTACGGATCCATATTAAATTAATTTGATTATTAAGACATTTGAATAAAATTCCTTAAATTCCTTTTCCTTATTTATCCCCATTAATCTTTTATAACTAAAATTTAAGTGTATAATATTTATTATAACCACTCAAATTTTATTCATAAAATCCTTTTATATTGTATATTATCCAATTACATGTTAACTTTTGAAAATCAAGGTAAGTTATATTAAATGAAATTGGGTGTTATACAAATAAAACTTTCAATTTAATTATCTCCAATTGGAACCTTTTTATTCAAATTTTTGTTATTATATTTATTTTCCTTCCTCAAGATAAACTTTAAGAATTAAATTCCTGATTCCCTTCAAACCATTTAGAGATAACTAAATATATATACCTAATATGTCAAATCAAATTTAAATTATATATCTATATATATTAAGTCATACTTTAGAAATTCAAATCAATTAAAATCTCAAGGAAACACTGTAGCCAGACTACAGAATGGTCTTTTCACTTCGAAACTCGAAAATGAATGTCGATGATGCTGCAGTCATCACCGAAATTATTTTCCAGCGACAAAGAGAAAAGCACTAATTTTAAAATTTCTTTGGAAACAAATTTCTATACAAAAATACTTATTACATCCTTTTAAAATTTAAACACAAGGTTTGAAATCATCAGAAATTGAATTCTCAAGTTCTTGTTTTAAGTTCATTTCTGTTTCCAAATTAATTTATAACCATTGTTTTATATTCAATTATTTATTTTAGCCAAAACACATGGTTTACAAAATCAAAAATAAATCAAAACTATTATCTCTTGACAAATAGTTAAATTAATTATAAAATTTTGAAAATTATACTCATATATATAATATTAGATTTTAATTTCAAATATAGGAATAAACTTCTCAAACCAGGATAGAGACTCAAATTTGATGAACTCAAATCAAATAGAATTCAAGATAAATTGAAATCAGAAGATCAGAATAAGGAAACTGGGTAAGTCTATATAAGTCGCGGACAACCTTGACCTAGTCATCCGTGACTTAAAGAGCCATATCGATGTGGTTGGGGTAAATCTACATTTGATCCGAAGAGATAGAATTTGGAATAACCAAAGATACTAGCATATAAACCGAGGATAAATATAAATCTCCGGTGAATCAATGCTAATGGTAAAGGAGTTTCACCCCTTTATTAGAATAATGGCGAGACCGCCAATTTACAATAAAGATCATCCGAAGTGGAGTTATGAGATACTCCAGAATCTAAAGCAGATGAAAAAGTGAGGGATACGAATGAGCTTTGGAACCGTAGGGAATGTTCCAAAATTCGAAAAGAGAGTGGTTCAATCTCGAATGAACGTGATTCTGTAAATCAAATTTACCATACATTCTAAGTTTTGCCTAGAACCAAAGCTCTGATACCAAATGTAACGACCCAGTATTTTCAACCCTTCGCATCCGCACATGTCGGACTTGAATTGTTCAAAATACTGCGTTGTAAAATAAATTTGGCAAAACTCAGAATATGTAGTAAATAAATCACAGAATCACATACATATATCAGAACTCACAGCGGAAATAAAATATACAGTGGTTCATGAAGCCACTATAAAACTTTAACCAAATAGAATTTACATAGTTTAGAATCTGCAATACAGCTGTAGACATAAATAGAAACAGAGTCTTCCAATTTGATTGATTGCAAATAAGATAAAGACTGAAAGGCTTCCGGCAGTATGAATGATCTACGGGATGACATAACTCCGGAGAGAAACTGAAACTGCAACTCAGGCTGACCCGAGCGTAAAAATAAAACATAACACTCGAGTCAGGACATACATACTTATATAATGTAAGCTAATTCAAGTGTACTGTAATATAGAGCAAGTAACTTAAAGGATGCTTGGGACCGCCCATCCTCTAAGGATCCGTCAAACTATTTACTATGTAGTATATTGCGCTATTATACTAGTGTCTATTTATAAAATAAACTTACTTTTAAGTAGCGTTAAGGCTTTACATTTTCCACCTTAACACGTAATAGTCCCAGTAGTCCATCCAATATCATAGCTCCTCCTGATCGGGAAGCAACTAGAGGATACCACACGGGCTACGGGAGAAATCTAAACTCGTACAAGGCGCGGTATGGTAGGTGACACGGCACAACTAGGCAATGCCAGGGTAGATATACCAATTACGCATCCGGGCCGATGGTAACGCGAAGCCGCAGCAACCGCCCACCTCGAAACAACTCCCCAAATCAAAATAGAAGTGGCCACTGAATCAATCCAAAGTCATAGTATAATATCGAAGAGGAGTGTCCGATCAGAGGAATGACCTCATTAACCCGTCGATCGCTCCTGTTTTAGCCACCTTATGCCAACTCACGGGAGTCGGGTCCACGTATTTACCTTACAGGAAACGTCGCCACCAACCTACTTCATTCTAGAATCTCCACCGCGTACACGGTTAGTCAAAGTGGTTTTCGGTATCGACAGAGAGTATGTCCATATCCGATCCCGGTCTCTTTGCCAACCCATCGTTATTATAACACCGTGGTCTTTTAAAACAGTTTATACTTTAAAACCAAAATAAACATTTCTATTTCAAACTATAAACACGATATCATTCAAAACCCAAAACAATATGATACCGTTATATTCAAGTATAATTCTTTTCCAAAAACCATACTGCTTAAAATTTATAATATCTGGAAACCAAATATTTAAATTATATCTTCAAAACATAATATTTTGGAAATTTTACTTTAAAACCATAACTCCCAAACACAATGGTTTGGACATTCAACGGTATATAGAATAAATGGTTTAACTTTATGGTTACTTTGTAAAGAAGATAATTTACATAGCTTTACAAATATATTTCTTTATTTAAAGTTTTAAACCATAATTTAAATATTACTTCATGTTCCCAAAACCATTACAATTCCTATATATATATCCAATTGGAGTATTACTATTCAAAACTAAGGTTGGATTTTATTCTTTCAACAAATCAATGTTTTATTTTTTAGTCTTGAATATTCCCATAAATTCCATAAATAAAACTCCAAATTAGCCATTAAATATTTTCAAATTTACTTAATACTGGAATATTCATCTTAAATTTATTAAGGAAAATCCAGTTATAAATATCATATCTTAGGATTTTCCAAAACTTAAACATAAAATAAAATTTATCAAATTCCATAAATTTTAAAACAATCAAATTCTAGACTCTGTAGCACTTAGGAAATGCTACCTAAAGTTACGGGTAAAACTAGTCCAATTTCAAAAGACGGCATTTAAAAGCTGTAGTAGATTGTTTATCCTAATAAATATTTCCAAATATAACTTATTTATTTATTTATTTATTAACTGAAATCTTATTCTTTCAAAAATCCAGAATTTCCAAAATAAGTTATATTCCAAATTTTTATTCAAATATTTATTTATTTATTTATTAACATTTATAACTCATTCAAAACAATAAAAAATCCTTTAAAGATATTAAATCAAATATTTAACTTCCAAAATAATTTCAAATATTTCAGAAAATATTATAAGGACCACGGGCATGTATATAGTTTTCTAGCCTAGGTCAAGTGATACGGATTTATATCATTTCAATCCGTAATTTACAAACCCCGGGTTCTATCATTTCAAACCCGCAATCCCAAGTTAACAGTTAAGCAGTTAACAGAATGATTGAACAATAATAATCATTTAGGCCTATCATTTCAGCCCATAACAATCTAAATTTAACAGGGAACTTGCAGTGGTGATTTAAGCAGTAAATAAACAATAATATAATATAACTGCAGAAATAATACAACAGATAAATAAGTGATGTGATGTCAATTAAAAAGGGGTTCATTATTCTACATCATACTACAGACAGATAATATTTAAATAGAATTTTACATATACACTTGCCATAATTTACAGAATATATGTACATATGTCTGGTGAGAAATACTCACCTTAAACGCTGCAGTGGATCTAAATCAAACACGGTATCTACTTCGGGAAAAAAAAGGGAAAGCACGATCAAACTTCGGCGGATGCAAAGCCTTGACTTAAATATATAAGATCCAAATACCAAGTACGCGAATTTAAAAATTACGGTCAAAGCAAAATTTCAGAACAACTGGAACGAATAGAATAAAAGAAATTTAGTTCAACTTGCTCGACTACTACAACCCGCTAACCGTCTCAACATATCCTAGGCCCATACTTCAACCGTACGCATGCATAAAATAAATTGAATAAATTGCAAAATAAATTGCAAATTTAATACAATTGATTGAATAAAAAGATGTTATGCACCCAAATAAAACAAATACATGTTTAGACATTATTAAATTATTTCTCACATTTTTAATCATATTTATCATGATCAATTATTTTCATTCTCATATATATTTATTTAAATAAAATGACAATATTGGCAACAAACACAATACTGTTCAAATTATTCGATTTAATCAAATGTAGCCACTAACTACATTCGAATTCATTAAATAATACTTTATTTCACATACATGTTCATCATGTTTAGGCACATTCATAATTATTTCTTCTTTTACTTTTATTATTAAACATTAAAAGGTGATTATTGGTATACATCGCCAATATCCTTTTATTAACCATAATAAATACAATCCATTGATATTTATCCACCCAAATTCTCAAATAAGTAGTTAAATTTATTTTTAACCATCTTAAATTTATTTCAACCATTAAAAATTGAAATAAATGTCATTTTATTATATTCACCCAAGATTTATTCATACAATATTGTTTATTTGAATTAAACAACATTTCATATCATTTTCTCCTTATCAATTTATCTTCTCCATTATTAAATTGTAATTCTTTTTTTTTCTTTCTATGCCTTCCTCTTCAAACTGCACTTTATCCAAATCCACAATACCACTAACTACATCATAACTACACTAATTCCATAGTCTAGCTTCCTACAATCAATTTATATCATTTCTTCCAGCCTACTACTAACAAAGTTCTATATGTATTTATAAATGGCACGGCATGATGGGGAAGTAGCCGAGCAAGGAAATCAGAGAACACAAGAAGGAGGAAGGAAAATTGGAAGAAGCAAAGAAATAAACAATGCAAATTATTTACCTGATAGAAGCTTGTACCAGAGAGGGACAGACAAGGAGATATGAAAACTTATGTGAATGAGGCAAAGTATTTATAGATAAACTTGCGAAATAAAAAGGGGAGATAAATAGGCAGGTTTGAAAACGTAAGAAATAAATGCAAGCGTTGATTTTTGAGTGCATGCGTTTAGGCAAGAGATTTATTTCCAGTTCTTCTTGTTTGAACTCTATACGAAAATTGTGATAAATGCATGCGTTGATTTCTCTTTCCAGTTTTATGTTTGAACGATATCACTCTTTTGGATTTTTTTTTAGATAGCTTGCGTGATTTATACCAGTTATAATCTAAATTTAAAGCATGCGTTACTGCAAATTTGAACAGATTTGATTGAGGAAGCAAAACTTGAGCTCTTGCGTGATTTATGGTAAGCAATGAAAAAGCTTTTAACTGAAAAGGCAAAAGTAATAAATGCTTA
This sequence comes from Allium cepa, assembly GCA_030765085.1. Classification (NCBI taxonomy): domain Eukaryota; kingdom Viridiplantae; phylum Streptophyta; class Magnoliopsida; order Asparagales; family Amaryllidaceae; genus Allium; species Allium cepa. The sequence goes on from CM060940.1 coordinate 689,744,369, forward strand.
CATAAATATTTACTTGATCAATGGTTCGAAAAATTTATTTATTGCAAAACAAACGCAGTGGAAACAGAGAGATATAATGGGTATGCGAAAATTTGCAAAGATAGGCAAGATTAAATTTTGAATGCATTTAATTTAGGTGAGAGGAAAAATGGCAATTGGAAGAGTTGATATTTTTGTGGATAAGGCTGCGTGAATAAATGAATACAGTGACATGCTCAAGAAACAAATGGTAAGAGGCAAATGTCAAAATGTTAAAAGAATAAAATTTTGTGTCACGCGCAAAGGAAGGCAAATTTGATTTCCATATTCTTCTAATCAATTAATTCCCCTTTAATTGCCTTTAATTGATTTCAATTGATTACCTTATCCCTTTTAATTACCCTCCTTAATTGATTTCAATTAATTACCATATTACCAATTAATTATCCTCCTTTAATTACATACTCAAATTTGGTTACTAACTTAATTAGTTAATTAACCCTTTTTGTTAATTATCAATCCTGCGACGTCTCACATTAATCCGTCCGCTTTGTAGGCACTGGTAGCCGGACTGGTTACACGGGCAGATTTCTCCTACAAAATGGGATTAACCTCGTGTCCTCATGCCATTAACCAAAAGAATTAACTTATTTATCTTTCATCAATTTTATTAATTTGCATTAATTATTCAATAAATTAATTCTGGTCAACTACTGAAATTTTACAATTAATTTCTCTATTAATTGTCATAAATTTCTTTTTGAAATATCTATTAATTGTCATTAACTCCATTTTAAAATATCCGTATGTGCCTTTATTCAAGTTTTGAATTGCTAACTAGGAATAAGGTAGATTTATCAAATAAATTGATTGTAAGTTTCATTGTTTTAAATTGCTTAACAATGTTCACTGCTAACATAATTAATATGTCAAAATTGAGAATATTCCACCAACATGATTTGCATGTCATAACCTACCAAATTAACATAATTAATTAACTACTTTAATATGTTACAAATTTTCTCCTTTTCATTATTTTTAGGGAATGGGTATAACAACAGATATTATGATAATATCCAAAACATTTAGTTACCACTCACTTCATTATACATTATAAAAATTTCCTTTTTTTTTCTTCTTCTTAAATTTAGTTACAAAAATCATATTAAATTAACGAGTTTAATTCTCTAAATTAAATATTTAAACAATATTGGTAAACACAATTTATATAAATTATATTTCTAAAAACAAAAAAATTAAAAGAAATAAATAGCTAAAAACTAGGGCTGTTACACTCTCCCCCACTTAAGAACTTTTCGTCCTCGAAAAGGAACAAAAGAAGAGAAACAAAGGAAGATAAGCTAGATAAACAAGAACTTTAAACGAATAGTTCCGGATTTGAAGCACGAAGAAGATCTTCTAGAATTGGTTTTACTCTTTTCAGTTCGACCGTCGGTCTATGGGTGGTAAGCGGTGCTCAGGCCCCGATGAGTAACAAAGATTTTTAAAGATTATAGAAAAGATTTCTAAATAGACTGGTATAAGCAATAGCCTCCTCATTCTGTAGCAGATAGGGAAACCAAGGACACTTAAAGATAGTTTGAAAACAAATAAGATAATAAATTTGCAATCATAATGCTTTGAAATCATTAAATTTATAAATTTGGAAATCATGCTACTAAAATCATAATACCTTTAAAATAATCTTCATTTATACCTTTTAAATTCAATGCCAAACAATATTCATTTCAAGGTTGAAATATTCCTAAGTTCATTTATAAAAAAAATTTCCAAAACATTTTATTTTTAGAAACAGCAGCACTCATAATATGCTATAGTAGATATAATAGTATTCCTAATCAGTTTATTATGTACTTAACTCTGAATTTTAACAAATAACCTAACACTTTATTAAAAATACTTATCTTATAAATAAGATATTCCTTCAATAAGTTACCCTTGAATTTCCATTTGAAAACCAATTCTCAATTATCAAAATTTAGTGATATTAGAATACGTCTTAACTATTTATTTAGACATCAATTAAACTATGATTTGAAGATATATAATCCTTACTCCAAAAATATCCCTTTCAAATATATTTTCCTTATTCAAAGATACCTTGTTTATTACACAAACATATTCATTTCAGGAAATAACCTTTTATTAAAATCTCTTGGTTAGATTTACGGATCCATATTAAATTAATTTGATTATTAAGACATTTGAATAAAATTCCTTAAATTCCTTTTCCTTATTTATCCCCATTAATCTTTTATAACTAAAATTTAAGTGTATAATATTTATTATAACCACTCAAATTTTATTCATAAAATCCTTTTATATTGTATATTATCCAATTACATGTTAACTTTTGAAAATCAAGGTAAGTTATATTAAATGAAATTGGGTGTTATACAAATAAAACTTTCAATTTAATTATCTCCAATTGGAACCTTTTTATTCAAATTTTTGTTATTATATTTATTTTCCTTCCTCAAGATAAACTTTAAGAATTAAATTCCTGATTCCCTTCAAACCATTTAGAGATAACTAAATATATATACCTAATATGTCAAATCAAATTTAAATTATATATCTATATATATTAAGTCATACTTTAGAAATTCAAATCAATTAAAATCTCAAGGAAACACTGTAGCCAGACTACAGAATGGTCTTTTCACTTCGAAACTCGAAAATGAATGTCGATGATGCTGCAGTCATCACCGAAATTATTTTCCAGCGACAAAGAGAAAAGCACTAATTTTAAAATTTCTTTGGAAACAAATTTCTATACAAAAATACTTATTACATCCTTTTAAAATTTAAACACAAGGTTTGAAATCATCAGAAATTGAATTCTCAAGTTCTTGTTTTAAGTTCATTTCTGTTTCCAAATTAATTTATAACCATTGTTTTATATTCAATTATTTATTTTAGCCAAAACACATGGTTTACAAAATCAAAAATAAATCAAAACTATTATCTCTTGACAAATAGTTAAATTAATTATAAAATTTTGAAAATTATACTCATATATATAATATTAGATTTTAATTTCAAATATAGGAATAAACTTCTCAAACCAGGATAGAGACTCAAATTTGATGAACTCAAATCAAATAGAATTCAAGATAAATTGAAATCAGAAGATCAGAATAAGGAAACTGGGTAAGTCTATATAAGTCGCGGACAACCTTGACCTAGTCATCCGTGACTTAAAGAGCCATATCGATGTGGTTGGGGTAAATCTACATTTGATCCGAAGAGATAGAATTTGGAATAACCAAAGATACTAGCATATAAACCGAGGATAAATATAAATCTCCGGTGAATCAATGCTAATGGTAAAGGAGTTTCACCCCTTTATTAGAATAATGGCGAGACCGCCAATTTACAATAAAGATCATCCGAAGTGGAGTTATGAGATACTCCAGAATCTAAAGCAGATGAAAAAGTGAGGGATACGAATGAGCTTTGGAACCGTAGGGAATGTTCCAAAATTCGAAAAGAGAGTGGTTCAATCTCGAATGAACGTGATTCTGTAAATCAAATTTACCATACATTCTAAGTTTTGCCTAGAACCAAAGCTCTGATACCAAATGTAACGACCCAGTATTTTCAACCCTTCGCATCCGCACATGTCGGACTTGAATTGTTCAAAATACTGCGTTGTAAAATAAATTTGGCAAAACTCAGAATATGTAGTAAATAAATCACAGAATCACATACATATATCAGAACTCACAGCGGAAATAAAATATACAGTGGTTCATGAAGCCACTATAAAACTTTAACCAAATAGAATTTACATAGTTTAGAATCTGCAATACAGCTGTAGACATAAATAGAAACAGAGTCTTCCAATTTGATTGATTGCAAATAAGATAAAGACTGAAAGGCTTCCGGCAGTATGAATGATCTACGGGATGACATAACTCCGGAGAGAAACTGAAACTGCAACTCAGGCTGACCCGAGCGTAAAAATAAAACATAACACTCGAGTCAGGACATACATACTTATATAATGTAAGCTAATTCAAGTGTACTGTAATATAGAGCAAGTAACTTAAAGGATGCTTGGGACCGCCCATCCTCTAAGGATCCGTCAAACTATTTACTATGTAGTATATTGCGCTATTATACTAGTGTCTATTTATAAAATAAACTTACTTTTAAGTAGCGTTAAGGCTTTACATTTTCCACCTTAACACGTAATAGTCCCAGTAGTCCATCCAATATCATAGCTCCTCCTGATCGGGAAGCAACTAGAGGATACCACACGGGCTACGGGAGAAATCTAAACTCGTACAAGGCGCGGTATGGTAGGTGACACGGCACAACTAGGCAATGCCAGGGTAGATATACCAATTACGCATCCGGGCCGATGGTAACGCGAAGCCGCAGCAACCGCCCACCTCGAAACAACTCCCCAAATCAAAATAGAAGTGGCCACTGAATCAATCCAAAGTCATAGTATAATATCGAAGAGGAGTGTCCGATCAGAGGAATGACCTCATTAACCCGTCGATCGCTCCTGTTTTAGCCACCTTATGCCAACTCACGGGAGTCGGGTCCACGTATTTACCTTACAGGAAACGTCGCCACCAACCTACTTCATTCTAGAATCTCCACCGCGTACACGGTTAGTCAAAGTGGTTTTCGGTATCGACAGAGAGTATGTCCATATCCGATCCCGGTCTCTTTGCCAACCCATCGTTATTATAACACCGTGGTCTTTTAAAACAGTTTATACTTTAAAACCAAAATAAACATTTCTATTTCAAACTATAAACACGATATCATTCAAAACCCAAAACAATATGATACCGTTATATTCAAGTATAATTCTTTTCCAAAAACCATACTGCTTAAAATTTATAATATCTGGAAACCAAATATTTAAATTATATCTTCAAAACATAATATTTTGGAAATTTTACTTTAAAACCATAACCCCCAAACACAATGGTTTGGACATTCAACGGTATATAGAATAAATGGTTTAACTTTATGGTTACTTTGTAAAGAAGATAATTTACATAGCTTTACAAATATATTTCTTTATTTAAAGTTTTAAACCATAATTTAAATATTACTTCATGTTCCCAAAACCATTACAATTCCTATATATATATCCAATTGGAGTATTACTATTCAAAACTAAGGTTGGATTTTATTCTTTCAACAAATCAATGTTTTATTTTTTAGTCTTGAATATTCCCATAAATTCCATAAATAAAACTCCAAATTAGCCATTAAATATTTTCAAATTTACTTAATACTGGAATATTCATCTTAAATTTATTAAGGAAAATCCAGTTATAAATATCATATCTTAGGATTTTCCAAAACTTAAACATAAAATAAAATTTATCAAATTCCATAAATTTTAAAACAATCAAATTCTAGACTCTGTAGCACTTAGGAAATGCTACCTAAAGTTACGGGTAAAACTAGTCCAATTTCAAAAGACGGCATTTAAAAGCTGTAGTAGATTGTTTATCCTAATAAATATTTCCAAATATAACTTATTTATTTATTTATTTATTAACTGAAATCTTATTCTTTCAAAAATCCAGAATTTCCAAAATAAGTTATATTCCAAATTTTTATTCAAATATTTATTTATTTATTTATTAACATTTATAACTCATTCAAAACAATAAAAAATCCTTTAAAGATATTAAATCAAATATTTAACTTCCAAAATAATTTCAAATATTTCAGAAAATATTATAAGGACCACGGGCATGTATATAGTTTTCTAGCCTAGGTCAAGTGATACGGATTTATATCATTTCAATCCGTAATTTACAAACCCCGGGTTCTATCATTTCAAACCCGCAATCCCAAGTTAACAGTTAAGCAGTTAACAGAATGATTGAACAATAATAATCATTTAGGCCTATCATTTCAGCCCATAACAATCTAAATTTAACAGGGAACTTGCAGTGGTGATTTAAGCAGTAAATAAACAATAATATAATATAACTGCAGAAATAATACAACAGATAAATAAGTGATGTGATGTCAATTAAAAAGGGGTTCATTATTCTACATCATACTACAGACAGATAATATTTAAATAGAATTTTACATATACACTTGCCATAATTTACAGAATATATGTACATATGTCTGGTGAGAAATACTCACCTTAAACGCTGCAGTGGATCTAAATCAAACACGGTATCTACTTCGGGAAAAAAAACGGAAAGCACGATCAAACTTCGGCGGATGCAAAGCCTTGACTTAAATATATAAGATCCAAATACCAAGTACGCGAATTTAAAAATTACGGTCAAAGCAAAATTTCAGAACAACTGGAACGAATAGAATAAAAGAAATTTAGTTCAACTTGCTCGACTACTACAACCCGCTAACCGTCTCAACATATCCTAGGCCCATACTTCAACCGTACGCATGCATAAAATAAATTGAATAAATTGCAAAATAAATTGCAAATTTAATACAATTGATTGAATAAAAAGATGTTATGCACCCAAATAAAACAAATACATGTTTAGACATTATTAAATTATTTCTCACATTTTTAATCATATTTATCATGATCAATTATTTTCATTCTCATATATATTTATTTAAATAAAATGACAATATTGGCAACAAACACAATACTGTTCAAATTATTCGATTTAATCAAATGTAGCCACTAACTACATTCGAATTCATTAAATAATACTTTATTTCACATACATGTTCATCATGTTTAGGCACATTCATAATTATTTCTTCTTTTACTTTTATTATTAAACATTAAAAGGTGATTATTGGTATACATCGCCAATATCCTTTTATTAACCATAATAAATACAATCCATTGATATTTATCCACCCAAATTCTCAAATAAGTAGTTAAATTTATTTTTAACCATCTTAAATTTATTTCAACCATTAAAAATTGAAATAAATGTCATTTTATTATATTCACCCAAGATTTATTCATACAATATTGTTTATTTGAATTAAACAACATTTCATATCATTTTCTCCTTATCAATTTATCTTCTCCATTATTAAATTGTAATTCTTTTTTTTTCTTTCTATGCCTTCCTCTTCAAACTGCACTTTATCCAAATCCACAATACCACTAACTACATCATAACTACACTAATTCCATAGTCTAGCTTCCTACAATCAATTTATATCATTTCTTCCAGCCTACTACTAACAAAGTTCTATATGTATTTATAAATGGCACGGCATGATGGGGAAGTAGCCGAGCAAGGAAATCAGAGAACACAAGAAGGAGGAAGGAAAATTGGAAGAAGCAAAGAAATAAACAATGCAAATTATTTACCTGATAGAAGCTTGTACCAGAGAGGGACAGACAAGGAGATATGAAAACTTATGTGAATGAGGCAAAGTATTTATAGATAAACTTGCGAAATAAAAAGGGGAGATAAATAGGCAGGTTTAAAAACGTAAGAAATAAATGCAAGCGTTGATTTTTGAGTGCACGCGTTTAGGCAAGAGATTTATTTCCAGTTCTTCTTGTTTGAACTCTATACGAAAATTGTGATAAATGCATGCGTTGATTTCTCTTTCCAGTTTTATGTTTGAACGATATCACTCTTTTGGATTTTTTTTTAGATAGCTTGCGTGATTTATACCAGTTATAATCTAAATTTAAAGCATGCGTTACTGCAAATTTGAACAGATTTGATTGAGGAAGCAAAACTTGAGCTCTTGCGTGATTTATGGTAAGCAATGAAAAAGCTTTTAACTGAAAAGGCAAAAGTAATAAATGCTTACATAAATATTTACTTGATCAATGGTTCGAAAAATTTATTTATTGCAAAACAAACGCAGTGGAAACAGAGAGATATAATGGGTATGCGAAAATTTGCAAAGATAGGCAAGATTAAATTTTGAATGCATTTAATTTAGGTGAGAGGAAAAATGGCAATTGGAAGAGTTGATATTTTTGTGGATAAGGCTGCGTGAATAAATGAATACAGTGACATGCTCAAGAAACAAATGGTAAGAGGCAAATGTCAAAATGTTAAAAGAATAAAATTTTGTGTCACGCGCAAAGGAAGGCAAATTTGATTTCCATATTCTTCTAATCAATTAATTCCCCTTTAATTGCCTTTAATTGATTTCAATTGATTACCTTATCCCTTTTAATTACCCTCCTTAATTGATTTCAATTAATTACCATATTACCAATTAATTATCCTCCTTTAATTACATACTCAAATTTGGTTACTAACTTAATTAGTTAATTAACCCTTTTTGTTAATTATCAATCCTGCGACGTCTCACATTAATCCGTCCGCTTTGTAGGCACTGGTAGCCGGACTGGTTACACGGGCAGATTTCTCCTACAAAATGGGGATTAACCTCGTGTCCTCATGCCATTAACCAAAAGAATTAACTTATTTATCTTTCATCAATTTTATTAATTTGCATTAATTATTCAATAAATTAATTCTGGTCAACTACTGAAATTTTACAATTAATTTCTCTATTAATTGTCATAAATTTCTTTTTGAAATATCTATTAATTGTCATTAACTCCATTTTAAAATATCCGTATGTGCCTTTATTCAAGTTTTGAATTGCTAACTAGGAATAAGGTAGATTTATCAAATAAATTGATTGTAAGTTTCATTGTTTTAAATTGCTTAACAATGTTCACTGCTAACATAATTAATATGTCAAAATTGAGAATATTCCACCAACATGATTTGCATGTCATAACCTACCAAATTAACATAATTAATTAACTACTTTAATATGTTACAAATTTTCTCCTTTTCATTATTTTTAGGGAATGGGTATAACAACAGATATTATGATAATATCCAAAACATTTAGTTACCACTCACTTCATTATACATTATAAAAATTTCCTTTTTTTTTCTTCTTCTTAAATTTAGTTACAAAAATCATATTAAATTAACGAGTTTAATTCTCTAAATTAAATATTTAAACAATATTGGTAAACACAATTTATATAAATTATATTTCTAAAAACAAAAAAATTAAAAGAAATAAATAGCTAAAAACTAGGGCTGTTACAAAGTTTTTTACTCGATCGCCAAAATCTTAACCTCCTCCCTTTTTATCATTAAAAATTAAAATAATCGACATAGTGATAGATTTTGATTGATACTATGGATCATGCAGAGATAAGAATTATATCAACCAATCAAACAAAAATCATAGTATTTTATTAATTAGATACAATTCCACTTTAGAAGTGATGATTGAATTATGGTCGAGAGAGAATTTTGTATGGTGGGAGTGATATGGTATTTTTCCATAAGGAAAGTTTTAAAATAATAAATCAAGAAAAGAAAAGTTTTAATCACTTTCTAACCATGATAACCATTAGGACTTTAAAACGAGGTTGGAAGTTTTTTTTAAAAAATAATGTCAAACACTTTCCAACCATGCAAAAGCATTAGGACTTTTAAATGAGGTCAGAAGTTGCTTAAATATTTATCCCTCTTTTGTATCAGTGTTCCATTCATGCATAACCATGAGGACTTTTAAATGAGAATGGAAGCACATATCTTGAGCTTAAAAGTTATTCATTAATGCATAACCATGAGAACTTTTAAATGAGATTATATGCTTTAGGATAGTACAAATTTTTTAAATCAAGTTAAAATATATAATACTCCCTTTTTATTTCAAAATACCACCCTCAATACATTGTATTAATTTTTGGCATATGGATTGTAAGAAGGATGGTAATAATACCAATGATCGTGGAATATGCACTAATTAGGAAAAATACTACTAAAATTATTTAATTTTCAAGAGAAGTCCACATATATTTCCTCTAGTTATGAAGCATAATTCAATCATTACCTATCACTTACAGAATCACTGTTAATAATTTTTCATAAATTTCAAAGGTTCAAGTAGTCAAACACCATCTTTTCTACACTAAATTCCTTAGTAAAGAAAACAAGAGTATCTTTTATAAAAAAAATCAAAAATAAAAGAGATAGAAAAGAAGAAGAAAATCTAAGTTATTTCTAAAATTTCAAATCCAAACAAAGTTATGAAAATCTATTTTCTGGAAGAGTTTTGCGAAAATGTCTAATAATTGAAATTAATTGAAATGAATTCAATGCAAATATCTTCTTTTGAAATGTGATCTCGAATGAAGTGATGTCTCACATCTATGTGTATAGTATGAGAATGATGCATATGATTATTTAATAAATCAATGGCACTTTTGCTATCACATTTTAATGGGACGCATTTAAATTTTAGGCTAAAATGTAACAGAGTTTGCTGAAAGTGCGCTATGGAGTGTAATATGGATATACAATAATGCAGAGTATAATGATGATAGCTATATAGTTAATAGTGCGGAATATAAATGCAGTATAATAAAAATAACACCAGAGATTTTATACTGGTTCGGAGCTCCATCCTGCGTCCAGTACCAGACTTCTTTTGAAATTTCACTAAAAATAATAACCCTCACTTAACCCGGAGGAACAGGTAAACAACACCTGAATAGTCGAACATGATTTTTCCGCCTCAGCAGCCGAAGAGGACTTTCTGCCTGAGCAACCGAACAGGACTTCTACTTGATACAGAAAACTTTGTTGACTAGTATGTTCTTGATAACACAGATATGTCTTGAAAGTACACCCTTCCTATAATCAAATCCTCAAGAGTATTTGTGTGTATTGATTGAAAGGAAGATAATCACTTAGTATAGATTAACTCGAAGATTCAAGCAATATAGAGTTTGTGATTGCTTTGAATTGCAAAAGAATATAGAGCAAGAATAGATTTAAAGAATAAAACAAGAATTTGATATTTTTGTAATGAATCAAATCATATTTATATAGAGGATATAGAGATGCAATTATTCATGAAAGTTCTCAACCAAAAGTTTCATCCGTTCCTCTTGAAATTAGATTGAAAAACCTTCGCGAATGATCGTGTCTTTTCAGTCAAATAGCCGTTATTTTTCGTTCAATCAACTGACTCAAAAGTGCCAGTCGGCTGAATTTCAAAAATGTGCATGTTTGTGCAAATATTTGTGTACTAGCACAGGTCAGTCGACTGGCTGATTTGAGTTAATCGACTGACCTGTGCTGTATTGCACAGATCACACTAAAAAATTTATATATGAATTTAAAACCATTTGTGTGTGTGACTACTTGAGGAATGATTTTAACAATATTTTCACATTACTAAGACTCAAAATCGCGATAAATATACATATTATATTCTGAATTGAAATCTTGTCTTGTTTGTAGTTCCATTCTCTTTTTGTCGCCATGTTACACCATCTTGTAATCTATGTTCGTCAATAGTTGTTGAAGTTCTTCGTCATGAATCAAAACCATGATTCAACATTCTTCCCCTTTTTGATTGATGATAACATATATATTTGACGAAGCAAAAAATAATAATATATTACACGATATATAATACGAGTTATATAATATTAATTTCTCCTCCTGAATGTATGGCAATGATTTAAATCTGCAAAAATTGTCAGTAAACACAATAATTTCTCCCTCCCTTTGTCATCGACAAAAAGGAATACTTAGAGATAGCCAATACACCATAATAATCATATATATGATAGCAAACATAAACAACATAATCACATACATGTGGAAACAAATGAGACAACATCATCATCAAATTCATACACCACATCACATCACAATACATTACACGGTCATAGTCATACGAATTTAAAACAAACATTAAAGCACATCATGAACGTAGTTTCGAAGAAGCCTAAATAGATAAACAAGGTTAAAACAAGATTGTTTTTGAATGAGTAGAGAGAGAACTTAACCATGAAGCCAAAATACCAAATGCCAACTTACTCCGCATCCCAATCAAAGGGATCTTCCTCTTCTGGTTGAGCCGGTTGCTTCCCTTTATCAACGTCACGAGATGTTCCGCCAGTGCCACTTGTGCTGGAGCTTGTGGCTTCGGAAGTAGAACATGAGAAATGTGGAGCCGGCCTCTTACCTGGGTCCAAATGTGAAATGCCGGTAGAAGAAGTTGCATAAGAAATTGCTTCCCATAAAGTTGTGAAAAACTCCTTAATCTTGTTAAGCTTCTTATGCATTTTATTGAGGTGAGACTGAAGAATAAGTTGGTTTTGCGCGAGCAAATCAATAGCTTCTCTTGATGTTTGGCCAATAACCAGATGACGAATAAATTCTTCTTTGGATTGTTGAGGTTGATATGGTTGAGAAGAAGATTGTTCAGCAATGTGGATTCCTTGTCGCCTTTGATGTTGTGTTGCTTGCCAATCTTGAAATGTAATAAAGGGTTCCAGACGTTTGGGGGGTTGCATGAGTCTTATGGTACAAATATTATATAATCAGACTTTGGAGAATTCGGATTCGGGGGATTTTATACTAGAATCATTTAAAAGGCGCATTATGTATTCACCAAAGTAAATCACGTTCGTTTTTCCTTGGTTAAAACTTAAGAATTCGTCCATAGGAAGTTGAGTCCAATTTACATGCAAATTTTCCCAAATAATATACAGAGCATGGAAATTATCGGGATGCACTAATTCATACGACTCTGCTCGTGAAGTTATACTTTTCAAAAGAAACTTATGCATGAGTCTAGCTTTGGCCGAAGTGACTTAGATTTAACGTCTATAGCATCATCTTCTAAGAATAAATGACTTATATTATCCCGAGTTCTCGTATCATAATTTATATCCCTAATATTAATACCCCTAACTCGTGCTTCAAGCAAATGATACATACGTTCTATAGAAAGAAAAACTGGAATTCCACATACCGAAGTCCGAATGCAATTTTCTTGGTTCCTAGGCGCCGGTTCTTGAAGATTCAAGTTTGCATAGAATAACTTTACCATTGTGTGATTGATTTTGAGATTGTTCTTATAATAATTGAGAAAAGTATCCAAACCGCTTCATTCTGAAAGTTCCAGAATGCCATGAATGTTAAAGTCAGGGTAATGAATAAAGAAGCCTTTGATAATACGAGAATCTTGCATTTTTATCCATCTTTGAATGGCTTTATAATGAGCAAGCCAAGAATCAATATGAAAGTCTATTGGTGTAGAAGAAGAAGCCTTTTTGGGGCGTTTTGATTATCTAAGGGCCATGGAGAAGTAAGAAAAGTTGAGAAAAATGTGAAATTTGGGAATGTTGGAGAGGTAATTTTCGAAGTTTAGGGTTGAAAGAATGAAGATGAAAGTAAAAATGGTGAGAGTTAAAAAGTGGTAGGTAGAAGCAGTTATTGTCCAAAAAACGGTTCAGTCGACTGAATGACCCGAGTCAATCAACTGAATCTGAACCCGAGAGTTTTTACTCCCTGTAATTAGTCGACTGACTCAGACCATTCAGTCGACTACGGGGCTAAATTTGAAATTTGTGACTTTTTGCTTAGGATAACTAACTGATATTATAATATAGATGAAATACAATCACTAATTATATAGGAGTAACACATATGTCATACAATATATATATATATATATATATATATATATAACAAATCATCATGATAGTTGTTTGTCACCAGTCATATGTTTTGAGCAACCACGGTTGAGTGTTCATTTTCCTCTTTTATTAAGTGGGACCTGCAAGAAAATAAAGAATAACATTGGTACCCACTTTTTAATAGGGTCGTAAGAGTTAGGTCTTAGGAAACCAAACCCAAGAGGGTTTAGTATCCCTTTTAAAATATAATTCTTATTTTTATGCACAGATTCAAAAAATGAATTTATATATTTCTTCTTAATCAAACTATTGTTTGTTTTAGGAATCCATATTTTTATATTTTTCAGGTTGGACTTCCCTTTTAAAAGTTCTTTTGTAGTCTAAGGTTTTGAATTATTTCTCCTTTCATTTTCATTTTTAGGTGGAGTTTTTGTTTTCCTAACATAACCTAATCCCTTCTTATCTGAAGTAGGTTGAGAATTTTCAATAATCCTGCATAAATTTTCTCTTCCTTTATTAAAATTGGAAATATTTTTAGTAATGTCTTCAAGCTTAGTTTTGAGACTAGTGTTATCTAACTCAACAATTTTAATTTTTGTTTTTAACTCATGATTCTCAGAAGCTAGAGCATTATTCTTTTCTTTTTGAGCTTCTATTTCTTGACTTAATAGAGCGAGTTGAGAATTGTCAGAGTGAATCTTGAATTTTCTCAAGTTCTTCTTCTAATATTTTCTTCTCGTCTTTAAGCATATCTCTTTCGAATTCTGCTTTCTTCTGATTTTCAAAGCTTTCTTGTATTTTCGTTTGAAATTTATTTCTATCATATCATCAAAAGATAAGTGTCTTTCATTATCACTAACCTCATTATCTTTTGCCATGAAGCATACGTTTGATTATTCATTATCACTGTCGCTTTCTCTTTTAGAAGATAAAGAATCTGAGTCATCCAATGTTACTGAAAAGAATTTCTCTTAAACTTGTCTTTCTTATTTTTGTTGTATGCTTTATTTTATTCTGGACAATCTTTTTGTATGTGTCCCTTTTTGTGGCAGTTGAAACATTCTATTGCTGATGTTGATGTTTTGTTGGAATTATTGTTGAAGCTTCGTTTTCCATTACTCCTTTTTCTATATTTCAATTTTTTTATAGTTTTTGGCAATAAATGCTAGGTCTTCCTCATTTGAATCTGAGTATTCTTCTTCAGCGTGAAAAGCTATGTTCTTCTTGTCTTGTGCTTATACTCTTTTAGCCTGCAAATTTACTTCATAGGATATTAGATTTCCTATTAACTCTTCTAGTTTCATGGTAGAAAGATCGTTATCTTCTTCAATAGCCAAGACTTTCTTTCCCATTCATCTGTTAAAAAGTTAAGGATTTTTGAAACAATATCAATGTAACAACCCTGGATTTTGGCCCTGTTTATTTTAATAAATGTTTAATCTAATTAAATAAAATGTGAACTGATCATATTAAAATGAATATGATTTTGGAATTATTGCTATTTATTTATATAAATTGTATTTTAAAAATTAAAAAAAAAGAAGGAGATTGATTTGGAAATTTAGAATAAAATCTCCTAAGGATATTTAAAGTAAAATCTATCTTGTATATTAAAGGAAAATATTTTTCTTGTTATAAATATATAAATGCAATATGTAGAAAATAATATTCAAAATAAAATCAAAGCCTGTTAATGTAAAATATAAATATAGAAATAAGTAAAAATGTAAGTCAAACACATGAATATAACTTAAAAATTGATAGTTAAAATACAAATACAAACAAATGTATAAAGCTAATATAAGTCACCATATTGATAACTTAAATATTGTTAGTCATAGTCAAAATACAAATATGAATACAAATGGAAATGAATATAAAAATAAATATAAAATGTAACTAAATCATATTGTACATAATTTAAATATTGATAGTCAAACTTAAAATAAAAATAAGAATTAAGTGTTAGTGTATGTTTGCAACCTAAAATTTGAAAATTGTAAACATAGTTGACATACCAGATAAACATTTTCTGTTTGAATAAAGCAAGAATTAATTAGTTAAAATATGCATACAACAAAAGTTGAAACTTGAAAGCATAAAATAAAATAAGACAAGTATGTATATAATTATTCAAGCTACAAGATAAAATAACCTTCTTTCATAAGAACATCTACCTGCAAGATACAAAATAAATTATCTTCATTAAAGTCAAATGAGACTAGTCAAAGTCAGGAAATAAGTGAAATACATACATATGTTGTATGCGAACTAGGAATAAATAACAAAAAAAAATATTTTATGCAAGACCAAAGTAAGGTAGATTCTGACAAATATATTTACACAGACATATATGTATTTTGAAGTTCAAACCGGAAAGAATAAGACAAATATTCATATATAAACAAATCTTCATACACACAAGAGAAGAAACCCGTCACAAATATGTACATGAGAGGGTAACAAAATAAATATATGTATAAACATGTCTTCATTCACAAGCCATGTTGACCTGCAAAAGTACAATCTTCATACAAATATCTTTAAAACAGCCGAACATAATTATACTTATATAAGCTAATAAAGAAACCTAAGTACTAATTACTATCATTTCAGCACATTATTCTGTCAGTTCACAATATTTATAAGATCTGTTCTTATCAAAGCCAATTAGAAAAACAACTGCACTAGTTACTACCTACTTTCCATACAACTGCTGTTCTCTTATATATATATGAGAAACCCTTCCCTTTTCAGTTGGAGTTCGTTCAACAATCATATAACAAAACCATAAAAAATAAAAAGAAGAGAAAAGGAAAGAAAGAAAAGCAAGTTCAAGATTTTAATTCAAACAAAAAAGAAAAGCGGAGAAGATCTAAAAACAGTTTTAAACTTCAGTTTCAAAGCAACAAGATTTCAAAACATCAATGCTTACTGTTCTTTGTTCAGGAAGGTTATAGGTGAGTAAACTTAATCCTTAAAAGTTTTAAGTTAATTTAAATAGTTCAAACTCACTTGATAAACTGATTGTATATGCTTCTGTTTGCATATGTGTTGAGATACTCTGTGTTTCTGGAATTTGGTACATGTCTCATATTTGGGTCTAAACTCAAGTTATTCTTATTTAAATCTTTGATAAACTTTGATTTCTAAACTTAAATTAAAGTTTTTTAGGTTGTTTTAAATCATCTTTATCAAGTACCTCACTGTAACGTTGATGTACATGAAATCAAGTAATAATTGAAATTATTCGATTGTTGTAAAATACTGATTCAAGATTTTATATTCAATTCATACTGCAAAATATGGTTTTTAAAACTAAAATCAAGATTTATAAATTAATATTCAAAGAGCAGTTTGGAATTAAAGTAAATTTGCATTTCTTCCTATTTCAAGTGATTGATTCAATTTTAATTAATGAAACTTGGATTGAAGCAAGTTTATACATCCATAAACTCGGGAAAAATGTGAATTAATTTTTCTATTGAGTGAAATTTGAACATGAGACCTTATTAGGGTTTTACTGGAAGTTTTGTTCTTCTCTGTTAATAAATCGCGTATGGCATCCACGCGTGATCGAGCTCCACGAATTTCGAGGGAGTGGTAGAGGGTCGTGTTGTCGCGGTATGGCCAAGGGTGGAGGGGCTCAGGTAGTCTCTGTAGTGATGGCGAGGCCGTTTTATCAACAGAGGCGAGTTTCTGTTTCTCGAGCAAAAAGGCATTTTTTTGATTCGAGCTTCCTTGAGATGATTTGAGAGTGTTTTTCGTATCTACGTATAATTTGCGAATTTTGAGGTTGTCGGTGATCGCCGTAGTGCAGTGGTACCGTCGTGCACGTGTACGACAGTGGATGGTCGTGTCTGTGTCGGCAAGGAGTGTTGTCGCGTGTCGTCTTGAGTCGCGCACGAGTGAAATGGGGGAAGACTTCGGGTTTGTTCTTTGCCGTGATCGTGTGATCTTCTGTGTTCGTTTATACTTAGTTTAAGTTTTATACTTAAAAAAAAGAGGAGAAGAAGAAGACGGTTCAGGGTGACGCGGGGAAAAAGAGGTGGGAACTCGAAGTAACTCTCGAGTTCAAAAACAGGGGAGTCTCGGGTTTGACAAATTGCAGTATTGCATTAGTGTTGAAGATAATTAAAATCTGGTTTCCATAAATTTTTAATCACTATGAGGATTTTGGATTCAAGTTATGATGATTTTAGTCAATATGAAACGATGTTTTAAAACATTTAGTTGTTATTTTAATTAAGCAATTAATCTAAGTTAAGTACAAGTTAACTAAACATTTAAGTTGTGTAGTTAGTAATAAATTGATTTTCAAGTTAAAGAAAATTTCTTTTTAAATGTTAATTAAGATGAATAACTAATATTAATTAATTATTTCGGAAAGTAATTGAGAGTAATTACTTTATAATTATAATTAGAGATCGATAAATAATTAAGAAATAATGTAAATTTGTAATTAACTACTCAAGTAAATAAATAAATGAATTAATAGTTAATTAATCAAGTAATTTAATTATGAATTTAGTTCATTAATTAAGTAATTTAATTTAGAATTAATAAATGATTAATTAAGTAATTAGCAGTTAAATGAGAAATTAAGTTTTATTAATAAATATTTAAGGGAACTTAATTAATGAATAAGGAATAGTTAATTAAGTAATTAGAGTTAAATAACTGAATTAAGAAGTAATAAGTTAAATGATGAAATAAAATAATTAAGAAATTAAATAATTAACACTTAATAATTGATTAAGAAATGATTAATTAACTCGAATAATTTGAAAGGAAATAAGTAATTAATCAAACAGGGTTAAGCGACTAATTCTCAAGTAACTGATTTTAAATTGAATTAATTTCAATGAGAATTTAAAGATGATTGCTTATAGAGTGTTGTGTAGAATATCTGATTGTGATATTTATTTGATGATATTCTGTGATTCTCTGTGATATGCTGAGTTATATTTATGATGATTGTGTATGATTCATCTGTGATAAATGCTCTGTTAATTCAATTGTTAAATTTAAATTATTAAAACTGTTTAAGTTAATTAGACAACTTGGCCTTTAAAATGGCGTTTGGATTTCGATGAGACCGGGATCGGGTATCAATTTGATATTCCGAAAACCACATCGATCCAATTTAAACGTTAGGTCGTGAATTCTGAAATGAAGATCAAGATGGTGTTTTCAGAATGCAAGGGTTATCGTCGTTGACTCTGAGGGTGATTCCAAAATGAGTGTGACGAGATAATGCCTTCGGTTTCGTTCGAACTCGGAACGAACTTGTATGGATTGAATGCTTTCAGCACATCGTCAGGCGGACGATGAGCATTCTAAGAGATATGTCCTGTAAAGGTAATCGCAGCCTCAAGCCTCATCAACCGGGAATGGCTAAAACAGGGGAGATGCAGCAAGGTTAGGTGGGTCATGCCCAAGCAGGACAAGATATTTCCCCTGTCTAGATGTCCCTTTTTATTTCGGCTGTGTGGGCATTTGCTGGCTACAACCGCGGGGTTTATCTTGCTCGGGACTGTTCAGTAAGGAATGGTTCCGGCCTTGTGTTGTAGGGGGTCGGGAGTGATCCTCGGTACGGTGATATAGGCCCCGTACTGTGACGGCGGTACCCAGTAGCCCTGCCATTGTTGGAAATCCATTTTCCCTACGAGACCCTACGGTTTTGATTTGTATTACCCACTTTTGTGGCTAGTAGCTGAAATTTAATGAATGTAACAATTTCGGCTATTTTCTATTTACTTGAAAACCCTAGACACTACTATAATATCACTGGATTTCCTATGAAATGTTTTGGTTAGCGTAAGGTAAAAACTTACCCGTATTTATTTGTGGGGAGTCTTACGTGATACCTTTATTTTCAAGTGTTTTCAAAGTTAAACAATTTAAACCGTTTACTCATACCAGACCCATGTCTGACCCGGAGTTTATATTTTTTTTTCTCATAAACTCTTGGGCACTCAAATTTTTATGAGTAGCCAAGTGATAGGTTTTGGACCTTGTTTTCTGTAGAGCTTGGAGTAGTAGTTTCCAGACGTATGTAGCTATCTACCTAGTTTCGCTTGTTAGTTGATGTATGTTGTATCTTTGATGTATATAGTGACAGATGTATGGATGTATGTCATGTGTATTGATATTGTATAACTCCGATACATGTAAAACTATGTAATAGTTATGTGATATATTATATTTTGTTCCATTCCGCTGTGAGATCCTGATGCTGTTGTTCTTTCTTTCTCTTTCTTTCCTATTTCTATCCCTTTCTTTCTTAATGATGATACGTCTTTATGGTAGTAGAAGGGCGGGTCGTCACAGTTGGTATCAGAGCTTAGGTTGGAGATAACCTTGGCTCTGGTAGGAATTACTCATAGAATAGAGTCTGTAGTACTCTAAAATGAGTTTGAGTGTATTAGTAGATATGAGCGTGTATTTGTTAGCGAATATAAAATTATTTTTATAATTGTGTTGACTTATCCGTTGAGTGTTTATGAATTCTAGTCGATGTGTGGGACGCCATTTCATCGATAGGGATTTCTAAACTCTTAAACAAGGTAAACCAACACAGTATTGTTTTTAAAGTAGGGTAAATGAAATAATTTTACCCAAAATTATATTTTGACATAAAAGAAATATTTTTCTGAAATTATTATATATATTTGGATGTTTGGTTGTTAATACTATAATTGAATAAAAAAATTAAAAAAAATATATTAAAATTTGAGTGGTTTATAACCAAGTAAAATTGTCTAAGTATGGTTTAAATAAAAAGGAATATAACTAAAATTTGATTAAACTAGAATTTAAGTCCCGGAAATTTGAAAGGTGTTTAAATGAATTTAAACAAAAGGATTAGGAAATTTGAAATCTTGGGAATGTTTGAAATATTTTTCCAAAGATTTGAAGGCAATAATGGAATATTGTTTTGGAAAATATTGTTGAATGGAAATTGTTTTGGGAGGAAATTGTGAAAGTAAGGAAGCACTGAACTCACTTCATTCGCTGGAAAATAATCCTGATGGTGATGGCCACATCATCAGTATTCATTTTCGAGTTTCTAAAGTGATGGATTGCTACCAAGATAGTTGGCCATGATATTGTTTGGGCTTGTTGGGTATACAAGTTGTTTTAGAAATTTCAAAGGGAAAATTGTTTTGTTTGGAATTTGGAAATTTGATTTGACATACCAAGTGGGTATGTGTAATTATCGTTTCAAAATGGTTTTGGAAATGAAAACCGGGCAATTGAATTCTAGGAAATTCTATTTAAATAATGTGAAAAGTTTAAATCGATCCACTATTGAACTTATGAAGTAAAGTTAACATTAATAAGAAGAAATTGGGAATTTTAATCCGGGAATTAAAATTTAACTTAAGTAAATAAAAGTGAAGAGAATATATTAGAATTTACTCTGAGATAAGTTAGATAAAATAAAATTGAAATTGAATTAAATTGAACTAAATTGGAAGGTAAAATGATTGTAATGGTGAAATGAAAATTTATACCTTAAGGCAGTAAGTGTTATATATAATCTGAAATTGTGGATATAAGATGAAATGACTCAAATGAGCAATATAAGCCTTTAAGTAGATAAATAAGTTTTGAACTCATATACTGAGTAATAAAATTTAAAAGAACGGTAAATAGCTAGATTTAACTGAAGTTGAGTTGAAATAAAATTGAATTTAAATGAATTCAATCGAGTTATAGATAATATTGAATGAAATAAAAATCTTAAGTAAATAGGTAAGCATTGAGTTAGATTAAAGTAGAATTGGTGTGAGTTGTAAACAAATCTAATTCAAGCATAAATTGAATGACCTTATCATAAATAAATTCAATAATGAATTGTTGATGTAAATTAAAATTTAAAGATGGATAAAAGAATAAACTAATCGAATAAATTAGTAAATAGTTGGAATTTGATTAAAGGAAAATCAAATCAAAGATTTAAACGGAAGTTGGTGGAATAAAATAAACTTAAGTTATTGGGTAGAACAGTTTGAAGAAAATAAATAACTTAAGTAAATTATGAGATGATTATTTAAAATATTGGTTGACAAGTTTTATAAAATGGTTTGGAATCAAACTTATAAAAATTAAAAAAATGCAATGTAAGGATTGTGAATAAATTATTTGGGATGGAATCAAGTATAAATTGAGTTGGAAGCAATTTAAAATTGTTATGGAGCTTAAGTAATTATTTATTCACAATGATACTGTCGAATTGCATATGGAAATGGGTCGTTTGAAGTAAATGAGATTAGATAAAAATTTATGAATTATTAGAAGCGAAATAGGATGATTTTGAATATGAGCTTGTTTTGCTTAAATGGATTATATATAAGCAAGTAAGTTGTAAATCACTTAAACTGAAGGGAGTTGTTTGAGAATTGGTTGGAAGTAATTGTAATAAGTGTTGAAACTATACATATGTGCTTATGAAAATATGTAATGCCAAACAAATGGAGACTCTGCCAAAACTTTTCAAAAATTTTGGTAACCAGAAAAAAAAAATTAAAACTTTCGGAACAAACCGATTTCAAATTGGAAACTGAAATAAACTAGTGGATGAAACCAAATTTAAAAAATAATGATAGAAATCAGTTATAAATGGAAGGATAGTCAATAAAATTCAATATTCAGATTTGAAGACAAATTGAATTCACATGGAATTGGAAATTCAAATAAGAGGATTTAAAGTCGAAAGTGGTAGAGTAATAATATAAGAGTATATATATAATGCTTATATTAAACTTAAGAAATGAATGGTGAAATTCTTAAGTAAATTTGATATTGAGAAAATTATTCCAAGTGGATAGAAATCAAAATAATGTGAATAAAAGAAAATTGATATAGTTGATAATCAATGAACATAAATACGAAGGATGTACGTATATTATTTTATTCGCATGACAATTTGATCCAGATTCGAGCATAGAATTTCGAAATAGTTATATCGATCCGAGTTAGGATTTTTCACTTAATTTTCGACGACGAACCATGGATATGGATTTTGATTGATTTTGGAAATTCCCTATCATAGTTACGGCTATGCGAGGAGAATGACAGTTTCTGATCAAGAAACCAGTTCTGAGTCCGCACTAGGAAGTCGGGTGGACAACACTAGTTCGGAAATGAAATTGTGTGATCGAGCGAGCGACCGAATTTGATATTGCGTACGAATAGTATATGTGTACCATACGGGCTTGATTGAATAGATATTGAAATTCTGTAAAGAAGTCAATAAAATTGGGAAAGAGTGATACTGTAGATTTCAATATTAAATTGCTAGAACGGATATCTGGAATTCATAATGTATTCCATATATCCCAACTAAGGGAATTTGTTCATAATTCCTCAATTGTTGTTAATCCAGTAGTTCAGGAATTTGGAAGTTGAGTCGAATTTAACTATGGTCAGGAATCCAGTTTGGATTGTTGATCATCAAGAGACAACTCTGGATAGTTTTAGGGAAGCTTATCCGAATTCGTGTTCGGATAGCTAGAGATGTTTGTTAGGATAGACTGTTTGGTTATTTGTTAATATATGAATGATATGTATGTTTGAATGGCTGGTATGACAGCATTTAAATTATCTTTTTTTTTAATTTCGGGGACGAAATTCTTTTAAGGGGGGAGAAATGTAACAACCCTGAATTTTGGCCCTGTTTATTTTAATAAACGTTTAATCTAATTAAATAAAATGTGAACTCATCATATTAAAATGAATATGATTTTGGAATTATTGCTATTTATTTATATAAATTGTATTTAAAAAAAAGAAGGAGTTTGATTTGGAAATTTAAAATAAAATCTCCTAAGGATATTTAAAGTAAAATCTATCTTGTATATTAAAGGAAAATATTTATCTTGTTATAATTATATAAATGCAATATGTAGAAAATAATGTTCAAAATAAAATCAAAGCTTGTTAATGTAAAATATAAATATAGAAATAAGTAAAAATGTAAGTCAAACACATGAATATAACTTAAAAATTGATAGTTAAAATACAAATACAAACAAATGTATAAAGCTAATATAAGTCACCATATTGATAACTTAAATATTGTTAGTCATAGTCAAAATACAAATATGAATACAAATGGAAATGAATATAAAAATAAGTATAAAATGTAACTAAATCATATTGTACATAATTTAAATATTGATAATCAAAGTTAAAATAAAAATAAAAACAAGAATTAAGTGTTAGTGTATGTTTGCAACCTAAAATTTGAAAATTGTAAACATAGATGACATACCAGATAAACATTTTCTGTTTGAATAAAGCAAGAATTAATTAGTTAAAATATGCATACAACAAAAGTTGAAACTTGAAAGCATAAAATAAAATAAGACAAGCACGTATATAATTATTCAAGCTACAAGATAAAATAACCTTCTTTCATAAGAACATCTACCTACAAGATACAAAATAAATTATCTTCATTAAAGTCAAATGAGACTAGTCAAAGTAAGAAATAAGTGAAATACATACATATGCTGTATGCAAACAAGGAATAAATAACAAAACAAAAATTTTATGCAAGACCAAAGTAAGGTAGAATCTGACAAATATATTTACACAGACATATATGTATTTTGAAGTTCAAACTGGAAAGAATAAGACAAATATTCATATATAAACAAATCTTCAACACAAGAGAAGAAACCTGACATAAATATGTACATGAGAGGGTAACAAAATAAATATATATATATAAACTTGTCTTCATTCACAAGCCATGTTGACCTACAAAAGTACAATCTTTATACAAATATCTTTAAAACAGCCGAACATAATTATACTTATGTAAGCTAATAAAGAAACCTAAGTACTAATTACTATCATTTCAGCACATTATTCTGTCAGTTCACAATATTTATAAGATCTGTTCTTATCAAAGCCAATTAGAAAAAAAACTGCACTAGTTACTACCTACTTTCCATACAACTGCTGTTCTCTTATATATATATGAGAAACCCTTCCCTTTTCAGTTGGAGTTCGTTCTACAAGCATATAACAAAACCTGAAAAAATAAAAAGAAGAGAAAAGGAAAGAAAGAAAAGCAAGTTCAAGATTTTAATTCAAACAAAAAAGAAAAGCGGAGAAGATCTAAAGACAGTTTTAAACTTCAGTTTCAAAGCAACAAGATTTCAAAACATCAATGCTTACTGTTGTTTGTTCAGGAAGGTTATAGGTGAGTAAACTTAATCCTTAAAAGTTTTAAGTTAATTTAAATAGTTCAAACTCACTTGATAAACTGATTATATATGCTTCTGTTTGCATATGTGTTGAGATACTCTGTGTTTCTGGAATTTGGTACAGGTCTCATATTTGGGTCTAAACTCAAGTTATTCGTATTTAAATCTTTGATAAACTTTGATTTCTAAACTTAAAATTAAAGTTTTTTAGGTTGTTTTAAATCATCTTTATCATGTACCTCACTGTAACGTTGATGTACATGAAATCAAGTAATAATTGAAATTATTCGATGTTGTAAAATACTGATTCAATATTTTATATTCAATTCATACTGCAAAATATGACTTTTAAAACAAAAATCAAGATTTATAAATTAATATTCAAAGAGCAGTTTGGAATTAAAGTAAATTTGCATTTCTTCCTATTTCAAGTGATTGATTCGATTTTAATTAATGAAACTTGGATTGAAGCAAGTTTATACATCCATAAACTCGGGAAAAATGTGAATTAATTTTTCTATTGAGTGAAATTTGAACATGATACCTTATTAGGGTTTTACTGGAAGTTTTGTTCTTCTCTGTTAATAAATCGCGTACGACATCCACGCGTGATCGAGCTCTACGAATTTTGAGGGAGTGGCAGAGGGCCATGTTTTCGTGGTGTGGCCAAGGGTGGAGGGGCTCAAGTGGTCTCTATAGTGACGGCGAGGCCGTTTTATCAACAGAGGTGAGTTTCTGTTTCTCGAGCGGAAAAGCATTTTTTTGATTCGAGCTTCCTTGAGTTGATTCGAGAGTGTTTTTCGTATATACGTATAATTTGCGACTTGTTGAGGTTGTTGGTGATCGCCGTAGTGCAGTGGTGTCGCCGTGCACGTGTATGGCAGTCGATGGTCGTGTCTGTGTCGGCGAGGGGTGTTGTCGCGTGTCGTCTCGAGTCGCGCACGAGTGAAATGGGGGAAGACTTCGGGTTTGTTCTTGCCGTGATCGTGTGAGCTTCTGTGTTCGTTTATACTTAGTTTAAGTTTTATACTTACAAGAAAAAAGAGGAGAAGAAGAAGACGATTCAGGGTGACGCGGGGAACTCGAAGTAACTCTCGAGTTCAAAAACAGGGGAGTCTCGGTTTTGACAAATTGCAGTATTGCATTAGTGATTAAAATTTGGTTTCCATAAATTTTTAATCACTATGAGGATTTTGGATTCAATTTATGATGATTTTAGTCAATACGAAACGATGTTTTAAAACATTTAGTTGTTATTTTAATTAAGCAATTAATCTAAGTTAAGTACAAGTTAACTAAACATTTAAGTTGTGTAGTTAGTAATAAATTGATTTTCAAGTTATAGAAAATTTCTTTTTAAATGTTAATTAAAATGAATAACTAATACTAATTAATTATTTCGGAAAGTAATTGAGAGTAATTACTTTATAATTATAATTAGAGATCGATAAATAATTAAGAAATAAGGTAAATTTGTAATTAACTACTCAAGTAAATAAATAAATGAATTAATAGTTAATTAATCAAGTAATTTAATTATGAATTAATAGTTCATTAATTAAGTAATTTAATTTAGAATTAATAAATGATTAATTAAGTAATTAGCAGTTAAATGAGAAATTAAGTCTTATTAATAAATATTTAAGGGAACTTAATTAATGAATAAGGAATAGTTAATTAAGTAATTAGAGTTAAATAACTGAATTAAGAAGTAATAAGTTAAATGATGATTTTAAATAATTACGAAATTAAATAGTTAAGACTTAATAATTGATTAAGCAATGATTAATTAACTTGAATAATTTGAAAGGAAATAAGTAATTAATCAAACAGGGTTAAGCGATTAATTCTCAAGTAACTGATTTTATATTGAATTA
The DNA here is from genome assembly GCA_030765085.1 of Allium cepa. Classification (NCBI taxonomy): domain Eukaryota; kingdom Viridiplantae; phylum Streptophyta; class Magnoliopsida; order Asparagales; family Amaryllidaceae; genus Allium; species Allium cepa. The sequence continues at coordinate 689,770,909 of CM060940.1, forward strand.
ATTGCAATAAGAATTTAAAGTTGATTGCTTATAGAGTGTTGTGTAGAATATCTGATTGTGATATTTATTTGATGATATTCTGCGATGCTCTGTGATATGCTGAGTTATATTTATGATGATTGTGTATGATTCATCTGTGATAAATGCTATGTTAATTCAATTATTGAATTTAAATTATTAAAACTGTTTAAGTTAATCAGACAACTTGGCCTTTAAAATGGCGCTTGGATTTCCATGAGTTTGGGATCGGGTATCAATTTGATATTTCGAAAACCACATCGATCCAATTTAAACGTTAGGTCGTGAATTCTGAAATGAAGATCAAGATGGTGTTTTCAGAATGCAAGGGTTATCGTCATTGACTCTGAGGGTGATTCCAAAATGAGTGTGACGAGATAATGCCTTCGGTTTCGTTCGAACCCGGAATGAACTTGTATGAATTGAATGCTTTCAGCACATCGTCAGACGGACGATGAGCATTCTAAGAGATATGTCCTGTAAAGGTAATCGCAGCCTCAACCTCATCAACCAGGAATGGTTAAAACAGGGGAGATGCAGCAAGGTTATGTGGGTCATGCCCAAGCAGGACAAGATATTTCCCCTATCTAGATGTCCATTTTTGTTTCGGCTGTGTGGGCGGTTGCTAGCTACAACCGCGGGGTTCATCTTGTTCGGGACTGTTCAGTAAGGAATGGTTCCGGCCTTGTGTTGTAGGGGTTCGGGAGTGATCCTCAGTACGGTGATCTAGACCCCGTACTGTGACGGGCGGTACCCCAGTTGCCCTGCCATTGTTGGAAATCAATTTTCCCTACGAGACCCTACGGTTTTGATTTGTATTACCCACTTTTGTGGCTAGTAGCTGGAATTTAATGAATGTAACAATTTCGGCTATTTTCTATTTACTTGAAAACCCTAGACACTACTATAATATCATTGATTTCCTATGAAATGTTTTGGTTAGCGTAAGGTAAAAACTTACCCGTATTTATTTATGGGGAGTCTTACGTGATGCCTTTATTTTCAAGTATTTTCAAAGTTAAACAATTTAAACCGTTTACTCATACCAGACCCATGTCTGACCCGGAGTTTATATTTTTGTTTTTCATAAACTCTTGGGTACTCAAATTTTTATGAGTAGCCAAGTGATAGGTTTTGGACCTTGTTTTCTGAAGAGCTTGGAGCAGGAGTTTCCAGACGTATGTAGCTATCTACCTAGTTTCGCTTGTTAGTTGATGTGTGCTGTATCTCTGATGTATATAGTGACAGATGTATGTATGTATGTCATGTGTATTGATATTGTATAACTCCGATACATGTAAAACTATGTAATAGTTATGTGATATATTATATTTTGTTCCATTCTGCTGTGAGATCCTGATGTTGTTGTTCTTTCTTTCTCTTTCTTTCCTATTTCTATCCCTTTCTTTCTTAATGATGATACGTCTTTCTGGTAGTAGAAGGGCGGGTCGTCACAATCAAAATCAGAATATATTTCTCCTAGTCCTAATAAAGAATGATGAATATCCTGAAATCTGGAGTACATATCATTTCTAGATTCATCTTGCTTCATCCTAAAATTTTGAAATTGATTCTTAAGCATAGATATTTTACTTTGTTTAACCTTGTTATTGCCTTCATGAGTGACTTTTAGTGTTCTCCATATTTCATAGGCAGTGTTGCACATACTAACACGATTAAATTCATTTTTTTTTATCTAAAACACAAAATAACGTGTTCATGGCTTTAGCATTTGAAGCAGCATCTTGTTTTTGTATGTTTGACCATATTGAATATTCAGTTGTGGGTATGTGATACTCTGATTGTGTAATGTTCCATGAATCAAAACTATTTGCTTGCATATATATATATATATATATATATATATATACACACACGCATTCGTGTAGCCCAATAATTATAATTCATGCCATTAAACAATGGAGGTCGTGCTGTGGATTGACCTTCTATAAAACTGGTGTTAGTGTTACTATCCATATTACTAAGATGTCAAATAACTGTGTGACAGTAATAGGATGACCTAGTGCTCTGATACCAAATGAAAGTGTTCTATGGATCGTGTAATAGGGATATACAATAATGTAAAGTATAATGATGATAACTATATCGTTAATAGTGCGGAATATAAATGCAGTATAAAAAAATAACACCAGAGATTTTATACTGGCTCGGAACTCCATCCTACGTCCATTCCCAGACTCCTTTTGGAATTTCACTAAAAAAAATAACCCTCACTTAAACCGGAGGAACAGGTAAAACAACACCTGAATAGCCGAATAGGATTTTTTCGCCTAAGCAGCCGAAGATGACTTTATGCCTGAGCAACAGAACATGACTTCTACTTAATATAGAAAACTTTGTTGACTAGTATATTCTGGATAACACAGATATGTCTTGAAAGTACACCCTTCCTATAATCAAATCCTCAAGAGTATTTGTGTGTGTATTGATTGAAAAGAAGATAATCACTTAGAATCAAAGTATATATATATTAACTCGAAGATTCAAGCGATATAAAGTTTGTGATTGCTTTGAATTGCAAAAGAATATAGAGAAAGAATAGATTTAGAGAATAAAGCAAGAATTCAATATTTTTGTAATGAATCAAAACATGTTTATATAGAGGATATAGAGATGCAATCATTCATGAAAGATCTTAATCAAAAGTTACATCCATTCCTCTTGAAATTGGATTGAAAACCCTTCGCGAATGATCGTGTCTTTTCAGTAAATAGCCGTTATTTTTCGTTCAGTCAACTGACTCAGAAGTGCCAGTCGACTAAATTTCAAAAATATGCATGTTTGTGCAAATATTTGTGCACTGGCACAGGTCAGTCGACTGGCTGATCTGAGTCAATCGACTCACTGTGCTGTATTGCACAAATCACACTAAAAAATTTATATATGAATTTAAAACCATTTGTGTGTGTATGTGAGTACTTAAAGAATGATTTTAACAATACATAACTAAGACTCAAAATCATGATAAATATACATACTATATTCTAAATTGAAATCTTGTCTTGTTTTAGTTCCATTCTTTTTTTGTCGCCACGTTACACATCTTGTAACCTATGTTCGTTAATAGTTGTTGAAGTTCTTCGTCATGAATCAAAACCATGATTCAACATTTGCATTATCCATAAATTTTGAGTAAGGCGACTTCCTAACGTAATATATTACACTTCTGTGGTAGATAATGCTACACAATTTTGCTTTCTACTTGACTATGAAACTAATGAATGTCCTAGTATGAAACATGTCCTACCAATTCTTTTTCTATCATGAGATAACCTGCATAGTTTGTATTAGAGTAGCCAACCAAATTGAAATTGCTATAAGATGGATATCATAAACCAAAATTCTGCGTGTAAAAAAGATATCTCAGAATTCTTTTTACATCTTTTCAATGAGATTCTTTTGAATTCCAAAATGTCTTATATTGAAACATTCACTTCATGAATAAATATGGAGAGCAAGGGAAAAATGTGAAATATTAATCAATTGTAAAACATATGACATATCAAAAAATCTCGGACTGAAGAATCACAATGGTTCATTATGCCACAAAGTGAATCAGGTAACAGTGATCACACGATATAACATAAATTTTTAGTTATCCCACTTTTTCACACAACACATGACAAATGCATTTGTTGTTTGAAGAGCCACAAAAAATTTTATCTGCTGAATAGCCCATGAAATCTCCATGAACAAGCTTGTTATTTAGACAACATTTTACATGTCATCTGATTGAAGTTATCAAAATTTTAATTTTTGACTCCATCTTTTACCTCTCAATTATTTCATGGCCGCTTTTTTATTTGTTTCCCCTATTTTCCCCCCATTTCTTTCTATTCTATTTTTACTCATTTCTTTCTTTTACTTCATATTAAAAGTTCGACTGCTTTGAAATTCGTTTGAATCGTCTTGCTCCTTCAATCGCCTTTCTTTACGGGCACGTTACTAAGTTGATTATGTGCTTTGATTTAGGGCTTCTAATTTGAAACAGCCACTTTGAAATTGTTGAAATGAATTGGCTTTTTCTTTAATCGATGCTCGCATTCATCGATTAGTAGGCAATTTATGGTTGCGCTGCTTCTTGTCGAGAGTTCTTTGATTTAAATTGGTACACTTCTACCCCTTTCGATTTATATTATTCTCGACTTCTATGTCTAAAGCCAATGATGGTTTGGGTATTTATAGAGTTTTATTCCATATATTTTTGGTTTTGAAAATTTTATGCTTTGATTTCTGTTGTTCCATATCCACACTCGTGTGTGTTGCTTGTACTTGATGTATAATTTTATATTTCATGTTTAGTTGAAGATGAAGGAAGTTTGGTTGGTTCTTGCTTTGATGCTTATGCTGGTTTTTTTGAGTTGTTTGTTGTGTTGAATTCGATTTTCTTGGAGCTTTCTTGTGTGTGAGTACATTTAATTATGTTTATGCTTATGTTGACTATTGTTTGGGTATATTTATAGGATCTTTCTCGGCTCCGGATTTCTCTACTGTTTTAATTTTCTTGTTCATCTTGTTGCACTTTGATGGTCCATGTTGATTTTGCTATCTTGGTTCATCCATACATGTTGTTGAGTGTCTTTGTACTCACTATGTACATATATACATGTATATACATATGTGTGTATATGTATATTAGTATGTCTGGTTATATTGAAATGTGTGTGCTTGGTTATGTTGAAACTGTCCCTTATTTACTGCATTTGCACTGGCACTTGTACATACACATATGTATATATGTATGTGTATGTTTATATCTGCGTATCACTACATATTTATATATCATTGCATATGTGTGTGTATGTGTGAACTTTCATGTATATACATACATACATATGTTTGTATATATGTGTAAATGTTCTAATATTCGCCTATATATGTTTTACTTTGTGGCACTTGCTTTTGCACTATGATTTCTTGTCACACTTTCAATTTGTTGTTTTAATGTGTGAACTTCCATGCTTGAACCATTTTGAGGTTTAGTTGAACTTGTTTTCAGTTTTGAACCATTTTGAATTGCATTTGAGTCTATGTATATGCTTGTTTTTGATGCCTGGTTCAAGGCAGTGTTGAGATAGTTTTGAGCTAAACCAATTCTGAATTACTTGAGCTTGAACCATTTTGAGTACGTACATATATACATGTATATACATATGTGTATATATGTATATTACTTGAGCTCCGAAGCTTTTGTTTGGTTTTCTTGTACCCTTACTTGTATATGTGCCTGGTTTGTTTCGATTGACTCCCTGATGCTTGCTGTTGATTGGTGTTGCATATATACATGTATATACATATGTCTATGTGTGTGTATGTGCGTTGTTATAGAACTTATTGTTTTTCTTAAGCTTGTTTATGTGAATTGTGATTTCTTGTTACACTTTCAATTGCAAATCTGTTTATATTCAGTTCTCACATATACATGTATGCACTTAAGCTTGAACCATTTTGAGCATGTACATATATACATGTATATACATATGTGTATATATGTATAGTACTTGAGCTTTGAAGCTTGTTGTTTGGTTTGCCTACACTTGTATATATGCCTAGTTTGTTTTGATTGACTCCCTCAAGCTTGCTGTTGGTTAAATCTCTGAACTTGTATGTGCACTTGTTGCTCACATATAAGAGATTTAGCACTTGTTGTGCCTGAAACTGTTTTGCCTGAAATACTTGTTAACTATGCTGCTTGAAACCGATTTTGTTCCATATTGTTCCAGTGCATTGTTGGCTAAACCTCATTTTGTTTTTCATGTAAACATGCCTTGAGTCTGTTTCTTGTTATGCTCATGTTTGGTTTGCTATCCGTGAGATTTAATCGATGTCCTGCCTTATGATATTCACAGTGATACACTATGCACATCCTAAGTTTTTCGTGCACATATATATATTTGTCCCTGTCTAAAACATGAGAAAACAAGCCCATAAACTAAGGCAACATTAATATTCAATTCAAATTTATTTTTGCAATTTAGGTTTGTTTCTTTTTCCATTTTACCGCATTGTTTATACAGGTATAGGAGGTGGTTGGACACAAACTGGAGCAAGCAAATCAAGGTCAACATAAAAAACAAACTCACATGAGTGTGAGTAAAAAAATTGTTATATATGAGACTAAAGAAATGTTGTATATATAAGAGTGATAGTGAAAGTTGTATTTAAAATGTAAGTAGAGTGATAGTGAAAGTGGTATTGTATTTGAATTTGGTTTGAAATATAAAATATTTTTAAATAATTTATTTGAATTTCATTCTGTGAACAATTATTCATACTAGTCAATATTTATATGTTGTCTAATAGTAATTTATAGAAATGGTACTAACATCAGACAACATATGTTTTTTTTGTGGTGCATATCAGATGACAGGGCATCTCTGTGGTCTGATGTGAAATGAGATGGCATGAGATTTAATGACATATATGTATACAATCAAACAAAGGAGCATATCTATCGTCTGGTTCATTTTTCCCATGGTGGTTAGAAGACATATCAAATGATCTGTTAAGAAAATATGAGTTACACTTATACAAAAGCATTTGTTATCTGGACAGCACATGGTGCCGAACAATGATATAACTTGTTACGCCAGTGACGGCGAATAATGGTACTTCAGACATTAGTTTTTCGTCCAGTCTCTTGAACTCTTATCATCAATGTTGAGTGTGAAATATAAGCTTTATCAAACAAGTGTAATGCACACTCCACAATGTTGATCGATTCGGCTTCAACATACGAATTTCTCAACAAAATCACCTATGTTAAATATAAATGCAAATACCAACAACATATGAACAAATAATCTATTAGCCAACATGAAAGTGAAGTAGAATAAAATAGTATCATAAAAGAACATCACAATCCCATGTAAGTCACAACCATTATCCTTATTTTTCGAACATCAACCATCGTTGTTTTGAATAATCAGTCTATTTTAAAACTTTATTTGAAAATTTTAAGTCCATAATTTGATTTAGCATAAAAAAATAAAGTTGGTGATATTTAAAGTTGCTAATCAAAAAAATTAGTTTTAAGTAAAAACGACAAACGGATCGAAAGTCATGTCCAAAACACTACAGCTTGTTTGACAAACTTAGAACCACTTTTCAAGAAATGTGCTAACTTTTATTGTTTTTCAAGGTTTTATAAAATGAATCGAAAAAACTTAAAACATGAATTTTGTAGTATTATCTGTTGGCTTTGCAGAATATTAAAATTTCCAAAATTTGGAGTTACAATGTTCAAGTTATGATTGATTTACTATTGCTGTGTTAAAACGATTCTGGAATGATAATCAACCATAATACCGATTTTAATGCAATTTTTAAGTGTTCCTGAAATGAACCATCGAAAATGTAAAGAATGAAAATTGTGTCATTTTTAGTATGGTTTTCCAAGTATCTATGATATTATAAATCAGAATAACATAGCAAGAGTTATGGTCAAAATACTATAGCTGCTTTAGAAAGTTCTAAAATATTTTTCAAATAATGCACCAAATTATTTGTAGATTTTCAATGTCTTATGATAAAAACATAGAGAAAGTATTGGCATAAAATACATAGGATTTTCTGGTTATTTTTCGAAATATTTTGAATTTTGTAAATCGGAATTTCATATCTCAAGATGCGATAATTTTACTATAACTATGTTAGAAAGTCAAAATCGAGACAAGGAAAGAAAACTGGAAAGTAGAGTTTAGAGATCGTACCTTTAATTATTTTTGATTTTACATTTTCTTTCGTAATTATTTTCAAAAGTCATTTTCCTAGGCTAAGGAACAATAAAATTATCGCTCATCAATGCCTAGAACAACTTCGAATCAACTTCCATTGTAATTGCTCATTAATCCGTCTTTGTACCTAAATATTAAAAGAAATCTTTGGTGTCCAAGTTTGCTTATATAGCAAACCATTAATATTAATGTCTGTACCCTTAGAAATCCATTTTTCTGAATTTGAGAATATTTACGTTTGTACCTTTTGGAACCCAAATTTGTTTAATTGTTTTGTTTTGGTTCCTATCCCAACATTTATTTTGTTTTTGCCCATTTTTTCCATAAATTGAACACTTTGATGATTCATTGTGAAATTTAATCTTGTCGTAATTCTATTTATTAATTTGTTCAACTCTATCATATCCGAGTCCTTTTCTGTTTTTAGTGACAGTCTAACTGCCTCACAATATATTCAGTGATTTTACTCTTTTAGAAAATTTTCCTATTGTTTATTCAAGTTGTTGTACCTTATATCTAAGAGCAACATTTTCATTCAAAAGTGAGGTGCATCTTTTATAAGAGTTTTCTCATTTTGTGTCGTCTTTGCTTTTCAAATTCAAACTTTCATTTTCAAGGATTTAATTTTTTTTCCTATATTTTTTTTATTTCGTCCTTTAAAGACTAACACGTTTTGCATTTAGAGTTAAGTTTTCTAATGTTTTGAATCATAAGATCTAACTCATTATTTAAACAAAGTAGACTATTTTTCTCAGATTCTAGATTATTATATATTTGTTTAAGTCTATCAATGTTTCCATTTAACTCGTGATATAATAAAAATAAATTGGGATGATAAGTGTGTTACCTCACTAGGTTGATCGTTGTTGTCAATTGATTCTAGCTCAGACTTTGCCCCTTCTTTCTCATTGTTAATGTACTCCTCTTATTTTTCTTCATTCTTATCCTAGGTAGCTACGAAATTCCTTCTCTTCTTCTTCTTTCCTTTGTCAGTCGAGTCAATGGATAGTTTGGTTTGACGTGACCTGGCTTCTTACATCTATAACACATGATTTCTTCCTCAGAATTGTCCAACACTTTGGCAATATTGGTTATTCATTGGTTTATTACTGGATTTCCATACTTTTTGGTCCACATTTTGAATTGCTTCATCAATAGTACTAGCCCAGCTGCAACATTGTCTTCTTTCTCATTATCGGTTGTACTCTTTAAGGAAATTGACCTCCTTTTCAAGTCTTCACTTTCACGTTCTTTCCAGACTTTAAGCTCTGTCTCATAGGTGATGAGATTACCTATTAATTCCTCAAACGTTAGCTATCTCAAGTCTTTGAATTCCTGAATTGTTGTCTTTTTGAAAGATAAAGTTTAAGTTCATTTTCCTTCCACTTATCTTTATGCTAAGAAACTTCATGATTATCTATTTTACCAAAGGAAAACTATAACTAGTTTCACTATATCCCTTTCCTCAATAGTATCTAGAAAGTATTCATCCTAGCTTTCCAATAAGCATAATCAGTTCCACTAAACATGAGTGGCCTAGCTATGGATTGACCTTTAGAAAAAGCGTTATCAAAACTAGCCATATTAAAAATGTTAATTAAACTACCATGCTATAATACCACTTATAGGATCAAACTAACCCTAAAGGGAGGATGAATATGGTTTATAATAAATTCACAAAATAATTATAATCTCAGCAAAGATAATTAAAGAAATGCAAAACTAAAGACAGTGCACAAATATACCCAGCTTCGACAAACCTGCCTACTCTTGCCCCTAAGATTTCTATCAAGATTAAATAATCGACCGCTTACAAATTCCCTGTAAACTTATTACTATCACTAATATGATTGTTCTAATACTATGCATAGAAATCCTGCCTCAATGTTATCCTCGACCTGAGAGTTTCCTAAACCACAAAAATGTAGTTCTAACTTGAATTACTAGAGTTCTTAGAATAAAATTAAAATACAAAATTAAATATAGAATTGAACCTTAAATATATTTAAAAAAATGTGTATTATTAAAACTCCTTGGTTTTATTTAAGCTGAATTCCTTTTCACGTCATTTATCCTTCTTAGGTTTTCTCTCCTCTTCACATGATGCTTCATATAAAATCACACCCTTACGTCTTATTCTGTTGATTGCTTCGACTATGTTGCAATTGCTCCTTTGGCCGAGTTCCTTGCAATGATAATTCTAAGATTATTTAGTATGATTTCTTTGATTTTCTAATCTAATCTGTATTCTTGTTTCAAACTCTACTTCCTAAAATTACCAATGATGATTTGGTATTTATGGAGATCGACTCTTGAAAAACTCTCTTTGAATTGCCCCAACTTTATGGTATTTTAAGTTTGAACTAATCAAACTGCAAATTCGGGCTTTTAGATTCAATCTTGATTTTGATGTTAGCCAGGATTTTTTTATTCGAATTTGACTTGGCTTTGGCTTGATTTTTTCATTATCGGCTTTAGTTTTTTAGACTTGTTCAACTTCGAAATTTTATGGCTTCAAACTGACTTTGTGGACTTATTCAACCTTGAATTTTTTCTACATATAAATCATCATTCTATGTTTCTTTTTACACTTAATTTTTGTCTAAAACAATCGAACCTAATTTGAATTTGAACATATTACCTATTTACATATCTATATGTTTATATATATATACATAGACATTTATATACGCACACATAGATATGTATGTATGTATGTAGGTATGTATGTATGTATGAATATAGATTTGTTGCTGAAAAGTTGCTTTGGCCGCCTATTTTTGAAATGCACTTGTATTTAATGTTGCATTGCCTGATATGTATGTTTTCAAACTAATTTTGTTGCATTCCCGAGCTTGCGTACTTTCATTGTAGCGACCCGCCATTTTGTACCATTTGAGTTGATAATAATTCACTCTGTTCAACCCAAATTGTATGAAAGAGCGAATAAGTAGGGTAGAGAAGAAGAAACAGATAGAAGAAAATAAAATAGAAACAACAACACAAAATCTTACAATCGCAACAAAATAAAATATAATATATAATAACATATTTTTATATAAGGGTAATTATATCTGTTAATATACATACAATCATCAGAGTACAACAACTCAATACATCGAATTGGACAGTTATAAAAACTTGTCATCACACAGCGGAAATATAACCAAGTACATGAATATGTCTCTATCATCCATCTCGTCTCTTGAGCTCCATAGTGTTTTAACCAGAATATGTGATACTCATGTGACCCGAGTATTATAATAAAATAACACCCGAGTCAGTCTAGAAAAGCAGCATGCGAAAAATGCACTCAATTTGAATTATTAGAGCAATCAAAATCCTTTGAAAAACAATGGTATCTCGTAAGACCGTGTCACACATAAACGCGACGGGTTTTTCTCTTACGATAACCAAAGCATTTTATAGAAAATCCAATGATATTATAACAATGTCTAAGTACAAATACTTATTCAAATAGCCGAAATTGTTACATTAATTAAATTCCAGTATACTAGGCTCTACAAACGAAATCGTAAGCTCGTATTGGAGAATGGATTCCATACGAATGACTGGGCCATTGTGGTACCACCTATCACAGTACACGTTTAGAAAAATGTACCGAGGACCTCGCCAGGATCCCCTGCTACACAAGACCGACCAACTCCTAACCTAGATAGACCGAATATGTTATCACCATGGGTGTTCCCACCCTTACTATCGAGCGCTCCTTCTTCCATGCACAACCATATCCGTAATAAATAGGTTTCCGAGGACATTAAGAAAAGTGATAACATACCCTAACTAGGTGCGACCCACTTAGTCTTGCTGCATCTCCCCTTTTTAGTTATTCCCGGTTGATGGGGCTCGAGGCTAAGTGTTTCCTTTTAAGAAACAATTCTTCTTAAAATGCTCATCGTCCTCCAATGATGATGTTCTGATAGCATTCGTCCGCACAAGTTTCCTTGGGTATGGACAAACCGAATCACCGTCTTCATCATCTCCATGGTATTCATTCGTAACGTTCAAACCAGATCGAAGTGGTTTTCGAATAATTAAATCTGATCCCGGTCTCTTCGAAACAATTAATGAGATTGGCCAATTATTAATAGTCAGTTATTTAACTATCAATAAAACATCCATAAGCAGTCACTAGGCCTTATTATAACTTTTTTCCAAACATTTATTCCAAAGTATCTTTACTAAGATATATATTCAAATCCCTTTCCATATTCTAATATTTTGGAAATAATAATTATTCAAATAATTTATTTTTAAAGATATATATATATATATAAGTATTTAAAAGGATAATAATTTATTTTTAAAAATATTCAAATAATTATTTTAAAGGATATATATATATTCTGTTAATTATATATATATAAGTATTTTAAAGGATAATAATTTATTATTAAAAATATTCAAATAATTATTTAAAATCTCGAAACCTTTATAAACATCAGTAACTCATTTTTAGTTAAACAAGTAACTTATTAAAGTTGACTTTTAAAAGTTAGAATTTACTAAAAATAAATACTTAATATTTAAAAATCTATTTATCAAAGTATTTCATTCCTAACTAGTTTAGAATTCCATAGTTTTAAAATAACAATTTTTCCCCTTTAAAAGCAAGATTAACTTCTTAGAATTGAATATATATTTTTAAAACCTCAATAACCAATTCAATTTATAAATCCCTCTGAAATCACAATATATCACTTCCATTCAGATCTCCTTAACCATCTTCAATTTCAAAAATAGTTCCACTATTTTTCTTTCTTTATTCTCATATTCTAATATAAATTCTTCCTGTAAATTTATATTTCCAATCTATCATTTGATATTCAATTCCTTTGTTTATAATATCATTTATAAATTTTATAACCCCTTTGGTTTTACCTTTTTATAAAAAAAAATCTTATTTATAAAATCCCATTATATAAATTCATTTCTTATAAATTTTATTTGTATCTCCAATCTATTTTTAATCTTGATTTTTAACTCCTTTTCATATTTTCAGAATACCATTTACAAACTCCTTTATATAATTAATTTTTAAAGTCACTATTTAAAACTATTTACGATTGGTTACGTATAATCCAAATAAATATCATTCCCAATTAAATTTTCTTAAAAATAATTCAATTTCCAATATAAATATTTTTATGTCAAAAATTCCCTTTAATTCCTTAAATTTTAAAAATATATTTATGGTGTTTTAAAATACTAAAATTCAGGCCAGTGCTACAATAGCATCCTATAATTTCAATCACTAGAATAATCTATACTGGATTATGCTACACAATCCGTATATCCCTATATATGAAAAATAAACAATGTATTTCCAATTGGATCCCTCCAACCTATTTCCTTGTGTCCACGAATGTTAATACAACATAAAATAATACCAATCCCACTTTATGGGGGATATCGTGGTATACAGGGTCATTCGCTATTATGTGGGGCGCATATGGACTCATCTGCTATAATATGCGGGAATATCACTCCAAATACTACTATATATACTACTATATATATATATATATATATATATATAATATCATTCAACAGATAATCAATTCAGCCAAACATCTAGAATGAATTTTAACTATCTAAAATTTTAAAAGCTAGCGATCCAAAAGAGTGAAATTTACTCACATTGATTTTTATTTGTCCAAACAATCTTGTTCCGTAGATTTCACAGCTACGAACCCAACTTGATTTGTTTCCAGATTTTGCAACTCGTATGCAATTTAATTAAATTTAATTAGCTATCAAATTTAAAATTTTAATTTAACTAAATAACTATATAATTAAATTAGTTACAGGGATTATACCTTCCCACTGCTCGTGCGACAAAACCTTAGATTATACGCACACTACCCAATTGACGAGGAGCCTGACATCTCCACATTTGCTACTTCCATCGCGAACGTTTCCAACCTGACTTCGCGTACGAAGCCACAACGACCATCGCCTGTCACACACCACGTAGCCCCTTATAACCGGACGCTGCCTCTCTTTCCTCACCGCTAGCCGCTCGCGCCAGCAGAAAAAAATTACGAGACTAAGTTTCCCTTCCTATTCATATTTCAACTGCACCCATCTCCAGAAAACACCATCGAGGTCCCCGTCGGGCCTAGCTTCGCCTTCCACTTCTTCACGCCACCCTTTGATCGCCGTAGCAGCCTCATACACCCTCACTTCGCCCACGAGATCCATATGCACTTCCCCTAACTCGCGATAAGCCCGGCCTCCCTGGACGAAAATTAACCCAGCTCCAAGCCTAGCCTTAGACAACATCGACGCACCTCCGCCACGACCCTCCCACGCACGCGCGTTCAATGCTATTGCGACTCCTGCCTTTGAATCGATTTGATTCGAGAATAGATTCTTTTTTCTTTTTGTTTTCATTTTTCTGAAGGAACTTAGGGGAATACTCAGTTAAAATTCGATTTCGTTTCTGATTTGAATGAGGCAAAGAAAGGATTGACATTATTTAAAAATGGGAGGAGGTATACGTGATTTTGAATCTGAAAAGAAAAGGAAAGACGTGATTGAACGTAAAGGGGCTTGGGTACATATGTTGTCGGCTTTGGTTCGACTTCGATTCGATCCTATATATCTTTATTTAATTATAAAATATCTCATTTTAGCAATTTAAAATTTCGATCTCCTATCGAGGCGTACTGCAGGGCGTTTATAATGTTATACCCCATAATTGAAAAGGTTTCGAGTCTAAATTCGATCGTATGGAGAAAATAGCGTTTTGGATCCAATTATTATATTAAGTTCTAGATATAAATTCTACGCATTTATATTACGTATGATCAAACAGTAACTCCAAAACACCAAAAAATTTGAAATCCAATAATAATACATTATTACGGATCCAATGAAACTTGTTTATTCGAATTCCGAGATTGTCCCTTTGATCGCTATTTTAACGTGTCGATTAAATCGACATTTCAAAATTTTACGAAATCACTTAAAATTTCAGTTTTAAAGTTAGCTAAACTATAATCACAAATCCAATATTTAAATCATTTAAATGTTCCTTAAACATCAAAAAATCCGGGTCGTTACATCCGTGGACTTGTACCAATTTTCCTTATGCATGTTGCTGACCTTATTTTGTGTTCTGACCTTGCCTTCTTGTTTTGTTGTGCACTTGAAGTTTACAAGCACTTAAGCCTGGCTTGTGCATATTTCATGCATGTTCTTTGTGCCTTGTGTGCTTGTGCATGAACTTGCTGGTTTATGGTTTGTCTTTGAATTTGATTTTTTTTGTATTCACTTTTCCCGGTTTTGTCGTTACTGATTTGTACTAGCTAGGTTTATGGTATGTTGTTGCAACATGTTGAGAACTGGTTTAGGTTTATGGTATGTTGTTGCAACATGTTAAGAACCGGTTTAGACATGTTATAGATGGCTCTGATGTGCATGAACTTGCTGGTTTATGCATTTATTTGTCCCTAAGTTGAATTTATTTTGATATTATTCATTTTTTGTGCACTTGAATTTGATGCACTAATCTAAACCACTTTGGATATGGAAGTGTTTGTTTTGATCCTTGCATGACCTTTGGGCAGTATGTATACACTATTCATGTCATAAGTTGCACATGCACACATTGGATTAATTTGAATTTCTATCCCTTTGAGCTTTAAACAAACATGTTATACTAATCCGTGTGTATACATGTTGCACTAAGCCATGTTCGTTATCCTTGATGCTTTTTCAAAATATGAAAAGAAACGATAGCCAATAAACCGAGGCGATGTCAAATTTGAATATATTTTTCTCTTTGCAGTTTCAGTTTGTTCCTTTTTGTTTTTTACCGCATTTTTGTTTATCAGGTAATTAAAACAAGTTGCTATCTAGATGAAGGCTGGAGCAAGAGGATATAAAAGTTGGATTCGAGTGGGTGCAAAAAAAGTGATTATGTATACGAAAGAGTGTTATATATGAGAGAGTACAAAACATTGTCAATGAAATATTGTATTAAAAATGTTATGGGAGCACTTATTGTAATTCGCAATATTGTATTATTAAATTTTTGTTGAAATAAAATATTTATTCTTTTACTTCTTTCTATGATGGTAAAGAAATGTTTTCCAAAAGTGTTTTTTGATAAAATAATTACTATTTTGAGATAAGTATAAATAAAAAATTGTTTTGATGATTAAAATAAAGTGTTGTATTTTTGGAATAAATAAAAATAAATTGGTTTTGGAAAGTATTAAAGGGTTTTAGTATCATTATTTTGACGTAAAGTAATAATAACACCATTTTAGAAAGCAATTTGATGAAGTTTACTATTTTGGTTTAAAATATGATGTTTGAATTTTTTGGA
Organism: Allium cepa; assembly: GCA_030765085.1. Lineage (NCBI taxonomy): Eukaryota > Viridiplantae > Streptophyta > Magnoliopsida > Asparagales > Amaryllidaceae > Allium > Allium cepa. Next base: position 689,787,043 of record CM060940.1, read on the forward strand.
GAAATAAAAGTATGGTAAAGGGAATTTGCAGTGTATTACTATTTTTAATATACTCATAGTCTATTATGTTTAATATTTGAAATTAGTTTTAAGATATTTTTTGGCATTTAAAATTATTTTTGGATGTTAAAAATAATATTTCATTACAGTTGGTATCAAAGCTTTGGTTTAGTGGCACCATAAGCATTTGCTAGGTTTGACCATATAGGTTATGATGATTTACACTGTAAGTTGGGTTAGGATATAGAATGAAATAGCAATTTGATCAATAAATGTATGCTTTATATGTATGGTTGTTTGTTTGACCACCGTCACCTCACCTTAAAATGATTTTTATTTATGATGACCTTATATGGAAAATAAATAAAGTAAGAGTGAGATAGGACAAATGTTAATACCATAAATATTAATTTTAATGACAACAATCATATAAATATAGGTACTAATGTTTTTCCAAATGTTATAGAATATTTTGCAGGATAGTATACAGGTTCATACAAGTACAGGATAATCGAGTTTGAAGAGTGATCGGTAAAAAGACCGAAGATCTAGATCTAGAGATGATCAAGATATTTGAAGACTCGTGAGTTTAGAGACAAAGACATGAAGAGTTCAAGATGAGTGTTTACAGTCAATAGATTAATTTGTTAAAGTCCTTGAATATCAACTTTTTTCTTTGAATACTCTCTTATCAAATTATTATTTTATTATCTAAATATTTATTTTACTTTCAAAGTTTATTCTTACAAATATTTTATAAGAGTTTTATATATTAAAGTATTTAGAAAGTATGCTTAAATTTGCAACGCATTAAAGTGTTTCCGTTTTTCAAAACATATATAAGTATGCCTACGTAGGCTATATAGGTAGGTACACATATATAACATTGAAAATGTGTAACGACCTGTATTTTACGTATCAAAAGATCGTAAAATGTTTATATTTTATTTATATAGGGTCGTATGATTCTATGACTTTAGGATATGAATTTTAGTGACAATTTTCAAACTTAATATTTTTCCTGAATTTCTATGTGATCTATTTGACTCTAAAAATATTATTTGGGGTATAACTTTTGATAGAAGTTGAATTAGAGTCTCAAACTAGTTCCATTACTTTAGTATGATGGTTTCTATTCTATAGAGTGATCATAATAGAAAAATAGACTTGTGGTTAAGAAGTTATGCATGTTTTAAGTTTAGACGGTTGCTGGCCAGAATTAGCGTGTAATTGATTAAGTCCATGATTAGACTAGGTCTAGTTAGAAGTTACTAAAATTAGGGCTATAGGAGTCAAAAAATAATAATTCCCGCTCTCCCAAATCAAATCTAAACCCCCAGTAACCCTAGATTCATCAATTACCCAAATTAGTCTCTAAATCAAACTGAATTGAAGATTAGTGAATAGGCCATCGATTAGAAGATAAAAATCATCGATTAGGCTGATTTGCATTGTTTTTTTATCATTGTCCATATTGGATCTACACTCAAATTGGTTGAAATTGGTAATTGGTGAGTGGTTTATGACTTCTCACTATCCTATGAATGTTTATATGGTAGAATTGTAGATTTTAGCATGAATTGACCATGAAATTTCATTTCTAAACTTAATTATATGTTAACATAGGTTTATGACCTAAATTGATGAAATTTAATATGATTTGTAGAAACGGATTTGAAATCCACCTTGTTCATGTTCATATGTTCATCGATTGCTTATATTTGGATTAGAGCATGCTTGATTGCTATAATTCTATGAACTATTTGTTTGAATGAATGTAACTGCATGTTATTCCATGTTTGTATGTTATGTTTTGATGTTGTTTGTTATCGTTTTAGATGTTAGGAAGATAGGTTGGTGTATTTGGCAAATCGGAGGCAAAGGTGATCAGAGTTAAACGAAACTTTGAGGGAAGGCTTTAGAGTATGGGAAGAGCTTGGGGTTCAAGTTGTAAATCCTTGTAACAACCCGCATATTTGTCAAGTTTATATTTAAATATTTTATTTAAATATTAAATCGTTAATCGGATTTTGGTCCGAAAAGATACTTTTTGCAAACGGTCAAATTAGGACTCGAGACCGCTTCCATTGAGTTCGAAATGCCGTTTACAATTTTTTTAGTATAAACATCGATAGGTTTGGAGTTAGTGAAATTTCACTAACTTTTCCCTCTTTGGACTTTGGGTTAGTTTAGCCTATTAAGCCCAAGTTCCAACCCCCTTCTCCTCACTCTTCATAAATTTCCTAACTAACTCAAGCTTTGGCATTAATGGTGAAGAGAATGGGAAATTAAAACTCCAAGCACAAATTCAATTGCAAATCCAACATTCAACTCCAAATTCAAGTAGAAGATATTGGATTCAAGCTTTGAATTGCTTCTCCTTGCTTTCAAGCTTCATCTTCATAAATTTTAGTGCAAAGGCGAGATTTTTATCCCAGAAATCTAGTCTATATCTATATTGGACTGTTGGGAATGATTCCCTATCACTTTAGTATGCACATTTGCATTTGGTTTAGATTGGATTGGCGAAAAACTCCAAATTTTAGTGATTTTGGTGAAAAACTGCTACTAGGTCGTTCTGGCCATTTTTAGCTCGTTCGGAGTTAGGTCGCTCGTCCATAGGTCGTAGGTCGCTTACGAGTTAACGTTAGGTCGTTCTGGAAGAATTGGCACTTCGGAATTAGGTCGCCCACAAGTTAACTCGTTAGGTCGCTTGCGAGTTAGTACCATAGGTCGCTGGGCCATCTAAATGCTTGTTCGGTGTTAGGTCGTATGGCCTTAAGTCGTAGGTCGTATGGCCTTAAGTCGTAGGTCGTATGGCCTTAAGTCGTAGGTCGTATGGCCTTAAGTCGTAGGTTGTATGGCTTTAAGTCGTAGGTCGTCTCCAACCTAATACTGCTATTTCACTAGGTCGCGCGAGCCTTAAGTCGTAGGTCGTCTCCGACCTAATACTGCTATTTCACTAGGTCGCGCGAGCCTTAGGTCGTGGGTCGTAAGTCACCTTAGGTCGTAGGTCGTAAGTCGCCTAGGTCGTAGGTCGCTCGGTCCTGCTTCTGTCCCTAAGTCGCGAATACCTTAGGTCGCAACCTCTGTTAGGTCGGCCATGTTGAGTCGCGAGTCATCGTTAGGTCGCGAACACCTCTAGGTCGCAACCACTAAGTCGCTTGACCCCTTAGACCCCTAGGTCGCAACCATTAGGTCGTATCGTTTTGGACGGGGCGCTGCCCCGCACCCCCGCGACCTGACCGGGCAGGTCGAACCCCGTAGCGGTGGCGTTGCCCCCGCACCCCACCTTGGGGGGTTGCCACCCCCCTGGACCCCCCTCCGTAGGGGATCTTATATGAAAAACATTCAACAGAACTTGCTGCGCTGATTTCCTTGGATTTTTATCACATCTCCGAATGTGATCGTTGTGATTGATTGTTTCTTCAATCGCTTCTGTGATTGGTCACTTTAAAATATAAAGGTTTCAAAACTAGTAGTAAATATCAAAACTCTTTCAATAAAAGGATTTCAACTCTATTTTTAATAACAAAGCTCTTTTCTTAACCCGTTTTCCAATCTATTAGTATATACAAACCTTTACCTCACTCGTATGAGAAATCTAATTAAACGACTTAGTAAAATAAGTGGTATGAAACGCTTGCGTTTACTTCGTCGGTTAATTCTTGGACTTGTTCGATTGAATCTCTTGTGACAATTTTCTAGTGGAGATCTACAGTTTGTTAGTAAATATTTGAGTTAAGCAAGTGGTTATGGGACATGAAGCTAAACTTTTATATTTACTAACTTAGTATAATTGACACTTCTTGATGATCATGACGATCATTTTTGTGTTTTAGACTAGCAACTGTGCGATGTCTCTTTGTCTGCGAGGGAGACTAGACCCCGCTCTTATGATGTTTCGCCATCGCATTTGTGTGATGTTTCGCCATCACATATCTGGGGTAGCGCCCCACGGTCTTCGGGCCATTCGTGTGTCAAAATTAATGGCTTGCAACCATGAGATAGCTTCTCGCTTTGTGTTACACGTGTAGGTGAGTTTTCATGCTCCCATTTTGTGAGTTTTCATGCTCCTATATTGTAATTTCTGGATTTCTTGTGTAGTCTTCTGGAATTTGTGCTTCACCTATTTTCATGACTTTCATTGTTATGATTTTCCAACTTTTATGTTTAGGTGAATTTGGATCTTTTAGAAGATTCTTTTGATATTGTTTGATCTCTTGATGATCTTCATTTACATGCTTATCATAGTATGTCTTTATGGTTACTATATGTTCTTGCCATATCTATTGTTTATATCATGTTATCTGATATTTATAGCTAGACTGATCCGTTTATTATTTTCTTATAAATAATACTCGGGTCAGACCGAGATGTTACAGGTGCTTCTGCTTGACTTCTCCCCCAGGGATTTACTACTCTGACTTTTGGCTGACCTTTTAGATTAGCAGTTTTTGTCGTTTACACTTGAGATATAGACTCATAGATGTATTATTTTGTATAGCACGTGTTGCTATTCTTTTGTATTATTGTGGATCTTTTTGACCACTACTCTGATGTACACTTTCATGTGCTAGTTATATATTCATATCTTCTTCCGCCTTTATGATATGGATGTCTGTGACTGATTTGTATTATGCATATTTCTATGTTTGTTTCCGAAGATTATTTATAGACACCGTGTGATAAGAAATCACATGGATGGTCGCTCCTCAACAGCCTTATTCTCCGTGCTAGTTGACAACACTACTCCGTAGTGTTCTTGGCTAGCGTGGGTATAGAGGTGGGGCGTCACAATCCTAATTCGCTAAGGAGACAAGTCGGTACTGAATTGTTTATGTCGATACCGAGTTGTTAGTGTTGGTCCAATAAGTCAGCGTTTGACATGATTGGATATAGCATGGCTAAATGAGCTTGTTCATGGCTTGATGCAAGTATTTTGCTAAGTATTGGATATGATACCGAGTTGTTTTCTATAACTTGAAGTGGATGCTTTAGAGTAAGGACCGAGTTATATGGATGGATAGGTCAGGGTCAAAGAATCTAGGCATGGATTACTAGAAGCAAAGAAGGAAAGGAAAGAAACGTGGCCAAAAATTGGCTAGAAGGGAGAGGTCGACACTGACATGAAGAGGTCAGTACCAACTTGTCATGGTGAGTCCAATGTGGGCGAACCTTCTAGGGGATGAAGTAAAGGTCCTGTAGATCATGCTGGAGGTGTTAGCTCATTCGCATCATGATTGAATGGCGATCTAACAACACGATGAAAGCTCCGTATCTTCGATTTCTGACTTGTGGTAGGAGTGATACTAAAGATAGCAGCTCGATAAAGTGGAGTCGTAGAATGGGGTGCATGGTGGGTTCCTGATAATGGAAACTAGATTGAGCAGAAAGGAGGGCTCGGATGTATACGTGCTAAGGAACCGTTGATATCAGAATGTATTATGTTGTACTCGTAAAAGGTATATTGTAAGTGGGGATTCCCATAGGTTAATAGAGGGACCTGTATACCCTGGACCAATTGGTTTGGGTCTTAAGTCTAGCTTTGGGCTACGGGACACGTATCGAGCTTTAGGCTGTGTGATATGAGAGTATAATGAAAATCGAGATTTCCATTAGTCGCTGGCAGTAAGGAGGATTTACGAGCTATCATATATTCAGGGCATAGGGATGAGTGACAGTAGGTATTGCTTAATGGATGCTATGGTTGTTTTGGTTGCTTTCTTTAGTGGGTTATCACTCGAGGATATCATTGGGAGTAGGCACCGGAGATAGAGATATCTGGATATCCATCATTCTATGTTGTACATTACCTTTATGATATAACAGAGTAGCATATTATATTCTTATGTGCTAACTCTTTGATTACCGGGACAACTCAAGTATGATTATGTACCTCTGTTCCTTATTTTATTTACCTGTATAGTATTTTGAGATTCATTTACCACTCAAACTATACTATTGTCTGAGCTAAGATTTTATACTTTGCTTCTTATTGTCTTGGATACTCTTAAATGAGTAGACTAGATAACAGGTCTAGGGACGTAGTAACTGCTCGGAGGACGAGCTGGATGGAGCTACATCGTATTATATACATATATGGATTTCTATGCTTTTCCGCTGAGCAACACTATGTATTCCATGGTAGAGCTTGCTTATTTCTATTTGCTGAGACAATTTATTTGAGTTGATCCTGTTGTATACGCTATGACATTTAATGTATAACTCTATGGATATTATACTCTAATGGTTAGCTCACATGTTATTACTGTTTCTTTTGTTGTATCTATGATATTATATTTTATCCATGCGCTTTTGATATACGACAGGTTATATGTTATGTTTGTTATTATTCATCTTGATGCTTGTCCTATATCCGGCAAGCGCGACTGCAACACACTATTTTTATACTATTGGTGTCGGTGGTATGGGGCGGTCGTCACATTTGGTATAAGAGCTTCGGTTACATGATTAACCAAAGTTGTTACCATGATCCAATAGAGATAAGGAAGATGTTATCACCTTAGACTGGATTAAGAATATATGTATATGAGAGAGAGTGTGTACAAGTTATGTACTTTGGTTTTCAAAACTATATAATAATATTATATAGAATAAGTCACATGCACAATGAGCACTGTAGGCATAGTTTTCTTTATGAAAGACTGACCACTCCTGTTACAGATAAGAATGAGCCGACATACAAGGAATTCCATGAGATCAACTTCAGGAGTTAGAGAAGGAGTAGGATCAGAAGCTGCTACGCCTGATTTCAAGCTATGTTCAGCACTATGATGGTAATGATGATGACGAATGTTCCTGGTATGGTTGTTGGTGGAGGTGCTCCCGTGCAAACTCCTATGGTTGATTTTGCTAAGTTGAGCAATGATTACTCTACTTTAGGAGGAACGTCATTCTATGGAATGGAATCAGCCACAGAAGTACAAGATTAGATTTATACTTATGAGCGGATCATTAGTGATACGAAAGTGGATGATGCTATGAAGAGAAAGTTGCTTCTAGACGACTTCATGGGTGGGACATGAATTGGTGGAGCATCGTGCCTATTGCTATGCCTGATGACCAGTTCATTTGGGAACATTTTAAGACAAGGTTTGAGGAGAAGTTTATATCGACTGCTCAGAAGTTGGTATTGTATAGGAAATTTATTGATCTCAGGTAAGGAAGATGTCAGTGTCTGAGTATGTGGTAGTGTTTTATGCTTTGTCATAGTATGGGATGTCATTCATCGACACCCCCTAGAGGGAGAATGAAAAGTTCACTGTTGGTCCGGATGACTATCTTGGACAGAAATTGGTAGACCACACTGATGGACCATTTGAGAAGCTTGTTGAGAAAGCACTTCGTCATGAGAATCTGTATCCTAAGGCTAGGATAGCTATGGTTGTTTCCACTGAGAAGAAAGAGCCAAAACCACAGCAAGATGGTGGAGGCAAGAAGAAGTGGAATGGAAAGAGAAAGCAGTCTCAAGGGAAGAATGACCAGAAAAGGGTAAGTGGGAACCTACTTGCTATGGGTTCAAGGAGAAAGTTCACTTGATCAAGGACTGCAAAGTGAGTGATAAGAAGAAGTGCTACAATTGTGACAAGCCTGGGCTTTTGAAGAAGGATTGCCCAAAACCGGTGAAGGATAAGCAGGTTATGAAAGCGTTCTTTGGATGCAGTCCCGACTTCGTCGAGTGCTCCCTCGGTGAAGAGGAAGGGAAGGGAGTTGTTATTCAAGGTATGCTTTGTATTGGTGATGTTCTTATTCATGTTTTGTTTGAACTGAGGGTTCACATTCATTTATATGTAGTGACTTAGTAGATAGATTGGGATTGAGAACCGATATAGTAGACCGACCCTTAATTGTGACGAACCCTTTTGGAGACTCTATTAGCCTTTGTATGGCTTTTCAGGCATAGTGTTATCGAGTCATGAATGCACTTTTTTTTGTGATTACTTTATCGTGAATTTTGTTGGGTTCGGGATTATCTTGGGAATGGACCGGCTTAAAAGGTATGCGACGATAGTGGATTGCAAGAAGCTCTTGGGGGTAATCGAGGATGTGAAAGGTCGAACGGTAGTGGTTAGCTGCCTACCAAAGGATAAGGTGATGGTTAGCTTTCTATATTTGCTAGAGGATCCACACGAGAGATTGTCATCTGTGCCTATTGCTAGAGAGTATCTGGATGTCTTTGAGGAAGTGACTGGATTACTTCCGCATGGAGAAATTGAGTTTGGATAGACTTAGTGAAGGAAGCCATACCAATAGTTATGCCTTAGAGGCATATGGCATCTAGAGACCAAAAGAAATTAGAGGCGCAAGTGAATGACCTATTACGGAGGGGGTTCATTCGAAGAAACGTATCTGAGTGGGGTGCACCTATAGTATTCGCGACTAAAGCAGATGGCACTTTTAGATAGTATATGGATTATCGTGATCTGAATAAATAATGAAGAAGAACAAGTATCCACTCTCACACCTTAATCGTTTGTTTGATTGGCTTCAGTGTTCGAAGGTGTTCTTTCAAATGGATTTGGCAACGTGATTTCACCAGTTGAGAGTAGCGAAGGAGAGTGTGCCATTACTACGTTTCGTATGCCATTGGGTTTTTATGAGTGGTTGGTGATGCCATTCGGGTTGATCAACGCTTTGGCATACTTTGTGGATCTTATGAATCGAGTTTTTAGTGGCCAATTGAACAAGTTTATGCTTGTGTTGGTGGATAATATTATGATCTATTCCAGAATTGAAAGGGAGCATAAGACGCACTTGAGAATTGTACTAGATATATTGGGTGTAACGACCCGTAAATTTCCGATAATTAAAATAGCTAATTTAATAAGTTTTCGTGATTTTAGTGTTAGAAAAAAATTTATAAGTCGTTTGGAATAATAATAAATGGAATGAATTTCGACAACAATTATCCAAGTAATGAAAAATAAATGCTACTTAGTGAATGCCTTTGAAATCAATAGTTGAATAGGATAATAAATGTTGAAATTCATTGGGTATAATAGAGTAATTGATTGATAAGTAAAATCTATTTAAAATCAAATATTGACTATTGAACCGGTAAAATATTTTAAATTAAATATTTGGAAATTATTCAATAATTTAATAATGGGAATTAAATAACCATATAATGGAAATAGTTGTTCTATAATTTTAATTCGTTTCAAAAGTTAAATTTTATAAGTTCATTTTGAATATTTCAAAAGATAGTGATTTAAGAATAATCAAATTTGTTAAATTTAATATTACGAATGTTTGAATAAATTAAATTCCGAATTTGATATGATTAATTTGATATTGAAATTTAATATACGAAAATAGAGTGAATAATTGAAATTTGATTTAATATGATTCAAATTGGTTTACAAAGTGAATGTAAGTTATATTTGGATTTTAATAGAGTTAATAAGATTTTAAAATTGGAATTTATTGGATAAATTGAATAATGGGTTTACTATGATTAAAAATGATTTGTAAAATTTTATTTTATCATATGAAAGTTAGAATGATGTTGTAGAACTTTTAAAACTGAATTTAAAATTTGTTTGTGAAAATTGAATATTTTAATATTTAATTATCGACTGGAAAATAGCCAATTTTTGAACAGTCTCAGAATTGGACAAAACTAGTTCCATTGGATCCGTAATAGTTAGTTATTATCGGATTTCAATTTTCGTAGCAATCGGAGTTGTCGTTTGACCGTGGCAGCTCGAAACGCGTTGAAATTGTTTAATATTAATTTTGCGAGTTAAAAATAGTCATTTTTCAAACGGTCTCGGATTTCGATGAAACTAGTTTCATTGGATCCGTAATGTGATATTATTGTAAGTTTTCAAATTTCAAGTCAAACGGATTTACCGTTTGTCCGGGGCAAGCCAAAACGCATAGAAAATCGTTTAATCGGTTTAATTTAAAATTGGTCGTTTATTTCCGTAACTCTCACATATGATCGAATTAGCTTCCGAAACCTATTCCATTGTGTCCGGAACACGGGGTAAACCCTAGAAACGTCGGTCACCGCGTTTCGTTTGGAGATCGTTTGAAAGAGCATGTAAATTTTGGAACTAATAATAAAATAATATATAAAATCTTATATAAACGTTTGCACAGTGAAACCCTAAGGGGTTTCGTGGCCGCCTCTTTCTGATTAATGGCCGAAATTTTGCCGACCTTCTTCCGTTAATCTCTCACAATCCATACGATATTTCAAGAAACTTTCAACTGGAGATTTGTAGAGGACATCACGAACTTCAAATCCATACGGTTGTTTGCGTGAATCGTTGTCATTTGGAAGCGCTAGGGGGCCGCGTTCGGCTTCGCGTCGCGCACGTCGTTCGACAAATTTATGGTGCCGAGCTTCGAGCTATTGGGGCCGTGAGTGGAGACGACAATGGCGCTCATCGTGGCGACGGTGGATCGGGTTCCGGTTGGGTGTTGGCGACGTGGTATGGAGCCCTAGTTTTGGTGATGGGTTTCGGCTACCTGATGAGCTCACGCGTGATGTTTGGGGAGGAAGCTTTACGTTGGGCCGGGCCAAATTTTGGGTATGGGTTGTTTAAAGTGTTAGTTAAATTATTTTAAATTAAATTTTCGATCAACTTATAACCGGTATATCTCCTTCGTACGAGATCGGAATCGGATGAAACAAGCGGCAATGGGATCGTGGCGACAAGCACTATGCTCTGGGATCGATTTGGAGATGTTTAAAGCCTGTTAAAATTTTAGATCAAATTGAACGTCGTTTGATTTGATTTGAAATTGAAATTCAAGGTGAGTGTTTTATAACGCTCACACCGTACTAAATATTTTTATGCTAGTTAAATTTGATATTATGAAGTGTTATGATTTTATTTGTCGTTGTTTGGTAAAAATTTAATTGTCATATAGCTTGTCATTTGCATTAACCGTTGAAAAAATTAAATTGACAGTTAAATTGAAATAAAAATTGGATTGCGATTAAAATTACCTGACATCGATAACTATGAAACTGCCATGAGTTGTATTGTTTATTGGATGATGTATTTTGATGGATGCTATTGGTTGATAATTGAATGTTTGGATGTTTATATGCTTATATATATCCTGTTATGCATACATATGATACTGAGATTTAATTTAAGTAATATATACTCATCCCTGACATATAATTGAAATAAATAATTACTTGGCCCTAGGATAGAAAATTATATACGAACACCGAATTGGCTAAATTAATAATTTTTGAAATCGTCGATTTGAAATTTATTTAAATGTTTCGATTTAAAAGTGATAAATAGAAATCAATTTATAGAAATCGAATTTGTCGAAAATTTGAGTTGGAATGTTGAAATAAATTTTGGTTAAAAGAAATTGGTAAATAATTTAAGTTGTGACTTTAAAATTTAAAATTTGGATATGATTGAATTTCGAAAATCTATTTATTTTAAAGATTGAACATTATTTCGAGCTTTGAATATTACTAAGTAAAAGTGATATGAAAATGATATTTTGAAATCGAGTTTGGAATTGAATCATATTTGGAATTTGGATTTAAACTTGAATATTGTTGGAAATTTTGTTAAGTGTAAAAAATTGATATTTTGAGAAATCAAGCTCCAAATCGATATAAATTGAAATTGAATTAATTAAAGGTGAATGTAGAAATGAATTGATTTGAAGTAAAAGTTGACATTGTTTTGAATTGAAATCGAAATTGAATCGGTAGAATGGAAATTGAAATTGATTTGAATTGGGAAGTTATAAATTGAAATGGATTGGTTTTGAAGCTGTTTTATTTTGTTTTCCAAATTACTCGGTTATATAAACTATTTTGGATACTTGAACTGTTTTAATCTATTTTAAATCTACTTAACCCGATTTAAATTATTTTAAACTAATTTATCTATTTCAAATCCGTTCTAAGATTTTAAAGTATTTTAACTATTTTAATTATTTAAACTACTTTTAAACTACTTAAAATCTATTTTCTAAAATTCTAAGCTGGTCAATAAGGTGAAGTGTTTATATTGAAATCTTGAATTTTAAATACGAATTGAGTTAAATGAAGTTGCAACCTAAATTGAAATTCAAAATGATTTTGAAATCGAAAGGAATATTGATGCGAAAAATGATTTTTGAAAAGGAACCTTTTATTTTGAAAGATACGATGATATTTGAAATGGATTTGATTTTTGAAGCGAATATGATATTTTGATATCATTTATGAATCGATTTGAAATGTAAAATAGCCAACGGTGTAATAATACGTAGTTATTAAAGAGACCGGGATCGGATATGGACATACTCTCTGTCGATACCGAAAACCACTTTAATAACTATTATACGCGGAGTGTTGATCCAGAATGAAGGGGATGGTTTGGTGAACGCGTTGACTGAAGAAAGAGAACGATTATTGGATGACCCCTGACATGACTAAAACAGGAGCCGCGCCGGGCCATTGAGGTTCGCCACCTCTAGCGGACACACTTCTTCGATACCATTTCTATTACATTTGTGATTCGATTTGGGTGCACCCCTTGATTTGGGAGTGTTGTTTCGCGGTGTTGGGGTAGCTGCTGGCTATGCCCAACATCAGTCCGGATCACGCAACTACTAGTATCCTAGTTGGTATTGCCTCATGTACCTTGTCATACTGATTATCCTATTCGCGACCACTACGTTTTGATTTGTACCTTGAGTATATGGATTGCCCTCTGGTGACTTCCGGTTTTGGGGAAACTACGGTCTTGTATATGCTTTTGGGAATATAAAATGTGTTAAGGGGGATTATGGTAACGCCTTAACGCTATTTTGATATTTTATATTACTGATAGACATTATCTACTTAGCGTATATTACTACATAGTAGATAGTTTCACGGATCCTTAAGAGATGGAAAATCCCGTAACATCTCTTAAGTTATTGCACGCACGTTGACACTGGATAGGAGATGTCAAACCCCGTAAACATCTTCGACGCCGTTACACTCATATTTATTTACGATTGATTTAACTTTCATAAGAATATTTTAGTCCTGACTCGAGTGTTTTGTCTTTTCATTACGCTCGGGTCAGTCCTGAGTTTTCAGATTTTTAAGGATCTATTCTGGAGGATGAAGACGAAGATTTGGTATATTATGTACTACTATTATATTCATTCCATTCCGCTGCATTGTTGTATGATATTTGCTGTGTATGTAACTCTGATAAATGTTGTATAATAATAATCAAATGTATTCATTTCAAATGTATTCATTTAATTAACAGCTTCATGAACTGTTATTTTATTATTATACTTTAGCCTTCCGCTGTGAGATTCTGTGTTGTTTCATTTCCTTTATTCCCCTTCCTTTTCTTTTCTTAATTACCCCAATAACTATCTGCCCTTTTAATGGTTTGGAATCGACATGGGTATTTGATCGTCGGTTTAAACTGTCCAAAAGGCGGGTCGTTACAGTTGGTATCAGAGCTTTGGTTTAGCGATAAACCTTGGCTCTAGTGGGGAATAACTCATTGAAATAGAGGTAAACTATATGAATGAGTTGAGTGTATATGAGAGAGCGTACTTGTTATTTGATATAAAATGGTTTTATATTGTGTTAATTTGTTCCGTTGAGTATTTATGAATTCTGGTTGATACTTGGGACGCCAAGGCGTCGATAGGAATTTCTAAACACTCGAATAGGACAAACCAACACAATATCGTTTTGGAATATATTTTTATATAAAGAATTATTTGAATATTTATTCATTTTGATTGAATTGATTGTTAGGAGATGATAATATTAGATTATTATCGTTATTGTTGATCAGGCAATATTTACAACAATTGATTAAATAACAATGGATTTAGGAAAATGAAATCTTGTAAACACAATTGATAATGAATATAAATGAATTTTAACTTGGATTTGGGAATTTAAATTCCGGTGTTTGAAATGGACTTACAAGAATTTGAAAAACTTAATATGAGTATTATATGATAGTATAATTGAGTTGAAATTGTTTTCGAAGGATTTTTTTTTATGATAAGTGTTATATTCCCTTCTCTTGACGCTAGAAAATGATTTCGGTGATGAGTGCACGCATCATCGGCGCTTATTTTCGAGAGTCCGAGTGGGGGAGACCACTTAATAGCTTGTCTAAACTTTGTTTTGATTCAAATTTTATTTTATTTTGTACTCTCTATAGTATGATTGGTTATATAAATTATATAAGTATATATTATTTCAAAACTTGATTTGAAATGAAACCGGGATTGGAATTCTTAAGTCCTTTAATAATTAATGATTTTTTTAAATGAGTGAAATGAATTTAGACTTGAATCATTAAGGAACTTCTGAATTGTGAAATGAGAAATGAACCTAAGAGCTAAGTGAAATATCAATTGAAGTAGAAATCCTTAGAATTAGGAAATTATGAACTTAAAAAAAAAATTGAAACTGTAAGACTTGCATAGTATTAAATTTCATTCTATAGCATAGATATAACTTACCAAAATATTTAAGAAGTTCAAAAATGTTATATGAATTGTTAATTGGATAATATACAAGTATAGGTTTGAATAATGAAATATGCATTTAATTAAGGGTTTGCAAATATAAATAAAATTGTTAGTAAATAATTGGAATTTAAATTAACATTTAAAGGTGATTCACAGTTATGTTAATATAAAATGGAAATACTATATGTGAATGTAAACGTGAAATTAAATTATAGTGAAATTTAAGTAATGACTTAAGAATTAATTAATTGAAAATTCAACTTTAAATGAAAAGAAGTTGTATGTTGTTTAACTACATTCTATTTGCATAACTATAACTTACCAAATACTTAAAAGGTTCAAAATGCTAATAAGGATAAGTAGAGAAATAATATACGAGTGTGAGAATGAATAATAAAATGTGTAATAGTTGTAAATATAAAAGAAATTTAAGCTGTAAAATGAAGGATATATATAAGTGAATGAATAAAAATTTAAAATTAATGAAATATAGAATTGGTAAATGGAAACTAATTAAATTTGAATATAACTAAATGTCTATAAGCTTGGAAGTGTATGAAATTAAAATTGACTTGGAAATGTATAATTGATTTAGTGTAGATTTTGGATGGATGTTAATGTTTGATATGCATTGGCTGTTAGATGGATGATAATTGATTAAGTAGAATTCATTAGTGTTAATGGAATTGAATAAACGGAATAAAATTGTAAAATAATTAAATTCAAATTTGAAGCAAAGTGAAATTAAATATAATTGAATTCAATTTAAATTGAAGCAAATTGACTTGAATTTAAAATGTGAATGAAACAAACTTGAATAAATCGGAAACAAATTGAATGCAAACCTATTGCATGGATGAATAAGAAAATAAATGACTTTGTGTTTATGATGGTTTTTTTTTAGAAAATTTGAAGTTTTGATGGTTTGCACTTTGAAATAATAAAAGCAAATTTTTGGGAAAATCCAAAATTGTCCAATGTATGCTGAAACGAAAACAACCATAACTTTTAAATGGCTGAACGGAATTTGACAATCTTGGACTTTTCGAAAAGCTTAGAAACTATAGCACAACTTTTATTTAGAGTGTCTTGAGAAATTCCTTCGTCTACTAGGTTAAAAACTTGAATGTTACTCGCTGGCCTGTGTAAAATAAGTAAAAAATCTGTAGTACACACCCTTAGTATTTTCGTCATATCTTTTGGCTGGTTTATCGGATTTTGATGATCTTGCACTTTCTGGAAAGCTAATAACTTAAGCTAAAACTTTTGTTTGAAGTGTTTTGTGTTTTGATGTCGTATAGAAGGTCGAAAACGCGGGTGAATGTCTCTGACCTGCGCAATTCATTGCCCAGGCTGAAGCGTATCCCCTAAGTAAAACAGCCATAACTTTAGAACGGATGGTCCGAATTCGACGATCTTGGACATTCCGGAAAGCCTGAAATGAATGCAATAACTTTTGTTTAGATTCTGTTGTCAAATTTTACAGTTTAGGTGACCTAAAACTAAGATTTGTTTGCTGTCCAGAAATTGAAATCTCAGTTTTGAAGCTAAATATGTTATATATATGTTGTGTAGGCTAAGTATAGCGATCTATCTTTATATGCATGGTTCTAACTTAGTTATTGAGCATTTTAGTAGGTAGCAAAGGGGTTGCGCTTTGTTGCGAAGCTCGCTTCTACGCTAAACGCATAATGTAAGTAAATTGCTAATAAATGCTAAATAAAAGGTACGCTTACGGTTTTGTATGGTACTGGTGATAGATATATGTTGTTTCCCCAGATATGGGATGCCTCATCATTGAGATGAGATGTATATTTGTGATATATATGCTATTATATTTTTTCGATCGAGCCGCGCAAAGGAGACTCTGCCGAAATTTTCCGTAAATCCGGGTGTTAGAAAATTTTCAAGTTTTAAAAAAAAAAATTTTATAACTTGTTTTGATAACTAACTTTTAAAGTTAAAAAGGCATTTGGAATAACTTAGTAAAAGTGTAGTAATGACTTTATAGATGGAATTTCATTGTTTTATAAGTAGGTAACTTTGGATAAAATGTATCTAATGTTGAATTCTATACTTAGTTCTTTTTCCCTTCTTTTTTTCCTTTTCGGGGACGAAAAGTTTTGAGTGGGGGAGAATGTAACGACCCGTAAATTTCCGATAATTAAAATAGCTAATTTAATAAGTTTTCGTGATTTTAGTGTTAGAAAAAAATTTATAAGTCGTTTGGAATAATAATAAATGGAATGAATTTCGACAACAATTATCCAAGTAATGAAAAATAAATGCTACTTAGTGAATGCCTTTGAAATCAATAGTTGAATAGGATAATAAATGTTGAAATTCATTGGGTATAATAGAGTAATTGATTGATAAGTAAAATCTATTTAAAATCAAATATTGACTATTGAACCGGTAAAATATTTTAAATTAAATATTTGGAAATTATTCAATAATTTAATAATGGGAATTAAATAACCATATAATGGAAATAGTTGTTCTATAATTTTAATTCGTTTCAAAAGTTAAATTTTATAAGTTCATTTTGAATATTTCAAAAGATAGTGATTTAAGAATAATCAAATTTGTTAAATTTAATATTACGAATGTTTGAATAAATTAAATTCCGAATTTGATATGATTAATTTGATATTGAAATTTAATATACGAAAATAGAGTGAATAATTGAAATTTGATTTAATATGATTCAAATTGGTTTACAAAGTGAATGTAAGTTATATTTGGATTTTAATAGAGTTAATAAGATTTTAAAATTGGAATTTATTGGATAAATTGAATAATGGGTTTACTATGATTAAAAATGATTTGTAAAATTTTATTTTATCATATGAAAGTTAGAATGATGTTGTAGAACTTTTAAAACTGAATTTAAAATTTGTTTGTGAAAATTGAATATTTTAATATTTAATTATCGACTGGAAAATAGCCAATTTTTGAACAGTCTCAGAATTGGACAAAACTAGTTCCATTGGATCCGTAATAGTTAGTTATTATCGGATTTCAATTTTCGTAGCAATCGGAGTTGTCGTTTGACCGTGGCAGCTCGAAACGCGTTGAAATTGTTTAATATTAATTTTGCGAGTTAAAAATAGTCATTTTTCAAACGGTCTCGGATTTCGATGAAACTAGTTTCATTGGATCCGTAATGTGATATTATTGTAAGTTTTCAAATTTCAAGTCAAACGGATTTACCGTTTGTCCGGGGCAAGCCAAAACGCATAGAAAATCGTTTAATCGGTTTAATTTAAAATTGGTCGTTTATTTCCGTAACTCTCACATATGATCGAATTAGCTTCCGAAACCTATTCCATTGTGTCCGGAACACGGGGTAAACCCTAGAAACGTCGGTCACCGCGTTTCGTTTGGAGATCGTTTGAAAGAGCATGTAAATTTTGGAACTAATAATAAAATAATATATAAAATCTTATATAAACGTTTGCACAGTGAAACCCTAAGGGGTTTCGTGGCCGCCTCTTTCTGATTAATGGCCGAAATTTTGCCGACCTTCTTCCGTTAATCTCTCACAATCCATACGATATTTCAAGAAACTTTCAACTGGAGATTTGTAGAGGACATCACGAACTTCAAATCCATACGGTTGTTTGCGTGAATCGTTGTCATTTGGAAGCGCTAGGGGGCCGCGTTCGGCTTCGCGTCGCGCACGTCGTTCGACAAATTTATGGTGCCGAGCTTCGAGCTATTGGGGCCGTGAGTGGAGACGACAATGGCGCTCATCGTGGCGACGGTGGATCGGGTTCCGGTTGGGTGTTTGCGACGTGGTATGGAGCCCTAGTTTTGGTGATGGGTTTCGGCTACCTGATGAGCTCGCGCGTGATGTTTGGGGAGGAAGCTTTACGTTGGGCCGGGCCAAATTTTGGGTATGGGTTGTTTAAAGTGTTAGTTAAATTATTTTAAATTAAATTTTCGATCAACTTATAACCGGTATATCTCCTTCGTACGAGATCGGAATCGGATGAAACAAGCGGCAATGGGATCGTGGCGACAAGCACTATGCTCTGGGATCGATTTGGAGATGTTTAAAGCCTGTTAAAATTTTAGATCAAATTGAACGTCGTTTGATTTGATTTGAAATTGAAATTCAAGGTGAGTGTTTTATAACGCTCACACCGTACTAAATATTTTTATGCTAGTTAAATTTGATATTATGAAGTGTTATGATTTTATTTGTCGTTGTTTGGTAAAAATTTAATTGTCATATAGCTTGTCATTTGCATTAACCGTTGAAAAAATTAAATTGACAGTTAAATTGAAATAAAAATTGGATTGCGATTAAAATTACCTGACATTGATAACTATGAAACTGCCATGAGTTGTATTGTTTATTGGATGATGTATTTTGATGGATGCTATTGGTTGATAATTGAATGTTTGGATGTTTATATGCTTATATATATCCTGTTATGCATACATATGATACTGAGATTTAATTTAAGTAATATATACTCATCCCTGACATATAATTGAAATAAATAATTACTTGGCCCTAGGATAGAAAATTATATACGAACACCGAATTGGCTAAATTAATAATTTTTGAAATCGTCGATTTGAAATTTATTTAAATGTTTCGATTTAAAAGTGATAAATAGAAATCAATTTATAGAAATCGAATTTGTCGAAAATTTGAGTTGGAATGTTGAAATAAATTTTGGTTAAAAGAAATTGGTAAATAATTTAAGTTGTGACTTTAAAATTTAAAATTTGGATATGATTGAATTTCGAAAATCTATTTATTTTAAAGATTGAACATTATTTCGAGCTTTGAATATTACTAAGTAAAAGTGATATGAAAATGATATTTTGAAATCGAGTTTGGAATTGAATCATATTTGGAATTTGGATTTAAACTTGAATATTGTTGGAAATTTTGTTAAGTGTAAAAAATTGATATTTTGAGAAATCAAGCTCCAAATCGATATAAATTGAAATTGAATTAATTAAAGGTGAATGTAGAAATGAATTGATTTGAAGTAAAAGTTGACATTGTTTTGAATTGAAATCGAAATTGAATCGGTAGAATGGAAATTGAAATTGATTTGAATTGGGAAGTTATAAATTGAAATGGATTGGTTTTGAAGCTGTTTTATTTTGTTTTCCAAATTACTCGGTTATATAAACTATTTTGGATACTTGAACTGTTTTAATCTATTTTAAATCTACTTAACCCGATTTAAATTATTTTAAACTAATTTATCTATTTCAAATCCGTTCTAAGATTTTAAAGTATTTTAACTATTTTAATTATTTAAACTACTTTTAAACTACTTAAAATCTATTTTCTAAAATTCTAAGCTGGTCAATAAGGTGAAGTGTTTATATTGAAATCTTGAATTTTAAATACGAATTGAGTTAAATGAAGTTGCAACCTAAATTGAAATTCAAAATGATTTTGAAATCGAAAGGAATATTGATGCGAAAAATGATTTTTGAAAAGGAACCTTTTATTTTGAAAGATACGATGATATTTGAAATGGATTTGATTTTTGAAGCGAATATGATATTTTGATATCATTTATGAATCGATTTGAAATGTAAAATAGCCAACGGTGTAATAATACGTAGTTATTAAAGAGACCGGGATCGGATATGGACATACTCTCTGTCGATACCGAAAACCACTTTAATAACTATTATACGCGGAGTGTTGATCCAGAATGAAGGGGATGGTTTGGTGAACGCGTTGACTGAAGAAAGAGAACGATTATTGGATGACCCCTGACATGACTAAAACAGGAGCCGCGCCGGGCCATTGAGGTTCGCCACCTCTAGCGGACACACTTCTTCGATACCATTTCTATTACATTTGTGATTCGATTTGGGTGCACCCCTTGATTTGGGAGTGTTGTTTCGCGGTGTTGGGGTAGCTGCTGGCTATGCCCAACATCAGTCCGGATCACGCAACTACTAGTATCCTAGTTGGTATTGCCTCATGTACCTTGTCATACTGATTATCCTATTCGCGACCACTACGTTTTGATTTGTACCTTGAGTATATGGATTGCCCTCTGGTGACTTCCGGTTTTGGGGAAACTACGGTCTTGTATATGCTTTTGGGAATATAAAATGTGTTAAGGGGGATTATGGTAACGCCTTAACGCTATTTTGATATTTTATATTACTGATAGACATTATCTACTTAGCGTATATTACTACATAGTAGATAGTTTCACGGATCCTTAAGAGATGGAAAATCCCGTAACATCTCTTAAGTTATTGCACGCACGTTGACACTGGATAGGAGATGTCAAACCCCGTAAACATCTTCGACGCCGTTACACTCATATTTATTTACGATTGATTTAACTTTCATAAGAATATTTTAGTCCTGACTCGAGTGTTTTGTCTTTTCATTACGCTCGGGTCAGTCCTGAGTTTTCAGATTTTTAAGGATCTATTCTGGAGGATGAAGACGAAGATTTGGTATATTATGTACTACTATTATATTCATTCCATTCCGCTGCATTGTTGTATGATATTTGCTGTGTATGTAACTCTGATAAATGTTGTATAATAATAATCAAATGTATTCATTTCAAATGTATTCATTTAATTAACAGCTTCATGAACTGTTATTTTATTATTATACTTTAGCCTTCCGCTGTGAGATTCTGTGTTGTTTCATTTCCTTTATTCCCCTTCCTTTTCTTTTCTTAATTACCCCAATAACTATCTGCCCTTTTAATGGTTTGGAATCGACATGGGTATTTGATCGTCGGTTTAAACTGTCCAAAAGGCGGGTCGTTACATTGGGGAAGCACAAGTTGAGAGCGAAGTTCTCTTGTGTCACTTTTGGAGAGAATAAGTGAGATTCTTGGGTCATGTCGTTTTAGGATAGGGTATAATAGTCGATCCTGCAAAGGTGGCAGCTGTCCAAGATTGAAACCAGCCTTACAATGCTACGGATGCGAGGAGTTTCCTAGAATTGTCGAGGTTACTATAGATGCTTCATCAAGGACAGCTCAAAGATAGCAGCACCGTTGATCAATTTGACGAAGAAGAATTAGACTTTTGTTTAGGACGAGAAGTGTGAGCATGCATTTGTGAATCTGGAAGAGAGGTTGACGATTTCACCAGTACTTACCATTCCAAGCGAAAATGAGGAGGTAACAGTATATACATATGCCTATGGTACTGGATTAGGTGTGGTATTGATGTAGATGTAAAAAATTGTTGCTTATGCTAATTGACAGCTAAAGCCGCATGAAAGAAATTATCCGACTCATGATTTGGAATTGGCGGCCATAATTTTTGCTTTAAAGATGTGGAGGCATTATCTACTAGGAGAAAATTTTGAGTTGTTTACAGACCACAATTCCTTGAAGTACCTTTTCTCTCAGAAGGATCTCAACCTTCGTTAGCAACGATGGTTAGAGTTTTTGGCCTCTTAAAAATTTAGCATTTTCTATACACCAGGTAAAGGGAATGTAGTCGCTGATATACTAAATAGAAGACATGCTTGTTTGGGAGCAATGTTCTTGGAATGGAAGCATATTGAGTATATTGCTAGATACGATTTCAAGCCTCACTGCAAGATGGAACTAGAGATGTTGGCAAGTTTGTCGATCAGACTTACTCTAATTAAATGGATCGGTACTACTCAGAAGCGAGATGCTAGGCTAGTGGAGATCATAGCAATGATAGAAGGAGTAGAATTTGAAGATATGAAGTAATACAAACTCGACTGGGAAGGTTGGCTTCCTAAGAGTGGGAGATTGTTTGTTCTAATTATTGATGGATAGCGAGAAGAAGTGGTATGAGAGTGTCACCATTCCAGGTTGACTATTCATTCCGACGGTAATATGATGTATCGAGATATGAAGCGAATTTATTATTAGGAAGTTATTAAGGGGGATGTTAGGGCAGTTATCTCGAAGTGTATGAATTGTCAGTTGGTAAAGGAAGAGTAGAAGAATCTAGTGAATTGTTACAACCGCTAGATATTACTGAATGGTAATGGGAACAAGGATCTATGGATTTTATATATGGACTTCCGAGAACCTAACCAACATACGATAGCATTTAGGTCATGGTTGATTGGTTAACCAAGCATGCAAGATTTATACACGTTATGGTTGATCCGTTGACCAAGAGTGCAAGATTTATATTCGTCAAGTCAAGTAAAATGGCATCCAAGCTAGTAGTGTTGTATGTAAAGTGGATAGTATGATTTCATGGTGTGTCAAAGAGCACTGTGAGTAACCGAGATCCGTTGCTCCCTAGTAGGTTTTGGAAGAGCTTACAAGAGGCCTTAGGGACCAAGCCGCACCGTAGTACAGCTTATCACCCACAAACGGATGGGTAGACATAAAGGATAAATCGTATATTGGAAGGTCTCTTGTGAGCATGCATTATAGATACGGAGGATTATGGGATGACTATCTACTTCTGGTGGAGTTTGCATACAACAATAGTTATTAGTCGAATATTGGTATAGCTCCTTGTGAAGCATTGCATGGTCGACCATGTAACACTCCTTCATGTTGGTGGAAAGCATGGCAAAAACTGATACTTGGGCCATATATGATTGGAGAGACTTTAGAGAAGATTGAGGCTATTCGACAACGAATGAAAGCTGCTCGAGATTGATAGAAAAGCTATGCCGATAAGAGGCTAAGAGATTTAGAGTTTTCTATCGAAGACATGGTATTTGTGAAGGTTTCTCCTTTGAAGAATGTTGTTCGATTTAGTAGAAAGGGGAAGTTGGCACCGAAATTCATAAGTCCTTTTTCGAATGTTGAGAGGATTGGAAAGTTAGCATACATGGTTGACTTACCTCAAAAGATGGCAAGCGCACACAATGTTTTTCATGTCTCTTATCTGTAGAAGTTTGTGCACGAATCAGACGTGATGATTACACAGAAACGGCCAAAAGATGTTTAGGTAGAACTAGAAGTTTTTACATTCGTAAGCCGCTTCGTATTGTTGGGTATGATACGAAACTACTTAGGAGCAAGTCAACGAAGCTAGTGAAGGTACAATGAAGCAAAAGTAATGACGATTATACATGGAAAACTGAAGAGAGCATGCAGACTGCATGTTCGGAGCTCTTTAAATGGCAAAATCCATAGTTTATCGTACCTACTTTCACCATTACATATTATATTTGATATATTAGTATTCCGCATGCTAGGGTACGTTCACTTATTCAGTTGATTGCATGGCTGCTTGTTTGAGATTTTTGATGGCTCCTTATGATTGATAGGCATGTGGGATAACTATGGTTGTTATACTTTGATTCTTTTAGGGATTTCAGGGGTGAAATTAGTAAAGGGAGGAGTGTAACGACCCGTATTTTATATATCAAAGGATCGTAAAATATTTGTATTTTATTCATATAAGGTCATATGATTCTATAATTTTGGGATATGACTTATAGGGATATTTTATAGACTTATGATTTTTTTTCGAATTTCTATATGACCATTTTAACCTTGAAAATATTGTTTGGGCTATAAATTTTAATAGGAATTGAATTATGGTCTCAAACCAGTTTCATTGTTTTAGGAATATGGTTTTCCATTCCATGGAGTGGTTATAATAGAAAAACGGACTTACTGTTAGGAAGTTATACTTGTTTTAAGTTTAGATAGTTGCTGGTCAGAATTAGTGTGTAATTAATTAAGCCCATGATTAGGCCCATTAGTCTAATTAGATATTATTATAAATAAGGGCTGTAGGAATCAAATTAAATGTTTTTTCCTCTCTCCCAAATCAAATCTAAACCCCTATTAACTATAAATTCATCCAAAATCACACAAATTACTCTCTAAATCAAACTAAATTGAAGATTAGTGAATGAATCATTGATTAGAAGATAAAGATCATTGATTTGGCTGATGTTCATTGCTTTTGATCACTTTCCATATTGGATCTACACTCAAATTGGTTTAATTTGATAATTAGTGAGTGATTTACGACTTCTCACTATCCTATGCATGTTTATATGGTAGAATTATAGGTTTTAACATGATTTTGACTCTAAAAATTCCCTTTCTAACCTTAATTATATGTTAACATATGTTTATGACCTAGATTGATGAATTCTAATATGATTTGTAGAAGTAGCTTTTAAATCGACCTTGTTCATGTTCATATGTTTATCGATTGCTTAGATTTGGACTAGAGCATGCTCTATAATTGTAAGCATTATTTGTTTGAATGAATTTAATTGCATGTTATTTCATGTATATATGTTGCGCTTTGATGTTGTGTACTAGTGTTTTGGATGTTAGGCAGATAAGTTGGTGAATTTGGCTAATCGGAGGCAAAGTTGATTGGAATTGGACAAAACTTAGAGCGGAGGCTCTAGAGTATGGGAAGAGCTTAGGGTTCAAGTTGCAAGTCCTAATTTGCTAAGGATCTAAGTCGGTACTGACTTGTTTATGTCGGTACTGAGTTGTTTGTGCTGGTCCAACCTGTCGGCGATTGACATTGGTTGGATTGAGCATGGCTAGAGGAGCTTGTTCATGTCTTGGTACAAGGAATTGGCTAAGTATTAGATATGACACCGAGTTGTTTTCCTTAAAGTGGGTGCTTTGGAGTTAGGACCGAATTTTTTGGATGTATAGGTTAGGGTCAAAGCATCTAGGCATGGAGTATTAGAAGCAAGGAAGGGGAGGAAAGAAACTTGATCAATGATTGGCTAATGGGAGAGGTCGGCATCGACATGAGAATGTTGGTACCGAATTGCCATGGTGAGTCCAATAAGGGTGAAACTTCTGAGGGATGAAGTAGTGGTCCTGT
This sequence comes from Allium cepa, assembly GCA_030765085.1. Lineage (NCBI taxonomy): Eukaryota > Viridiplantae > Streptophyta > Magnoliopsida > Asparagales > Amaryllidaceae > Allium > Allium cepa. The sequence goes on from CM060940.1 coordinate 689,812,330, forward strand.
AGATCGTGCTGGAGGTATTGGCTCATTCATATCGAAGTTGAATGGCGATGTAACATTATGATGAAAGTTATGTGAGTTCTGTTTGTGACTCATGGTGGGAGTAGAGGCCAAAAATAGCGGCTCTATAAAGGGGAGAGCCGTAGAATGGGGAACGTAGCGGGTTCCTAATAATGGAAACTGGATTGAGCAGAAAGGAAGGCTCGGATGTATACGTGCTAAGGAATCATTGTTACTCGGAGTGTTTTCTGTTGTACTCGAAGCAGGCGTATGGTAAGTGGGGACGCCCATAGGTCAGTATAGGGATATGTATACCCTGGACCAGTTGCTTTGGGTCTAGTGTTTGGATTTAGGCTACAGGACATATATCGAGCTTTAGGCTACGTGATATGGTAGTATAATTTAAACCGAGATTTCATTAGTCCTTGGCAATAAGGAGGCCATACGAATTATCATATGTTTAGGGCACAAAGTTGAGTGATAGTGGGTATTGCTTGATGGATGATATGGTTGCTTTGGTTGCTTTCCTTAGTGGGCAATCACTCGAGGATATCATTGGGAGTGGGCACTGGGGATATGGATATCTGGATATCCATCATTCTTTGTTGTACAGTACCTTTATGATATTGTGGAGTAGCATATTATATGTTATGTACTAGCTCTTTGGTGGCAGGAAAAGATCAGGTATGATTCGTGTACCTCTTTTTCTTACTATATATAACTGTATAGTATTTTGAAATTCATTTACCGCTCACATCAGACAGTTGTCTGACCCAAAGTTTTATGCTTTTCTTCTTATAATTTTGGGTACTCTTAAATGAGTAGACTTAATAATAGGTATAGACGACGTAATAGCTATTCGGAGGACAAGCTGGATGGTGCTATCTCGTATTATAAACATATATGGATTTCTATGCTTTTTTGGTGGGCAACACTATAGAGCCCGTGGCAGTGCTTGCTTATTTCTATTTGTTGAGACAATTTATTTTGGTGATCCTATTGTATACTCCATGACTTTGATGTATAACTCCATGGATATTATACTCTGATGGTTGGTTCACAATATTATTACTGTCTCTTTTGTTGTATCAATGATATTATATTTTATCCACGTGCTATGAGATACATGACATGTTATATGTCATGTTTGTTAGTAATCATTATGATGATCGTCTTATACCGATCGAGCATGGTTGCAGTGCCTCACTTGTATATTATTTGTGCCGGTGGTATAAGGTGGTCATCACATGGGGTATCTTTTGAATTTTGAATAGTTATGATTTTTTGTTATATCTCTTAGCGAATAGACGCGTCCCTTCATATCCTAAATAAAGTGGATTGAAAAATAATTTTATTAACTACTTTCTCCTTACTCCAGCATTTCACAAATTCACTTTCTATACTCTTTAAATCACTTAAATTCAATCTTTATTTTACTGCATTCATTCTCTACAATTTACTCACTGATTTGAAAGTATTCTCTCGTCAATTCAAAGATTAAAATGCTATTAAAGGGCTATAGGATATTCTGTATCCAAAGTAAAACTATTTATATTTAGAATCAACAACTCTCTACTATTATTTGTTTAGGTGTGCATGTTGCCCATTCAAATCAAGTGGGTGTGTTTGTTGCCCATTCAAAACAAGTGGGTTGCTTGCTGCCCGTTTAAATGCCCAATTAAATCAAGAGAGTTTACCCTAAACCCAGAAAATCAAAAGGGTGTATCTCATTGCCTTGAAATTGAGATTATATTCCAGTTTTCTTGCTACTTGTTTAAAGTAGGTGTTGGAAAGGATATATGTACATATACTGTAAAGGATTAGACGTAGGATTAGTTAATCCAAACCAATATAAAACCCCTAATGTCATCTCTCTTACTTTTACTTTACTTTTACTGCATATATATATATATGTATATGTATATGATTTCCTGTTAACATATATCTGTGTTTGATTATTCGTGTTTGAATTTAAATCTTGAAATTATTAAACACTATTCACCCCGTCCAGTGTTAAAGTAGCCTTAAGATCCATTCGCATTAGTATTACACTGTTTCCCACAACTAAAACTTATAAGAGGGCTTAACTGTTGATTAAAACCCGAGTAACATGCACTCGATGTTAAACTCTATTTGAAACTTGACCATTATAAGATGGAATCACTTTATTATTTGAATAATATTTGTTTGGAAAATTTATAAAATGTACACTTATTATTTTAGAGATATTTTATTAAAAAGGGAAAATTTGTTATTTTTCGGTAAGGAAGTGATTTATTAAAAAAATTAATAACAATAAAGTATTTAATATGGAAATAAAATATTTTTATGAAAATATTTTTGAAAGGAAAAAGTGAACATAGTAAAAGTATTTTATTTGAAAACACTTTTTAACAAAATGGCATTTTAATTAGACATTGGAAGTTGAATTTAGTTTCGAAGAAACATTTTTGTGTGAGAAACTTTAATTATTTTTAACATAACCTTTGGAAAATGTTTTTATGATGGTGCTATGGTTCAGGCATGTTCTATTAAAAGCGGGAAAAAATTATCTTAGAAAACAGAAATTTTGTTGATAATTATTTTGTTTGAAAATATTTTTATGGAAAGATGTTCAATTTGATGCATACATACATGCATATTGTCAGGAATACTTTAATAAGAACATTTTAGTTAAAATCATCTCTAATTTGGGAACATCTTTTGAAAAGGTAGCTTGTGACCTCGTTGTGACTTAGAATATTGTGCAAAAATATTTTATTAAGGGATATTTTGGAAATGAATATTTTCGTAAAAGGATATTATTAAATATATAGTGTAACAACCCTGCTTTCTATGCCGTAAAATAAACAAATTTAAGTAAAATAAAAAATTGTTTGAATTCAATGTTTAATAATAATTATTGTTGAAAGTAAATATTTATTTAATTAAAGGCTATTAATAAACGATTTTGTTTAAATAAATCAAATTATATTAATAAATTATTTTCAAAAAATATAATGAAGTTAAATAAATTGTTTTAGTGGAATATAAGGTATTTTATAAGTGCAAATAATTGTTATATTATTAAAATAGTAAAAAAATAAGTGGGCGTTGAATAGAATGAAATTAGGCGGTTATCGAAATACATACAGTACAATAAAATGTAAATTAATTTGAACTGGATTGAAGTACATTCATAATAAATGTCAAGAATTTAAATTTAAAATGAATTGAGATTTGGCCTAAAAAAATTAGGCCCGAATTAAACACAAGCCTATACTCCTTTCTGCTCTTTTCTAGAGATTTCCTTCCTTATTTCATTTTCGAGACCAAATCCTCTGTACCAAACTTTTCTGTACCCTCTGTCCCCAACCAATCGGGGACATCGATTTTCAGCAATTTTACAATTAAACCCTCAACAATAGGAGAGAGAAAGGGGGTTTAACTGCAAAATGCCAGAAAATCGGTGTTTCTAATTGGTTGAGGACACGGGGAATAGGGGATTTGGTAGATGGGATTTGCCCTTTTCATTTTCAATCCCGACCCTTATCCATTCTACATAACCAGTCCCCGATTCCCCAAAAACACAATCATGCAACACAGAAAAGAAAATTGTAACAGCAGAGGAATGTTAGCACTGGTTTGCGAAGAGAAAGGAGGTCATCTGCTTCAGGAGAATGTTGAAAGCAAGGAGAAAGATGAAGCTTCTGCAGTGGAATAAGGGAATGAAACAGCTGGTATATGTGCACGTGCACAGCTAATATACATAGGAGATTGATATGTGGGTTACTGCAATAATATCAGTTTGTTAGTAGACTCTTTTGCATTGCACTGGGCCGCATTTGATGTTTGGGCTTGAGTATGCAACGTGTTTGTAATAATTTTCTGATGTGTATATATATGCAGAGCTGATATTGTAATATGTGTGAAGATACTCAGAAATAAAATTACTCTTCTTTTATATTGATGCTGTTGCCATTAGTGAGATTTGATCTCTTTAATCTTTTCATATTATTCTTCTCTGTGCTTATACCTATAAATTCTTTCTTGATAAAATCGGATCTGCTCAGTTAAGTATTGTTTTCTGCATATGAATTGTTTCAGTGTTCATATATCAGCACTTATCTGATTTGATACTATCTGCTCTTGATCAACCTATTGCAATATAATATTTGTTCTTGAATTTGACAGTTGATATTCCTCGATCTTAACTGTTCTTGATTCTTCATTGGCAATATACTATCAGTATACCCCTGTTATTAGTTGTCTCAGATCTGATTGCATTATTCCTTTTGACTGATAATTGATTACTGATATTCAATTACATCTTAGTTCTTGTTTAGTTTGTTTGCAACTATATTGTGTTGTTGATTCTTATGCTTGCCTTTTCTTTTTGCTTATAAGTTTCTGTTAAAATATGAACCTTTATATCATTTACTTGTCAATTACCAATCTTGTCAAAATTACAGTAGCATATAACTCCTTGTGTTGATAATCTGAATCTTGTAATTTCTGTTGTGATTCATTGTACCAATTTTCTTGTAATATTTGGTACCTGTTATGATTCATGATATTTGAGAGTCATTGGTATATAACACTCTTGAATTTGGAACAAATACATACAACTATCAGTTTATCTTTCATTATCTTATCTTCTTGAATTTTCTAAAAACTGATCATTCTTTTGCAAATATGTATGTTCTTGGAACTGATACTATGTTATTGAAACTGATACTTGAAACTTCAATTGACCAATAGTTCTTGTTTTGTCCATCTTCAGATATCAACATTTCTTGATTCTTCTTTATAGATTGAACTGTTTCTTTTCAATTACTCCACCCAGTTGATATTTCTTGATTTAGTTTACCACTGTAAACAACTCTACTTCTAATCATCAACTCTCTGCTGCGTACATGCAAAGTTTGCAAGTTTCTTGCTTCAGTGAGTTTTTTTAGTTCAGTTTTCTTCTTCCTCTTACATATCAAATCTCCCATTTCCTCAAACGTCATTATTCCTCACCAGTAAATTCACCATTTCATCATGAGCAAGGAATCTGACCCACCATGCTCTTCCAATTTGGTATCAGAGCCATCAAATGTGGATGAAATAGAACCCAAATCGATCCAAGCCTCAATAAAAACAACTCTTATACTCATCCACCCTTTCTTGATCAAGAACTACTATGGCAACGGCATGGAGAGTTTAATGAACATATCACTAAATCTTTAACCCAGTTAGAGCATAGCAACCGGAAGCCGGAGCATGAAATCACTACCAGATTTGAAGGATTCCACAATGTCCTTACCTCTCTTGCCAATGATATGCAACAATTAAAGTTCAAACCTCAAGAACCACCACCTGCACATCCCACAGGCCCTCCACCCATATCTCAGTTTCATCCACAAAACCAAAACAATGAGAATCTTCCTTATATGACATCCACCAGTACCAGAAACCACCCACCACAACCCAGAAATGCTCATTATCCATTGAATCCAGACCTTCCCATTCCAAGAAATCCTAGTCCAAACTATTCCAATCCCCCTCCCAATTATACCAATATGCATTATCCAAATCCTATGACCTCTTACAAACTAGACTTCCCTACTTTTTCTGGTGATGAAGGAGTGGCTGACTGGTTGAGACAAGTCGAGCAATTTTTTAAATTCCAACGTACTGAGGAGCAGTATTGAGTAGAGATTTTTTCTTTTTACTTGAAGAAGGAGGCATTGCAGTGGTATCACTGGTATACAAATACAGTACTTAATCATGATCTATGGCCAGTTTTTAAGGAAGAGATTTTAGTGCAGTTTAACCCCGAAGAGATGGAGAGGCCCTATGAAACATTATCCAAACTCAAACAACATACCACAGTGAGAGCATACCTCAGTCGCTTTGAATAGTTACAAGCAGTAATTGAGACCCTACCACCTAAATTTTTGCTTGATAGATTTATTGGAGGATTGAAGGAGGAGATTCGTTATGATGTTATGACTTCCAGGCCAGTTGATTTCAGAGAAGCAGTAGCACTAGCCAAAATGTTTGAATGCAAGTACACACAAACCCGAAGAAGCCATAAAATTTCCACTGCTAACCAGTCCCATACTCCTATCCCTAAGCCTACTACCACTCATCCTACCCCTGCTTATGTCAAAGACTCCACACATAATCCACATAATATCACATCTCGTGGCAACAGCAACTCCACTGTGGAAAGTATAGCAAGAAGTAGAGGGTTGACTCCTAATCAGATTGTTGAGATGAGAGGGCAGAATTTAAGTTATGGTTGCAAAGAAAAATGGTTAAAGGATCATAAATGCAAGAATTCTCATGTGTATGTTTTAGAAGGAGTAATGACACTTAAGGAAGAGGAGGATGTAGAAATTAAGTCTCAGGATGATTCATGTGAACCTAAAGATGAGATAGTGGCAGAAGAAGCATTCTCCATTACTTTGCAAGCAATGTGTGGAATTCCAGCTTTGTCTACCATTAAGGTGAAGGGGATCATCAACATGAAAACGATGCAAGTTCTCATTGATTCAGGATTGACACATAGCTTTATCAATACACATCTTGCCAAGTGGTTAGAACCGCCTATCGATGAATCCAAGGTTTATGAAGTGACTGTGGCCAATGGTGAAAAGTTGGCTGGCTTTGGTATATGTAGAAATGTAATGCTGAAATGTCAGGGGTGAAAAATGCCCATTTATTTGTTATTGTTTCCCTTGGAGGGTTGCCAAATTGTATTGGGTGCTCAATGGATGAAAAGTTTGGGTGATGTGACTTTAAACTTGGAGCAGTTGCAAGTTAAATTTCGATATAATAACAAGTATTATACTTGGCAAGGGCTCAGTCAAGAAGAAATGAAGATTGTTGATAAAAAGGCTATTGAGAAGGAGAATGCCCATGGTCAGTTGAGTATGTTACTATGCTATCAAGTTGACTTGAAAGAAGAGCAGACTACAATCCTACCCCCAGCCATTCAAGCCCTGATTAATCAATACCCTGATATTACCTCAACTGTTCCATTCCTACCCCCAAAAAGACAACATGATCACAAAATCCCTCTTCTTCCAAATACTAAACCAATTTTCCTTAAACCCTATAGACATTCATGCCACATTAAAAATGAGTTGGAAAAAATTGTAAATGAATTGTTAGCAGTTGGAGTTATCAAGCATAGCAGCAGCCCATTCTCTTCCCCTGTAGTGATGGTTCGGAAGAAAGATGGAACGTGGAGATTGTGTGTTGATTATAGAAACCTAAATGCTTGCACTATTAAAGATAAATTTCCCATACCTCTGATTGATGATCTGTTTGATGAGTTACAAGGAGCTGCCTATTTTTCTAAACTAGATTTGAGATCAGGATACCATCAAGTTCGTATGTGTGAAGAAGATGTACATGAGACAGCCTTCAAGACACATGAGGGACATTATGAGTTCCTTGTGATGCCTTTTGGTCTAGTTAATGCTCCATCCACCTTTCAATCCCTGATGAACTAGGTGTTTAAACCCTATTTGAGGAAGTTCGTTTTGGTATTTTTTGATGACATTCTAGTCTACAACAAGGACTGGGAAGATCACCTGGAACATCTAAAGACTACCTTTCATACATTGCAACTGAATAGACTGGTGATTAAATTGACAAAATGCAGCTTTGCTAAGCAATCTCTGGAGTACTTGGGCCACATTATCTCATATCAAGGTCTATCTGTTGATCCAAGCAAGGTTCAAGCAATCATGGAATGACCCTTACCCAAAAATTTAAAATCACTAAGAGGATTTTTGGGGTTAACTGGTTACTATCGAAAATTTATTAAAGATTATGGAAAAATTGCAAGTCCACTTACTGACATGCTCAAGAAAAATGCCTTCATATGGACCGATCAATCGCGAAATGCTTTCGAGAAATTGCAGCAATGCCTCACCAGTCCTCCTATTATAACTATGCCAAATTTTCCTCTACTATTTACTCTCGAGTGTGATGCAAGTGGCCAAGGCGTAGGGGCAGTATTACTTCAGAATAACCGACCTATAGCATATATGAGCAAAGCTTTACATGGAAGAAACTTGTTGCTATCTACTTATGAAAAAGAATTATTGGCCATTATTTTAGCTACAAAAAAATGGGCTCAATATCTTTTGGGTAGACAATTTATTATTAAAACCGATCATCAAAGTTTAAAATTTTTGTTGACTCAGAAAGTACATACAGGGTTGCAACACAAGTGGCTAATTAAATTGCACGGCTTTGACTATAAAGTAGAGTATAAATCTGGGAAAGACAATGTAATCGCAGATGCATTGTCGAGGAAGGAAGCAAGCAATTGGGATGAATCAGAAACACAAGCTATCTCTGTAGTACAAACCCCATGGTTACAGGATCTTAAGCATACTTTACACTCATCTGATTGGTATCAGCGGCAGAGCAAAAGAATTCAGGATAAAGAACTCAGTAGTAGCAAGTATAAAATAGTTGATGGGTTGATTTTTTACAAAGGGAAGATTTTAGTGGATCACCAACTCCACAGTTTGAAGCAATCACTGATACAAGAGCATCATTCAACACCTTTGGGTGGACATGCTAGGATTAAACCTACTTTGAAGAAGTTAAAGCAAGTATTTTATTGGAAAAATATGAGAAGAGATGTGGAAATGTTTGTGAAAGAGTGTGAACAATGTCAACGAAATAAAGGGGAGAATGTTCTGCTACCTGGATTGCTACAGCCATTACCCATTCCTGAGATGATTTGGTCAGATTAGTATGGATTTTATCACTGGTTTGCCAAAGAGTGATAAATATACTGTTATATTAGTTGTTGTTGATCGGCTAAGAAAGTATGCCCACTTGTTTCCTCTCAGCCACCCCTACACTGCTAAGGATGTTGCTACTGTGTTCTTCAATGGTGTTTTTAAATTACATGGTTTACCCAAAACCATTGTTAGTGATAGAGAATCTATATTCACAAGTAAATTTTGGTAAGAACTGTTCAAGTTGCAAGGCAGTAGCTTAAAACTAAGCACGGCCTACCATCCTCAAAGTGATGGGCAGTCAGAGGTGATTAACAAGATATCGGAAGGGTATTTGAGGTGCTTTATCTGCCATAAACCTAATGAGTGGAGTAAGTGGATAACACTAGCTGAGTATTGGTATAATACTACCTGGAAAGTTTCGACCAACACCACTCAATTCAAAGCTGTGTATGGTATTGACCCACCCACACTTCTATCCTATGTCCAGAACACAGCTAAAGTGGAACAAGTCGAGGAGATGTTGTTTACTAGAGACATAATGTTAGAGTATTTGAAAGATAGTTTGAGATTGGCATGTGAGCGAATGAAGAAGTATGCAAATTTGAGGAGATCGAAGAGAAAGTTTGAAGTAGGTGATTGGGTGTTTCTTAAGATTCAACCTTACAAGCAGTTGACAGCCGGAAATCACAAGACTTGCAAGCTCTCACCAAAGTACTATGGACCTTATGAAGTGATTGAAAAAATTGGAGAAGTAGCTTATAAACTTCAACTACCTGCCACTGCAAAAATCCACCCTGTCTTTCATGTATCACAGCTGAAGAAAAAGGTAGGAAGTTCTGTTATGGTGCAAGATGATGTTCCCAGTTTTGTGGAAGAGATTGTAGAGCAACCCGAGTATATAATTGATAGAAGGATAATACCCAAAAATAATGAAGCCGTGGTTCAAATTTTGATCAAATGGAAGGATAAATCTGTAGATGAAGCTACCTGGGAAGATTATTGGCCAATAATTAAAAAATTTCCTACATTAGACCTTGAGACAAGGTCACTTCTTGAAGTGGAAGGGAGATGTAACAACAGAGGAATGTTAGCACTGGTTTGCGAAGAGAAAGGAGGTCATCTGCTTCAGGAGAATGTTGAAAGCAAGGAGAAAGATGAAGCTTCTGCAGTGGAATGAGGGAATGAAACAGCTGGCATATGTGCACGTGCACAGCTGATATACATAGGAGATTGATATGTGGGTTACTGCAATAATATCAGTTTGTTAGTAGACTCTTTTGCATTGCACTGGGCCGCGTTTGATGTTTGGGCTTGAGTATGCAAGGTGTTTGTAATAATTTTCTGATGTGTATATATATGCAGAGCTGATATTGTAATATGTGTGAAGAAACACAGAAATAAAATTACTCTTCTTTTATATTGATGCTGTTGCCATTAGTGAGATTTGATCTCTTTAATCTTTTCATATTATTCTTCTCTATGCTTATACCTATAGATTCTTTCTTGATAAAATCGGATCTGCTCAGTTAAGTATTGTTTTCTGCATATGAATTGTTTCAGTGTTCATATATCAGCACTTATCTGATTTGATACTATCTGCTCTTGATCAACCTATTGCAATATAATCTTTGTTCTTGAATTTGATAGTTGATATTCCTCGATCTTAAATGTTCTTGATTTTTCATTGGCAATATACTATTAGTATACCTCTGCTATTAGTTGTCTCGGATCTGATTGCATTATTCCTTTTGACTGATAATTGATTACTGATATTCAATTACATCTTAGTTCTTGTTTAGTTTGTTTGCAACTATATTGTATTGTTGATTCTTTTGCTTGCCTTTTCTTTTTGCTTATAAGTTTCTATTAAAATCTGAACATTTATATCATTTTCTTGTCAATTACCAATCTTGTCAAAATTACAGTAGCATATAACTCCTTGTGTTGATAATCTGAATCTTGTAATTTCTGTTGTGATTCATTGTACCAATTTTCTTGTAATATTTGGTACCTGTTATGATTCATGATATTTGAGAGTCATTGGTATATAACACTCTTGAATTTGGAACAAATACATACAACTATCATTTTATCTTTCATTATCTTATCTTCTTGAATTTTCTGAAAACTGATCATTCTTTTGCAAATATGTATGTTCTTGGAACTGATACTATGTTATTGAAACTGATACTTGAAACTTCAATTGACCAATAGTTCTTGTTTTGGCCATCTTCAGATATCAACATTTCTTGATTCTTCTTTATAGATTGAACTGTTTCTTTTCAATTACTCCACCCAGTTGATATTTCTTGATTTAGTTTACCACTGTAAACAACTCTACTTCTAATCATCAACTCTCTGCTGCGTACATGCAAAGTTTGCACAGTTCCTTGCTTCAGTGAGTTTTTTTAGTTCAGTTTTCTTCTTCCTCTTGCATATCAAATCTCCCATTTCCTCAACCATCATTATTCCTCACCAGTAAATTCACCATTTCATCATGAGCAAGGAATCTGACCCACCATGCTCTTCCAAAAAACAAAAACCAAAAAACAATCGCGACTGATATGTAAATCGCGTCGTCGATGGGAGCTCACGGCAACAAGGCGAAGCTAGCGTTTAGGGGCGTCGATGTCATGATTGGAGGAAGCTGACTAGCTTGTGCATTTGATTCCAGGTTTAGGGACGACGAGATGGGCTGAGGCAGGACGAGGTTGGGGCCGCGATTGAATTTGACATGAGGTGGAGGGTTTGCCATAGTGGCTGAAGTCGATGTCAGTGGGAGTTTGCACTCGTGATTAGGGATAGAAGCCTCAAATTGGTGTAGCGATTGGAAAATGGCAGCATGAACTGATGAGAGGCGATGTGGCGTGCGTTTATGCTAGGTTATACCTTTGATGTCGGCTAATGGTGGTGTTGGCGGAGATAAGTTGTGTGGTGTGGTTGCTGATAGCTCAAAAGCGATGGATTTAGGAAGACGGTTGACAGGATCGATGCAAGGCTGCATAGATGTGGTGCTGGCTGATGTTAGGACACAACAAAAGCGTTGAGCTAGGTAAGAAGCAACAATTTCCGTCTGTTGGTTACGGTTGAAGGTGGTAGAGTAACATTAAGGGTAAGAATCATGATTATGGTTGAGTTCAAAGAATTTTGCTTCATAATCCATATTTTTTGGATGTTTAATTGATTTTCTATTTTAAAATGTTTTTGGAGTCGTCGATAAAAATTATTTTTGCTATTTAAAATTAAATTGAATTATATTTATAAATTTTTTTTTTGGAATATAAAATAGTTTTGTGGAGATTATTTTAGATATAAAGTGGTTTTAAAAGTGGAAAACATTTTATTTCTAATTTCCAAAGTATAAAATGAAGATTTTGATTAAATAGTGAAGATTTTGAATTATAAATTATAGTTTGAAATGAAAATAATTATTTTTGAGATTTATAAATATATTTTATGTATTATTTACTTATAGAAAATTATAGAATAATTTATATAATTTTTTTGGATTTGTAAAGTGAATTTGGAAAATATGTATAAAAGTAGTTGGTAATAAGTTTGAGTGATTGAATCTTATATTGGAATGATTTCAATAAAGAATATTTGATTTATGGAGTGTTTTTGAATGTTTTAAATTATGTAAGTAAAGTTTTGGAATTGAATCTTTGTTTTGGAGTTATATCTTATAGTTAGAAATAGAATAAATTAATTTGAATGTTACGTATATGTATTTATACATTTGATTTAATTATTAAAGAAATATTTTTTCAATTCTTATTATTTCAATGTTTGAATTAAAATTTGGATTTTATGTATGATTTCTACTTTTTTTAATTTATCATTTTCATGTACAGATTTAGGTACTGTGAATGATTCACCATTGATATAGATTTGATTAGTGATTTGTTATGATATGGCGATGACATCCTTCTGTTCGATTTGTTAGGTTTTATTTCTATGCGATGATCAATTTAAATAAACGGATCAGTGATACCATTCGGTATAAGACTTTCGACAACGCCTTTTTGGTTATTCATCGAACTTGTCATATAGAGATAACTAGTGTAGATCGAGTGTAGTTTATAAGCCTTGAATAATTATCTGAATGACATATGGTGATATATGATGTCGTTATGTCATTCGTTTGATTATTCATTATAAGTAAATGTCACTCATACGTGGATTGCACTTATGTGTATATGTGATACTCAGTGTAGAGTGTCGTATAGTCAAGCGTTTACTTATGAGAGCCGCGTCTCGGCCTACTATTAGAGATATATGTAGTGATAGGGTATGAATACTTTATGACTATCCACATTGTGTCCAACTTCCTTTATTTTTTGGGAATAAACCAGATTGGCCAGTATCCATTTTGGTGACCTGATTGTGTGGCCGCATTTTAAATCTATGACACCATGGTTGTTGGTTATTATATTTGATGTGCATCACAGGATTGGTAGTTTGTATCCCCTTATGTCGCATGGGTCAGCAGTCTGTTATCATTAGGGGCAAAGAAGGGTCGTGACCCAGACTACGCATAGATGGGTCACTGGTGGATAGGGTCACGATGTCCATCAAGATAATTAAAAACTGTAGGAATAGACGGTTACTCTACGGTTAGCGAGTAGACCTGAGTTCCTAGGGCATGCATGCGGTAGGTGGCCATCAGTCTCTAGTCTGGTTTAAGGTATGTGTATGTAGAGGATGAGAATATGTGTCTCCTTCCTATGATGAGTTGGCTATATCAGAGACTGGGTGAGTCCAAAGTGTGGTCAATCCCATATATCCATGCTTTTTCGATATCATATTTTAGAGATATCCTCCGTTTATTGATTGTGATTTGAATGAAGGTTTCTTGATATGGATGATTCACCCATTAGATACGATTTTCTAGCTTTCTACTGGTTTAATTTATATATGTGACGACGCTTTTATGTATAATTTTCTTATCGATGTTCTTTTGGAGATCTTTTGAGACCGTTATGCTATTACTATTATACTTTTATATATGTTATCACCATATACTATATTACATCTATCAAGGTGGATATAGTCTAACCCGTGTGTTATTTATAATACCAAGGTTAGTATGAGACATTACAGGTTCAGGGACGATGATACCAACTTGTTTACTGGGTGTAGTGGAGACTAGTTATACTGTTTAGTTGCATGATATTATACATGATGTATTTCATGTACGTTCTTAAGATGTATTTGAATAGACATTGTATATTGTACATTATATATTATCGCTGTGATTGACTTTGTGTTCTCTAATATTTTTGCATATTGTGTACTGTTCTATCCTGAAAGCACAAGTGTATTGTTTTGTGTCGATAATGTGTACGTATAGGTGAGTTAATTATTCGATGTTTTAAATACGTACCGGTGTTTGCCCAAGTGTATATTCATGTGTGTACCCCGTATAATCTTATTCTCCGTATTATCTGATAGTATTACTTTGTAATATTCTTGGATATTATGGGTATAGAGGTGGAGGTGTTACAAACTGGCATCAAAGCAGGTTTAGAACATTACAGAGTAAAAGAGACACGAGTCCTAGTCTTAGATGAGACCTAGAGTCCCTGTCCCCATGGGTGTGTTATAGATTACTGCTTATATTTAAGTGACAATAGGAGTATATGATGCTTACGAGGGGAGGGAGATAGTCATCTGAGGACATATTTGTATTTTTCTTATTATAAATGATATATTTCTTTAAACTTTTGCTAGGTGTAAGTCTTTGTATGATATGTATATGATGGTTGAAGAGCTAGGAATAAATTATTCATGGGATTGATGTAGGGGATTAGATCTTTGTGTGGCTCTGAAGTGAAATGAAGTTCTTTGGTTAGAGAAGCTATATAGCACTCTAATTCGAAAGTAGTATCGAGTACTTCATGATTTCAAATTTGAAGAGGTGAGGGGAGTAAAAAGATCCAGTAGTGATCAGAGTGGCACAGTGGAAGTATAAAAACCGCTTTTCGCTATGTATTTTGATTGTTTGGCTGTTCTGATTAGATGGTTGATGTTTTGAGTTTTTTTGTATGGTTGTACTGGTTAAACAATATAATTTTATGTAAAATTAGACATGATTAGAATAAGTATGAAGATGAGATCTTTCTTATTTGTTATTATAGTTAGATAATTAATGACGCTTGGGATTTTGCAAGTCGAGTATTTTGATTATACTCGATCGATTATTTATAAATCTTTTGATATAAGCAAACATATGTTAATTAAAAATCTTTTTGGGAATAGCGTATATATATATGGTTTAGAGAGATATTTTATCAGAAGTTAGCGAATGTTTTTATAAAGGATCAAGTAGTTCTACAGGTAAGAATTTCTGTAGTTGACTTTATGTTAATTTATCCGTTGAGTGCATAAGAATTCTGGTCGATGCATCTGGTCAACATTATTGGTTGGGATTCCTAAATAATAGAATTTAGACACAAGATTTTGAAGAGTAATGAATTATTTAAAGAGATTAATGTGTTTTGAGTTATATTATAAACCAATATTTGAAATAATATTCCAAAGAAAACTAAATTAATTATTTTGAAGAGATTAGAGGGTTATAGAGAATATATTAAAGTAAGCAAAGTGTTTTGGGAGGAAATTTTTGGTTTTGAAAGAAGTATGTAATTTGAGGTAAAGTATAAGTTATATTTTGAGAAAGATGTTATGAAAAGAAAAAAAATTGGTAAGAAAAATATTATTTTGAGATGGTGATTTAGTACAATCGAGATATGAAAAGTTGTATAATATTTTGAAGTATTAGAAATCGTTTTAACTTGAGTGATGTGTGTTTGAGAATGGGTATTATTATAATAAGGTACCAAATTATTTTAAAAAACAATAAATTTATTTTTCTATATTTAGATATTTGATGTTATAATTGCAGCTATCGAGCATTAGTGGACAGCTAGGCAATGGCTAGACAATGTTGATCACGTGTTCAACACTGCAGCCAATTGGCGAAGTAAATCTCTAAAAATTTGTTGTAGGGCATTATTCTATTGATAAATATATTTGAATTCAAAATTAGTGTGGTAATAACGTTTTTCAATTAAATGGCTGCTATATTATATGATGTTTGTGATTTGGATGCGTGCTGTGAAGGTGTTTAGAATGTGATGCACTGGAAAAAAAATGATGATGAACGGGAAAAAAATATTTGGAATTTTGATGTTAATAAAGATATATTGAAGTTAATTTATAATGAAGCAAAAAAAGACTATGAGGTAAAAAAAATTAATTCTTGGATTGAAATCAAATATGGTTTATATGTTTTGAAAATCCCTTTTGAAATGAAATTGGAAAAAAAATATTTTGGAGGCGGAAGATAATTTTGAAAGTGAGATTTTGATTAAGGGATTATATTAAAAACAATTTGGAAATAAGTTCGAAAGAAAGTGATTTTGAAGCCTTGGGGACTTTTGAAATAGCGTGGTATATAGTTGATGACGGAAAGGAAAAAAATATAAAGGAAAAGTGGTTATAGTTCCTTACTAATATAGCCATAACTTGTGTTGTAGTGATCCAAGTTTACCGATTTTATCGATTCTTCTTTCATTAAGATGAAAATTGCATAAGAACATCTTTGTTGTTTGTCACTTTCCCAAATTTTAAAGTTTGTGAATGTTTAAACAAGAATTAATGAGTATGTTGTTCGCTGTCTCGAAATGCAAGTTGCCTAAAAACTGAGCTGAATTCGTTCACTCATAACTTTTGAATATTTAGTCTGATTTTGATAATTTTTCCCATTCTGAAAAGCTTTTAACATAAGAAACAACTTCTTTTTTAAGAGTTTCACAAAATTTTGTTGTTTCTAGCCTAAATATCCATGTTTGTGAAGTGTGGCCGAATATTTTTTATCAAATATGCAGTATATGCCTTTGGAAAAACTTGCATAACTTGAGTCGTCGGTGACATTTTTGCAATCTGAAAGTTGTTTCAGAAAGTTAATACACTATATCACAATTTACTATCAGAAACCATGACTTGTTTGTGTTTTTAACTTTTGAAAGCGTGTTGGAAAAAGGTTAAACATGAAAGTTGTATTTCTATAATATTAAATAAATGCAAATTTCTTATATTTTCTTTTATGCAACTAATATTTGCACTTGAGTTAAGAACAGGTGTTCAAGAGGAACATCTGGACCTATTAGCTAGGTTGGCTCGCTTAATAGGCAAAAATTGCTTTAAAATGCTAAATAAAGATACGTTTTTACGGTATACCGATATATATCATGATATTATATTTTTCCCCATGGTTCGGGATGCCCCTTGTTGGATGTCTCTTAAGAGATGTATATAATGTAATTATATTATATTTTGATTTTCCAGAACGCTCTTCATACAAGGGAGACTCTGTCGAAATTTTTCGAAAAATCCAACACTCAGAAAATTTATCGTATGCGAAGAATAGAAAGTGATTATTTGAATCTATTTGCAATTGTAGCATACGATAAGAGAAGTTAGAGTGTGTGAGCTATACAGAGGATTGAGTAGTTAAGTTTGTTAGAAGAACGTTGATTACGAAGAAAATCAGGGCATGAGTTGGATGACGACTCCCTATGAGTAAA
Source organism: Allium cepa (assembly GCA_030765085.1). NCBI lineage: Eukaryota > Viridiplantae > Streptophyta > Magnoliopsida > Asparagales > Amaryllidaceae > Allium > Allium cepa. The sequence goes on from CM060940.1 coordinate 689,829,656, forward strand.
TGCGAGGATGCAATTTTGTTAAAGGGGAGAGCTTGTAACAACTTTGCTTTCTACGCCGTAAAATAAATAATTTAATTAAATTAATTTTTTTATTTAAATTCGATGTTTAATAATTATTATTTTTGAAAGTAAATATTTATTTAATTAAAAGCTATTAATAAAAGATTTTGTTTAAATAATTTGGGTTAAATTAATAAATTCTTTTCAAAGAATATAACGAAGTTGAGTAAATTGTTTTAATTGAACATAAAATATTTTATGCGTGTAAATAATTGTTATGTGATTAAAATAGTAAAAAAATAAATAAGTGGGCGTCGAATAGAATGAAATTGGGTGTTTATCGAAATATGTATGGTACAATAAAATATAAATTAAATTGAATTGGATTGAAGTATATTTATAATAAATATCAGGGATTTGAATTTAAATTTGAGAATTTAAAATGAATTTAGATTTGGTCCAAAACCATTAGGCCTAGACAAAACTAAAGCCTATATTCCTTTCTCCTCTTTTCAAGTATTTCCTCCCCCATCTCATTTTCAAGTTTGACCCTTATCCATTCTCTTTAACCATTCACAATTCCCAAAAAATACAGGCACATAACATAGAAAAGAAAAATAAAAAATAATCGCGATTGATAAGAATATCGCGTTGTCAATCGGAGCTCGGGACAATAAGGCGAAGCTGGCATTTAGGGCTATTGATGTTGCGATTGGAGGAAGACCGACTAGGGTGTGCATTCGATTCCAGGCCTAGGGATGATGATGTGAGGCTGAGGCAGGTGGAGGTTGGGGTCGAGATTGAATTTGATGTAAGGAGGAGGTATTTGGCGTGGTAGCTAAAGAAAATGTCAAAGGGAGTTTGCACTTGTAATTAGGGATGGGAGCCTCGACTTGGTGTCACGATTGGGACATGGCAGCATGACTTGAGGAGAGGCGATGTGGCGTGCATGTGTGGTAGGCTGTATCTTTGATGTCGGCTAATGGTGGTGTTGGTTGAGATGAGTTATATGGTGTGGTTGCAGATAACTCGAAGGCGATGAATTAGTGAAGGTAGTTGGCATGATCGATGTAAGGCTGCATAGGTGTAGTGTTGGCTGATGTTAGGGACGCGACAAAATTATAGAGCTAGGTGAGGAGCAATGATTTCCGTCTGTTGGTCACGGCTGAAGATGGTAGAATCAATATTAAGGGCATTATTGTAGGACTTCGCTCAACAATTCGGTGAGTTTCTTACTCACACTATGTTTATATCATTTTATATATGAAAATTCACCAATATATCTACTCATTTGGTTCGACTGGATGAATTGTTGGTTGATATTGGTAGTTATTGGATCGATTGTGTGAATTGGGATTGATTTGGTATCGATTCGTAGAATTTATGTATGTTGAATTATTAAATATGCAAAGGAGATGCTGTCCATTTGCATTTAATTTGTGTAATTATTTATATTGGGTATATGGGTATGGATGGCCGAAATTTGGTGTAATTAAACTTTACCACTTGACAAAAATTTATATTTGTGATTGTTGTTGAGTTCGGAGAATTTTGCTTTAGACTTCATATTTTTTGGACGTTTAATTGATTTTCTGTTTTAAAATATTTTTGGAGGATTTGATAAATTATTTTTAAAATTTTAAAATTAAACTGATGTATATTTATAAATAAATTTTATTGAAAAATAGAATAATTTTGTGGAAATTATTTTAGATATAAAGTGGTGTTGAAAGTGGAAAACATTTTATTTCTAATTGCTAGAGTATAAAGTGAAGATTTTGAATATATAGTGAAGATTTTGAATTATAAATTATAGTTTGAAACGAAAAGAATTATATTTGAGATTTATAAATTTATTTTAAGAATTATTTATTTATAGAAAATTATAGAATAATTTATATAATTAGTTTTGATTTGTAAAGTGGTTTGGAAAATATGTATAAAAGGAGCTGGTAATAAATTTGAGTAATTGAATCTTATATTGGAATGATTTAAATATTTTTAATTTATAGAGTGTTTTTGAATGTTTTAAATTATATAAATAAAGATTTGGAAATGAAATCTTGGTATTTAAATCTTTATTTTAGAGTTATATTTTATAGTTAGAAATAAAATTAATTTTCTTGAATGTTATGTATATGTGTTTGAATATTTGATTTAATTGTTAAAGAAATATTATGTCAATTTTTATTATTTCAATGTTTGAATTAAAATTGGGATTTTATGTATGGTTTCTTCTTTTTCTAATTTCTAATTTTCATAAACAGATTTTGATATTGTAAATGATTCACTGTCAATATAGATTTGATTGGTGATTTGATATGATACGGTGATGACATCCTTCTATTTAATTTGTGAGTTTTCATTTATGTGTGACGAGGAATATGGGTAAATGGATTAGTGATACCGTCTAGTATGAGACATACGGTAGCACCTTTTTGGTTATTCATCGGACCTTTTCATATAGAGAAATCTAATGTGAATCGACTGTAGTTTATAAGCCTTGAATAATTATTTGAATGGCATGCGGTGGTATAGGACACCGTTATGTCATTCTTTGATGATTTTTTGTAAGTAAATGCCACTCACAAGGATTACAGTCATGAGTATATGTGATACCCGGGTGTGGAGTATCGTATAGTCAGACATTTACTTATGAGAGTCGCATGTTGGCCTACTATTAGAGATGTGTAGCGATATGGTATAAGTACTATATAACCATCCATATTGTGTACAGCTTCCGTTTATTTTTCGAAAGTGAACCATATTGGCTAGTATTAACCCGGCGGCTTGATCATGGGTCGTGCCCTAAATCCGTGACACCATGGTTGTTGATTATTATATTTGATGTGCATCATAAGATTGGTAGTTGATAGCCCCTTATGCCGCATTGGACAATGGTCTGTTACTATTAGAGGCAAAGCAAGATCGTGACCAAGACTATGCGTAGACGGGTCATTGGTGGATAGGGTCACGATATCCATCGAGGTAAATGAAGACTGTAGCGTGGTTGGCAAGTAGACTTGGGTTCCTGGAGTAGCATGCGATAGGCGGCCATTAGTCTCTCATCTAGTTCGGGGTACGCATTCGTAGTGGATTGGCATATATGTCTCCTTCCTATGATTAGTTGGCTATACTGGAGACTGAGTGAGTCTAAAGTGTGTTCGATTCCCATATATATGCAAGCTTTTCCGATATGGTATTTTAGAGATAGCCTCCATTTATTGATTGTGATTTGGACGATGATTTCTGGATATGGATGATTCACCCATTGGATATGACTTTCTTGCTTTCTACTGGTTTAATTTATATGGTTGATGATGCTTTTCTATATGAGTTTCTAATGGATGCTGTTTTGAAGATCTTTTGAGACTGTTATGACATTACTATTATACTTTTATATACACATATTGTGGTAGATATAGTCTGACCCGTGTGTTATTTATAATTCTTTGGTCAGTCCGAGACATTACAGGTTCAAGGAAGAAGAGACCAGCTTGTAGACTGGATATAGTGGTGATTAGTTACACTGTTTATATGCATGATATTATACATGATGTATTTCATCGATGTATATTCTTGAGATGTATTTGAATCTGTGTAGTTAATGCCCCGCTATTACCCCGCTATAACCCCACAATATCTCATAGCGGATTTCTACCGCTACGATTTTTCCATATAGCCCCAAAATATAGCCTTTCCGCTTTAATCCCCGCTATACCCGCTATATCCCGTTATTCCCGCTATATTTTGCTATTTCCTCTATATCTTCTTTAATAAAATGAATTAAAAAATTGCATTTATACATTATAAAATTCACTAAACTAATTTATTTGATTTAATTTTAATATATTTTCAGAAATGAAAATACTTTAATACTCTACTAAATTCATTTATTTTATATAACAGTTTTACGTTTATTTAAAGTATATCCGCACATGTTTTTTGTTTAAAATCGTTTATGTATTAATTATAATTCAATTGAATGATAATTTTTTATTTAATTACCATTTATATATTTGTAAAAACATTAAGTACGAGTTTTATATGCTATTTTAGAGCTATCCGCTATATCTCGCTATATCCTCGCTGTATCCCCACTATGACTTTTTGCACCTCCACCGCTTTGAATTTGCCGAGCGCTTTAACTGCACAGATTTGAATAGACATTGCATATTTTATATTACTTATGCGATCAACTCTAGTTCTCCAATATTTACGTACATTGTGTATTGTTCTATCTTAAAGGCACAAGTGTTTATTATTTTGTGTCGATACTATGTACATATAGGTGAGTTAATTATTTGATGTTTTTAGTACATACCGGTGTTAGCCCAAGGAAATATGCACATGTATACCCCATACGATCTTATTCTCCATATTATATGATAGTATTACTTTATAATACCCTTGGTTAGTATGGGTATAAAGGTGAGAGTGTTACAATATAGTATAAAGTTTGAGGAGTGTTTATTTAATAAGATTTTTTGAGGAAGTGAAAACTATTTTAATAATAGTATAAAATTTTAATATTTTTTTTCCAAATGAACCTTATTAGAGAATATTTAGTACGAACCCTTATTTTAAAAGGAAATAATATTGTTAAAACATTTGTTACAAATAATATTATATGATTTGGATAAGATTTAACATAATAAGGTCATTTCCATACAAATATATTCTACTTTTGAAAAATTATTTCTCAAATTAAGGAAAATAACATAGTGCAAAATATTTTTATTTAAGAAATATCTTATCGGTGGAAATATTTGAAAATAGGTTGCTGAAAGTATTTTTACTTGAAAAGTATATTTTTGAGTGAAAAGACGATAAATATTTATTTAAGATAAAAGTTTTATCAAAGGAGTATATTTGATATCAAAAACTTTTCGTTTAGAAATCAATCTTGGTTGTAAGGGTGTGTTCTTTGATAAAAGAAAAATATTTTTGAGTTAAGAGTTTTGGTTGAAAGACATGATTTGAAAATTTTCTTTATTGAGAAAATATAGAGAAATATAAAATATATATTATAAAATATCTAGTTTTGCTATACTTTAAAGAAAATAGCTTACTAAGATAAGGATGATTTGATCTGGAAAGTAAACGGTTAAAAAGGTAAATATTTTACTGAATAACATACTCTAAAGGTATTTGTTAAAAAGAATTTTATTAAAAATATATCTTATTTAGAAATTCTATTTGAAACCTGTAAAATTAGACTTTGTAATATGTGGTGTAAGATAACGAGGTGGAATGAGTTTTGAGTTTACCTAACACCCATTATGACGATGTTACCATTACGATTGTTATGCATGAATTTCCTTAAGGAGTTGTGGAATGCCTAGTTGTTCCCTTCCGTAGAGGGGGTTAGGATATTTTGTAGGGACTACCTATTTTGGTTTTTAGGACATGAACCTTTTTATTATGTTTATTCATTTTTGTTGAATTGTATATGTTGATTTATTTCTTGTTAGGAAACGTTTGATTCCTATATTATATTGTATTGTTTGACTGTTTATTTAATTAATTCATGTTGTGCTTGTTCGAATTGTTTTTACTTGTTTATATTATGTTAATTATCTGGTTTGTTGCCATTGGTATGAATTATTGTTTACTTACTTGTTTTTTTTACTTATTTGCTTGCTTGTTTGTTTGATTGCTATGGATGATAGATGTAGGGGTAGTTATCCAATTTTAGCTTTTGGTGGGATGTGATAAAGTTAGGGGAATGCCTTAGGGTAAATTCTGTAATCTATTATAAATTATTAATTTTTTAATAAAATCTCATTCGAAATTAAAGGCATTTTTTCTGTTATAAGCTTGTTTTAATATGTTATAGTTAATTAATTATTTAATTTAAGCTTATTAATAGAAAATGCATAAATAGTGTGTTTGTGATAGCAATTATAATTATTTTATTCATGAGTATTTTATCATAATATAATAAACACATAACTTTTAAATATTCCTAGTCAAAATTTATCAAGAGACGGGATATGAATGCATCCGTTAAAACCAAAGTATGTAATGCTCTCCAAAGAGTGGGCAATGTATTACTCATGACTGTAGAGCACACAAAGGGGTTAGCTACTGATAGTGTAACGATCCGATATTTTCAACCATTTACATCCGCACATGTCGAACTTGAATTGCTTAAAATACCGAATTGTTAATTTAAATTTGAAAAAACACAGAATATACAGTAAATAAATAAATCATAGATCACACACACAGAGTAATAAAATGCAGCGGAAGTAAAGAAATAGTAGTTCATGAAGTAACTATACATGTACATCAGAGTTAGACAAGATACAACAGAGATAACAAGATGATAATCAAGTACAAAGCTGAATACTACACTAGAATCAACTGGATAACCGAGAGTAAAATAGATGGCTGGATCTTCAAGCAAAGCTCCAACTCTGAAGGTGAATCTCTAACGTTGTATCATTCAGTCTGACCCGAGCATAAAACAAAACACAAAACACTCGAGTAAGGACATACATACTTATACAATGTAAACCAACTCAAGTGAACTGTAATATATGGTACAAGTAACTTAAAGGATGCTTGGGACCGCCCATCCTCTAAGGATCCATTAAAATATGTACAATGTAGTAATATTTCGCTATTATAATAATGTCTATAGTAAAATAAACTTACTTAAAATAGCATTAAGGGGTTACCCGTAAAGCCCTTAACACATAATAGTCCCAGTAATCCATCTAATATCATGGTTCCTCCTGATCGGGAAGCTATTAGAGGATACTCCATGTAACAACCCTAGATTTTTGAATATAATTTAAATTTGACTATTTCATTTTGAAAATATTTTAAATTTGTTTTATTTCTGAGATTTCATTTCTAAATATTTTTAAAGTGATAATAGAATCTTTTCAATATTTATTGCATTTATTTCCTATTTTTAAAAGCTAGTTTCTATTTTTCTGCTATTTTCTTCATTTAAATTATATTTAACTAAAATTTATTTATTTATATTTGTGAATGCATTTTTATTTTATGTTTTATTTTTATTTATAAATATTTTCCAAGTCCATATAAATTTTCCAAAGTTTATTCTGTTTATTTTCAAATTTTCTAGACTAGTTTTCATTTTTTGTGTTATTTTCTTATTTTTATCATATATAATTAATATTTATTTATTTATATTTTATATATTTGTTATATTATCTAATTTTAACTGAAATTACATGTATTTTCATTTATTTAAATTTATATAAAGAAAATAAAGAAATTTGAAAAGTTTTGGTGACTTTTGACTTCCTAAAGCCTTTTATATTCCTACCTTTTCACATTTCAACCACATCTTTTCATCAATTGGCCATATCTACTCACTTCTTCAGCCGACCATCACTTTCCTCATTCAACATTTTTCCTCATTCCTAAAAAAAAAGTCGGCCCTTGCTTGAGAAATAAATTAGTAATCTTCTTTTCCTTTTTTCACTTTTATAGTTTTCTTTGATTTGATTTCGCTCTTGTGTCTTCTTCCTTATGTTCGGCCATCCTCCACCACCAGCCCTGCCGCCTCCAATACCACCTGAATATGTCACTATCACCTCCCCCTCTCTGGCCAACCCCAAGCCGAGCCACCAAAGTTTGATTATCCACCAAAAAATTCACCAAAACTTTTCTTAAATAGCTTAGCCGAGCACCACATACACTTCCATCACCTTCAACCCCCCTTAGCCTCCACCTTCTCCACCACCACCACCTCCAGCTCCACCTGAACCCTCTGCCACGTCATCCCCCTGACCCCACCAGAGAAGGCCGTGCCTCATGTGCCTTGGCCGTGGCCTTGTAGTGCCTTGAAAACCATGTGATGCTTTGTTTAGTGTTGTTTCATGCTCAACCCCTTTTGCACCATCTTCAACCTATGTAGGCCGACCCATATTCAACCCAAACCAGATCCAAATCCCTGCCTTTGACCTGTATTCCACTTAAGGCCAAGCCTAATGAAAGTTGGAAGCAAGTGCAAAGCAATTCTGCTTTGATTTGTGCAGTTGATTCTAGCTTAATTTAGTCATTTTTGAATTTGAAAGCTTATAATTGTTGTATTGTTTTTGTTTTGATTTGTTTCAAGGAAATTGATCTTTGGCTATCCCACTCGTATGTTGTCATTCTATCGTGCTTGTGTGGACCTCTTTTGTGCATTCATTGTTGTGTCTCCAGCTTAAACCGGTGAGTTATTCTCATCAGACAATTTATACCAATATAACTAGTAAATTGACCACTTTTGAATCTGTAAAAATGCATCACCATATTACATCTTCTATGTTATGATTATATGATTTTCACCCATGCTTATACACCTGTTATATCATATGTTACTATTATATTATGCTGTTATGTTATTTTTATCAGTTTATCACACTACAAGTTCCCTTTAGATTAGAATCACTATGGGTTGAAATGATATATACCCGAACAGACTTTATAATAGGGGAAAATCATTATGGGCTGAAATGATAGGCCTGAGCGATTTTCAAATTATTTCATTTACTTGGGACTGCGGGTTTGTAACGATAAAACCCAGGTTTTCTTTGTAAATTACGGGTTGAAATGATATATTACCCGTATAACTTTTCCTAGCGTAGAAAATTATATACAAACCCGTAGTTAAAATATGTTTTTCTAAAATTTCTAAAATATTTTAGAAACGTAAATATTATAATATTTTGACTTAAATTTAATTAAAAATGATTTTTGTAAAATATTATTGATTTTCTGGATATCTATAAGTGAAATAAATTAATGAAAAAGTTAGAAAATTTGAATGTAAGTTGTTTTGGAAATTTTGATTTAATTATAATTGGAAATTAAATTAAATATGAAAATATGATAAATTTATGATATTTTGAATTTAAATGAATTTAAAATGATTTTATAATATATTAATGATTTTTGAATAAAGTTAAATGTGAAATGAATGAATATTTAAGTTGAAATTTTGAAATATAACTAAAATTGGAAATTCGTGAATTTGGCTTAAAAGTGAATTTTGAGTTAAGTAAATAAAAATGAAATTAAGTTATATTTGAGAAGTTAAACTTAAGTGTTGAGTTAAAATTTAATTTAGTGAATTTAAATTTGAATGTTGGAATTTAATAAGTGAATTATTATTAAATCTTGATTTTTGAATGGAAACTTAACTTTTTAAAATCATGAATTTAAGGAAAATTAAATGATGGTTATAAATGTGAAATTATATGATTTTATAAGTTTAAAAATGTTTTAGATGAAAATGTAATTGATTGTGAAATTATATTGAACATTTGAAGTTAATTAATTGCATTTTTGAAATGCTATTATTCTAACGTAAATGATAATACAGCATTTGTAAAGGCTGTAGTTGATAATAATGAATTAAAAAGCTAAATAAGATTAAAGGCTATTATAGCATTTTGTAAAGTCTATAATCGTTGAATTTGACTAAGTTTATTTGAAATTAATGTAATCCTATTACAGCATTTTAAATGCTGTCTTTTGTTAAACTAAACTGTTTTGAATGTAACTTTCCGTAGCGTTTTCTAAATGCTGCGAAAAGTGAATTTTCACTGTTTTGATAAAATTAAGTGAATGAATGAAATTTGAAAAGTTTAAAATTTTGGTAATTTAATAATTTAATTATTAAATGTAATAACTTCATTTTAATGATTTAAATGAAGTAATTCGATTTGAAATATAAACTATTTTTGAAATGTAATTTGAAATGGTATTTTAAATTGAATAAAATGAATATGGCTTTGAAATGATACGATAAGCTTGATATTTTGAAATTTTTAATGATTTTGAATTGTTAAATGATATTTGATTTTTGAGATATAAATACCATTTTTAAAATTATAACTACGGGTTATAATAACGATTGGTTGTTAAAGAGACCGGGATCGGATACGGACATACTCTCTGTCGATACTGAAAACCACTTTAACAACTGTGTACGCGGTGGAGATTCCAGAATGAAGTAGGATGGTGACGACATTCCTAAGGTACTTTACGTGGACCTAACTCCCACGAGTTAGCTTAAGGTGGCTAAAACAGGAGCGATCTCGGGCCAAAGGAGGTAGCACCTCTGGCTGGACACACTTCTTCGATACCATTCTATTACTGTTGTGATCGATTGGGTGCACCCTTTGATTTTGGAGTTTTGTTCGGGGTGGGCGTATGTGGCTGCTGCGTTACCACAAACCCATGTTCGTAATTGGTATATCTACCCTGGCATTGCCTTGTGTGCCGTGTCACCTACCATACCGAGCCTTTACTATGAGTTTGTTTTTCTCCCGTAGCCCGTGTGGTATCCTCTGACAGTTTCCCGATCTGGAGATGTCATGATATTGGATGGACTACTGGGACTATTATGTGTGAAGGGTGATATGGGTAGCCCGGAACGCTAGTTAAAAGTATGTTTATTTTACTGTAGACACTATTATAATAGCGCGATATTACTATATAGTAAATAGTTTGACGGATCTTTAGAGGATGGACGGTCCCAGGCATCCTTTAAGTTACTTGTTCTTATTTACAGTTCACTTGAGTTAGTTTACATTATATAAGTATAAATTGTCCTGACTCGAGTGTTTGTGTTTTGTTTTATGCTCAGGTCAGCCTGAGTATTCACAGCTTTGGATTCTCTTCCTGAAGATGCTCTTTGCTGGAGTTTCTGCTTATCTACATATACATCTACTTCTGTTTCAACTATTCTGGTTTATCTCATGTATTAGCAAACTTCTATGTATTTGGGATTTCTATTATGTTGTTTTCAGACTGTATTATATATTTGGTTTGAGACTCTATTATAGTGGCTTCATGAACTACTATGTATTTTTATATTCCGCTGCGAGTTATTTTGATTGTTTTGTGTCCGTGATTTTGTGTATTTGATTTTATTTGTTTCAAATTTATTTACAATCTGTCATTTCACATCATTCAAGTCTGACATGTGTGAATTATTGTCGATTTGAATGGTACGAAATGGCAGGTCGTGACAGTTGGTATCAGAGCTTTGGTTTTGGCAAACCATTGCCTCTGTGGTGCAAAAACTCATTAGAACTAGGGCATTTCTACCCTAGAATGAGTGAAATCAATCTCAGAATCATATCTTTATGAGAGACGTATTTTCAAAGTATAAAATGATTTTTCAAAATTTTTTCAAAAGATTTTCAAAGATTATTTTGTTATATAAATTTTTTCTTATTTTAAAGGATTTCAAATGTTTTCTAACTTCCTTCCTTTCGTATCTACCTTGTTAGATTTTTCTTTCTTTAGGATGCTCATCCAAATGAATTCTCTTGTCTTATCTTAATTTATCTTTGGCTTTTCTTTATCTTATCCTAAATTCATTCTTGATATTTTTCAGGATGAATCGAGGAAATGCCAGAGGTAGGGGTCGTGGTATTGCCCCAGCTCCTCAACCTGTTGCTCTAGTCAGGTTCACTGTTCTTTGTAAGGAATTATCTCAACTTGGTGGTACCCCATTCACCGGTTCAGAGAGCATCATTGAGGCTCAGCAGTGGTTGCGGAGACTTAAAAGGATATTTACTGGTCTTGATATTACTGATGCTCAGAAGCGTCAGTTAGCAGCTTGGCAGTTGCGTGATTCTGCTTTAGATTGGTGGGAGTCCGTTACGGCTAACACCATCGAGGCTGATATCACTTGGGAGCAGTTTAGGTATCCTTTGTGTTATCCTGAATTTTGTTCCTATTTGTTCCTTTCTTTTGAAATCTATCTTAAGCTTGTTTTCTGTATCTCTTTTCCAGGGAGGCTTTTATTGCAAAATGGATGCCAAAAGCTGGGAAATCTCAGCTTTATCATGAGTTTATGGATCTTAAGCAGGGTATCATGTCTTTTGCTGAGTATGAGAGGAAGTTCAATGAACTTTCCAATTTCGGTCCTAGCCTGATTGATACTCCTCTTAAGAAGAATGAGAAAATCATTGCTGGTGCTCGTCCAGAGTATTATAGTCGCCTTATTTCTCATGTTCATGGTTCTTTCACCCAGCTTATGGATATGGCAATTCGCTATGAGAATCCCACATCCAAAGGACCTGCCATTTCTGGTGCTCAGTCTTCCTCTGCTAATTCCAAGAAGCGTAAGCCTAACTTCCAGCAGTAGATGAAGAATTGGAAGAAGTGTTCTGGTTTGGGATCTTCATCATTTGCTCCTGCTCAGAGGCAACCAGTTGATCTCACCTCCATCACTTGTTTTAGGTGTGATCGGAAGGGGCACTATGCCAATAGCTGTCCTACTCTATCTGGTGCTGCTATTCCTCCACCTGCTCAGTTGGCTAGGCGTGATCTTTGCCATATCTATTTTCAGCCTGTTCATTTTAAGAAGGACCACCTTACCCAGCAGAGGGGTACTCCTTCTAGTATATTTGCTGTCACTTCTGCCTCATCTCCAGTTCCTCCACCTGCTCCTGCTCCTAGTGATGACCAGGGTACTCTCCAGGGTTCATTTACTTCATCATCCTGTTCGTGTGTTGTTTGATACTGGTGCTTCACATAGTTTTATTTCTATTACCTTGTGTGATAAGTTTGAGCATCTCCTATCTCCTGAGTATGCTTCTATTCCATTATGTGTTTCAAATCCTATTGGGGGTCCTGCTAACCTTAATTGGATTTGTCGAGAAGTGAAACTTCTCTATTATGATCATCGCTTTAGTAGTGATTTTTATGTTTTGGGCTTCGATGCTTTTGATTTACTGCTTGGTCAGGATTGGTTAGTTCATCATGATGCACGTATCTCTTGTAAAGCCCGGACTTTTCATCTTGTTGATGATCAAGGGAATTCCTTGATTTTTCAGTGCCGCTTGCCTTAGGATTTTGCTGGCAATTTTATTTATTCTCTGGATTCTTCTCTCAGTGATCTTGATTCAACTCCTATGGTTAGATTATATCCCGATGTATTTGGTGAAGTCACTTCTTCACCTCCGAAGTGGGAAATTGATTTTCGGATTGATCTTATTCCTGGTGCTCGACCTGTTGTTCCCCCTCCTAGAAGAATGGCACCCCGCGAGAAGGTTGAGTTGGGAAAACAAATTGAAGACTTGTCTTCCAAAGGTCTGATTAGGCCTAGTTTTTCTGAATGGGGAGCTGCGATGGTTTTTGTCACCAAGTCTGATGGTTCTCTTTGGATGTGTGTTGATTATAGGGAGCTGAACAAGCTCACTACGAAAAACAGATACAATGCCTCGTATCAATGACATGTTTGATCAGTTTTTTGGTGCCACAGTTTTCTCTTAGCTTGATCTTGCCACTAGTTTTCATCAGCTCAGGGTTGCCGAGGATAGCATTCCCAAGACTGCTTTCCGCACTGAGAATGGTTTTTATGAATGGTTAGTCATGCCCTACGGTTTGACTAATGCTCCTACTTTCTTTGTTGATTTAATGAATCATTTTTTCGTGCCGTGCTTAATAAATTTGTGCTAATCTTTGTTGATGATATCCTTGTCTTCTCTAAGAATAAGGATGAGCATAAGTCGCATTTGAAATATGTTCTTGAGACTCTCAGAAATCATCAGTTGAAGGCTAAATTTTCCAAATGCCATTTCTAGAAGGATGAAGTCCGATATCTCGGGCATATTGTTTCTAGTAATGGAGTTTCTGTTGATCCAGTCGAGATCGCTGTGATCAATGTAAGCTTTTCTTTCTTTCTTCTCATATCTCTATCTTTGTTAGTCAGTGTGCGATTTGTCAGCAAGTCAAAGCCGATCACCAGAAGAACCCTGGTTTGTTGCAGCCCCTTGAGATTCCCAATTGGAAGTGGGAACATGTTTCCATGGATTTGATCGATGGTTTACCAAGGACTCGGAGGGGTAATGAGAGTATCTGGGTTATTGTTGATAGACTGACCAAGTCCGCTCATTTTATTCCGGTCAAGTCTACTCGTTCTGCTTCTAGCTTATCTGAGATCTACATGAGAGAGATCGTTCGTCTCCATGGTGTTCCTCTCAGTATTGTTTGTGATCGTGACCTTATCTTTATCAGTCAATTTTGAAAGGCTTTTCAGGAATCTTTGGGTACTCGTCTGAATCTGAGCACTGCTTACCATCCACAGACCGACGGTCAAATGGAAAGAGTGAATCAGGTTCTTGAGGATCTTCTTCGTGCTTGTGTGCTTGATTATGGAGGATCTTGGGCAGATTATCCCCATCTTTCTGAATTTACCTACAATAATAGCTATCAGGTATAATCTTATCTTCTATTTTTCAGTCTAATCTTAATCTTTTTATCTGTCTCATTCCATATTTGCATTCAGGCCAGTCTCAAAATGTCTCTGTTTGCTGCTCTATATGAACGACCTTGTGGATCCCCATCTTGCTGGATTGAATCCGGTAATCGTTAGGTTCATGGTCCTGATGTGATTTTGGAAGCTTCTGAGAAAGTTGAGGAGATTAAGAAGAGGTTGAGAGCCGCTCAGGATATGCAGAAGAAGTATGCTGATAGGCGTAGGCGGAATTTGGAATTTTCTATTAGTGATCAAGTGTTCCTTAAGGTTTCTCCCTTGAGGAATGTCATTCGCTTTGGTTGTAGAAGGAAGCTTCTCCTAGGTTTATTGGTCCTTTCCGCGTTATGGAAAGAGTTGGTTCTTTGGCTTATCGTCTAGATTTGCTCAAGAAGCTTTCTGGAGTGCATGATTGTAACGACCCGCAAATCCGTACCCCTTGAGTCAACACTATTCTACTTCAATCAACTCAAGTTGAACAGAAATACGAGCCATTGGGTTAAAGAAGAAGAGGTAGAAGAAGAGAAAACAGAAAATAAAAAACAACAACATAATCTAACCAACGCAGCGGAATAAAATATAATATGTAATAACAGATCTTTACACAAAAACAAATATATATCTGTTTTATACATACATTATCATTAGAGTACATCATCAGAGTTCAACAACATCAACAACATACAACTGGATACACAGCTACTCAACACAGCGGAATATATATAAAACAAATACGAAAATACGCATCGTCTTCCAGCTCATCTCCTGAACTCCATATCATCATTTCCTGTATCCTTAATACTCGGTCTGACCCGAGCATTACAGTTAAATAACACCCGAGTTAGTCTGGATATACCAGCGTGAGAAAATCACACTCAAATTGATTATTAAAGTTTCAAAAATCTTTTGAAAAACAAAAGCATCTCGAAAGACCATGCCACAAATAAACATGTCGGATATTTACCTTACGATAGCTAAAACATTTCTTATAAAATCCTCTGATATTATAATAGGGTCTATATATAAATACTTATTCAAATAGCCAAAATTGTTACATTATTAAATTCCAGCTACTAGCCACAAAGTGGGTAATACAAACAAAACTCATACAAGGCTCGTAGGGAAAATGGATTTCCAACTAATGACTAGGCACTGGGGTACCACCTGTCACAGTACGTGGCCTAGATCACAGTACCTAGGAGTACGCCCGCTTCTCTGCAACATAAGACCGGGACTACCCCTTACTGGATAATCCCGAGTGAGATCACCCCGCGGTTGGGATCAACAACCACCCACTAAGCCGAAATAAAAAAGGACATCCAGACTGGGTTGACCTTACCCTGAATGGGTGCTACCCACCTAGCTTTGCTGCATAACCCCTGATTTTCAGTCATTCCTGGTTGATGAGGCTTGAGGCTAAGTGTTACCTTTATCCCTTAGAATGCCCATCGCCCACCTGACGATGTTCCGAAAGCATTCATCCATACAAGTCCGTCCCGGGTTCGAACGGAACCGAAGGCACTATTCCTACTACATCCATTTTGGAAATATCCTCAGGATTAGTAGCGACTAGACCTTGCACTTGACTGCTCCATCTTCGAATCCAAACTCATTTCCCACGAAACGTACAAACCAGATCGAAGTGGTTTTCGAGAAATAAATCTCGATCGCGGTCTCTTCGAAACGATCAACGTATTTGTCCAATATTGATAGTCGGTGATTCAACTATCAATTAATATTCACAACAACCATCAAACAATAAATAATTTCCCAAACTATTTATTAATCCCAAAAATATCTTCACAAGATATATTTCACTTTTCAAACCCCTTTTTGTAAACAGTTTCAAACTATCTTCCTTTTTACAGAATAAAATTTCCTGAGTATTTTCTATTTCCACTGAAATCACCAAGCACAAAATTTAAATTTTTAAAAATAATTTTTTTTAAAAACACTTTATTGTAAAATATGTTTAACATTTAAATTTAGAAAAATTACTTTAATACTTAATTTAAAATAATACTTTAGAAATAATTAAAATAAGGTTACTTAATAAATATAAACTAGATTTTCTTCTTTAAACACAATCCAAATCATCTTTTAAATAATTATTACGATAATAGATTTAAAAAAAAATACTTACTTTGGAATTTAAACATTTAGAAATAATAAATTTTCTAAAACATGCTTTTTTAAAACACATTAAACTTTTTATCTTATATTCAAATATTTACTTTGAAGACGTACTTGGCTATCCAGAGAAATATACTTCTCTTCACATTCTACTTTAAATTTCCAGTTTCAAACACTTGAATCAATTTCCAAATTGATTTTCAATTTACTTCCTTTTTATTCCAAAATCCATTAGTTTTATATTTTATTCCTTAATTATGATTTAAACTACTTTTAACTGAAAATACCAAATTTAGATTTCTCAGATTACTTCTTAATCCTTTTTAAAAAAAATAAACTTTAAATTTTAAAATAATTCTTTATTCCTTTAATTGATATTACTTAAGTTTATAATTCATTAATTTCTGTTTATTCAAAGTCTTTTCTTTTCATACTCGAAGTTATTTATTACTATTTTAATATAACTTCCATTTCTATCCAATTCATTCTTAAATTTATTCAAATTTTCTATAATTATTTCACTTACAAATTTACTTCTTTTATTTTCTTTCCAAAATCCAATTTATATATTTTTGGTAGTTCATTATACCCAAATATATCCAATCAAACCATAGCATTCAATATTCCAATATAATTCATCATAGAATATCAAATAATCACAACAGAGAATATTAATAATTTAAATAAACGTCGAGGGGTCCAGTTGGATCCCTCCAACCTGTTTTTCCCTGCATCCACAGACGTTAGCATAACATAAATACCAATTCCACTTCAAGGTGGAATATCGCGGTATATGGGATTAAATATAAATCATCCGCTCTGCAATGCGGAAATCAATCATTCCAAGATGTAATATATACTATAATACAACACATCAATCAATTCAACCAATTATTTAAATTTAATCATTTAAATTTAAATTTAAATTCAACCGAGTGAGATTAACTCGCCTTTGCTTTTAATTTGCAATCCACTCCAGGCCAACATGTTTCCTTCTCAGTACTTGACCTTGTATAAAAATTTATACAATTTATTAAATTATTTAATTGACTAAAAATTTATTCAACTAATCATTTTCATTTTCTTTTTTTTAAAATCCAATCAACTAATAATTTAGTTTTAAACTAGTGATTTAGTTTGAATCAGAGAATTAAATTTTAAACCAGTTTTCCCTTTTAAATAACTTCCTTAGTAACTAGAATAATTTAGTTTTAATTAAACAAATAGGTCTTCACTATATTGAAATGAAATGTGAATAGATATATTTACTTTATTTTACATTTTCAACTGTTTACAAAAATAATCAATATTCTTTTGAGTGAAAATACATTCCTGTTTATATTTTTAAACGAAAATATATATATATTTACATTACCCTTCTCCTTTACTGTGTAAACATACTTTTGTATATATACACATTTATTTATTTATTTTATTTTACGGTAAAGCAGATAATATTAAATTGAAAAAAAAATAAGAAAATCGCACCTCCACTAAGTCGCCACGCTCAAGCTACCCTGGTCGAGAACCCTGCCCTCGATTGTGTGCCCTTCCAGCGACCAAACCTTAAAATCGAGCCTGATAGAGGAATCGCGAGAAGAAATGCGAACGCCAACTTCCCCCCACCGCAATTTCGAAACTCCATTACAAACGTCGTCCAACGCATGAGCTCGAGCCGCCCTTGATGGATTATGAGCTCGAATCGAAGCAGCCCTTTCAAAAAAAATCGATCACGACTTCGATAAATTGAAGGCGAAAAGAGGGGATTTGATTTTGAACGAGATACCGCAATTGATTGCGGCCATTAATATATATCCTGTTTTTTTTCTTTTTTTATGGGTTTGAACGAATAGGTTTGAAGGAAAAGGATTTGGGAAAGTCGATTTGCTCAGCCATTAATTTATTCTTGAACGAGAATTCAGAAAGCAGGCTCGGCTTATAATAAAAAGAAAAAGTGAAGAGCGAGACACGATTTGATGGTTGTGTGGATAAAATTGACTACAGTGATTTTGAAAATGGGCTGGAAGAAAAGGTTGTCGGGAAGGATTTGACCATTCAAACAGAACAAGTATAATTGAATTCAAATTAAATTTAAACTGCCTTTAATTCGTAACTCAAAATTTCGAACTCCTATCGAGGAGTGCCGCTAGGCGTTTATAATGTTATACGTCTATTCCGAACACAATGGAAAAGTTTTCGAGTCCTAATTCGATCGTATGGAAAAGATAGCTTTTGGACCAATTATTATATTGAATTCGATATAAATTTCAGCGGTTCATATATCGTATGCTCACACAACAACTCCAAACGCTACGAAATTTGAAATCCGATAATAATACAATATTACGAATCCAATATAACTGGTTTTGTCAAATTCCGAGACTGTGCCTCGGAGGGCTATTTTAAAATTCAATTTAAACGATATAAATTTCAAAACTGAACAAAATAGTGTTAAATTCAATTTGACAACTTATATTATCCTTAGTATTATCAATATAGATTTTATAAGCCTTCAAATTATTTTTAACAGGCTTAGAATCCCAGATTCAACATTTTACCCAACTTCAACTTATTTAATTTAATAATTTAATTATCAAATAATTGTGATATTCGTAATTCAAGTTAAAATAAACTTTTAAATATTTAAAATCAATTAAATATCTCGTTTTAAATGCTTAAAAATTCTGGGTCGTCACATTCCTCCCCCCTTAAAAGAATTTCGTCTCCGAAATTAATAGTTAGGAAGAATGGTCCAATACCCGTCTACCCTTTTTCCCAAAACCAAACAGTTTCTAACAATTCAACATCTTACCAACTTTCTTCTTATAAAAGACCCATTATTGTTCTTATTAACTTTCCAAACTTTGCCATAGTTCCCAAACAACTTTATTTATACAATCATTCAAATTATGATTCAAAACCAAATTTTGAATTATCAAAAATTTCTCAAAAATTTTCTAACTCCCTAAATTTCCGAAAAATTTCGCCAGCGTCTCCTTTGCGCGGCTAGCTCGGTACAACTACAAAATGCCTCTATGGGCTCTCAAATTCCAAAAGAATATAAAAAGCCAAGTGGCTAGATCAAAAACCCAGTCAAATTTCATATAGAAATTTAAACACATACCTTTTTGTTGAGCAATTCAAATTTATCTTCTGAAATAAAAACCCATTTTACTTTTCCTTCATAACACCTGTATATTCGACTTAGCAATAATATCCAATCACAACTTTCAAAACATTATATTGACTTCCTTACCAATGTCAATATCTAATCATCCAAATATTAACTTAGAATATATTTGTAATATCAATTTCCAATTAAGAATTCACCACTCCTTTCTTAAGTTTAGTATAAGCATTTAATCCACTTCTTTATTTATTTTTACTTTCCCCACTTTAGTTTATATCTACTTTTATTCAATTTACTTTTCCCATTTCCATATGAATTCAATTTATTCTTAATTCTGAATATAAAATTTCATTTTCCATTCATAACTGATTCATATTATTATTTTAATTAGTTTTATTTACTAATTTATATCAATTTCCAGTTAGAAATTGTTTGTCGTTAATCAAAATTTTTCCTAAAATTTTTCTAACTTCCAAAATGTTTGAAAATTTTTGACAGTCTTCTTTGTATGGGGGAGCTTTTGCAATTTGACAAAAGATATAAATATATATACATCGACCCACATGGTCGGAAAAACCAAAAACAGTTCATATTTCCTATTTTTATTGCGTAGGCGTACCTTATTTAGCATTTTTAAGCAAGCGGCATATTTATTTTAGCATTTAGCGCGATCCTATCCAGCCAAACGGCTTTCCGGTACCTGTACTTACTCAATTTAAATTTGTAAGTACAAAATATATGCAAATTATTAACATTTCACTTATATTCAAATAGCTAACACATAGATTTCATAAGTAATGCATGAGACATACATTCATAAGTACATATGCAAGGTTTCGACACTAGTTTTAAATTGTTTGCATCCAAATTACATACCATTCCATTCAATTCATTTTTAAATGAAATGAACTCATATTCATTTCAATTGATGCCAAAATCAATTTATTAAACTACTATTGATTCATATAATTTTGTTTACTTCCGTTTACGTCGAACGACCCATTTACTAATGCAGTTCGACAATATTAATGTGAATAAATAACTATTTAAACTTTATAACGACTTAAATTGATTCCAACTCAATTTATTTTTAATTCATTTCTATTTTATCTTACGTGGTATTTTATTTCATAGTGCATAGGTTCCATACGAACCCATTTTATTTAGCTCGACACAATTCATGTTTTGTATATCACTAACCATTTCCAATCGAAACAAACACATATCAAATTTAATCAATTTTAAAATCAATCTATTTCATACTCGCCAAATTTTATTTAAGCTCAACAACCTTCCGTGCTTGTATATCATTAATTCAATCCATTTGAATTTTAATTCACATTCTCAATTTATCAAAATAATATCCAAGCACATAATTAACTCGTTATATTCATATTGAATTTTATTTGCAACTTAAATCATTTCTATTGTAATCCAATTCCAACCAACTCCACTTTATATTTAATTCACTTACAATTCCATTTCTAAGTTCTATAAGTCACAAATTTATTTATATCCATACTTTCATCTATTTACAACCAATCCCATTCACATTTTTTTTTTCATTCACAGTTCAAATTTATTCATAATCCAAGTTTATAATGTATACACATATTCATTTCTAATTCCATAACCCAAGCTCATTTGAATAATATTTCGAAGTCATATTCCATTTATTTATACTTGAATTGAATTTATTCACAACTTAAGTCACTTCTGTTCCAATTCGTTTTTATTTCACTTAACAACATTCAAAATATATGTGTCGAGCTCTATTTATATTATCCACATTCGATTTATTAGTATTTCAACTTGAATTGCATTTAATAATTTATATTTAATCCAAGTTCCAAATTTAAATTAACCAATTAATTTATCAACTAGTTCGCCTTCGATTTTTAATTTAACTCCTAATCAAATTTTTTTCTTAAGTTGATTTCATCTCATTAATTTCAATGCATACAATTCATTTAATCAACTCATCCTATTTAACTTGCTTAAGTTAAATTTCCATTCTCATATTGGGATTTACATTCCAAAATTATAGATTCAAATATATTTTCTTCACTTTCATTCACTTAAGTTAAATTTTAATTTCGGGATTAAAATTTCCAATTTCTTCTTATTAATATCAACTTTACTTTATAAGTTCAATAGTTGATCCATTTATTCATTCACAAATTCATTTTCAACCAGTAAATTTTATTTCCAAACATTAATTATTTTTAGTCCATTTAAACTTATTCTGCACTTATTTTACACATTTAAATCAAGCATCATCCAATATTGAATTTCGTTTCATTTGCATACCATATAAATCCTTCAGTTACTTACCAATTTTAAATCTCAAAACTTTGTTTTATTTAGTCCAACTTGTCTAATTTTTCCATTTCACGTAATTTAACACAATTCATATTTTAGATTCTAGTATTCAGTTTTCACTTTACTTACTTACAACGTTGAATTTTATTTCCACAAATTCCAATTTTACAAGTTATCAAACTTTTTATATGCCATAAACATTCTAAGTTAAAATTCCAAAGTTTAAACAAATCTTTCAACATTTCAAAATTCCCTTTGAAATCACCTATATCCAAAATTCCTTGCATCTTCAGAATCAAACCCAATTTCGCAAACAAACATTAATCCAAAACATCCAGGTAGCAATCCCCCTTTGGAAACTCGAAAATGAACATCGACAATGCTGCAGTCATTACCGAAGTTATTTTCCACTGACCATAAGAGTTCATTGCTTTTATCTCTTTTAAAACCCTTCAAATATTTTTAAATTCCAAATTTCTCTAGATTTCACATCCGATTCAAAAATATTTCTCAATATATTATCTTCCAAACTTTTGAGAAACATTATCAAATTCAAAGGAATCTAAATTCCCAAATCCCAAATCCCAAATCCTTTAAATTTATATTCAAACATTACTTTGGAATTTTATCTTATTTTAATTATTAATCATGCTATAATTCATATTTATAGCTTACATTTACAAATTTCATTTGTATACAAATTGGTTTCTTAGTTTTTAATTATGGTTTCAATTCCTTAATCTATTATGAATCACATTTACAAATCTCATTTATTTATTCATTTATTCCTTAATCTTTGATTATTATCTCAATTTCTCATCAATTCTCATACAATGATAATAATGTAATATTATCATTCCTAACAACCAAGCATCCATATATAACTATAACAATTACGAAAATCATTTCTTTTGTATACAAAAATAATTTTGGGTAAAATTATTTCATTTACCCTAGTTAAAACAATACTGTGTCGGTTTATCTTGTTCAAAAGTTTAGAAATCCCTATCGATGACATGGCGTCCCATATATCGACCAGAATCCATAAACACTCAACCGAAAAATCAACGCAATATAAAAACAATTTTATATTCACTAACAAATACGCGCTCATATCTATTAATACTCTCAAACTCATTTTAGAGTACTATGGACTCTATTTAATGAGTAATCCCCACCAAAGGCAAGGTTATCACCAACCTAAGCTCTGATACCAAGTGTAACGACCCGCAAATCCGTACCCCTTGAGTCAACACTATTCTACTTCAATCAAATCAAGTTGAACAGAAATACGAACCATTGGGTTAACGAAGAAGAGGTAGAATAAGAGAAAACAAAAGACAACAACAGAATCTAACCAACGCAGTGGAATAAAATATAATATATAATAACAGATCTTTACACAAAAACAAATATATATCTGTTTTATACATATATTATCTTCAGAGTACATCATCAGAGTTCAACAACATCAATAACATACAACTGGATACACAACTACTCAACACAGCGGAATATATATAAAACAAGTATGAAAATACGCATCGTCTTCCAGCTCGTCTCCTGAACTCCACAACATCATTTCCTGTATCCTATAATACTCGGTCTGACCCGAGCATTACAGTTAAATAACACCCGAGTCAGTCTGGATATACCAGCGTGAGAAAATCACACTCAAATTGATTATTAAAGTTTCAAAAATCTTTTGAAAAACAAAAGCATCTCGTAATACCACGCCATAAATAAACATGTCGGGTTTTTACCTTACGATAGCTAAAACATTTCTTATAAACTCCTCTGATATTATAATAGGGTCTATATACAAATACTTATTCAAATAGCCGAAATTGTTACATTATTAAATTCCAGCTACTAACCACAAAGTGGGTAATACAAATAAAACTCGTACAAGGCTCGTAGGAGAATGGATTTCCAACTAATGACTAGGCATTGGGGTACCACCTGTCATAGTACGTGGCCTAGATCACAGTACCAAGGAGTACGCCCACTCTCCTGCAACACAAGACCATGACTACCCCTTACTGGATAATCCCGAGTGAGATCACCCCGCGGTTGGGATCAGCAACCGGCCACTGAGCCAAAATAAAAAGGAACATCTAGACAGGGATGACCTCACCCTGAATGGGTGCTACCCACCTAGCCTTGCTGCATAACCCCTGATTTTCAGTCATTCCCGGTTGATGAGGCTCGAGGCTAAGCGTTACTTTTTTAGAACATATACCTTAGAATGCTCATCGCCCACCTGACGATGTTCTGAAAGCATTCATCCATACAAGTCCGTCCCGGGTTCGAACGGAACCGAAGGCACTATTCCTACTACATCCATTTTGGAAATATCCTCAGGATTAGTAGTGACTAGCCCTTGCACTTCACTGCTCCATCTTCGAATCCAAACTCGTTTCCCACGAAATGTACAAACCGGATCGAAGTGGTTTTGGAGAAATAAATCTCGATCCCGGTCTCTTCGAAATGATCAACGTATTTGTCCAATATTGATAGTCGGTGATTTAACTAACAATTAATATTCAAAACAACCATCAAACAATAAATAATTTTCCAAACTATTTATTAATCCCAAAAATATCTTCACAAGATATATTTCACTTTTCAAACCCCTTTTTGAAAACAGTTTCAAACTATCTTCCTTTTTACAAAATAAAATTTCCCAAGTATTTTCTATTTCCACTGAAATCACCAAGCACAAAACTTAGATTTTTAAAAATATTTTTTTTTTAAAAATACTTTATTGTAAAATATGTTTAACATTTAAATTTAGAAAAATTACTTTAATACTTAATTTAAAATAATACTTTAGAAATAATTAAAATAAGGTTACTTGATAAATATAAACTAGATTTTCTTCTTTAAACACAATCCAAATCATCTTTTAAATAATTATTACGATAATAGATTTTAAAAAAAATACTTACTTTTGAATTTAAACATTTATAAATAATAAATTTTCTAAAACATGCTTTTTTTTAAAACACATTAAACTTTTTATCTTATATTCAAATATTTACTTTGAAAAACATACTTGGCTATCCAGAGAAATATACTTCTCTTCACATTCTACTTTAAATTTCCAGTTTCAAACACTTGAATCAATTTCCAAATTGATTTCCAATTTACTTCCTTTTTATTCCAAAATCCATTAGTTTCAGATTTTATTCCTTAATTATGATTTAAACTACTTTTAACTGAAAATACCAAATTTAGATTTCTCAGATTACATCTTAATCCTTTTTAAAAAAAATTAAACTTTAAATTTTAAAATAGTTCTTTATTCCTTTAATTGATATTACTTAAGTTTACAATTCATTAATTTCTGTTTATTCAAAGTCTTTTCTTTTCATACTCGAAGTTATTTATTAGTATTTTAATATAACTTCCATTTCTATCCAATTCATTCTTAAATTTATTCAAATTTTCTATAATTTTTTCGCTTACAAATTTACTTCTTTTATTTTCTTTCCAAAATCCAATTTATATATTTTTGGTAGTTCATTATACCCAAATATATCCAATCAAACCATAGCATTCAATATTCTAATATAATTCATCATAGAATATCAAATAATCACAACAGAGAATATTAAATAATTTAAATAAATGCTGAGGGGTCCAGTTGGATCCCTCCAATCTGTTTTTCCCTGCATCCACAGACGTTAGCATAACATAAATACCAATTCCACTTCAAGGTGGAATATCGCGGTATATGGGATTAAATATAAATCATCTGCTCTACAATGCGGAAATCAATCATTCCAAGATGTAATATATACTATAATATAACACATCAATCAATTCATCCATTCAACCAATTATTTAAATTTAATCATTTAAACTTAAATTTAAATTCAACCGAGTGAGATTAACTCACCTTTGTTTTTAATTTGCAATCCACTCCAGACCAGCATGTTTCCTTCTCAGTACTTGACCTTGTATAAAAATTTATACAATTTATTAAATTATTTAATTGACTAAAAATTTATTCAACCAATCATTTTCTTTTTCTTTTTTTTTTTGAAATCCAATCAACTAATAATTTAGTTTTAAACTAGTGATTTAGTTTGAATCAAAGAATTAAATTTTAAACCAGTTTTCCCTTTTAAATAATTTCCTTAGTAACTAGAATAATTTAGTTTTAATTAAACAAATAGGTCTTCACTATATTGAAATGAAATGTGAATAGATATATTTACTTTATTTTACATTTTCAACTGTTTACAAAAATAATCAATATTCTTTTGAGTGAAAATACATTCCTGTTTATATTTTTTTAAACGAAAACACACACACACACACACACACACACACATATATATATATATATTTACATTACCCTTCTCCTTTACTGTGTAAACATACTTTTGTATATATACACATTTATTTATTTATTTTATTTTACGGTAAAGCAGATAATATTAAATTGAAAAAAAATAAGAAAATCGCACCTCCACTAAGTCGCCACACTCGAGCTACCTTGGTCGAGAACCCTGCCCATGATGCTGCGCCCTTCCAACGACCAAACCCTAAACTCGAGCCTGATAGAGGAATCGCGAGAAGAAATGCGAACGCCAACTTCCCCCCACCGCGATTTTGAAACTCGATTATAGATGCCATCCAACGCATGAGCTCGAGCCGCCCTTGATGGATTATAAGCTCGAATCGAAGCAGCCCTTTAAAAAAAAATCGATCGCGACTTCGATAAATTGAAGGCGAAAAGAAGGGATTTGATTTTGAACGAGATACCACAATTGAATGCGGCCATTAATATATATTTTGTTTTTTTTCTTATTTTTTATGGGTTTGGACGAATAGGTTTGAAGGAAAAGGATTTGGGAAAGTCGATTTGCTCAGCCATTAATTTATTCTTGAACGAGAATTCAAAAAGAAGGATCGGCTTATAATAAAAAGAAAAGGTGAAGAGGGAGACACGATTAGATGGTTGCGTGGATAAAACTGTCTGCATTGATTTTGAAAAACGACTGGAAGAAAAAGTTGTCAGGAAGGATTTGACCATTCACACAGAACAAGTATAATTGAATTCAAATTAAATTTAAACTGCCTTCAATTCGTAACTCAAAATTTCAAACTCCTATCGAGGAGTGCCGCTAGGCGTTTATAATGTTATACGCCTATTCCGAACACAATGGAAAAGTTTTCGAGTCCTAATTCGATCGTATGGAAAAGATAGCTTTTGGGCCAGTTATTATATTGAATTCGATATAAATTTCGGCGCGTTCATATATCGTATGCTCACACAACAACTCCAAACGCTATGAAATTTGAAATCCGATAATAATACAATATTACGGATCCAATGGAACTGGTTTCGTCAAATTCCAAGACCGTGCCTCGGAAGGCTATTTTAAAATTCAATTTAAACGATATAAATTTCAAAACTGAACAAATCGGTGTTAAATTCAATTTGACAACTTCTATTATCCTTAGTATTATCATTATAGATTTTATAAGCCTTCAAATTATTTTTAACAGGCTTAGAATCCTAGATTCAACATTTTACCCAACTTCAACTTGTTTAATTTAATAATTTAATCATCAAATAATTGTGATATTCGTAATTCAAGTTAAAATTAAACTTTTAAATATTTAAAATCAATTGAATATCCCATTTTAAATGCTTAAAAATTCTGGGTCGTTACAATGATGTATTCCATGTTTCGCATCTTCGTCGTCATCTTCATGATCCATCTCTTATTATCCAGCCTTCTATTCTTGATTGTTTGGTTATTGAACCTAATCTGACTGTTGAGAGGAAGCCACTTCCTATTGTCAACAGAGGCACGAAGCAGCTTAGAAGGAAATTTGTTAATCTGTTTAAAGTAAAGTGGAGTACTGACAATCGAGATTGCACCTGGGAAACGGAGGAGAGCATTCGTGCTTCGAATGCAGAATTGTTGGTTTCAGGTACTATTTTGTTTTCTATCTTGTTTCTCTTTATTTTTCCTTTCCGTTCTTTTCGAGGACGAAATGATTTGAGTGGAGGAGAGTGCAACAACCCTAGATTTTTTGAATATAATTTAAATTTGACTTTATTTCATTTTGAAAATATTTTAAATTTTTTTATTTGTGAGATTTCATTTCTAAATATTTTTAAAATGATAATATAATTTTTCCAAAATTTATTGCATTTTTTCCTATTTTTAAAGGCTAGTTTCTATTTTTCTGCTATTTTCTTCATTTAAATTATATTTAATTAAAATTTATTTATTTTTGTGAATGAATTTTTATTTTATGTTCTTATTTTTATTTATAAATATTTTCCAATTCCATATAAATTTTTCAAAGTTTATTCTGTTTATTTTCAAATTTTCTAGACTAGTTTTCATTTTTGTGTTATTTTCTTATTTTTATCATATATAATAAATATTTATTTACTTATATTTTATATATTTGTTATATTTTCTAATTTAAACTGAAATTATATTTATTTTTGGTTATTTAAATTTGTATAAAAAAATAAAGAAATTTGAAAGGTTTTGGTGACTTTTGACTTCCTAAGGCCTTTTATATTCCTACCTTTTCACATTTCAACCATATCTTTTCATCTATTAGCCATATCTACGCACTTCTTCAGCCGACCATCACTTTCCACATTCATTTAAAACATTTTTCCTCATTCCTGAAAAAAAAAGCCAGCCCTTGCTTGAGAAAAAAATGGTAATCTTCTTTTCCTTTTTTCACTTTTATTGTTTTCTTTGATTTGATTTTGCTCTTGTGTCTTCTCCCTTTAAGTTCGGCCATCCTCCACCACCAGCCCTACTGCCTCCAAACACCATCTGAGCATGTCACCATCACCTCCTCCTCTCTGGCCAACCCCAAGCCGATCCACCAAAGTTTGGTTACCCACCACAAAATTCACCAAAACTCCTCTTAAATAGCTTAGCCGAGCACCACATACACTTCCATCACCTTCAACCCCCCTTAGCCGTCACCTTCTCTACCACCACCACCTCCAGCTCTACCTGAACCCTCTTCCATGTCATCCCCTTGATCCCACCAGAGAAGGGCGTGCCTCATGTGATTTGGCCGTGGCCTTGTAGTGCCTTGAAAACCATGTGATGCTTTGTTTAGTGTTGTTTCATGCTCAACCTCCTTTGCACCATCTTCAACCTATGTAGGCTGACCCATATTCAACCCAAACCAGATGCAAATCCTTGCCTTAGACCTTTATTCCACTTAAGGCTGAGCCTAATGAAAGTTGGAAGCAAGTGCAAAGCAATTCTGCTTTGATTTGTGAAGTTGATTCTAGCTTAATTTAGTCGTTTTTGAATTTGAAAGCTTATAATTGTTGTATTGTTTTTGTTTTGATTTGTTTCAAGGAAATTGATCTTTAGCTCTCCCACTCGTATCTTGTCATGCTATCGTGCTTCTATGGACCTCTTTTGTGCATTCATTGTTGTGTCTCCAGCTTAAACCAGTGAGTTATTCTCATCAGACAATTTATACCTATATAACTAGTAAATTGACCACTTTTGAATCTGTAAAAATGCATCACCATATTACATCTGCTATGTTATGATTATATGATGTTCACCTATGCTTATACACCTATTATATCATATGTTACTGTTATTTATGCTGTTCTGTTATTTTTATCAGTTTATTACACTGCAAGTTCCCTTTAGATTAGAATCACTATGGGTTGAAATGATACATATCCGAACGGACTTTAGAATAGGGAAAAAAAATCGTTATGGGCTGAAATGATAGGCCTAAGCGATCTTCAAATTACTTCATTTACTTGGAACTGTGGGTTTGAAATGATAAAACCCGGGTTTTCTTTGTAAATTACGGGTTGAAATGATATATTACGCGTATCACTTTTCCTAGCGTAGAAAATTATATACAAACTCGTAGTTAAAATATATTTTTCTAAAATTTTTAAAATATTTTAGAAATGTAAATATAATAATATTTTGACTTAAATTTAATCAAAAATGATTTTTGTAAAATACTATTGATTTTCTAGATATTTATAAGTGAAATAAATTAATGAAAAAGTTAGAAAATTTGAATGTAAGTTGTTTTGGAAATTTTGATTTAATTATAATTGGAAATTAAATTATATATGACAATATGATAAATTTATGATATTTGAATTTAAATGAATTTAAAATGATTTTATAATATATTAATGATTTTTGAATAAAGTTAAATGTGAAATGAATGAATATTTAAGTTGAAATTTTGAAATATAACTAAAATTGGAAATTCGTGAATTTGGCTTAAAAGTGAATTTTAAGTTAAGTAAATAAAAATGAAATTAAGTTATATTTGAGAATTTAAACTTAAGTGTTATGTTAAAATTTAATCTAGTGAATTTAAATTTGAATGTTGGAATTTAATAAGTGAATTATTATTAAATCTTGATTTTTGAATGGAAATTTAACTTTTTAAAATCATGAACTGAAGGAAAATTAAACGATGGTTATAAATGTGAAATTATATGATTTATAAGTTTAAAAATGTTTTAAATGAAAATATAATTGTTTGTGAAATTATATTGAACATTTGAAGTTAATTAGTTGCATTTTTGAAATGCTATTATTCTAATGTAAATGATAATACAACATTTGTAAATGCTATAGTTGATAATAATGAATTAAAAGGCTAAATAAGATTAATGGCTATTATAGCAATTTGTAAAGTGCTATAATCATTGAATTTGACTAAGTTTATTTGAAATTAATGTAACCCTATTACAACATTTTAAATGCCGTCTTTCGTTAAATTGAACTGTTTTGAATGTAACTTTCCATAGCGTTTTCTAAATGCTGCGAAAAGTGAATTTTCACTGTTTTGATGAAATTTAATGAATGAATGAACTTTGAAAAGTTTAAAATTTTGGTAATTTAATAATTTAATTATTAAATGTAATAACTTCATTTTAATGATTTAAATGAAGTAATTCGATTTGAAAAATAAACTATTTTTGAAATGTAATTTGAAATAGTGTTTTAAATTGAATAAATTGAATATGGCTTTGAAATGATACGATAAGCTTGATATTTTGACATTGATTTTTAATGATTTTGAACTGTTAAATGACATTTGATTTTTGAGATATAAATACCATTTTTAAAATTATAACTATGGGTTATAATAACGATTGGTTGTTAAAGAGACCGGAATCATATATGGACATACTCTCTGTCGATACCGAAAACCACTTTAACAACTGTGTACGCGGTGGAGATTCCAAAATGAAGTAGAATGGTGACACGTTCCTAAGGTACTTTACGTGGACCTAAGTCCCGTGAGTTAGCTTAAGGTGGCTAAATAGGAGCGATCTCGGGCCAAAGGAGGTAGCACCTCTGGCTGGACACTCTTCTTTGATACCATTCTATTACTGTTGTGATTTATTGGGTGCACCCTTTGATTTTGGAGTGTTGTTCGAGGTGGGCGTATGTGGCTGCTGCGTTACCACCAGCCCGTGTGCGTACTTGGTATATCTACCCTGGCATTGCCTTGTGTGCCGTGTCACCTACCATACTGATCCTTTACTACGAGTTTGATTTTCTCCCGTAGCCCGTGTGGTATCCTTTAATAGTTTCCCGATCTGGAGATGTCATGATATTGGATGGACTACTGGGACTATTATGTGTGAAGAGTGATATTGGTAGCCCGGAACGCTATTTAAAAGTATGTTTATTTTACTGTAGACACTATTACAGTAGCGCAATATTACTATATAGTAAATAGTTTGACGGATCCTTAGAGGATGGGCAGTCCCAGACATCTTTTAAGTTACTTGTTCTTATTTACAGTTCACTTGATTTAGTTTACATTATATAAGTATATATTGTCCTGACTCGAGTGTTTTGTGTTTTGCTTTACGCTCGGGTCAGCCTGAGTATTCATAGTTTTGGATTCTCTTTCTGGAGCTGCTCTTTGCTGGAGTTTTTGCTTATCTACATATATATCTAATTCTGCTTCAGCTATTCTAGTTTATCTCATGTATTAGCAAACTTCTATGCATTTAGGATTTCTATTATGATGTTTTCAGACTGTATTATGCATTTGGTTTGAGACTCTATTATAGTAGCTTCATGAACTACTATGTATTTTTATATTCCGCTGTGAGTTATTCTGATTGTTCTACGTCTGTGATTCTGTGTATTTGATTTCATTTGCTCCAAATTTATTTACAATTTGTCGTTTCGCATCATTCAAGTCTGACATGCGTGGATTATTGTCGATTTGAATGGTACGAAATGGCGGGTCGTGACCCTCCATGGGCTACGGGATAAAGCCAACCTCGTTCAAGGCTCGCTAGGGTAGGTGACATGACACAACAAGGCAATGTCAGGGTAGATATACCAATTACGTACATGGGCTGGTGGTAACGCGTAGCAGCTACTACCGCCCACCTCGAGCCTCACCCCCAAATCAAAAATCAAAAGTGGCCACCAAATCAATCTCAAAGTCAAAATATAATATTGAAGGAGTGTGTCCGATAAGAGGGGCTACCCCCTTTGCCCGAGATCGCTCCTGCTTTAGCCACCTTATGCCAACTCATGGGAGTCGGGTCTACGTATATACCTCAAAGTAACACCGCCACCATCCTACTTTATTCTAGAATCTCCACCGCGTACACGGTTGTTAAAGTGGTTTTCGAAGTTGGTAAAGAGTATGACAACTTCCAATCCCGGTCTCTTTAACAACCAAATGTTATTATTAACCATGGATATTTATTTAAAAATCATTTCTATTCCAAACCATTAAAAATCAAATACTATTACTTTCCAAAATAATATCCATTCTCAAAATGGTAATATTTCCAAATCCACATACTTCTCAAATTTAATGTCCATTTCAAAACTAAATATTATATTATTTCGTTTTAAAAACCAAATCAATGTATCATTTTCATTTCAAACCCAAAGTAATAATATATATTTATTTAACTAAAACTCAAATTTCTAAATCACTAAACATTTCCTTTAATTTACTAAACTTGAAGTATTCCTTTAAATCTTCTTAACCCAAACCACTTTGTAAGATCATATTCTTAAATCTTCCATTTCCAATAAGTTCCAAATTTATATATTTAAAGACAATTCTTAATTAAATACAATTTCCAAAAGTTTCATTTCCAAAGCCATATTACTTTCAAGTTATAACAACTCTGAAACCAAACATTCTGAAACATATTTATTTAGACCATCTAAATAATGTTAATATCTACCAAACAAGATTCATTTAACCATTTAAATTCAATGTCAAATAATATTCATTTCAAAGTTGTAGCATTTATAAATTTAGTCATTCAACTATAAACTTTCCGAAACATTATATATTTCAGCTACATTAAAATTTCAATTTTTAGCCAATTCAACTTATAAAAATCACATTTCCCACTTCAGAATATTCATTCGGATATCATTTAACTTATGATTTAATAAAATAAAATTTTATCAATAAATATCCAAATTAAACTATAATTCATTTATTAAGTCAAAAACACATTCTTTTACTTCTTTTATTTCAACAAATAACTTAACTCTTTATTTAAAAATACCCACTTCATAAATAAGACTAAATTCCCATTTACTTACTTAACTTAACAATTTCAATTAAAACCAAATTTCTAATTATCAAGTTATGTCATATTTTGAAAATACACTTTTCCACTCAAATCATAATTATTCAATTTCCAAACATTCCATTTCATAAACAAAGTAATTTATCATAGTAAATATAACAGTAAATTTCGTTGCAAATTTATTCATTTAGGCATCAATTAAACTATGATTTCAGGCTAAATACATTTATTACAAAATGTGCAATTTAAAACAGTGTTTCATTTTATCAATTCAAAGGACATCATTTACTATTTTATAAAATAACAATTGATTGCAATTACTAGGTTAGACCTTAAATTCCATATTAATTAACTTTAATTATTAAGTTATTTATCACAATTAAAGCTCTTTTGTAACGCCCCACCTCTATACCCACGCTAGCCAAGGACACTACGGGTGAATGCTGTCAACTAGCACGGAGAATAAGGCTGTTGAGGAGCGACCATCTGTATAATTGCTTTGCGCGAGCACCGATATGTCAGATAGTAATGCGTTTTATCTCAAGAGGAACTCCGACACACCGATACAAACACGAAGCTACTACACAGTGGCTATAATAATCTTCGGAAACAAATACAGAAATAAACATAACGTAAATCAGTCACAGATAATTCATATCACAAAGGCGGAATAAGATATGAATATTACACATAAAAGTGTACATCAGAGTAGTGGTCAGAAAGATCCACAATAACACAAAATAATAGCAACATGTGCTATACAAAAGAATACATCAATGAGTCAATATCTCAAGAGTATACAACAAAAACTACTAATCTAAGTAGTAAGCAAAAGGTCCGAGTAATGGATCCCTGGAGAGAAGTCAAGCAAAAGCACCTGTAACATCTCGGTCTGACCCGAGTATTATTTAATAAGAAAATAATAAACGGATCAGTCTAACTATAAATATCAGATGAAACGATATAGAATAAGAGATATGACTAAACACATAATAATCACAATGCCAAGCTGTGATATATATAAGCAGCTGAAAATCATCAAGGGATTATTCAATGTCACAAAATCTACACAAGAATCACAGAAACGTCATACTCCTAATTTAGTTCACCAAACCATAAATATTGACGATAATATCATTGTCAATCACAAAAGTCAATGACACACAAATTCCAGAATTCAACACACGAAATCCAGAAATCACAAAAGTCAATGACACACAAATTCACCAAGGCACAAATATCGATAAAGCTTATCGATGGAAATCACGAAAATTGGTGAAACACAAATTCTAGAAATCATCTCAAGAAATCCAGAAATCACAAAGAGGGGGGAGGCCTATCACAAACGGGAGCATAAAGCCCACCAACACGTGTATCACAAACGGAATGCTAATTCCATGGTTGCTAACCATCACAAATTGAGCCGAAGCTCCACAAACGGCCTGAAGACCATGGGTTGCTACCCCACCAATTTGGGTCGAAACTCCACAAAACGGGGTTTAGTCTCCCTCGCAGACAAAGAGACATCGCACATTGCTAGTCTAAATCACAAAGATGATCGTCATGATCAACGAGAAGTGTCAATTACACTAAGATAGTAAATATATGAGTTTAGCTTCATGTCCCATAACCACTTGCTTAACTTAAATATTTACGAACAAACTGTAGATCTCCACTATAAAATTGTCACAAGGGATTCAATCGAACAAGTCCAAGAATTAAC
Organism: Allium cepa; assembly: GCA_030765085.1. NCBI lineage: Eukaryota > Viridiplantae > Streptophyta > Magnoliopsida > Asparagales > Amaryllidaceae > Allium > Allium cepa. The sequence continues at coordinate 689,864,805 of CM060940.1, forward strand.
CGACAAAGTGAACGCAAGCGTTTCATACCACTTGTTTTACTAAGTCGTTTAATTAGATTTCTCATACGAGTGAGGTAATGGTTTATATATACTAATAGATTGGAAAACGGCTTTATAAGCGAATTTGGTATTAAAATAGTATTGAAATCGTTTGAGGAAAGAGTTTTGATATTTACTACTAGTATAGAAAACCTTTTTATTTTTAAAGTGACAAAACACAAAGAAGATTGTAGGAACAATCAATCACTAAAATTCACATACGAAGATGTGAATAAAAATCCAACGAAACCGGTATAGAATCCATCAAAATGGATATTCAAAAATCCCTAAAAAGGAGTCATCAAAGTCATAACAAATGATAACAACACATAGGAAACAACACGAATCGATTAAAGTTGGAAATTCAAACAACTAGGTGAAATAGGCAAAAATGCAGCAGGTCGGTCGGCCGGCTACAGAGCTCGGTCGACCGGACCCTATTCTCAAAATTCCTCGGGAAGCAGGTCGGTCGGCCGAACACTGTACTCGGTCGACCGAACCTTAAACAGGGAAGTGCTTATGCACTTGGCAGCAGGTCGGTCGGCCGGCTACAGTGCTCGGTCGACCGGACCTGTTGCCAGTCCCCTCCCAGTCCATCCAATTGAGGTCCAACCTCCACCAAATTGCATTCTCTCGAGCAACGACACTAAAGGATTATGCTAATCAACTACCCGGCCCTTTATGCTCCTCGATGCATCACCAAACACATGTTCAAACATCAAAGTTATGATTTTTAAAGGATTGAACCCAAAACACCAAAAATTAGAATATTCACCAAATCAATCCAAACCAAAAGCAATTGCACAAGAATAAGTGTTAGGAATTCATACCAAACAATCGAAGATAAATATAAGCATAGGTGTGAGATAAAAATCTCACCTTTGAACCCAAGAAATTGGAAAAAGAAGCTTGAAAGCAAAGGAGAATCAATCACTCTTCAAATCCAACTCAATAAGCTTGATTCTAAGCTTTAAAAGAAGAACATTCCCAAAATTAGGTTTAGGAATTTCTGAAATGATAAGAGAATGAGTTGGAGAAGAAGAAGAGAAGCTTACCAATGGGTTCTTCTATTAGTTTGGAGCTAGAGTTGATTTGCAAGAGAAAACTAGGGCTTGGAGTTTTTATTTCCTCTTCCACTCTCCATTAACATAAAAGCTTGAGTATTAGGAAAATAGAAAAGAAGTGAATGAAGAGGAGAGGGTTGGAACTGAGTTAAGTGGGGTTAATGGGCTCAGCCCAAACCAAAGCCCTAAGTAAAAAGTAGCAAAAATCAACTTACTCCAAACATATCGAAGCTTATACTCAAAAAGGTCGCAAACGACATTTTAAACTCATTGGGAGTGATCCCGAGTCCTAATTCGACCGTATGCAAAAAGTAGCTTTTCGGACTAAATTTCGAGTATCGATAAAATATTTAAATAAATTATTTAAAGATAAAATCGACAAATATGCGGGTTGTTACAGACTCCCCTCCTTAAAGAAATTGCGTCCTCGCAATATTTAAGAAGAAGATATATAGTAACAACCATAAAAGCATATTCAACACAAAAGAAGTCTGAAATAAGAAGTTCACCTCAAAGAGCACGAGAAAGCAAGTCCGGATGTGTTCGCTCGATGAACTCTTTAGATTCCCAAGAACAATCCTTAGGATTTGAAGACCATTGGACTTTAACAAGCGGGACATCTTTATTTCGAAGGCGTTTGACCTCCAAAGCAATGATACGAATAGGATGTTGCTCATAAGTTAAATTAGGTGAAACTTCAATCTCTTCCACAACACCGGGCTCAAGAATAGAATAGGAATCTCGAAGGCATTTCCGTAATTGAGAAACGTGAAACACGTCATGAATAGCAGAAAATTGAGCCGGTAACAAAAGGCGATAAGCCATGGAACCAATACGTTCAGTGATAGGAAATGGCCCAATATATCGAGGCGCCAATTTTCCCGATCGACTGTAACATACAACACCTTTCATTGGTGAAACACAAATAAAAACAGAATCTCCAACAGAAAATTCTAATTTCCTTCTTCGATTATCGGCATAGGATTTTTGTCTACTCTGGGCTTCTTTCATCCTATGACGAATAAGATCAATCTTTTCTGTGGAATCACGAATAAAATCTGGATCTAAAACCAGCTTCTCACCGGTCTCAAGCCAACAAGAAGGAGATCGGCATGGCCTTCCGTAGAGTGCCTCAAAAGGTGCCATACCAATACTAGATTGGAAGCTATTATTATAGGAAAATTCAATAAGTGAAATATGATCTTCCCAACTTCCACCAAAATCAAGAACACAAGCACGAAGAAGATCTTCAAGATTTTGATTCAAACGCTCAGTTTGTCCATCGGACTGAGGATGATAAGCGGTGCTAAAATTAAGCTTCGTCCCCAAAGCTTTTTGAAGACTCTTCCAAAATCCACTAGTAAACAATGGATCAAGATCACTAACAATAGAAGTAGGAACTCCATGCAATTTAACAATCTCTTTGATAAAGAGCTTGGCCAAAAGAGGAACGGTTCGTTTAGACCGAACGGGAATAAAATGGGCAGATTTAGTAAGCCTATCAACAATCACCCATAAGCTATCATGACCCGAACGAGAACGGGGAAGGCCATCTATAAAATCCATGGAAATTTGATCCCACTTCCAAATTGGAATTTCTAAAGGTTGCAATAACCCACCGGGCCTTTGATGTTCAGCCTTAACGAGTTGGCAAGTCATGCAACGCTTAACGAAGTTAGCGATGTCAAGTTTCATTCCCTCCCAATAATAAAGTCGCTTCATATCCGCGTACATTTTACTACTACCGGGATGAATGGTAAATTTAGAATGATGAGAATCTTCTAAAATATCTTTACGAAGATCACTAATATTTGGCACGATAAGTCTACCAAATTTCCGAATGCCGCCACGAGAATCGATATCAAATTCTTTCAATCCTTCAATATCAATTTTATCCCTAATATTTTGGCCAAGAAGAGCCATTTCGGGATCTAGCCTTTGAGCTTCAAGAACGCGGTCTAAAAGAGAAGGATGAGCCTCAAGGCTACATAAAACAAATGATGAGCATAAATCGGATACGCGGTCTCGAATCTCACAAGTGGATAAGATCTCGAGATCGTTCCATTCGGATATCATCATAGAAACAACAACTTGTTGTTTACGGCTAAGAGCATCGGCGACACGATTACCCTTACCGGGAGTATAAAGAATATCAAGATCATATGGTGCAAGAAATTCGAGCCAACGCTGTTGACGCAAATTAAGTTCCTTTTGAGAGAATAAATACTTCAAGGACTTATGATCGGTATAAAGAACAAATTTCTCTCCTAAAAGATAATGACGCCAAATACGAAGGGCGAAAACAATAGCCGCGAGCTCTAAATCATGAGTGGCATATCTAGTCTCAGCAGGCTTCAATTGCCTAGAAGCATAAGCAATAACACGTTCTCTTTGCATAAGAACGGCACCCAAACCAACGCGACTAGCATCGGTATAAACAACGAAATCTTGATTCCCCTCGGGAATAACAAGAATAGGAGCATCAGAAAGAAGTTCTTTTAATTTCTGAAAAGAAGCTTCACATTTGTCCGACCAAATGTATTTAACACCCTTCTTCGTCAAGCTAGTGAGAGGCACGACAATCTTAGAAAAGTCTTTGATAAAACGACGGTAATAGCCCGCCAATCCGAGAAAACTACGAATCTCTGTCACACTCTCCGGTCTCTTCCAATCTTGAATCGCTTCAATCTTTGAAGGATCCACGGAAATTCCGGATTCGGAAATAATATGACCGAGAAACTTCACACGAGATTGCCAAAAGTGGCATTTAGAAAATTTTGCCTTTAATTGATTACTCCTAAGAGTTTCCAACACAATCCGAAGATGTTTTTCATGCTCCTCCTCGGTTCTAGAATACACAAGAATATCATCAATAAAGATGAGAACAAATCGGTCGAGAACGTCTTTGAAAACTCTATTCATAAGGTCAACGAAATACGCTGGAGCATTCGTCAAACCAAATGGCATGACAAGCCATTCATAAGATCCATAACGAGTACGGAACGATGTCAAAGGAATACTATCCTCTGCAATACGAAGCTGATGAAATCCAGTAGCTAAGTCTAATTGTGAAAAGATTCTAGCACCACTAAGTTGATCGAATAGATCATCAATCCGAGGTAAAGGATATTTATTTTTGATAGTAAGATCATTAAGCTTGCGGTAGTCAACGCAAAGCCTAAGTGTTCTATCGGATTTCTTCACAAAAATAGCTGAAGCTCCCCAAGGCGAGGAATTAGAGCGAATAAATTGCTTCGTCTCTAATTCGGATAATTGTTTACGCATCTCCTCGTTTTCTTTATTGGACATACGATACGGAGGACGAGTGATAGGTTGAGCTCCAGGAATAAGATTAATTCTGAACTCAATTGCTCGCCTAGGTGGTAATCCTAAAACGGGCTCGAATATGTCGGAAAATTCACGAACGACGTGAATAAGAGAAATAATATCACCCTCATCGTCATCATCGTCATCACGAGGATTTAAAGAATATAAAGATGCAACCAAGCTGGAATCTGAATCTTTAAGATTAACAGAAATCTGCTTAACAGATTGAGGATGTCGAAGATGAATAGTCCGCTCAGGACATAGGATATGGGCTTCATAACGGTTAAGCCAATCCATTCCCAAAATCATTCCAAAGCCTAAATAACGCATGACATGCAAATCGGCTCGGAAAGAAAAATCACACAAAATAATCTCGACATCTTTACACAATAAACTGATTGTCGCGGATCCACCAACCGGATTCGCAATTCTCAAAGAAGTCATTAAACAAAAAACATCCAAGGAAAAAGTATCAACAAGTTCTTTTGATATAAAAGAATGGGACGCACCCGTATCAAAAAGAACTCGAATAGGATGATCACGAAATAAAATAATTCCATCCAGAATAGAATGAGAAATACCTTGGCCACGAGATGTGTTGCCAGGGGCTTGAGCAACATTAAGCTTTCCCTCTTTCCTGCCCTGAAGCTTGGGGCATGAGGATATAACATGACCGGAAACTTTGTAGTAGCGACAAGAGAGAGACTTTGGACACTTGTTCGCGTAATGGTCATTCGAACCACAATTATAGCATTCCCCACGACCAAAGGAAGAAGTCTTTGCCACGGAGGTTGCTTGCTTCCCTTTCTTATTAGGATAGGGGCCTTTGAATTTGTTTGGCCTCTTCTTGTTGTTGAAGTTTGGTTTGGAACCCACCACTTCAACATCATTCTCCCTATCCGCCTCTTCAAGACGAAGAGCGATATCAACGAGTTGGTCGAAAGAAACTTCTAATTTTAGAAGTAATGGCTTTTTGAGATTTTTTAAGCCATAGACGAACCTCTGGTTCGTCTTTAAAGGGGTGTTGATGTATTCAACCCCATATTTGGAGAGAGATTCAAAAGACGCGACATAATCTGCCATGGAAGATTCACCTTGAACAAGGTCTATAAAACGGCGAGCCAAAGTCACCTTCTCAGCTTCTGGTACGAATTTCAACTCGAAGCGTTCCCGGAATTGCTCCCAGGTGAGATCCGCTTCATTAATCTCAGAAATAAGAAGCTCATACCAGTCCAATGCTCTTCCTCGGAGCATACTAGAGGCCACCTGAATTCGGTGAAGGTCAATAAGATTCATGCGAGAAAAGATTCGATCGCATGACCTTAGCCAAGCCTGTACTTCAATAACAGTTTCGGAACCTTTGAATGGCTCCCCACCCAAATTAGCGTAATCGCTGCACAAGCGTGCAAATCCCGACTTTGGGTGAGTATGTTCCGGGTTAGCTCCAGCGGCTTGAGCATTCGTCACTAAATCAAGAAGTTGTTGAGCAGTCATAAAAATCCATCTTGGGGTGGAACACCAGATGGTCCAGCTCTGGGACGGCCTGGTCTAGACATTTCTCTTCCTTTAGAAAGAAAGAAGAAGAAGAAAAAGGTTATTCACCAAATTGAATATCAAGCAATCTTGATAGATAAACAAGGAATAATAAGGAAAATAGGATGAATCAGTACGAAGACTCGAATTAAATCCTAAAGCACGACTCCTAAGATGGACTTAGGACGATGATCCTTGTTATAATATTCCATATTGTTCCGAAGTCTGGCTCATACCAAGCTGTGACGCCCCACCTCTATACCCACGCTAGCCAAGGACACTACGGGTGAATGCTGTCAACTAGCATGGAGAATAAGGCTGTTGAGGAGAGATCATCTGTATAATTGCTTTGCGCGAGCACCGATATGTCAGATAGTAATGCGTTTTATCTCAAGAGGAACTCCGACACACCGATACAAACACGAAGCTACTACACAGTGGCTATAATAATCTTCGGAAACAAATACAGAAATAAACATAACGTAAATCAGTCACAGATAATTCATATCACAAAGGCGGAATAAGATATGAATATTACACATAAAAGTGTACATCAGAGTAGTGGTCAGAAAGATCCACAATAACACAAAATAATAGCAACATGTGCTATACAAAAGAATACATCAATGAGTCAATATCTCAAGAGTATACAACAAAAACTACTAATCTAAGTAGTAAGCAAAAGGTCAGAGTAATGGATCCCTGGAGAGAAGTCAAGCAGAAGCACCTGTAACATCTCGGTCTGACCCGAGTATTATTTAATAAGAAAATAATAAACGGATCAGTCTAAATATAAATATCAGATGAAACGATATAGAATAAGAGATATGACTAAACACATAATAATCACAATGCCAAGCTGTGATATATATAAGCAGTTGAAAATCATCAAGGGATTATTCAATGTCACAAAATCTACACAAGAATCACAGAAACGTCATACTCCTAATTTAGTTCACCAAACCATAAATATTGACAATAATATCAATGTTAATCACAAAAGTCAATGACACACAAATTCCAGAATTCAACACACGAAATCCAGAAATCACAAAAGTCAATGACACACAAATTCACCAAGGCACAAATATCGATAAAGCTTATCGATGGAAATCACGAAAATTGGTGAAACACAAATTCTAGAAATCATCTCAAGAAATCCAGAAATCACAAAGAGGGGGGAGGCCTATCACAAACGGGAGCATAAAGCCCACCAACACGTGTATCACAAACGGAATGCTAATTCCATGGTTGCTAACCATCACAAATTGAGCCGAAGCTCCACAAACGGCCTGAAGACCATGGGTTGCTACCCCACCAATTTGAGTCGAAACTCCACAAAACGGGGTTTAGTCTCCCTCGCAGACAAAGAGACATCGCACATTGCTAGTCTAAATCACAAAGATGATCGTCATGATCAACGAGAAGTGTCAATTACACTAAGCTAGTAAATATATGAGTTTAGCTTCATGTCCCATAACCACTTGCTTAACTTAAATATTTACGAACAAACTATAGATCTCCACTATAAAATTGTCACAAGGGATTCAATCGAACAAGTCCAAGAATTAACCGACCAAGTGAACGCAAGCGTTTCATACCACTTGTTTTACTAAGTCGTTTAATTAGATTTCTCATACGAGTGAGGTAAAGGTTTATATATACTAATAGATTGGAAAACGGCTTTATAAACGAATTTGGTATTAAAATAGTATTGAAATCGTTTGAGGAAAGAGTTTTGATATTTACTACCAGTATAGAAAACCTTTATATTTTTAAAGTGACAAAACACAAAGAAGGTTGTAGGAACAATCAATCACTAAAATTCACATACGAAAATGTGAATAAAAATCCAACGAAACCGATAAAGAATCCATCAAAATGGATATTCAAAAATCCCTAAAAAGGAGTCATCAAAGTCATAACAAATGATAACAACACATAGGAAATAACACGAATCGATTAAAGTTGGAAATTCAAACAACTAGGCGAAATAGGCAAAAATGCAGCAGGTCGGTCGGCCGGCTACAGAGCTCGGTCGACCGGACCCTGTTCTCAAAATTCCTCGGGAAGCAGGTCGGTCGGCCGAACACTGTACTCGGTCGACCGAACCTTAAACAGGGAAGTGCTTATGCACTTGGCAGCAGGTCGGTCGGCCGGCTACAGTGCTCGGTCGACCGGACCTGTTGCCAGTCCCCTCCCAGTCCATCCAATTGAGGTCCAACCTCCACCAAATTGCATTCTCTCGAGCAACGGCACTAAGGGATTATGCCAATCAACTACCCGGCCCTATATGCTCCTCGATGCATCACCAAACACATGTTCAAACATCAAAGTTATGATTTTTAAAGGATTGAACCCAAAACACCAAAAATTGGAATATTCACCAAATCAATCCAAACCAAAAGCAATTGCACACGAATAAGTGTTAGGAATTCATACCTAACAATCGAAGATAAATATAAGCATAGATGTGAGATAAAAATCTCACCTTTGAACCCAAGAAATTGGAAAAAGAAGCTTGAAAGCAAAGGAGAATCAACCACTCTTCAAATCCAACTCAATAATCTTGATTCTAAGCTTTAAAAGAAGAACATTCCCAAAATTAGGTTTAGGAGAATGAGTTGGAGAAGAATAAGAGAAGCTTACCAATGGGTTCTTCTATTAGTTTGGAGCTAGAGTTGATTTGCAAGAGAAAACTAGGGCTTGGAGTTTTTATTTCCTCTTCCACTCTCCATTAACATAAAAGCTTGAGTATTAGGAAAATAGAAAAGAAGTGAATGAAGAGGAGAGGGTTGGAACCGAGTTAAGTGGGGTTAATGGGCTCAGCCCAAACCAAAGCCCTAAGTAAAAAGTAGCAAAAATCAACTTACTCCAAATATATCGAAGCTTATACTCAAAAGGTCGCAAACGGCATTTTAAACTCATTGGGAGTGGTTCCGAGTCCTAATTCGACCGTATGCAAAAAGTAGCTTTTCGGACTAAATTTCGAGTATCGATAAAATATTTAAATAAAATATTTAAAGATAAAATCGACAAATATGCGGGTTGTTACATCTTTAAATCACCATTTAAGGCCAGATAAAGATTTTTAACTTACAATTTAAATCCAATTATCACTTATAAAATTTTAACTTGTTGGAAGCCAATATCTCTTTATATATTTAAACCAATAAATCAGCTTTTTAAATCAAAATTCCATATATTTAAAGATTTAAAATACTTAATAATTCTAGAAATATTACATGCAAACTTGAGTGGATGAAGAGTCAGATCCAAATCTTGTATGCAAACAAATATTACATACATAAGAATATGATTTAATACAAAAGAATAGAGGTTAAAACAATGGAAAAATAACAAATCAAAGTGACTTTACTTGCCTTAATCAATCAATGGCTTGGCTACACCACATACAGGTTCAACCATCATCTTGTGTAGCTTGGTCATGATGGTTAGAGGTGTGCTAAGAGACGATGTAGGCCGAGCTAACTTGAAGGAAGACAAAGGAAAAAAATGAAAAAGGAGGAAAAAGAAGAAGGAAGCCATGACTTTAGGTCTTGCATATATTTTTCTTCATGCAAATGAATAAGATAATGTAACGACCCGGGATTTTGGCAATATATTTTAATTAGTATTTAATATAATTTAAACAAAACATAAGCTTTTTCATTTTATAAACTGATAAGATTTTTGGACATTTATCAATTATATATGTATATATATGTTTTGTGAAGGAAAATTTGATTTAAAAATTTAAAATAGATTCTTTCAAAAATATTTATAATAAAATTTATCTTATTCAAATAAATTAAAGGTTCCATATTATTAATATTTGATATAATATATATATAAATATATATATATAAATGTAGTGTTGATAATAATGTTTAAATTAAAGTAATCCTATCAATATTAAACATAAATATTAAACTTAAGTATAAAACGAATATATGGTTATAAACAATAAATATATAAACATAAGGAAACTATAATGTAAATATAAGATATAAATATAAATTATATAAATACAAATATATGTTATAAATCAGAGGTTTGAAAGTTAAATTACAAAAAGAAATAAAATTGAGAAGTTATGTAACAACAACTACATGGTTAATTAGAAACAAAAGATAGTTCTAGTATAAATCATATGGAATGCAAGACAAAAATAAAATCTTTGACCAAACATATGATGTTTGCTGTACATAAGCAGGCCAAAAGAAACAAACAAAGAAAAAATTATATATTAACGCATATGTTGTGGTGTAATACATGTGTGTAATGCAAAGGAGATAAATTGTCCACATAATACAAAATATCTTTGTACACAAATACAAATATCAGAAACCATAATTATGTGTAAACTAATATGAAGACATATGCATTTAATTAGCACAACATTTTGTCAATTCGATTGCAAGAAAATCTTTCAGCCGAAATAAGCAAATATCACTTCAATTTACAGTAATTAAAACACAAAATATAATACGATCCAAACAAATAAAGCTAAACCAGTTATAACCTATACTGTTCAAACCTATTTCCTATATATAAACATCATCTTATTTTTAGTTCGTTCGTATAACTTAGTAAACTTGAGAAGCTAACCTGAAAGAAAGAAAAAGAAAATAAACATCATCTTTATTTACAAACACAATTTCATTCAACATCAAGGCAAAACAGATTTTCAGGAATTCAAATTCCAGCTCTTCAACAATTATCCTCTGTTTCAACAGTAATTTTAGGTAAGTAAACGTATCATCTTCGAAATTTAAATCTTGATAATTAGTTCATGAAAATCTTATGTTTGTTATATATTGTAAATAAGTTGTTCTGTGATGTTTCCTGATTACTGGAAGCTCTGCTATGTGATGTTCTTCAATATTTCAAGTTTTTGAACAAAGAAAAGTAAAGAAGATTTATACTTCTTCATATAAAAACACTTAAACTCAGGAATTAACTAAATAAATTTGTTAACAAAATCAGGGCTTGGAATTCTGTTTTGCAGGTTAACTGTGAATATAGATACTATAAATTTGAATTTACAGTAAAAAGGAATCAATATGCAAAAATTAGAACAATATAATTTGTTGATTTGATTATATATATCGAATAAGCATTCAAAAATAGGATTTTTAAAGAAAGAATGAATTTTTTTTAGTTTAGAGATGTACGAGAAATTTACAGATGAACTAAAATTACATTTTTACAAATTTCTGTTGATTTAACGAATCTTTTATGTTGAAATTTGTGGTGAAGTTAGGTTGATGGTTTCCGAATCCAGGAAAAATGTTCAAAAAATTTCTAATGTAAGAATTTTTGGGACGAAATGAAAATAGGGTTTTAGGTTCATGTTTTCTGTGGTCTGCATATTCGTTGATTTCGTCGCCTTGGATCGACCGAGCTACACGAGTTTTTAGTTGATGGTAGAGGAAGATGACGGCGAGGTGTGGCCGGAATCGCATCGCCACTGGTGGTCGACGTTGGGTGTTCATGGCGATTTTCTGTTGGCACGTTCGAGTTACAGTTCGATCAAACGAGTATATTTTTGATTTCGAATATATCGCGTCGAATTGGTATTTTCATTCGAGTGTGAGGTCGTTTTGTGGTTTGCAGGAGGCGTCGTGGCTCGCCGGAGTGACGGCGAACTGCCGTGCACGTGCACGACACCGATGGGGTCAGCAGCTTCGTGTGTTGATTCGACTCAAGTGATACTCGAGTATGATGGAGGTTTTCTTCAAGACGAACCCTGGGTGCGTGAGTTGCTTTCGCGTATTTTTGCTGCTGTATATTAAAATTTAACTAAAAATATAGAGGAAGAGTAGAAGAAGGAAGTAGAAGGAGAAGAAGAGAGAAGGAACGCGGGAAAAGGTTAGGGAGACTCGGGTTTTAACTCGAGTAAGCGTAAGTTTGCCTCGGGTTCCATTTTTTAGGGGTTAAGCCCAAAATTTTTCAAGTTATTTTGTTATGCAAAGTTTATTATTAATTAAATAAGTAATATTGTCAAGTTTTAAGCTAAGATTTGGTTTAAAATTTATTAAGAAAGGTTTGCTAATGTAAGATGATTAATTAATTTAAGTATAAGTTAATTAAGAATGTAATAAATTTATAACGGTGATTAAATAAATAATTTAGGATTAAATGAATTTGTAATTAAAGATTGATATTATTAATCTTGTGTTTAATCAATTTGAACTTAAGAATTTAATTAACTACTTAAAGTTAAATAAATAAATAGTAGTTAACTAATTGAGTAATTAATTAAGGATTAAATGGTTAATTAATTGGTAATTAATGATTAATTAAGTAATTAGTGATTAATAAATGGTAATTAAGTTTTATAAATCAATAATTAAGGTTATTAATTAATAATTAAGAATTAATTAATTAAGTGAGTAATTAAGAAGAGATTAATAAATTTAATAAGTTGATTATTTAGTGATTAACTAAGAAGAATAGAATGGTTTATTTTTAAGTAATAAATTAAGTTTAAATTAATCAAACTATTTTGATATGAATTGATAATTCTTGACTCTGATATCTATTGGATGATATTCTGTGATATTTTGTGATATATTCTGGATATGTCTGTAATGACTGTGTATGATTAATCTGTGATAAATGTTATGTGAATTCAAAGTATTGAATTTAAATTGTTTAAACTATTTAAACAACTTGGCCTCTAAAATGGTGTTTGGATTTCGATGAGACCGGGAACGGGTGTCAATTTGATATTCCGAAAACCACATCGATCCGAATTAAACGATAGGTCATGTCATCTCAAGTGAAGGTCGAGATGGTGTTTCAGAATGCAAGGGTTATCGTCATTAACTCTGAGGGTGATTCCAAAACGAGTGTAATAAGATAATGCCTTCGGTTTCGTTCGAACCCGGAACGAACTTGTATGGATTGAATGCTTTCAGCACATCGTCAAGCGGACGATGAGCATTCTAAGAGATATGTTCTAAAGGAAATCGCAGCCTCAAGCCTCATCAACTGGGAATGGCTAAAACAGGGGATGTACAGCAAGGTTAGGTGGGTCATGCCCAAGCAGGATGAGATATACCCCTGTCCAGATGTCCCTTTTTATTAGGCTATGTGGGCAATTGGATCTGCAGCCAACTGCGGGGTTATCTTGTTCGGGACTGTTCAATAAAGAATGGTTCCAGCTTTGTGTTGTAGGGGATTTAGGGTGGATCCTCGGTACGGTGATCTAGGCTTCGTACTTGACGGACGGTACCCCAGTAGCCCTGCCATTGTATGAAATCCAATTTCCAATAAGAGCCGTACGTTTTGATTGTGCCCAACTATGTTGGAATGTGAGATGTAAGCATTTCAGCTATTTCTATATTTTACTTGAAAACCCTAGACACTATTATAATATCACTGGATTTCCTATAAAATGTTTTGGTTAGCGTAAGGTAAAAACTTACCCGTGTTTATGTGTGGGGAGTCTTACGTGATACCTTTATTTTCAAATGGTTTTCAAAGTTCAACAATTTTAGCCCGTTTACTCACACCAGACCCATGTCTGACCCGGAGTTTATATTTTGTTTTTCATAAACTCTTGGGTACTCAAATTTTTTATGAGTAGCCAAGTGAAGGTTTTGGGAATGTTGAGTTCTGGAGGAGCTTCGAGCAGGAATTCCAGACGTATCTTCATATCTATCTAGTTCCGTTGTGTAGTTGATGTATGTTGTATTTTGGATGTATGTATTGACAGATATGTATATGACTGTCATGTGCATGATATTGTATAACTCTGATATATGTAAAAACTATGTAATAGTTACGTGATGTATTATATTTTGTTCTATTCCGCTGTAAGATTCTGATGTTGTTATTCTTTCTTTCTATCTTTTCTATTTATATCCCTTTCTTTTCTTATTGATGATACGTCTTTCTGGGGTTAGAAAGGAGGGTCGTCACAGTTGGTATCAGAGCACTGGTTGAGATAATACCTAGGCTCTGGGGTAATATTTATCTTGTGAGTGTGTATTTGTATTTTCATATAATTATATACCTATCTAAATTTGTTGAGTTACCTGTCCAGGTAGCCAACATGAGTTCTAGAAGGAGAGGCAGAGGTAGGGGCAGTACCTCGACTGATAATGGACGAAGTCAAACTGCTAGTGAGGCTGTAAATCCAGTACAGCCTTAGGTTAGTTTTGGCGCTTTATGCAAAGACTTCATCAACCTTGGAGGCCAACCATTTAAAGGGTCAGAATCAATAATTGAACTTCAAGCTTGGCTACGCTCTTGTGAGTGCATCTTTAAGAGTATGAAGTTGTCTGATGAATGGAAGAGAGAAATGGCATCGTGGCAATTGCAGGGAGGCGCAGTAGCCTGGTGGGATGCAACGGTAGCAAATATTTCTAAGTAAGACATTTCATGGGAAAGATTCAAGGAGTTATTTGAGGAGAAATTTATGCCAACAGCAGGGAAAACCAGTCTATACTAGGATTTTCTAAATTTGAAGCATGGAAGCATGTCTATAGCGGAGTATAAGACCAAATTCAATGAACTTTCGTACTATGGACCAGGGCTTATTGATACTCCCCTTAAAAAGAATGAAATGTTTGTGCAAGGATTGAGGCCAGAATTTCATGAAAAGATGACGGTGCTCTTGAAAGGATCTTTTGTTGATTTAATTGATATGGCTTTGAGATATGAGAATTTGATGAACAAGAAATCAGTGGCACCAGTAGCAGCTTCGGGAGGGAATTCGCTATCCCAAATAAGAGGAAGTTTAATCCATATTGGAAAAGGCAAGGCAAAGGAAAGAAACCTGGAGGAAGCAACAATGGACCTCGCAAGTGTTATAATTGTCAGCAAGTTAGGCATTTGGCTAATTAGTGTCCTTAGGGATGATCTCAGCAACAGCAACATCAGAGTGGTCTAGGATTAGCAATGGTTCAGAGATCGTTGTGTTTCAATTGTCACCAGCCAGGTCACATGATCAAGAATTGTCCACTTTTGCAGAGGGCGCCTCAGAATAAGGTCTTTTCTCTGGAAGCCGGTCCATCTTCTTCTTCTCAAGGCAAAGGGGTATTGGAGGGCATATTGCTTTTAGATGGCCAATATATTAAGTTTTGTTTGATTCGGGTGCTTCTTTGAGTTTTATTTCTCTGGAATCAGTAGAAAAGTTCTTTCTCACCCCTAGTACTGTGGATTGTCCCATTCTTATGTCTAATCCTATAGGAGGGGCAACCAAATTAGATATGATCTATAAGGACTTGAAGATTTTCTATCTGTCCCATAGTTTTTCTTGTGACCCTTATGTGTTAAATTTTAAGGGATTTTACCTTATATTGGGAATGGATTGGCTCGATAAGTATAGAGCAGTCCTAAATTGTGATGAGAGAACAGTTTTGCTAGAAACTGATTTGGGTAGAATTGCCAGAGTGACGTGTGATGATTCTGAATTTCACTTGAGTAGTCTTTTGCAAGGAGTTGAGACTTCTCAAGAGAAGGTTGAAGATATCGATGTGGTCCAAGATTTTCCTGATGTATTTGAAGAAGTTAAGTGTCTGCCTCCACATCGAAAGATAGAGTTTAGTATTGATTTGATTCCAGGAGCAGTGTCAGTGATTCAGCCTAGTAGGAGAATGGCTCCTTGGGAGAGGGAGGAGTTAGTTAAGCAGACTCAGGATCTTTTGGAAAAGGGATTGATTAGGCCCAGTTTTTCTTGTTGGGGCTCTGCTGCGGTGTTTGTCACCAAATCGGATGGATCACTAAGGTTCTGTGTTGATTATAGAGAATTGAACAAAGTGACCATTCGAAATAAATATCCTCTTCCTTGTATTGATGATCTCTTTGACCAATTGCATGGAGCTTCTATCTTTTCTCAGCTGGATTTAGCTTCAGGTTTCCATTAATTGAGGGTAGCCGAGGACAGTATTCCCTTGACTGCATTCAGGGGCCAAATTGTTTCTATGAGTGGTTGGTTATGCCTTTCGGGTTAACAAACGCTCCTGCCTATTTTGCTGACCTAATGAACCGAGTCTTTCGGGATGTGTTGAATAAGTTCGTTCTGGTATTCATTGATGATATCTTGGTCTACTTTAAGTCGGAAGAAGAGCACATGCAGCGTTTGAGAATTGTATTGGAGACTCTGAGGAGGCATGTTTTGAAGGCAAAGTTCTCTAAGTGCCATTTCTGAAAATCGAAAGTTAAATTTTTGGGGCACATTATTTCTGGAGAAGGTATCACTGTAGATCAAGCGAAGGTTGAAACTATTCCGGAGTGGAAGCAGCCGGAGACACCGACTGAAGTTCGCAATTTTCTGGGATTGGCTGGCTACTACTGAAAGTTTATTAAGGATTATTCCAAGATTTCTTCACATCTGACCAAGCTGATAAGGAAAGGAGCTAAATTCAAATGGACACCCCAGTGTGAAGAAGCTTTTCAGGAATTGAAAGGCTTACCAGTGCACTAGTGCTTGCTATTCCGGATGAAAAGAGAAAATTTGAGTTTTATACGGATGCTTGTATAGTTGGTCTGGGAGAAGTTCTGATGCAGAATGGAAGGGTAATTGCGTATGCGAGTCGGCAATTGAAGCCACATGAAAGAAACTACGCTATGCACGATCTAGAACTGTTAGCCATTGTTTTTGTTTGAAGATCTGGAGACATTATCTTTTGGGAGAGAAGTTCGAGTTATTCACGGATCAAAAAACCATTGAAATAACTTTTCTCTCAAAAAGATCTTAATCCAAGGCAGCAGCGGTGGGTCGAATTTCTGGCATCCTATGATTTGGATATTCTGTATACTCCAGGAAAGGCGAATGTTGTAGCTGATGCTCTTAGTAGAAATGCAGTTTTGTCTCTTTTGAAAGTCGTTCCATCTCTCCAGGAAAGAATCATTAGTAAGAAAATGGAGGATAGATTTTTTGAGGAACTAATTCTTGGAACTAAGGACGGTCGATATTCAGATTTCAAGGTGGATGATCAAGGTGCTTTGAGGATTAATGGTCGTTTGTGTGTGCCTAATTAGATGGACTGAGGCAAGAAGTCTTAGCTGAGTGTCATCCTTCCAGATTGAATATTCACCCAAGAATTTCTAAGATGTATAAAGATATGAGAAGGGTTTTCTGGTGGCCGAGCATGAAAAGGGATGTAGCTACTTTCGTAAATAGTTGTATCATCTGCCAACATGTTAAAGGAGATCAGCAGAAGTCAGTCGGATTATTGCAGCCTTTGGAAGTTCCAGATTGGAAGTGGGAGATGATCTCGATGGATGTCATCGACGGTTTGCCTAGAACTAAGAAAGGAAATGAAGGAATATGGGTTATTGTTGATCGTTTAACTAAGAGCGCCCATTTTATACCGGTTAAGGCAACTCGTACTGCATCTTCTCTGGCAGAGATTTTCTTGAGGGAGATAGTCAGATTGCATGGTGTTCCCGTCAGTATAGTAAGTGACCGTGATCCTATCTTAACCAGCAAATTTTGGGAGGCTCTGCAATCAGATATGGGAACGAGTTTGAGATTAAGCACAACCTATCATCATCAGACAGACGAAGAGGCTTAATCATATTCTAGAAGATATGCTGCGAGCTTGTGTTTTGGATTTTGGTGGGTCGTGGGAAGACCATCTTCATCTAGTGGAATTCTCTTATAATAACAGTTGCCAGGCAAGTATTAAGATGGCCTCGTATGAAGCTCTGTGTGGAAGACCGTGTAGATCCCCATCCTGTTGGATAGAATCGAAAGATCTTCTTGTGCTTGGACCAGATTTGATTCGTGAAGCTTCTACGAAAGTTGAGCTTATCAAGAAAAGGATAAAAGCCGCTCAGGATCGTCATAAGAAATATGCGGATAAAAGGCGAAGACCATTGGAATTTGAGATCGGAGATTTAGTTTTTGTCAAAGTTTCCCCAATTAAAGGAGCTATAAGATTCGAAAAAATGGGAAAACTTTCCCCAAGATATATTGGACCATTTCGAGTGTTGGAAAGAATTAGAGCTGTAGCTTACAGAATTGAATTGCCAGAATAGATGTCTAGAATTCACAATGTATTCCATGTATCCCATCTAAGGAAATTTGTGCATGACCCATCACTGGTTGTAGAACCAGTAGTCCAGGAAGATTTAGAAGTAGAACCAAACTTGACTATGGTTAGGAATCCAGTTTGGATTGTGGATCAAGACGAGAAGCAACTCAGGAGCAAAGTAGTGAAGCTCGTCAAGGTGCAGTGGAGCGAGGATACCAGAGATTGTACCTAGGAAACTCTGGATAGTTTTAGGAAAGCCTATCCGGATTTGTGTCCAAATAGCTAGTAATGTTTGTTAGGATAGACTGTTTGATTGTTCGTTATTGTATGGATGGTACGTATGTTTGGATTGTTAATATAGAAGCTTTTGAATTAACTTTTATTTTAAATTTCGGGGACAAATTCTTTTATGGGGGGAGGAATGTAACGACCCGGGATTTTGGCAATATATTTTAATTAGTATTTAATCTAATTTAAATAAAATACAATCTTTTTCATTTTATAAACTGATAAGATTTTTGGACATTTATCAGTTATATATGTATATATATGTTTTGTGATGGAAACTTTGATTTAAAAATTTAAAATAGATTCTTTCAAAAATATTTATAATAAAATTTATCTTATTCAATTAAATTAAAGGTTCCATATTATTAATATTTGATATAACATATATATCTCTACTACTAATAATAATAATTCAATCAACTATTTCATCCGTGTCTTTCTGGATTTCCCGAAATACCCTTTTGCCCAATCTAAAAATGAAAAACCGCTACCCACGAAGACACAAACTGCTCCGACACGAACCTATTGCGATCCCAAAAAATGGACTCATCATCTCCTTCCTCTACTTCTCAACAACCTTCATTCATTCTGATCGGAATAATCAACGAAGAAGAAATGGCCTTTATTGAAGCAGCTCTCGCTTCTACTCGACCGGCACTCTCCTCCATATTATCCCCTTCTATTCCATATGCCATGACCGGAATTCGAAGCTGTAGTAACAGAAGCATCAAATCGGTTGTTAAATATATCGAGGAATCATGTAAGTTTATTTCGAGCTCCTCCAAAGAAGCATCTTCTTTGCAAAGATTTAGGGCAAGGAGAGCGTTGATGGTGACTGATATTACAAGTTCGGTAATAAACTTTTCTTTCCTGGATTATGTGCAAGTGATTGAATTTGGTAAATTTGAGTGCTTTGACTGTGGTTAGGAATGGTGTGAGAAGCAAATCGAGTTTAAGCTTATTTGTGGTAAGCCTAAAAGGACTACTGCTATGGAAGAAGGTTCTGATAGACACACCGTGTTGGAAAAGGAGGTAGCGTTTTTTTAACACATTGTTATGTTTATGAGTTATTACGTAGTTTATAGTTGCGAGTACCTTGCAGGCTCTACATCAGGTTAGTTTCTGATGATTAGTAATGGAATTGTGTTTCCACCTTTTGAGACAAACATAGGTATTGTTAAGGTTGAAATTCGGACTGAATCTCCAGAGGATGTTTGGGCGTTGAAGTTTTTCAATTTCATAGTTGGTGCAAAACAATTGATGTATGAAGGGCTCACTCGCGATCTTCCCGTGTAAGTAGCATGTCTATTACCTTAATCTATGCTCAACTTTATTAAGTTAGTTGATCTTAAATGTGCAATACATTACATCGTTATAATAGACAGCGGTAGTACATTGTATGGTAGATTACGTTTGTTTTCACTAAATGTTGAAAATTGAATTCTGAATATAAAATGTTGGCAGAGCCAGTCCTAAGAACTATAACGTCCAGTGCAGTATTCTAAATGATGCCCTATATGGTATAAGCTCCCTTAAAAAATAGTGAATAAAACTATTATTTATAAGAATCATCCTTCTTTTTGGGAACTTAATACAACAAAGTGAATGCAACCTCTTAGATTAATACTAGATTAATTGTCATATAGTTTATATATCAATAGGTACATAATAATTTTATGGACCAATGTTCCAAACAAGATTAAGATTCAAAGTTCATAAATGTGATGCAAAAATTTCAATTGTAATCTAACTTTTTGTTTTTTGATTA
Organism: Allium cepa; assembly: GCA_030765085.1. Taxonomy (NCBI): domain Eukaryota; kingdom Viridiplantae; phylum Streptophyta; class Magnoliopsida; order Asparagales; family Amaryllidaceae; genus Allium; species Allium cepa. Next base: position 689,884,820 of record CM060940.1, read on the forward strand.
GACCTTCCCGACGGTTGCTTCCTCGGACATCGTGACATCTAATATGATTCGATTGTAACTTAACTTTTACATTTATCCAGCTTTAAATCTCAATTTGAAATATAATTCTCCACAAAACAAAATTTTATATCTAATTTATGAATTATGGGAAAGTTATTTATTTCAAATAAATAGAGTATATATAGATATATTTAATTTAATGTAGTCATCCTCTGTCTACTAAGCAGTTAACCCTTCCTCCATATAGAAGTTACTTATGTACTATGTAAGTTCATCAAGTAAAAATTTAATTTCGTAGTAGTTCTACTGTAAATTAATATGCTAACTGAAAAGTAAACAAGGATGTAACACTGTACCATTCACAACTTTTCACTTCAATTTTGCCTATTGGGTTGACTACTTCTGTTGGCTGCACTGTTATAGGAACATGTCTAATACAGAATGAACAAGCATGCATCTTCTCTGGATGTTAGATGCTCCATATTGCGTCATATTAGAGAACTCCATGCTTGAATTTGCTTTTTCACTTGAATCTGTGACCATCAAGATAGTCGCTCCACCAAAAGATGATCAATGGTTTACTCGCACCTGCTAACTTTAGGTTTGGTGGATTCTTACTTGGCTTCGATTGTGTTATTCTGACTTTGTTCTCCTAATATCATTATCCTCACTTAAGACCCTCTCTATTCAAGACTAAAGTTAACTAAAGGTCGGCTTTTTACTGAATTGATCAAGTGACAATCTATGATTTTAAAAGTTGTTTATTTGGTTGAAATTTATATGGGTTTATGATTGATTAAAAATGAATTTAACTTTTACAAGGTGGTTAGATGCCTGCTAGAACTTTAAGTGATTTCTTGAAATTCTAAGTCCTGTGTTTCTGAGGTGGAATTCTTGAAATTGATGAGAATACGGAAAAAAATCATGTAGTTATGATAAGAAGAAAGAAATGACTATGCTTACTAATTCTATAAGTACTAATTCATAAATATTCCATCGTTATTTTTCTTTGTTTTCCAGGTTGTCATTGTTTGCCTTATAAACACCTTAATTAGATTGCATTTTGACCATTTTTCGATTGATATATGGAAGTAATCCATGGTATCTTTGGTAATAGAAGACGCGTTGCATTCTTTAATTAAAAGTTCAGATATACTATCTTATTCAGAACATTTTAGTGTTATATTTTGACATGGATTCTATAGTTGTAAATTTTAAATTACTTTTTTTGATCACTGGCTCTACTCTCATGATTTACTACTTAGCTGTAGCCTTTTTTTTTTTACAAATTAATGAATTGTGACAGAAGCTTACACACTCCACTACAACATCATATAACCTTTATGAGATGAAGCTGACTACATTAAATGGTCAATGCAAGAATTTCTAATTAATACTTAAGAGATGAATTTTATATTAAAAGCTACGAATGGGTATTGATCCGTGCAAGAGATTGTTAAATTGTTCAATAAGTTAAAGAGAATGTCCATATATCATGAAAGGGTAGATCTTTTTTTTTTAATTTAAATGCCAAACCTTTTTTTAGTTCAAAAGTTGATTCAATATTATAAAAATTTATTTGCAAAATGTAATTACAGTTCAGTTCATAATTTTGAAAAAGAAAATAAACTGAGTGGCTTAATGTAATTAATGTTATGTATTAAATGTGGTTAGGGTCCACTCAGTAATTTCCAAGTATTCATGTCCATTGCATTTATGAGATGATTTGCCGTGTTAAAACCATTCTTTCTACTGTCATTTTTTTATACTGATGCCTCCTTTCTCTCTATAAACCCTGAATTGGTAATTTAATTATTTGATCCCCCATCTTACTTCATGAATGAACCATGCCAGCAGTGCTTTTTTTTATTATCTCTTCTTACTTTTCATTGTTCTGATTTTTTTTATGTTTTCATTACTTAAGATTTTCAGTATTTTTGAATTAATACATTGGTCAAATATAAAAAGTGGAGTTTGGGATTAAAAAAGATGAATATTGATTTGTATGATAATGTGTTCACGATGAATTTTGACCCAAAAAGTGTGCTGTAATTTGGAAGGAAGAATAGATGTTTTAATCCATTTCAAATATTTAATGTTTAATAATTGAAAAAAATGGCATTTTAATTCATGAATGATAAAGGAGCACAAAAAGAGCTCTATAACATATATGTATGCATATATATATATATATATATATATATATATGTACCATATAACATCACTCCTTTTCTTATCCGTTCAAGTGATGCTCTTCAATGTTTAAATGATTCACATATTATCATGTTGTACTAGATTGTAGAATGGTAGCATTTGTTGTTTTAATTGGATACTGCTTACATTGATTCAATAATTTAATCCCTATAATTAAATTGAGTTTGTTGGTTCAATGCAGATAAATAATATAGCTCAATCATCATTAATCCGATATCCATCACACGTCAATCTCAGGTAATTATTCGCTAATTTATTTTAGTTCCTTCATGTTTTAAGTGTTATCTACGCTCCTTAATGATTCATGCGGTATTACTTAATTCAGGATTAGATCTTAATCTCTTAATAAGTATTAATAGCTTTCGGAAATTTTTTAATTTATCTTTACAAATTGTTTTATTTTCACAACACCTTTTATCATGACAACACAACCATTCTTGCATCGCGAATAACCTCATTCCTACGTCACTATATCTAACGCTACAATCAAACTGTTTTGAATTGTTTTGGCATACTACTTTCAAATGTGGTTCTATTTTATCAAATATTTACAATTATATATGATTTTGTTCCATGAAATGTATGTTACTATCATTAATACTTTGATGTTGTATGAAAAAGTACATTATCCCTTTAATGTGTACTTCCCTCCATTGAATTTGAATCAAATATCATTATCCCTTTAATTACATTGTCATTTTTAATACATGTTTATCTCTTTATGCAAAGATACAGGCATATCAGTTGTGATTCGATTAAGTATCTTTATATATATATTTTAATTATTCCTTTCAATTGTAATTTGAATAGCAACTTGAGGATGGAATCAAAAGAATAGAGGTTTGATTTGAAAACAACATTTAAATCATAAAATTTTCATGTCACAGAAGCAATGACAGTTAAGGGAATTAACTTTCTACTGTAATTGAGAGCTATTTTCATTTCACTTCTACAGGAATTAAACTTTCACCCAGACATAAAATAGGATGCAACTGTAAGAAGTCAAGCTGCTTGAATAAATATTGTGATTGTTATCAGGTTAGACTTTATTCGCATAAGTTAATTTATTTTGTTATGTGTAAATGAATTGTTTGAACCATTAATTGAAGGGTGGTGTGGGGTGCTTACTAAACTGCGGATGTGAGTCATGTAATAATGTGTTTGGAAGAAAAGACGGTATGTCTGATTTCTATTGCTTCGTAAAAATAATTTTTTTACCATTTATTTATCAATAATTTTGTAATGTTGTTTTTACTTCTTATGCTTCCAGCTAGAGGGTATTTGTAGCAATGATATTTAACATAAAAAAGCTAAACTATGACCTCCGAAATACAGTGAATGACTCCGTTTTGTATAATCCGATTTCATGAAATTTGGACCCTAAGTGTGGAGTGCGATAAAGTAAACAGCTGAAGAAAAAAATATGACACTGGCTGGCTAAGTTGCATTACCCACAACTTTAACCTATAATTTTAAAAGCCTAAATCTTTATCATGAATTAGATGATTTTTCCATCAACCAAAATAGGAGGTTCAGTAATTTAGCACCCTAAATAATACCTTATATTCCATCGTCCTTATCAATCTGCTTGCTCATAGCAAGTGTATTATATTAGAGTGTGGGTGCTATGATTTAATTTATTACGATGTTAGTACCGTATCACACATGTGCTCATAAAACTCAAGTCAGGTTGAGATGAGATGTTGAAAATAAGAATTTCCTTGACTCTTATAAAATGCTTGATGCATGCAAACTTAGCTATATCTACCAAATAGGATAATTCACACCGTTGAATTAATGCATGTACATTATGATTAAATGCAGGGCCATCTGGGCGTGCATATATACTCAAAATGAAAAGAAAATAAATTGTGTTGTTATTTAAAAATAAAAGAATGCTAATTTTCAATTATGACTTACCAAAAATTTCACAGCTATTATTCAATCTGCATAGTTCTTCAATTATTTGAATCAAAATTAAATGCCAAAAATTAGGTTAAGTGAGGATCTCTTTTACTACTATAAATTTCTCCGTCATGCCTTACTCTACTATATAAGTGGAAAATTGGGTTTGATAAATATCTTTCCACTTTGTTTATATTTTTTGTTCCATAAATTTCTAATTTGTTTTTATTTTTTCATTTACTCTATGTTTTATGGCCATCATTTTTTATGATATTGGAGATGCTCCAAGTATGTTTACATACAAAAACAATGTCCCCACTTAATTTTGTTAAAAACATTTTGGCTAATTTATTATGTACATCTAAATCCTCATGAATCATAAGTTTTGACATAAATGTACAACTTCATTTGAACTTTACACCTATTTTTAGATCATTTATAACAATTTAAATGAAATAAATTATTTGAAATATTTCATAAAGTTGCATTATAAGAATACAATATGGTCATTTTCCAAACCAATGCAATATGGTAATTTTACAAACAAAATATTTTTCTCAACTTGAGTGACATGGTATATTTACCTATAAGTAATTTTGGACAACAGTTCAGTCGTCTCAAATCCCTATTAGAAACCTTCATTATTAAAACCATGTTCTTATTCAAATTGTCATCAGATCCTGAATTATAATACATAAATTACAATGCATAATTACCTTTGTCAAATCCGTGCACCTGGAGCATGTCCATGTAAAGAGTTCTGTTAGATCATTCACATATACCTGATAATGATGTAAATTATGCAAATGAATATATTCTAAAACAAAAAAGATGAAAACAACTAATCTGATTTGTGTTTCCACACAAAAATCATTGCAGATGCATATTCAACGAGTCTCTTGGTATGAGCAGGAACATATTTATATAGTTCTGAAACTTGATAAATGAATAAGTTCTAAAACTTATTACATTAATTTTGATACAGTGGATGTATATTTATATAGTTCCTTATTTGATTATATGGTATGAGCAGGAATGTATGGATTCTGGCAAAAATATATCTGTTTGTTGCATATTATTGATGAAAGGTATCTATCTAGCCATTGGTAGTTCAACCTTTAACCGATCTTTTTTGCTAAGATAATCAAAAATAAAAAGCAGTTATGGTATAATTTGATTATACATCCTACGTCTTTAAAAATATTACATGATAAATTAGTTGTAATAGGACATATGCTCCTGAAAAATTGCTTAGTCCTAATTTACAAATGACATCCCAAGTTAACAAAATCGATACTGTTTTGATTTTATGTAGACAGTAGAGAGAAATAAAACATCCTTAATAATGAAGCAGTTGAATATTTTCTAGCATTAATAATATTTGCAATAATTTTTCAGGTTAGGAACTAGAGGAGGACCATGGAAAATTGTGTTACCTGAGGAATCTAACACTAAGGAAGAATGAATAATTTTATCTTGCTAATAGGACGCGCAATAATAATGAGGGAATGACCAAACTTTGCTGATACCAGCCAAAAAAAGAACAATGCTTGGATTTGGGAACTAGACTGAGGTCCAAGTACAGAATCAAGAATCAATGTTATCACATTTTGTCCAATGATGAAGTCCATTGTTTACAATCTAAGGAAAGAGTTTACCCTAAGAAAGTTAATCCCAGTCATTAAGGAGTTGGAAGCTTCAAATCAACTTGGAAATCGATTCATATTAAGTTCACTGGATAATTAAGTGTGTGCCATATATATGTGTAATAATATTGGGTGTAAAATAATTTATTCTGTAATGTTGATTAGTTATGATGCAAGTGAATATCAAATGGTTTAGCATTTGCTTTAATGTATTTTAATTCTAGAGAAAGCTATTGGTTAAAAATAACATGTTCCTTAGAAATTTTTAATGAAATGTGTGATATTTAGCAAGATAGTGGAAATTTTAACTTTATATGCACGTTTACCTGTTTTTTGGTGATTACTTATGTAAAGTAAATGTCTGGTGTATGGCGAAACTTAATCTACATTATGTAAACCAAATATATCTGAGAGTGGATTAAGTTTCATTAGGTCATATGCCATTATATTGGTTAAACGGTGTCAAGTACCATTGCGTTTGCTAAAGAATTTTATGAACTTCTTGGCATATTAGATCCTAACTATAGTTTTGGACATGAGATTTGTATAACAACTCAAGCTTCCCATGAAAATCTCAATTCAATGCAATATTAAATGGCAAGTTTTAATTCGGTAATCGCATACTAGGAAAAGTAGGGACACCTGGTGACAATAGTGGTATTTTTATTTGGGAGCTAACAAGTACAAGAATATTCATATTAAAGCTATTCTTTATATTTGGAACTCTTTATAAAGAAAAGTTTCTAAAATATTATTCAAAAATTAAGGCTTTGAGCTAGATCATAAAATCTATATAAAATAAAGATCATATGTATGGGAATGAGATCAATACAATGTTAACAATGTTCTAACTACTTTCTCAATTCTCATGCTTATAGATATATTTGTCATCAATAATAAACTTTAGCATTTCATCTGCCTTTGCATAAATTTATAAAGTAAATTTCAAGTTTATGTGTGAAATCATCTCTACTATTAATAATGAAAATTCATTCTATAGAGATTCAACCGTGTCTTTTGAAATACCAAAATACCCTTTCATTTTTAATTCCCTGTTCTCTCCTTTCTTGCTAACTGCTAGAATAAAAACCTGGATCGACACTCTCACCTCCAATGACGATTATTGATCATCGACATCCATTATGCTTCAGTCTCGGTAATTATTCATTAATTTTCATTAATTACTTTGGATTTTGAATAATTTGCAACATCGATTATCGGTTAAGCATAAATTAACATGAATGTGCTGTTTCAACGAAGATAAACAGTTTGCCTCAATCATCATAGTTCTGATATCTATTAGACTTGAATCTTAGGTAACTATTCACCAATATTCTTTAATTGCTTCTTTCCTTGAGTATTATTGAGTTCCTTAACGATTCATGTGTGATAGTTAAACTATGGGTTAGTTCTTAGTCTTGGGTAATTATTCGTTAATTTAACTTCAGTCTCAGGCAATTATTTATTAATTTTCATTAATTACTTTGGATTTTGAATGATATCTGCGACCTCAGCTAATCACGAATTCAACTTGAATCTGTTGGGTAAATAGAGGTATTACTAATGTAAAAGGTAGGCATTGTTTCAACGGAAATAGTTTTAGATAGTAGTGAGTTACCAATATCTAACTCTGTTGCTTAATGAATGCCACAATACAATCCTTATAGCATAATAAACAGTAAACATTATCTACCTCTCTCAAAATGGTTCTCTTATGTGTGTTTGTAGTTCTTTGTTCATTCCTAGCTCTGTAACATAATTGTTATTATTTATGCTGCCATAAATAGTGAAACTCATAAATGTTATCAGAAACTATAATAAGCATATGACCTTCCAAATTAGAAATATTATTTGACCTTCTAAGAGAAACTGACTTCCATAACAACCTACCTACATTTTTTAAAGTGGTAAAAAGAAATAATTTGTTAATAATTGAATGCACAATACAAGCAACAATGAAAGTCACATATTAAAACATCTAACTGGGTATTCTAAGACAATTTGGAAGACATTTGTTTAATAATTATCCAATTGCAGTTTTTCTTCTTTTTCTAAAATTAATAATGTATGCACTTGCTAATTTTTCAAAGAGCATTCATTTGTATTATTTACTTCAACATCAAAGTAGCATACCAGAGATGACTGGGTATATGCAGACTGTGTAGTTGATGTGGTACATGCATATGGTTTGAGTATGAAATGATACTCAACATGGTAGAGAACGTGTGAAATTGAACAAGAAGTGAATGTAGGACTAAACAGAAGCGTTGGCTGAAGTATATGGCTTACTGGCTGAGAAAAAACCTGGCTGAAGCTAAATGTCGTAGACTGAAAGGATATTGTCTCAGTATTGAGTAAAACCAACTACTGCCTTCGAAGCTGAAGTGTGGAGTAAGTTGTCAGCTAAAATGCTACAAACCAGTTGCAGCCAAGGCTAAGAGAATAGCTACTAATAGACTCAGGTAGTGAAAGTTAAGCACTTAAGTCTATGACGAAATGCAGCTATTGAACTGACACGAATTTTACAATACTTGGTTGAATTCTGAGTAGATTCTGTTTGAACAATGAAGCATTGAATATAATATGCAAGGAGAGGAGAATAGAAGCTGTAGGATGAATGGTAAGCAATAAATGCAGGACAACAAACACATGCGTAGTGGCAGATAGGCAGGCAGGAGCAACCTTGGAGTATGGTGATTTAGGTACAAACAAAATGACTGAATTCTAAAGCGGTGCAGAGTGGTCCTAAAGTAGAGTTGTTGCTGTAATAAAGGCTGAATTCTAAGGTTGTTATGAATCTTACTGTAGTGCGGAAGAAAAGGGTGACTGAATTTGTATACGGTTATATGTCCGTAAAGTGGACATTGCATCCATGTTAAATGCGGCATGAGAAGCACTCAATAGACCTTACTATTCATGTACATTGAACCAATTCATGAGGCAATTAAAAGGCAGTTGACTTTATCTTAATGTGCTGATGTGGCAAGCAATATTGCACTAATTTTAATGTCATTGTTTTTTAATAGCCATGATATACAATATGGTCATCTAACAAGCGCAGGTCCAACTGGACGTGCGTATATACTCGTATATATAAATGTAGTCTTGATAATAATGTTTAAATTAAAGTAATCCTATCAATATTAAACATAAACATTAAACTTAAGTATAAAACAAATATATGGTTATAAACAATAAATATATAAACATAAGGAAACTATAATGTAAATATAAGATATAAATATAAATATAAATTATACAAATACAAATATATGTTATAAATCAGAGGTTTGAAAGTTAAATTACAAACAGAAATAAAATTGAGAAGTTACGTAACAACAACTACATGGTTAATTAGAAACATAAGATAGTTCTAGTATAAATCATATGGAATGCAAGACAAAAATAAAATCTTTGACCAAACATATGATGTTTGCTGTACATAAGCAGGCCAGAAGAAACAAACAAAGAAAAAATTATATATTAACACATACGTTGTGGTGTAATACATATATGTAATGCAAAGGAGATAAATTATCCACATAATACAAAATATCTTTGTACACAAATACAAATATCAGAAACCATAATTATGTGTAAACTAATATGAAGACATATTAGCACAACATTTTGTCAATTCGATTGCAAGAAAATCTTTCAGCCAAAATAAGCAAATATCACTTCAATTTACAATAATTAAAACAAAAAATCTAATATGATCCAAACAAGTGAAGCTGAACCAGTTATAACCTATACTGTTCAAACCTATTTCTTATATATATAAACATCATCTTATTTTTAGTTCGTTCACATAACTTAGCAAACTTGAGAAGCTAACCTGAAAGAAAGAAAAAGAAAATATACATCATCTTTATTTACAAACACAATTTCATTCAACATCAAGGCAAAACAGATTTTCAGGAATTCAAATTCCATCTCTTCAACAATTATCCTCTGTTTCAACAGTAATTTTAGGTAAGTAAACGTATCATCTTCGAAATTTAAATCTTGATAATTAGTTCATGAAAATCTTATGTTTGTTATATATTGTAAATAAGTTGTTCTGTGATGTTTGCTGATTACTGGAAGCTCTGCTATGTGATGTTCTTCAATATTTTAAGTTTTTGAAAAAAGAAAAGTAAAGATAATTTATACTTCTTCATATAAAAACACTTAAACTTAGGAATTTAAATAAATTAATTTGTTTAAACTAAAATCAGGGCTTGGAATTCTGTTTTGAAGGTTAACTGTGAATATAGATACTGTAAATTCAAATTTACAGTAAAAAGGAATCAATATGCAAAAATTCGAACATTATAATTTGTTGATTTGATTATATATATTGAACAAGCATTCAAAAATAGGATTTTTAAAGCAAGAATGAAAACTTTTAGTTTAGAGATGTACGAGAAATTTACAGATGAACTAAAATTACATTTTTTACAAATTTCTGTTGATTTAACAAATCTTTGATGTTGAAATTTGTGGTGAAGTTAGCTTGATGGTTTTTGTTATCCCATTTTTTGGTCAAAACTGGAATATCAACAAATTGGTAAGGAATTATGGATATCAGGACTGGAGATAAGGCTACAATGGATATCGTCAAAATTTTGTTGAACTCCGATCGGGATGAAATTGATTGGAAATGATGATAAGGACTATGAAAGGCTATGTTTCGAATTTCAGGTTAATCGGAGTTCGTATGAAGGAAATATGATGGATTCAAGGTAGGAATAGTACGTAGTTCGAATCCATCAAAAAGGGGATAAATTGACGCTCGGTTCGAACCGATCAGGTTCGAACCCATCAGGATTCGAACCCATGAGGTTCGCATCGATGACGCTTCGAATCGATGGGAACTAGATGGGTTCGAAAGGAGTATCTTCAATGCAATGGACATGGATTTGAAGATGAAGATGGACTCGAAGAAGGAGATGGATTCGAAGTGGACATGGATTCGAAGAAGGAGATGGAGTCGAAGTAGGCATGGATTCGAAGAAGGAGATGGAGTCGAAGTAGACATGGATTCGAAGAAGGAGATGGATTCGAAGTGGACATGGATTCGAAGAAGGAGATGGATTCGAAGAGGACATGGATTCGAAGATGATGGATACGAAGCAAGGGACATGGATTCGAAGGACGAGGATTCGAAAGGGATGGATTCGAAGAGGATGGACTCGTAGGATATGGACTCGAAGGAGGCGGCTTCAGAAAGCATGGATTCGAAGAGCATGGGTTCGAAGGGTATGGATTCGAAGGAGTCGGCCCTATGGATTCGAAGGGGATGGTTTCGAAGTAGATGGTTTCGAAGCATGGGTTCGAACCATTCAGGACGCACGGATTCTTGAACTTGGATCGATCATATCTTCCAAACCGTTGATCCAAATGCAATGAAATTTTTACAGGAGCTTACATACATGTTGAAGAATGTTCACACCAAATTTCAGCTCAATTGGATGGATTCTTGATCGATTCGAACGTCACTTCGAATCGATCCCAAACTGGGCACGGATTCCGAGAACACGGGCCTGTGGGCCCCCCTCACGTGCCAAGCAGCCTCCCCAGGTTTTAGGCGGGATTTCAGCCTTCCACGCCTATAAATAGAGCCCCTGGTCATTCAGAAAAGGGGTCGGAAGATTTGGAGAGAAGAGGCATGCCCGGATGCTGCTAGAATCATTCCATAGCTTCATTACTGCTATTTTCTTCAGAATTTGGTCATTACAACTGCTGAAATCACTTGTAACCTTGAAGGATAATTAATAAAAAGAAAAAAAATTTGGAGTGGACGTAGGCCGGAGATAGCCGAACCACTATAAAACCTGTGTTTCTGTTCTTTACTTTTGGATTGTTGTCTATTATTTGCTAAGATTTGTTATTTGTGTTTGAATATCACTAATTTATATTCATACACTGGTGCTTTCGCGGTATTGGGTGTTTGTGACCAATTTTGGCGCAAACATTTTGGTGCTTTCACTGAGAACAACTAGCACCCGCTACATCGGATTTGAAGAGTTTGAGGAATTCGGATTTGGAAGACAATGACTAGGCAGAATAGCAGAAGGCTGAGGGCTGAGAGAAGCCAACAAGGAGGAAGTCAACAAGCATCCTCCGGAGGTGAGAAAGGACAGGCTTCGGTCTACATAACTCGGGATGAAATGGAAGCTATGGCCAATTCTTTGCAGGAGAGATTGTTGAAAAGTCAACAGGAAATGATGCAAACCTTCTTGGAACAAATGAGAGCTGCAGGGATGCAGAACTTAGGAACAGCTACAGCAACTGCGGATGTAGGACAAGGAGCTAGGGTTGTGGAACCCAATGAAGGACAGGATACGGAGCCAAAAGGCAATCAACAAGGGCTTGGGGGCAGGCCCACAGAATTCAATGCAGGAGAACCTTTGGGAGGGATTCAACAAGGTAGAGCTAACGTTGCTGCTAGTGAGCCACACGAGGAATATGTACCAGAGTTCCCTCGGGGGCATGGGGGGCAACCCCTACCAGACAATATAGGATTAGTAGAAATGATCAGGAAGACTGTGCGAGGTGGTTTGACAAACGGAGATATGGAAGGAGTGAATAGAAGTCCATTCGCTCGGGAGATAAGGATGGCTCAGAATCCACCTAAGTTCAAGCTACCTAGCGTGGAGGTATATGATGGTAAGACGGATCCAACAGATCACTTAATGAGGTACACCAGAGACATGGAGGTGCTGGGGGCATCAGAGGAAGTGATGGCCCGATGTTTCCCTTTGTATTTGAAGGACTTAGCTGCAATGTGGTTTAGGCAGCTGGAAGAAGGATCTATCAGGACTTGGAAGGAATTAGTGGAAAAGTTTCTGGGACAGTTTCGGGTTCACGTCAAGAGGCCGAAGAACGTGATGACTTTAACATCGGTGAAGCAAAGGATGGACGAATCGCTTAGAGCTTTTCTAACTCGATTCAGTGCGGCAGTCGCTTCGGTGGATCGGCCTGATCCATCAATGGTTTTAATGGCAGCAGTATCAGGAGTCAAGGAGAATTCGGATTTCAAGGTATCTCTGATACGAGATCCCCCGCAAAATCTCGACGAATTCTTTCATGAGGCAGAAAGGTTCCTTCGGCAAGAAGATGCAAGTACGGATTTAAAGTTGAAGAAGGCTAATGCAATCGAGGTTGGAGCGGTATCCGAAAATGGTTTGGATAAGGATAAAGGGAAAAGGAAGTTAGATGACGACTCTGGAAACGCTAGGAAGCGATGGAAGGATCCAAAGTTTTCCACATACACAGGATTGAACGAGACGCTGGAGCGGATATACCTGGAAACTCGGAATCGCCTTCCCTACCGAAGGCCGGCTAGGAGGGAACCAACAGAGCGGGAAAGGACATCAGGAAGGCACTGTCTCTTCCATGATCTGGATGGACACGATACCAACAGCTGCAGGCACCTAAAGGACATAATCGAGGAGCATGTAAGGAATGGACAGTTACAGCAATACGTTGGAACTCGGGATGCAACGGTGGAGCAGGAGCAACCACCGACCACTTCACGCCGTGATGATGGGAGGCCCAGGGATGATCGTCGATTGATCATCCATTGACCAGGACAATATGGAATAAGTAGCAAGTTACTAGCAGACGGTAAAGTCATTTACACATGTACGGGGACGGAGATAGCCCCTAGGCATGCTCTGAATGATGATAAACCAGGATGCTATGGTTTGTGAAATTTATTTCTTGCTTTTTAGATTGGACATTGCTTTTCTTTTTTTGGATTTGGTTTTGGAGCTTGGATTAAGCTCCTGGTTTTTCTTGCTTTTTTATTTGGATTTTCCTTTGGATGATTGTTTTTGGTTTTGGATGCTGGTTTGGATTTCTGGTTTTCTGATTTGGATTTGAATTTTGGATTTGGATTTGGATTTTGGATTTGAATTTCGAATTTGAATTTCGGATTTGGACTTTGGAATAAATTTTGGTTGGACTTTTATCTGGTTTTTGGTAAATGGTCGTCGGGTATGGATTATGCCTGGCAAGGGATGAGTCACTTTACCCAAACAAGGTAGATTGACTCATTCAGGTCGTCAAGTATAGACAATACTTGGCAAGGGTCCGGAGTGACCTGGATTCGGCCTAGGACTTAGGCCCTCTATTATCATTTATTATTTTCAGGTCGTCGAGTATGGACTATGCTCGGCAAGGGTCCGGAGAGATCAGGATTTGGCTTAGGACTTAGGCCATGGCATTTTACAGCGCCCAGGGACACTGGGCCAAGGTCGTCAAGTATGGATTGCGCTTGGCAAGAACCCGAAGAGGTTGGCTCAACGTCCAGGGACACTGGACCAAGGTCGTCAAGTATGGATTGCGCTTGGCAAGAACCCGGAGAGGTTAACTCAACGTCCAGGGACACTGGACCACGGTCGTCGGATGTGGATCACGCTTGAAAGGAACCCAGAGAGGTTATGGATTTGGATATCGACCCGGAGAGGTCCTGGCTCCGGTTATTGGCTATTGGATAAGGATGGATTGGAACTTGGTTGTCGAGTTCGAATGGATACGGAATTGGCTAAGGCTTTGGCTATTGGATATGGAATTGGACATCGACTCGAAGCAGTCAAGGACGATATACTCTGGCAATATGGCTGTGGACTTCGGATATTGGATTCGTAATTATTCAAAACACGCCTTGTTATCACAAGGCATGTTTTGGGGGGCAAAATGTTATCCCATTTTTTGGTCAAAACTGGAATATCAACAAATTGGCAAGGAATTATGGATATCAGGACTGGAGATAAGGCTACAATGGATATCGTCAAAATTTTGTTGAACCCCGATCGGGACGAAATTGATTGGAAATGATGATAAGGACTATGAAAGGCTATGTTTCGAATTTCAGGTTAATCGGAGTTCGTATGAAGGAAATATGATGGATTCAAGGTAGGAATAGTACGTAGTTCGAATCCATCAAAAAGGGGATAAAGTGACGCTCGGTTCGAACCGATCAGGTTCGAACCCATCAGGATTCGAACCCATGAGGTTCGCATCGATGACGCTTCGAATCGATGGGAACTAGATGGGTTCGAAAGGAGTAGCTTCAATGCAATGGACATGGATTCGAAGATGAAGATGGACTCGAAGAAGGAGATGGATTCGAAGTGGACATGGATTCGAAGAAGGAGATGGAGTCGAAGTAGGCATGGATTCGAAGAAGGAGATGGAGTCGAAGTAGACATGGATTCGAAGAAGGAGATGGATTCGAAGTGGACATGGATTCGAAGAAGGAGATGGATTCGAAGAGGACATGGATTCGAAGATGATGGATACGAAGCAAGGGACATGGATTCGAAGGACGAGGATTCGAAAAGGATGGATTCGAAGAGGATGGACTCGTAGGATATGGATCGAAGGAGGCGGCTTCAGAAAGCATGGATTCGAAGAGCATGGGTTCGAAGGGTATGGATTCGAAGGAGTCGGCCCTATGGATTCGAAGGGGATGGTTTCGAAGTAGATGGTTTCGAAGCATGGGTTCGAACCATTCAGGACGCACGGATTCTTGAACTTTGATCGATCATATCTTCCAAACCGTTGATCCAAATGCAATGAAATTTTTACAGGAGTTTACATACATGTTGAAGAATGTTCACACCAAATTTCAGCTCAATTGGATGGATTCTTGATCGATTCGAACGTCACTTCGAATCGATCCCAAACTGGGCACGGATTCCGAGAACACGGGCCTGTGGGCCCCCCTCACGTGCCAAGCAGCCTTCCTAGGTTTTAGGCGGGATTTCAGCCTTCCACGCCTATAAATAGAGCCCCTGGTCATTCAGAAAAGGGGTCGGAAGATTTGGAGAGAAGAGGCATGCCCGGATGCTGCTAGAATCATTCCATAGCTTCATTACTGCTATTTTCTTCAGAATTTGGTCATTACAACTGCTGAAATCACTTGTAACCTTGAAGGATAATTAATAAAAAGAAAAAAAATTTGGAGTGGACGTAGGCCGGAGATAGCCGAACCACTATAAAACCTGTGTTTCTGTTCTTTACTTTTGGATTGTTGTCTATTATTTGCTAAGATTTGTTATTTGTGTTTGAATATCACTAATTTATATTCATACACTGGTGCTTTCGCGGTATTGGGTGTTTGTGACCAATTTTGGCGCAAACAGTTTTCGAATCCAGGAAAAATGTTTAAAAAAATTTCTAATGTAAGAATTTTTGGGAAGAAATGAAAATAAGGTTTTGGGTTCAAGTTTTCTGTAACGCCCCGGAGATTTTCGACTTCCGAAAATTCAACATCGATACTCACTTTATCGACTGCCGAGAAATCGAAGGCCAAAAACCCGAAATGTTATGGTTTTTTTTAGAAAAGAAAAAGTAGAAAAGAAGAGAAGAAAAGAAGATAATAGAGGGAAGAGAAAACAGAAAATAGAAATTTTTTGAATAGAAGAAAAAGAGAATAGTGAACATAGAACAGAACAGAAAACAACAGAACAACATCAGAATCTCACAATTCGCAGCGGAACAACATATAATAATAAATGAATAATCTTTAAACAAAGAACTATATCAGTTGTTACATTTTATACATTTCATTTCATTACATCATATCATCAGAGTATACAACATCAAACAAACAGCGGAAAAAGAAATACTATATAACTAGTAATACGTCATGCCATCCAGCTTGCCTCCAGCAACTCCAGAATATCCAGAATATCCTGATAAACCTAACTCTTGACTGCCCGTGTGAAAATTGGTGGGCACCCAGAGTTTAGGAAGGAAAACAATAAACTCCAAGTCAGTCATGTGACTGGTGTGAGAACCCAAAACAGTTTATTTATCTTTGAAAACAAAATAGAGGAATATTTTTAAAGTCAATTCGCAATGCTTTTAAAAATGAGACTACCATAAGGCCTCCCGCACACACACACAATGCAAACGCAGAATCGGAGGAGATTTCTCCTTATGATAGTCAAAGATGCTTGATACGCATTTAAAAGAACATTTCATATTATTATTAGTGTATAGTGTAGGAAAAATTCATTTCGAAAGTAGAATATAAATCTTAGCCAACATACGACCATTATCGTATGCCTACTATAGCTACCATCCAAACAGTGGGGCGCCACCATAAGTGAATGATAGGTTCTACGACTAATACCGTACAAGTTACGTATTGTTTCTTTGGATTTCCAACGAATGATCAGGCTAAGGAACTTCCCATTGCCACATGAGAATGCCTCTGGATGGACATCCCCGAGAACCAAACCGGATCTCTACCAACACAAGGCTGGGTTACCCCTAACTGAGTAACAACTGACCGAATATGCCATCCCCCGGTCCTTTGGGACCTTTTCAACCGAGCGCTCGCAATCAATTCACACAATCATAACAAAGTGTTTTCAACATGAGTAAGTATCTGGGCTCCATACCATGATACCACCCTTTTCCAGAAGGAAATGCACACATCCTAAAGGGCGCTACCCCTCATAACCTTGCTGCTTCTTTCCTGTTTTGACCATTCACGGGGTGTGAGGCTCGACGAAGTCACGTCCACAAAAACATACTTTATACAAAAGCCATGCTTTGGGTCAACAAATGATCATAGAAATGATCACCAGGATAGACGATCAAACAAATGATCCTATCACAAATAATCAACACAATGATCATTTCACAGCTACACTCAGCATGTCACATTACCAAATTGGGAATATATCGCTGATAACATTCAACTACATAACCTCTGAGCTCGTACATCTCAGAGAAGGGTGTTAAGCTAAAAGAATAAATTCTCCGCCACCAACAGAAATATATTTGAAAGAAATCGGCTTTATATCTCAACTTGTAATGTCAGACATACAATCCATACAAGTCTGTTCCGGGCTCGAACAAAACCGAAGGCACTTACAAAGAAGTCCTTGCAATCCGGATATTCACAATCCTGATCGGATTTCCCATCACTTAGGGAGTCTCTATACCGTTGCAACTCAGTGCAGAGACAATCGAAAGGCCATCCTATCGCTCTTGCAAATACCGGGTCTTCAACACCGATCTTCAAATGCAATTCACAACGACGTATCACATATTCGGAATGGGTTATACGACCCCATGGTCCTTTTCCGGTTAATGTTAACCCGAATAGTGAGCGCTTATTCAAAAATAAGTGTGGCATTCAAATTCAAACAAATCACATCAAATACCCATTCAAAGGGAAATATTGATAGTCGGTTATTGAACTATCAATGGATATGCACAACATCACCAGATTCCAAATAATTTTCCAAATTATTTATTTTCCAAAAATATCTTTACTAGATATATAATTTCACACTTCAAAAATAAATCAATATTTATTTTTAGACAAATTCCACTTTCTTTTATAAATTCCTTAGTGAAATTATATTCCAAATATCCATGCATATACGATTTCAATTTATCATTTCAATTTATCTTCAAAAAGATAAATTCTCAAAATATTCACTTTATATTGGAAAAACATTTCCATACTTATTAAATAAGTAATTCACGAATTTTATTTATTTTCAACACTTAGAAAATATTCAATATACTTAAATCGAGATTAAGTATATATTTCATTCTTTAAGGAAATCATTCTCTTAACATATTTATTTGGGCCAAAACGAATGTTGCGTAAAACATCGTTACGACAACCCAAAATCACTAGTATAGGGATTCGAAATTAAAATAGATATATAAATCCCAATACTATACAAAACATTTCCTTTCGGAAATTATTTACTATAACAACAGTGTTATAGTCCACCATTTCCTTTTATTTCTCGAAAACGTCTATTTCAACAATAAATGTTGAAATCTATGGTTTCGAATCTCAACACATTTTAAAACATCGTTAGATCGTTTTAATTCTGTTTAAACAATCACATTCAAAACAATTTCTTCAACATATTATTCACTATTCAAAAACGTGAATATACTATGTTAACAAATTTCATCCTTTTATTCATTTTATTTCAAGGATTATTCACAGTCAAAAACATATGCACAATACCAATTTCGCTCCAGTACGAAATTATCGCGGTATATGGGATTTAAATATTATCCGCTTAATAGACGGCGCAATAGGGTCTCATCCTCTAAACAAAAAAATGCGGGAAATCAACAACTTCAATATATACATATGCCAATATATATATATTGCTATTATATATAATACCAATTTCACTGTTTATGAAATATTCGCGGTATATGTTTTTAATAAATAACATCCGCTTACTAACGGCGTATAATGTCTATTTTAACAATCAATAGATAACAATCATCATTCAAACATGCATTCAAATATTTTAAATCTAACTATCTAAAATAAAATCGAAACTGATTCAATTGAGTGAGAAGTTCTCACCTTGATTTTAAATTCCGTTTTAGCGATTTATTTCGAATAAAATTAAACGGATGTTTAATTTTACCCAAAATTCTCACTAACTCCAAACGACTCCAATCCAATTTCATCGCGTAGTGCTCGTCCATACGATTCCAACGCAACTGGTTTCGCGCGTTTTCGACCTCGTATGAAAAAGTTATGATTTTTATAAGTTTGTACACGATTTAAATAAACTATTTTCAACATAATTATAATTTTTATAACCTACTCTAAACCATAGCCACTGGATCCAACGTGCTTGCATCAGGGCCCTTGAATGCAACTCCCCCCAACCTTTCTTCTTCACGTGTGCATCTCCTGAAGAAGCCGAACCCATGAATCAAATTTAGGTTTTGATTTTTCACCTTCCATGTTGAACTTGAACTCGATCAACTTGCTCCATGTCGAAGCCCTCACCACAAGCTACACTCGGCCCCAAGAAGAGCAAGCTCGGCCACCTGATGAGCTTTGAATTTCGTGCACAACTCAGCACGGTCGGCCCCACTTTGCTCCCCCCACGTCGCTCCAAACACGATCTCCACCGTTCACATCGAAGCTCTCGTTGTGATCTTCATCTTTGTAGTTGAATGTTTTTGACGAATGTTGACGGATTGGAAGTAATTAAGGGGGAAAGGATATTAATTTCTGGCCGTTCATGTATGTGGAGGCGGCTGCAGTTTTAGAAATTAGGGTTTTCTTTTTATTTTTTGATTTTTTTTGATTTTTAAGGTGTATTTATAGAGAAATTTTCGAACACTATTCATCCGGAAATTCCGAACTCCGATTTACGCGTCGTAACCAGCGTTTCTAGGGTTTACCCCGCGTTCTGGACACAATGGAATAGGTTTCGAAAGCTAATTCGGACATCTGTGCGAGTTATGGCTATAAACGTTCAATTTAAATTAAATCGATTTAAGCGATTTTCTAGGCGTTTTAATTTGTACCGGACAAACGGTAAATCCAATTGACTTGAAATTTGAAACCTTACAATAATATCACATTACGGATCCGATGAAACTTGTTTCGTCGAAATCCGATACTTTTTGAAAAATGGCTATTTTAACTCGCCAAATTAATATTAAAAATAATTCGATGCGTTTCGAGCTGCCACGATCAAACGATAACTCCGATTGACACGAAAATTGAAATCCGGTAATAACTAACTATTACGGATCCAATGGAACTGGTTTCGTTCAATTCTGAGACTGTTCAAAAATTGACGATTTTCACTAGTCGATTTTAATATTAAAATATTCAATTTTCACAAATTAACTTTTAATTCGATTTTAAAAGTTCTAAAATATCATTCTAACTCCAATATGATAAAATAAAATTTTACAAATCATTTTCAATCATATTTAACTCAGTTTTCAATTATTTCCATAATTTAACATATTAAATTACCGATTTAATAATCAAATTAAATCCAATAATTCAAATAAAAATTTATTTGACTTAAAAATTCACCTATTCATATTTAAAATTAATTAAATATTCAAATTTTAATTTAATAAAAATTCTGGGTCGTTACATTTTCTATAGTCTGCATATTCGTTGATTTCTAAGCCTTGGATCGACCGAGTTACACGAGATTTTAGGAGATGGTGGAGGAAGATGACAGCGAGTTATGGCCGGAATCGTATCGCCACTGGTGGTCGACGTTGGGTGGTCGTGGCGGTTTTCTGTTGGTACGTTCGAGTTACAGTTCGATCAAACGAGTATATTTTTTATTTCGAATATATCGCGTCGAATTGCGATTTTCATTCGAGTGTGAGGTCGTTTTATGGTTTAGAGGAGGCGTCGTGGCTCGCCGGAGTGACGGCGAACTGCCGTGCACGTGCACGACACCGATGGGGTCAGCAGCTTCATGTGTTCATTCGACTCGAGTGATACTCGAGTGTGATGGAGGTTTTCTTCGAGACAAACAGTAGGTGCTGAGTTGCTTTCGTGTATTACTGCTGTTGTATATTAAAACTTAACTAAAAAAAGAGAGGAAGAGTAGAAGAAGAAGGAAGTAGGAGGAGAAGAAGAGAGAAGGAACGTGGGAAAAGGTTAGGGAGACTCGGGTTTTAACTTGAGTAAGCGTAAGTTTGCCTCGGGTTCCCTTTTTTTAGGGGTTAAGCCCAAAAATTTTTCAAGTTATTTTGTTATGCAAAGTTTAGTATTAATTAAATAAGTAATATTGTCAAGTTTTAAGCTAAGATTTGGTTTAAAATTTATTAAGAAAGGTTTGCTAATGTAAGATGATTAATTAATTTAAGTATTAGTTAATTAAGAATGTAATAAATTTATAATGGCGATTAAATAAATAATTTAGGATTAAGTAAATTTGTAATTAAAGATTGATATTATTAATCTTGTGTTTAATCAATTTGAACTTAAGAATTTAATTAACTACTTAAAGTTAAATAAATAAATAGTAGTTAACTAATTGAGTAATTAAGTAAGGATTAAATGATTAATTAATTGGTAATTAATGATTAATTAAGTAATTAGTGATTAATAAATGGTAATTAAGTTTTATTATTCAATAATTAAGGTTATTAATTAATAATTAAGAATTAATTAATTAAGTGAGTAATTAAGAAGAGATTAATAAATTTAATAAGTTGATTATCTAGTAATTAGCTAAGCAGTATAGAATGGTTTATTCTTAAGTAATAAATTAAGTTTAAATTAATCAAGCTATTTTGATATGAATTGATAATTCTTGACTCTAATATCTGTTGGATGATATTTTGTGATATATTCTGGATATGTCTGTGATGACTGTGTATGATTAATCTGTGATAAATGTTATGTGAATTCAAAGTATTGAATTTAAATTGTTTAAACTATTTAAACAACTTGGCCTCTAAAATGGCGTTTGGATTTCGATGAGACCAGGATTGGGTGTCAATTTGATATTCCGAAAACCACATCGATCCAAATTAAACGATAGGTCGTGGCATCTCAAGTGAAGGTCGAGATGGCGTTTCAGAATGCAAGGGTTATCGTCATTAACTCTGAGGGTGATTCCAAAACGAGTGTAACGAGATAATGCCTTCGGTTTCGTTCGTACTCGGAACGAACTTGTATGGATTGAATGCTTTCAGCACAGCGTCAGGCGGACGATGAGCATTCTAAGAGATATGTTCTAAAGGTAATCGCAGCCTCAAGCCTCATCAACCGGGAATGGCTAAAACAGGGGATGCGCAGCAAGGTTAGGTGGGTCATGCCCAAGCAGGACGAGATATACCCCTATCTAGATGTCCCTTTTTATTCGGCTGTGTAGGCAGTTGGATCTGCAGCCAGCTGCGGGGTTATCTTGTTCGGGACTATTCAGTAAGGAATGGTTCCGGCCTTGTGTTGCAGGGGATTTAGGGTGGATCCTCAGTACGGTGATCTAGGCCCCGTACTGTGACGGGAGGTACCCCAGTATCCCTGCCGTTGTATGGAATCCAATTTCCAATAAGAGCCGTACGTTTTGATTGTGCCTAACTATGTTGGAATGTAAGATGTAAGCATTTCAGCATTGTATTTTACTTGAAAACCCTAGACACTATTATAACATCACTGGATTTCCTATAAAATGTTTTGGTTAGCGTAAGGTAAAAACTTACCCGTGTTTATGTGTGGGGAATCTTACGTGATACCTTTATTTTCAAATGGTTTTCAAAGTTAAACAATTTTAACCCGTTTACTCACACCAGACCCATGTCTGACCCGGAGTTTATATTTTGTTTTTCATAAACTCTTGGGTACTCAAATTTTTTATGAGTAGCCAAGTGATAGGTTTTGGGATTGTTGAGTTCTGGAGAAGCTTGGAGCAGGAATTCCAGACGTATCTACATATCTATCTAGTTCCGCCGTGTAGTTCATGTATGTTGTATTTTGGATGTATGTATTGACAGATATGTGTATGACTGTCATGTGTATGATATTGTATAACTCTGATATATGTAAAAACTATGTAATAGTTATGTGATGTATTATATTTGTTCCATTCCGCTGTGAGATTCTGATGTTGTTATTCTTTCTTTCTATCTTTTCTATTTCCGTCTCTTTCTTTTCTTATTGATGATACGTCTTTCTAGGGTTAGAAAGGCGGGTCGTCAAAGAAAAGGAGATGAGAAACTTTGTATGTGAAAAAAAATAGATGGTGGCTAGGTTTTAGTAAATGCACGTCCAAAAGAAAGAAACGGCAAGAAATAAAGAGGCTAGGCAATAAAAGGCAGGAGTTTGAATGGTTTGGAAAATAAAAAGGCAACAAATATCTTGCTGTATTTATTAATTTTTTTCCCTTTGTTTGCATGCAATGAAAAGAGGAGTTTGAGGAACAATATGTACGTGAATTATGAGAAGAATTCACGGCTATGAACGTGGGAAGTAATTGGCTATGCAAATGGAAAGGCAAGGGAAAAGAAAAAGGCAACAAATAAACAAAACAAGTAACCTATATCTCTTGAAATTTCTAAGCTATTATTAAAAATAAAATCATCCAAAAATCAAATAAATATATTTAAAGTTTACACAAACAAAATAGAAAATAAAAATTAGAGAAACAAATATAGGGAAATAAAATTTAGAAAGTCATTGCGTGTAAACACTGTATTTTATCTAATTTAAAAAGTATAAGTTTAAATCCCCAATAAATCCACATATTTGATTTCTCAATTTTGTTATTGAATCAACTATTAACTTATCCTTTTATGGGTAATATTAATATTGGTTTATATACTAATACACTAATACTTTCTAATTCATCAAAATTTCAATTTACATAGCAATTAATTTCATTTACCTAAAATAATCCATTTTATTATAGATTACATTCCAATTAAATAAAAATTGCTTCCAATAATTTGATTTGGTTTAATTGCCATCTTTATACTAGGTCCATTATTACCCTATATACCTATATTCCATTACACTAGTCTACTCCAATTTTCATCTTAAATTTATATTAAATGTTACATTTCTAAATGTGAAATCTTGTCAATTGTACACATTAATTAAGGTTTAAAACCAATTAATTAATTTAACTTATTTCCATTCTTTTTACCAATTTATTAATTTATAAATAAATTTACGTTTCTATTTAATTCATACATTCACACCTGCCGTTACTGCATTAATTCTCATTAATGACATTAAAGATTTCCTATTTATTTTATAGACTAAATAGGCAACTTATAATAGCTGTTACCATTACTCTTAATTTACACTTAAGTTTATTATATTCAACTACTTATTATAATTACCTACCTAATATTGAATTCATTCAATTACTATTAATTATACTAATTCATTTATTTATACACCACTTACCCTTATTTACTTATATTCAAATTTATACTCAAATATAACTGTTACAACTAAATTAATAGGCCAAATAAATAGTAACTTACAACCGTTACTATTACTTTAAGTCACATTAATGAATTCAATATTGTTTACAAATCAAATGTTACCATCACTTAGTTAACACTGATTTACTTCAACTTATATTAATCATATTTTATCTCATTAATGACTCAACATTCACACTTGTGATTTCATTGTTCACAACAATGTTACCATTCTTATATACCCAATCTTTATTCAAGAGTCATTTATTTCATATTGAAACGACCCAGAATTTTTATTAATTAAAATTTGAATATTTAATTAATTTTAAATATTAATAAGTGAAATTTATAAGTCGAATAAATTTTATTTCGAAAAATTGGATTTAATTGGATAATTAAATCGATAATTTAATAGTTGAAATTCCAGAAATAATTGAATATTGGGTTAAATATGATTGAAAATGATTTGTAAAATTTTATTTTATCATATTGAAGTTAGAATGATATTATAGAACTTTTAAAATTGAATTAAGAGTTTATTTGTGAAAATTGAATATTTTAATATTTAATTATCGATTGAAAAATAGCCAATTTTCGAACAGTCTCAGAATTGGACGAAACCAGTTTCATTGGATCCGTAATAATTTGTTATTATAGAATTTCAATTTTCGTAGCAATCGGAGTTGTCGTTTGATCGTGGCAGCACGAAACACATCGAAATTGTTTTAATATTAATTTGGCGAGTTAAAATAGCCATTTTTCAAACAGTCTCGGATTTCGACGAAACTAGTTTCATCGGATCCGTAATGTAATATTATTGTATGGTTTCAAATTTCGTGTCAATCGGATTTATCGTTTGTCCGGTGCAAGCTAAAACGCCTAGAAAATCGTTTAATCGGTTTAATTTTAAATCGATCGTTTGTTGCCATATCTCGCACAGATGACCGAATTAGCTCCCGAAACATGTTCCATTGCGTTCAGAACGTGGGGTAAATCTTAAAAACGCTAACCGGCATGCTTCGTTTGGAGTTCGGAAAATTCGGGATGAATAGTGTCGCGTATTTTTCTATAAAAGCCCCTCCCCTCTTCATAAATTTGCAAACCCTCTCAACCTCAAACCCTAGCCGCCACTTTGGGTTTAATGGCCAGAAATGCATCTCGTTCTTTCACAAATATTTCACAATCCATCAACAATTACAAAAAACATTCAACTAGAAAGTTGTTAAGCTCGTCGAGAGCTTCGATTTCAACGGCTATGATCGCAAATTTCGTCACGGATCGTCGGCAAATCTCGCACAAAGGTGCTGCGTTCAAGGGGCTGGATCTCATGCAGGGGGTGGCCGAGCTTCACTAGATGGTGGCTGGAGGTGGAGCTTTGAATGGTGGTTCGTATGGTGATGGTTTGATGAACTTTCGATGCTCGTGGAGGCCGTGGTTCTAAACCCTAGTTCGGCCTTGGTGGGTTCTAGGTTGCGTGATCAACCTGTAGAAGCAAACGTGAGAAAGGGGAAGAAACATATGTGCGGCCTGATGTTGCAGGGTTTAGATCCAAGGGCTGTGATTTGGCTTGGGTATAAAAATTAAATTTTGTTGTAAATTTATGAATATAAATTTGTGTAAACTTCAAAAATTCATATCTTTTTCATACGAGGTCGAAAACGCGCGAAACCAGTTGCGTTGGAATCGTATGTACGAGCACTACGCGATGCAAATGGATTGGAGTCGTTTGGAGTTAGTGAAAATTTTGGGTAAAATTAAACGTCCGTTTAATTTTATTCGAAATAAATCGCTAAAACGAAATTGAAATCAAGGTGAGAACTTCTCACTCAATCGAATCGGTTTCGATTTTATTTTAAATAGTTATATTTAAATATTTGAATGCATGTTTGAATGATGATTGTTATCTATTGATTGTTAAAATAGACATTATGCGCCGTTAGTAAGCGGATGTTATTTATTAAAAACATATACCGCGAATATTTCATAAACAGTGAAATTGGTATTATATATAATAGCAATATATATATATATATATTGGCATATGTATATATTGCAGTTGTTGATTTCCCGCATTGTATAGCGGATGAGACCCTATTGCGCCGTCTATTAAGCGGATAATATTATAAATCTCATATACCGCGATAATTCCGTACTGGAACAGAATTAGTATTGTGCTAACATCTTTGGATGCAGGGAAACAGGTTGGAGGGATCCAACTGGATTCCTCAACTGTATCGATTTATTTACAGATATTTTGATATTTGTTGATTATCATATCGATATATGATATTTGGATGTCGTGATTGACTATTTGGTGCCGTTGCATCATCGGATCCATTTTTGAAGTTTTAACATAATGATTTTTAGTTTTTAAAGGAATTTTTAAAGTGATTTTTGAAAGTATACGTTTTATTAAATTTGAATTGTTAAAATAAATAAACGTTAAAATTTTAATGTTATATAAGTATGATTTTATGAAATGTAAGTGAAAAGTGATTTTTGAAATAAATAGTTAATAAATTTATAAAATGGTTTAATTGGGAATTTTGAATTATTATAAACGGTTTATATAAAAGATTTATAAAATGGATATTTATAAATTAAAAATATTGGAATTATAAAACGAGTTTTTTATAAGTAATAAAGTGAAATAAAAATGGATTTCATAAGTGAATTGAAATTATAGATTTATAAATTGTGAAGTTAGAAAATGGATAGATTTTGTAAAATATAAGATTTATAAGTAATCAACTTATAAATCGGATTTTGGCATTTAAAATGAGATATAAAAAGGATTTTTATAAATAGAAGTTTATAAAAATATAAATGGAGTTTATAAACGTTGTTTATAAATCCGAAATAAATTGAATTTGATAGGTTGGATATAGGAATATATGAAAGGAATTATATTCACGATTTTGGACAGTGAATATATTATTAAATGAAATGGATATGTTTTGGGGAAGGAATATTATGAAATGAAGTTAATGATTTTAAAGACGTTTTAAAATGCATTAAGTATCGAATACATAGATTTCAACATTCATTGTTGAAATAGACGTTTCGAGAAATAGAAGGAAATGGTGGACTATAACACTGTTGTTATAGTAAATGGTTTCCGAAAGGAAATGTTTTGTATAGTATTGGGATTTATATATCTATTTAAACTTTGAATCCCTATACTTGTGATTTTGGGTCGTCGTAACGATGTTTTACGTAACATTCGTTTTGGCCCAAACAAATGTGTTTAAGTGAATGTTTTCCTTAAAGAATGAAATATATACTTAATTTTCGATTTAAGTATATTGAATGTTTTCCAAGTGTTGAGATTGAATGGATTTGTGAATTACTTATGAATAAATAAGTATGGGAATGTTTTTCCAATGTGAAATGAAATGTTTTGAGAATTTATCTTTTTGAAGATAAATTGAAAATGAATAATTGAAATCGTATATTCATAAATATTTTGGAATGTAAATTCACTATGGAATTTATAAATGAAAAGGGGAATTTATTTAAAAATAAATGTTGATTTATTTTTAAAGTGTGGAAAATATATATCTAGTAAAGATATTTTGGAAAGTAAATAATTTGGGAAATTATTTGGATTTGGTGATGTTGAACACGCCTATTGGTAGTTAAATATCTGACTATCAATATTTACCTTTAAATAGGTATTTGTTGAGATTTGTTTGAATTTGAATGCCACACTCATTTTTAAATAAGCGCTCACTATTCGGGTTAGCCGGGAAAGGACCTTGGGGTCGTATAACCCATTCTGAATATGTGATACGTCGAAATGGATTGCATTCGATGACCGGTGTTTAAGGCCGGATGTTTGTGAAAACGGAAGGATTACCGTCGAGTTACTCTACATCGGCTGATCTCCGATATAGAGGTTTTATCACCGTTAGTGACGGGAAGTCCGGTCGTGATTAGTGAATATCCGGATTGCAAGGACTTCTTTGTAAGTGCCTTCGGTTCTGTTCGATCCCGGAACAGACTTGTATGATTGTATGTCCGACATTACAAATTGAGATATAAAGCTGATTTCTTTCAAATATATTTCTGTTGGTGGCGGAGAATTTATTCTCTTAGCTTAACACCCTTCTCTGAGACGTACGAGCTCAGAGGTTATATAGTTGAAGGTTATTAGTGATATGCTCCCAATTTGGTAGTGTGGCATGCTGAGTGTTGCTGTGAAATGATCATTGTGTTGATCATTTGTGATAGGATCATTTATTTGATCATTTATCTTGGTGATCATTTCTATGATCATTTGTTGACCCAAAGCACGCCTTTTGTATAATGTGTGGCTTGTGGACGAGGCTTCGTCGGACCTCACACCCCGAAAATGGTCAAAACAGGAAGGATGCAGCAAGGTTATTAGGGGTAGCGCCCTTTAGTGTATGTCATTCCTTCTGGATAGAGGTGGTATCATGGTATGGAGCCCAGATATTTAACCTATGTTGTTGCTGCATATTTTGTGGTTGTTGAAAATCGAGAATCCTCGGAAAGATCGGTTACGATCGGGGGATGACATATTCGTGTTCGTAGTTACCCAGTTAGGGGTAACCCGGCCTTGTGCTGGCAGAGATCCGGTTTGGTTCTCGGGAACGTCCTTCCAGAGGCGTTCTCATGTGGCAATGGGAAGTTCCTTGGCCTGACCATTTGTTGGAAATCCAAAGAAACAATACGATCTTGTACGGTTTTAGTTGTATAACCTGCTATGGAATGTGGCGGTAACCTGCTATTGAACATAGTAGCTATAGTAGGCATACGATAATGGTCGTATGTTGGCTAAGATTTATATTCTACTTTCGAATTGTTTTATACACTATGCACTAGTAATAATATCAAATGTTCTTTTTAATGCGTATCAAGCATCTTTGACTATCATAAGGAGAAATCTCCTCCGATTCTGCGTTTGCATTGTGTGTGTGTGCGAGAGGCCTTATGGTAGTCTCATTTTTAAAAGCATTGCGAATTGACTTTAAAATATTCCTCTATTTTGATTTTTAAGATGAACTGTTTTGACTTCTCACACCAGTCACATGACTGACTCGGTGTTTATTGTTTTCCTTCCTAAACTCTGGGTGCCCACCAATTTCCACACGGGCAGTCAAGAGTTAAGGTTTATTCAGGATATTCAGGAGTTGCTGGAGGCAAGATGGATAGCATGGCATATTACTAGTATATAGTATTTCTTTTCCGCTGTTGATGTTGTTTGTTGTTGTACACTCTGATGATGTAATGTAATGTAATAACTGATATAGTTCTTTGTTTAAAGAATATTCATTTATTTATTATATGTTATTCCGCTGCGAATTGTGAGATTCTGATGTTGTTCTGTTATTATGTTCCGTTCTTTTCTCTTTAGTTTCTATCTTTTTCTCTCTTCTTCTACCTTTTTCTTTTTCTTTAACCCTAATGGAATGGTTTTTCGGCAACGAAAAATCGCAATCGTTACACATATTATTCCTTTTATAAATTTAAATGTCTGCATTAGTTTTCTTACATTAATTTATAGCCAAGTATACCAATTTTCATTACTTCACTAAATTGTAATTTCATTTCAATTGTTACTAGTTAGTTCTAACTACCATCGTTTAATTTTAAATTAATAAGGTTTTTTTCATAATAAATTACCAAAACCTATTAACTTAAAAAATTAAATTATTGAGAATTTTACGGGTCGTTACACTCTCCCCTACTCAACTTTTCGTACCCGAAAAGGAAAAGAAGGGAAAATAAAGAATTGAGTAATCAATATGTCTTATTCAAAATACTAACTTTATAAACAAATAAATTTACAAAGTTAATTAATTTGAATAAAATATACCGATTTATTTATAAATTCCTCTTACACCATTTTATATCGTAAGTTATTCAATCAACCTTTTCTTCCACTTACCTCAATTAATCCTTTTTACAACAAAAATTTAAGTGTATAACATTTATTATAAACACTCAAATTTTATTCATAAAAATCCCTTTTATATTGTATATTATCCAATTACATTGTTAACTTCTAATAATTAAGGCAAGTTATATTGGAATGTAATAGAATATTATACAAACAAAATTTTCAAATTCAATTATCTCAAGCTTAAATAATTATTCAAAATTTTGGTTTCATTGTATATTTGACATTATCCTTTAAGACAAAGTTTAAGAATTAGATTTTCGATTAACTTCAAACGATTTTAGAGATAAATAATTATATACAAGATATATCAAATCAAATTTTAAGTCATATATCACATATATTATAAATCAAGTCATATTTTGGAAATCTAAATCAACTTAATTCTCCAAAGCAAGACTGTAGCAAAACTACAGAATGTTCTCTCCACTTCAGGACTCGAAAATGAATGTCGATGATGCTGCAGTCATCATCGAAATTATTTTCCAGCGATAAACAAAAGAGCACTGATTTACAAATTAAAAATCCTTTGAAATAGTTTCTACTTGAAATACTTTAAATAATACACCCATTAAACCTTTAAACACAAAGTATGAAACTGTCGAAAATTAAATTCTTAGTTCCTTGTTTTAAATTCATTTAAATTTCCAATTTATAACCATGTTTTATAGTTCAATCATTTATATATGAAACAAAAGCTAATGGTTACAAGCTATATATATACAGAGTAAAATATTATTTCCAAACATCCAATTCAATTAACTATCAAATTTTAGAAAATTATACTTGTGTATACTATAATTATACAAAATTTATTTCATTTACTAAATTTGAAAACTATATTGTGTCGGATTTCTCTGTTCAAGTGTTTTGGAGATTCTATCGATAACGTTGATCAGATGAATCGATCGAAAACTCAAATCAACATAAACAACTCAAACAACATAATATATAAAACACTTTAAATATAGATTTACAAATACACTATACAGGAATAGATTTTTTTTCAAAGCAAGGATAGAGATTAAAATTTGATTATCCTCAAATCAAAGAAAGGATAAGTTGGAACAAAAGATACGATGATTAACTAACTGAATAAGGATATGGATAAGCTTACATAAATCGCGAGCAACCTTAACCGAGTCAACCGTAACTCCAAGAATTAGATCGATGTGGAGTTCTAAGGCGACTCTACATTCGATCTCAAGAGATAGAATTCATGATAACAAGAGATACTAGCATCTAAACCAAGGATTTAGAAATCTCCAGTGAATCAATGCCTATTGTAAAGGAGTTTCACCCCCTTTACAAGCCATTCGAAATGGAGTTAAGGGATACTCCAAAATCAAAATAAGACGAATAGTGAGGGACAAGAATGGATTTCGAAACCGAGGGAACGTTCCAAAATTCAAAGGAAACAGAGCCAAAGAGGAAGAGATTCACACTCGAATGAAAGCGATTATGTAAATAAATTTACCATATATGCTAAGTTTTGCCTAGAGCTAAAGCTCGGATACCTACTGTAATGACCCGATATTTTCAACCATTCGCATCCGCACATATCGGACTAGAATTGCTCAAAATACCAAATTGTTAATTTAAATTTGGAAAAACACAGAATATACAGTAAATAAAAGAATCACAGACCACAGACACAGAGTAATAAAATGCAGCGAAAGTAAAGAAATAGTAGTTCATGAAGCTACTATACATGTACATCAGAGTTAGACAAGATACAACAGAAATAACAAGATGATAATCAAGTACAAAGATGAATACAACACTGGAATCAACTGGATAATCGAGAGTGAAATAAATGGCTGGATCTTCAAGCAAAGCTCCAACTTCGAAGGTGAGTGTCTAATGCCGTATCACTCGGTCTGACCCGAGCGTAAAGAAAAACACAAAACACTGAGTCAGGACATACATACTTATACAATGTAAACCAACTCAAGTGAACTGTAATATAAGGTACAAGTAACTTAAAGGATGCTTGGGACTGCCTATCCTTTAAGGATCCGTTAAAATATTTACTATGTCGTAATATTTCACTGTTATAATAATGTCTATAGTAAAATAAACTTACTTTTAAATAGCGTTAAGGGGTTACCCATATAACCCTCAACACATAATAGTCCCAGTAGTCCATCTAGTATCATAGTCCCTCCTGATTGGGAAGCCACCAAAAAATACTCCACGGGCTACGGGAGAAAACCAAACTCGTACAAGGCCCTTTAGGGTAGGTGACACGGCACAACAAGGCAATGCCAGGGTAGATATACCAATTACGCATACAGGCTGGTGGTAACGCGTAGCAGCTACTACCGTCCACCTCAAGCCACATCCCTAAATCAAAAATCAAAAGTGGCCACCAAATCAATCTCAAAGTCATAATATAATATCGAAGGAGCGTGTCCTATAAGAGGGGCTACCTCCTTGGCCCGAGATCGCTCCTGTTTTAGCTACCTTATGCCAACTCACGGAGTCGGGTCCACGTATATTCCTCAAAGGAACGCCGCCACCGTCCTACTTCATTCTGGAATCTTCACCGCGTACACAGTTGTTAAAGTGGTTTTCGAAGTTGGCAGGGAGTATGACAACATTCTATCCCGATCTCTTTAACAACCATACGTTATTATTACCTATGGATATTTACTTAAAAATCATTTATATTCCAAACCATTGAAAATTAAATACTATTACTTTCCAAAATAATATCCATTCTCAAAATGGTAACATTTCCAAATCCATACTTCTTAATATCCATTTCAACACTAAATATTATATTATTTCATTTCAAAAAAAATCAATGTATCATTTCCATTTCAAACTCAAATTAATAATATATATATCATTTAACTAAAACTCAAATTTCCAAATCTCTGAATATTTCGTTCAATTTACTAAACTTGAAGTATTCCTTTAAATCCTCTTAACCCAAACCACTTTACAAGGTCATATTCTTAAATCTTCCATTTCCAGTAAGTTCTAAATTTATATATTTAAAGACAATTCTTAATTAAATACAATTTCCAAAAGATTCATTTCCGAAGCCATATTACTTTCAAGTTATAACAACTCTGAAACCAAACATTTTGAAACATATTTATTTAGAACATCTAAACAATGTTAATATCTACCAAACAAGATTCAGTTAACCATTTAAATTCATTGTCAAATAATATTCATTTCAAAGTTGTAGCATTTATAATTTTAGTCATTCAATTATAATCTTTCCAAAACATTGTATATTTCAGCTACATTAAAAATTTCATTTTTTAGCCAAATCAACTTATAAAAATCATATTTCCCACTTTAGAATATTCATTCAGATATCATTTAACTTATGATTTAATAAAATAAAATTCTATCAATAAATATCCAAATTAAACTATAATTCATTTATTAAGTCAGAAACATATTCTTTTACTTCTTTTATTTCAAAAAATAACTTACCACTTTATTTTAAAATACCCACTTCATAAATAAGACTAAATTCCCATTTACTTACTTAACTTAACAATTTCAATTTAAACCAAATTTCTAATTATCAAGTTATGTCATATTTTGAAAATACACTTTTCCACTCAAATCATAATTGTTCAATTTCCAAACATTCCATTTCATAAATAAAGTAATTTATCATAGTAAATATAACAGTAATTTTCTTTGCAAATTTATTCATTTAGGCATCAATTAAACTATAATTTCAGGCTAAATACATTTATTACAAATGTGCAATTTAAAATAGTATTTCATTTTATCAATTCAAAGGACATCATTTATTATTTTATAAAACAACAATTGATTGCAATTACTAGGTTAGACTTAAATTCCATATTAATTAACATTAATTATTAAGTTATTTATTACAATTAAAGCTCTTTAAATTACCATTTAAGGCCAGATAAAGAAATTTAACTTACAATTTAAATCCAAGTATCACTTATAAAATTTTATCTTGTTGGAACCTAATATCTCTTTATATATTTAAACTAATAAATCAGATTTTTAAATCAAAATTCCATATATTTAAAGATTCAAAATACTTAATAATTCTAGAAAACTATCATAAAAATTTATCCATGTGCTTGTATAATATTTTCTAACCTAGATCAAGTGATACAGATATATATCATTTTGATCCGTAATTTAAAAAGAAAAAAGAACAATCCGAGTTCTGTCATTTCAAACCCACAATCCCAAGGAAAATAAATACAATAAAAATCACTCGAGCCTATCATTTCAGCTCATAATGATTTTTCCTTATTCTAAAGTCCGTTCGGGTATGTATCATTTCAACCCATAATGATAGGGAACATGCAGTGACACGGAAAATAAAATGAACAACACAATATAACATATCATATCAGATGACGTAACAGTTATACAAACAGCATTAAACATCATATAAATATGTCACAGGCATGTATGAACATAGCTTATTAATTTATACAATTCACTTGTCATCATTTCACAATAATATAAGTATGTAAGTCTATAGTGATAACTCACCTTTAAAAGCTATAATTACAAATTCAGAATAAAAATCCGAACTCTGAAAAGTACGGAAAAACATGACAAAGCACAATGCAAACTTGAGTGGATGAAGAGTCAGATCCAAATCTTATATACAAAAAAAATTACATACATAAGAATATAATTCAATACAAAAAATAGAGGTTAAAAGAATGGAAAAATAACGAATCAAAGTGGCATAACTTGCCTTAATTAATCAATGGTTTGGCTACACCACATACGGGTTCAACCATCATCTTGTGTTGCTTGGTCATGATGGTTAGAGGTGTGCTAGGAGAAGATGGAGGCCGAGCCTAATTTGAAGGAAGACAAAGAAAACAAAATGCAAAAAGGAGGAGAAAGAAGAAGAAAGCCATGACTTTAGATCTTGCATATTTTTTCTTCACGCAAATGAATAAGACGAGGAGATGAGAAACTTTGTACGTGAAAAAAAATAGATGGCGGCTAGGTTTAAGTAAATACATGTCCAAAAGGAAGAAACGACAAGAAATAAAGAGGCTAGGCAATAAAAGGCAGGAGTTTAAATGGTTTGGAAAATAAAAAGGCAACAAATATCTTAATGTATTTGTTAATTTTTTTTCCTTTGTTTGCATGCAATGAAAAGAGGAGTTTGAGGAACAATATGTACGTGAATTATGAGAAGAATTCACGGCTATGAATGTGGGAAGTAATTGGCTATGCAGATGGAAAGGCAGGAGAAAAGAAAAAGACAATAAATAAACAAAACAGGTAACCTATGTCTCTTAAGATTTCTATGCTATTATTAAAAATAAAATCAATCAAAAATCAAATGAATGTATTCAAAGTTTATACAAATAAAACAGAAAACAAAAATTAGAGAAATAAACATAGGGAAATAAAATATAGAAAGTCATTGTGTGTAAACACTGTATTTTATCTAATTTAAAAAGTATAAGTTTAAATCCCCAATAAATTCATATATTTGATTTCTCAATTTTGTTTTTGAATCAACTATTAACTTATCCTTTTGCGGGTAATATTAACATTGGTTTATATACTAATACTTTAATAACTTCCCAATTCATCCAACTTTCAATTTACATAGTAATTAATTCATTTACCTAAAATAATCCATTTTATTATAGATTACATTCCAATTAAATAAAAATTGCTTCCAATAATTTGATTTGGTTTAATTGCCACTTTATACTAGGTCCATTATTACCCTATATACCTAGTTACATTAGTTTTATATTCCATTACACTAGTCTACTCTTATTTTCATCTTAAATTTGTATTGAATGTTACATTTCTAAATGTGAAATCTTGTCAATTGTATACATTAATTAAGGTTTTGAAACCAATTAATTAATTTAACTTAGTTCCATTCCTTTTACCAATTTATTACATTATAAATAAATTTACGTTTCTATTTAATTCATACATTCACGCCTCCCGTTACTGCATTAATTCTCATTAATGGCATTAAAGATTTCCTATTTATTTTATAGACTAAATAGGCAACTTATAATTGCTGTTACCATTACTCTTTAATTTACAGTTAAGTTTATTATATTCAACTAATTATTATAATCACCTACCTAATATTGAATTCATTCAATTGCTATTAATTATACTAATTTATTTATACATCACTTACCCTTATTTTCTTATATTCAAATTTATACTCAAGTATAACAGTTACAACTAAATTAATAGGCCAATTAAATAGTAACTTACAACCGTTACTTTTACTTTAAGTTACATTAATGAATTCATTATTGTTAACAAATCAAATGTTACCATTACTTAATTAACACTGATTTGCTTCAATTTATATTAATCATATATTATCTCATTAATGACTCAACATTCACACTCGTGATCTCATTGTTCACAACAAATGTTACCATTCTTATATACCCAATCTTTATTCAAGAGTCATTTATTTCATATTATTCCTTTTATAAATTTAAATGTTTGCATTAGTTTTCTTACATTAATTTATAGCCAAGTATACCAATTTTCATTACTTCACTAAATTGTAATTTCATTTCAATTGTAACTAATTAATTCTAATTACCATCATTCAATTTTAAATTAATAAGGTTTTTTTTATATTAGATTACCATAACCTATTAACTTATAAAATTAAATTACCGAGAATTTTACGGGTCGTTACACTCTCTCCCTCTCAAAACTTTTCGTCCCCGAAAAGGAAAAGAAGGGAAAAGAAAGAACTGGGTAATCAATATATCTTATTCAAAATGATAACTTTATAAACAAATAAACTTACAAAGCTAATTATGTTGAATCAAATATACTTATTTATTTATAAATTCTTTTAACACCATTTTATATTGTAAGTTATTCAATTAACCTTTTATTCTACTTACCTCAGTTAATCCTTTTTACAACTAAAATTTAAGTGTATAACATTTATTATAAACACTCAAATTTTATTTATAAAAATCCATTTTATATTGTATATTATCCAATTACATTGTTAACTTCTAATAATTAAGGCATGTTATATGGAATGTAATAGAATATTATACAAATAAAATTTTCTAATTCAATTGTCTCAAGCTTAAATAGTTATTCAAAATTTTGGTTTCATTATATATTTGACATTATCATTTAAGACAAACTTTAAGAATTAGATTACTAATTAACTTCAAACTATTTTAGAGATAAATAATTATATACAAGATATTTCAAATCTAATTTTAAATCATATATCACATATATTATAAATCAAGTCATATTTTGGAAATCCAAATCAACTTAATTCTCCAAAGCAAGACTGTAGCAAAACTACAGAATGACCTCTCCACTTCGAGACTCGAAAATGAATGTCGATGATGCTGCAGTCATCACCGAAATTATTTTCCGACGACAAAGAAAAGAGCACTAATTTACAAATTAAAAATCCTTTGAAACAATTTCTACTTGAAATACTTTATATAATACACCCATTACACCTTTAAACACAAAGTATGAAACTGTCGGAAATTAAATTCTTAGTTTTTTGTTTTAAATTCATTTAAATTTCCAAATTAATTTATAACCATGTTTTATAGTTCAATCATTTATATATGAAACAAAAGCTAATGGTTACAAGCTATATATATACAAAGTCAAATATTATTTCCTAACATCCAATTCAATTAACTATCAAATTTCAGAAAATTATACTTGTATATACTATAATTATACAAAATTTATTCTATTTACTAAATTTGAAAACTATATTGTGTCGGTTTGCTCTGTTCAAGTGTTTTGGAGATCCTATCGATAGCGTTGACCAGACGAATCGATCGAAAACTCAAATCGACATAAACAACTCAAACAACACAATATATAAAACACTTTAAATATAAATTTACAAATACACTATACATGAATAGATTTTTTTTATCAAAGTAAGGATAGAGATTCAAATTTGATTATCCTCAAATCAAAGAAAGGATAAGTTGGAAAAAAAATACGCTGATTAACTAGCTGAATAAGGAAATGGATAAGCTTATATAATCGTGGGCAACCTTAACCGAGTCAACCGTGACTCCAAGAATTAGATCTATGTGGAGTTCTAAGGCAAATCTATATTCGATCTGAAGAGATAGAATTCATGATAAGAAGAGATACTAGCATCTAAACTGAGGATTTAGAAATCTCCGGTGAATCAATGCCTATTGTAAAGGAGTTTCACCCCCATTACAGGCCATTCGAAGTGGAGTTATGAGATACTCAAAAATCAAAAGAAGACGAATAGAGAGGGACAAGAATGGATTTTGAAACTGAGGGAACGTTCCCAAATTCAAAGGAAACAGAGTCAAAGAGGAATAGATTCACACTCGAATGAAAGCGATTCTATAAATAAATTTACCGTATATGCTAAGTTTTGCCTAGAGCCAAAGCTCGGATACCAACTTTAACGACCCGATATTTTCAACCATTCGCATCCGCACATGTCAGCCTAGAATTGCTCAAAATACCAAATTGTTAATTTAAATTTGGAAAAACATAGAATATACAGTGAATATACAATGAATAAATAAATCACAGACCACAGACACAGAGTAATAAAATGCAGCGGAAGTAAAGAAATAGTAGTTCATGAAGCTATTATACATGTACATCAGAGTTAGACAAGATATAACAGAAATAACAAGACGATAATCAAGCACAAAGCTAAATACAACACTGGAATCAACTGGATAACTGAGAGTGGAATAAATGACTGGATCATCAAGTAAAGCTCCAACTCCGAAGGTGAGTCTCTAATGCTATATCACTCAGTCTGACCCGAGCGTAAAGCAAAACACAAAACATTCGAGTCAGGACATACATACTTATACAATGTAAACCAACTCAAGTGAACTGTAATATAAGGTACAATTAATTTAAAGGATGCTTGGGACCGCCTATCCTCTAAAGATCTGTTAAAGTATTTAATATGCAGTAATATTTCGCTATTATAATAATATCTATAGTAAAATAAACTTACTTTTAAATAGCGTTAAGGAGTTACCCATATAACCCTCAACACGTAATAGTCCCAGTAGTCCATCCAGTATCAAGGTCCCTCCTGATCGGGAAGCCACCAGAGGATACTCCACGGACTACGGGAGAAAACCAAACTCGTACAAGGCTCGTTAGGGTAGGTGACACAGCACAACAAGGCAATGCCAGGGTAGATATACCAATTACGCACACAGGCTAGTGGTAACGCATAGCGGCTACTACCGCCCACCTCAAGCCACACCCCCAAATCAAAAATCAAAAATCAAAAGTGGCAACCAAATCAATCTCAAAGTCATAATATAATATCGAAGGAGTGTGTCCAATAAGAGGGGCTACCTCCTTGGCCCAAGATCGCTTCTGTTTTAGCCACCTTATGCCAACTCACGGGAGTCGGGTCCACGTATATTCTTCAAAGGAATGCTGCACCATCCTACTTTATTCTGGAATCTCCACCGCATACATGGTTGTTAAAGTGGTTTTCGAAGTTGGCAGAGAGTATGACAACTTTCTATCCTGGTCTCTTTAACAACCGAACGTTATTATTACCCATGGATATTTATTTAAAAATCATTTCTATTCCAAACCATTCAAAATAAAATACTATTAATTTCCAAAATGGTATCCATTCTTAAAATGGTAATATTCCCAAATCTATATACTTCTCAAATTAAATATCTATTTCAAAACTAAATATTATATTATTTTATTTCAAAAAACAAATCAATGTATCATTTCCATTTCAAACCCAAAGTAATAATATATATATCATTTAACTAAAACTCAAATTTTCAAATCACTGATTATTTCCTTCAATTTACTAAACTTGAAGTATTCCTTTAAATCCTCTTAACCCAAACCACTTTATAAGGTCATATTCTTAAATCTTCCACTTCCAATAAGTTCCAAATTTATATATTTAATGACAATTATTAATTAAATACGATTTCCAAAAGTTTCATTTCCAAAGCCGTATTACTTTCAAATTATAACAACTCTGAAACCAAACATTTTGAAACATATTTATTTAGACCATCTAAATAATGTTAATATCTACCAACAAGATTCATTTAACCATTTAAATTCAATGTCAAATAATATTCATTTCAAAGTTGTAGCATTTATAATTTTAGTCATTCAATTATAAACTTTCTAAAACATAGTATATTTCATCTACATTAAAATTTCAATTTTCATCCAATTCAACTTATAAAAATCATATTTCCCACTTTAGAATATTCATTCGGATATCATTAACTTATGATTTAATAAAATAAAATTTTATCAATAAATATCCAAATTAAACTGTAATTCATTTATTAAGTCAAAAATACATTCTTTTACTTCTTTTATTTCAAAAAATAACTTACCACTTTATTTTAAAATACCCACTTCATAATAAGACTAAATTCCCATTTACTTACTTAACTTAACAATTTCAATTAAAATCAAATTTCTAATTATCAAGTTATGTCATATTTTGAAAATACACTTTTCCACTCAAATCATAATTATTCAATTTCCAAACATTCCATCTCATAAATAAAGTAATTTATCATAGTAAATATAACAGTAAATTTCTTTGCAAATTTATTCATTTATGCATCAATTAAACTATGATTTCAGGCTAAATACGTTTATTACAAAATGTGCAATTTAAAATAGTATTTCATTTTAATAATTCAAAGGACATCATTTATTATTTTATAAAATAACAATTGATTGCAATTACTAGGTTGGACTTTAAATTCCATATTAATTAACTTTAATTATTAAGTTATTTATCGCAATTAAAGGTCTTTAAATTACCATCTAAGGCCAGATAACGATTTTTAACTTACAATTTAAATCCAATTATCACTTATAAAATTTTAACTTTTTGGAAGACAATATCTTTTTATATATTTAAACTAATAAATCAGCTTTTTAAATCAAAATTCCATATATTTAAAGATTCAAAATGCTTAATAATTCTAGAAAACTATCATAAAAATTTATCCATGTGCCTGTATAAAATTTTCTAACCTAGGTCTTATGATACAGATATGTATCATTTCGATCAGTAATTTAAAAAGAAAAAAGAAAAATCCGGGTTCTACCATTTTAAACCCACAATCCCAAGGAAAATAAATACAATAAAAATCACTCGAGCCTATCATTTCAGCTCATAATGATTTTTCCTTATTCTAAAGTCCGTTCGGGTATGTATCATTTCAACCCATAATGATAGGGAACATGCAATGACATAGTAAATAAAATGAACAACACAATATACATATCATATCAGATGATGTAACAGTTATACAAATAGCATTAAACATCATATATTATGTCACACGCATGTATGAACATAACCTATTAATTTATACAATTCACTTGTCATCATTTCACAATAATACAAGTATGTAAGTCTAGAGTGATAACTCACCTTTTAAAACCTATAATTACAGATTCAGAATAAAAATCCAAACTCCGCAAAGTACGAAAAAGCACGACAAAGCATAATGCAAACTTGAATGGATGAAGAGTCACATCCAAATCTTGTATGTAAACAAATATTACATATATAAGAATATGATTCAATACAAAAGAATAGAGGTTAAAACAATGGAAAAATAACGAATCAAAGTGGCATAACTTGCCTTAATCAATCAATGGCTTAGCTACACCACATACGGGTTCAACCATCATCTTGTGTTGCTTGGTCATGATGGTTAGAGGGGTGCTAGGAGAAGATGGATGCCGAGCCTAACTTGAAGGAAGATAAAGAAAACAAAATGAAAAAAGGAGGAGAAAGAAGAAGAAAGCCATGACTTTAGATCTTGTATATTTTTTTTCTTCACGCAAATGAATAAGATGAGGAGATAAGAAACTTTGTACATAAAAAAATTGATGGCGGCTAGGTTTAGTAAATACACAACCAAAAAAAGAAATGGCAAGAAATAAAGAGGCTAGGTAATAAAAGGCAGGAGTTTAAATGGTTTGGAAATAAAAAGGCAACAAATATCTTGATGTATTTATTAATATTTTTTTCCTTTGTTTGCACGCAATGAAAAGAGGAGTTTGAGGAACAATATATACGTGAATTATGAGAAGAATTCACGGCTATGAATGTGAGAAGTAATTGGCTATGCAAATGGAAAGGCAAGGGAAAAGAAAAGGCAACAAATAAACAAAACAAGTAACCTATATCTCCTGAAATTTCTAAGCTACTATTAAAAATAAAATCAATCAAAAATCCAATAAATATATTCAGTTTATACAAATAAAATAGAAAATAAAAATTAGAGAAACAAACATAGGGAAATAAAATATAGAAAGTCATTGCGTGTAAACACTGCATTTTATCTAATTTAAAAAGTATAAGTTTAAATCCCCAATAAATCCATATATTTGATTTCTCAATTTTGTTATTGAATCAACTATTAACTTATCCTTTGACGGGTAATATTAACATTGGTTTATATACTAATACATTAATAACTTCACAATTCATCTAAATTTCAATTTACATAGTAATTAATTTCATTTACCTAAAATAATCCATTTTATTATAGATTACATTCCAATTAAATAAAATTGCTTCCAATAATTTGATTTGGTTTAATTGCCATCTTTATACTAGGTCCATTATCATCCTATATACCTAGTTACATTAGTTTTACATTCCATTACTCTAGTCTACTCCTATTTTCATCTTAAATTAGTATTAAATGTTACATTTCTAGATGTGAAATCTTGTCAATTGTACACATTAATTAAGGTTTAAAACCGATTAATTAATTTAACTTAGTTCCGTTCCTTTTACCAATTTATTGCTTTATAAATAAATTTACGTTTCTATTTAATTCATACATTCACACCTCCCGTTACTGCATTAATTCTCATTAATGACATTAAAGATTTCCTATTTATTTTATAGACGAAATAGGCAACTTATAATAGCTGTTACCATTACTCTTTAATTTACACTTAAGTTTATTGTATTCAACTAATTATTATAATTACCTATCTAATATTGAATTCATTACGTTACTATTAATTATGCTAATTCATTTATTTATACACCACTTACCCTTATTTACTTATTATTCAAATTTATACTCAAATATAAAACAGTTACAACTAAATTAATAGGATTTAAATAGTAACTTACAATCGTTACTATTACTTTAAGTCACATTAATGAATTCATTATTGTTTACAAATCAAATGTTACCATTACTTAATTAACACTGATTTACTTCAATTTATATTAATCATATATTATCTCATTAATGACTCAACATTCACACTTGTGATCTCATTGTTCACAACAAATGTTACCATTCTTATATACCAAATCTTTATTCAAGAGTCATTTATTTCATATTATTCCTTTTATAAATTTAAATGTTTGCATTAGTTTTCTTACATTAATTTATAGCCAAGTATACCAATTTTCATTACTTCACTAAATTGTAATTTCATTTCAATTGTTACTAATTAGTTCTAATTACCATTATTCAATTTTAAATTAATAAGGTTTTTTTCATATTAAATTACCAAAACCTATTAACTTATAAAATTAAATTATTGAGAATTTTACAGGTCGTTACACTCTCCCCCACTCAAAACTTTTCGTCCCCGAAAAGTAAAAGAAGGGAAAAGAAAGAATTGAGTAATCAATATATCTTATTCAAAATTCTAACTTTATGAACAAATGAATTTACAAAGTTAATTAATTTGAATAAAATATACCGATTTATTTATAAATTCCTTTAACACCATTTTATATTGTAAGTTATTCAATTAACCTTTTATTCTACTTACCTCAACTAATCCTTTTTACAAATAAAATTTAAGTGTATAACATTTATTATAAACACTCAAATTTTATTTATAAAAAACCCTTTTATATTGTATATCATCCAATTACATTGTTAACTTCTAATAATTAAGGCAAGTCATATTGGAATGTAATAGAATACTATACAAATAAAATTTTCTAATTCAATTGTCTCAAGCTTAAATAGTTATTCAAAATTTTAGTTTCATTGTATATTTGACATTATCCTTTAGGACAAAGTTTAAGAATTAAATTTTCGATTAACTTCAAACTATTTTAGAGATAAATAATTATACACAAGATATATCAAATTAAAATTTTAAATCATATATCACATATATTATAAATCAAGTCATATTTTGGAAATCTAAATCAACTAATTCTCCAAAGCAAGACTGTAGCAAAACTACAGC
Source organism: Allium cepa (assembly GCA_030765085.1). NCBI lineage: Eukaryota > Viridiplantae > Streptophyta > Magnoliopsida > Asparagales > Amaryllidaceae > Allium > Allium cepa. The sequence goes on from CM060940.1 coordinate 689,929,484, forward strand.
ATGGTCTCCCCACTTCGTGACTCGAAAATGAATGTCGATGATGCTACAGTCATCACCGAAATTATTTTCCAGTGACAAAGAAAAGAGCACCGATTTACAAATTAAAAATTCTTTGAAATAGTTTCTACTTGAAATACTTTAAATAATACACCCATTAATCCTTTAAGCACAAAGTATGAAACTGTCAAAAATTAAATTCTTAGTTTCTGGTTTTAAATTCATTCAAATTTACAAATTAATTTATAACCATGTTTTATAGTTCAATCATTTATATATGAAACAAAAGCTAATGGTCACACGCTAGATATTTACAAAGTCAAATATTTTTTTTCTTAACATCCAATTCAATTAACTATCAAATTTCAGAAATTATACTTGTATATACTATAATTATACAAGCTTTATTTCATTTACTAAATTTAAAAACTATATTGTGTCGGTTTGCTCTGTTCAATTGTTTTGGAGATCCTATCGATAACGTTGATCATACGAATCGATCGAAAACCCAAATCAACATAAACAACTCAAACAACACAATATATAAAACACTTTAAATATAGATTTACAAATACACTATACAGGAATAGATTTTTTTCAAAGCAAGGATAGAGATTCAAATTTGATTATCCTCAAATCAAAGAAAGGATAAGTTGGAACAAAAGATACGATGATTAACTAACTGAATAAGAAAATGGATAAGATTATATAAATCGTGGGCAACCTTAACCGAGTCAATCTTGACTCCAAGAATTAGATCGATGTCGAGTTCTGAGGCAAATCTACATTCGATCTCAAGAGATAGAATTCATTATAAGAAGAGATACTAGCATCTAAACTGAGGATTTAGAAATCTTCGGTGAATCAATGCCTATTGTAAAGGAGTTTCACCCCCTTTATAGGCCATTTTAAGTGGAGTTATGAGATACTCCAAAATCAAAAGAAGACGGATAGTGTGGGACAAGAATGGATTTCAAAACCGAGGGAACGTTCCCAAATTCAAAGGAAACAGAGTCAAAGAGGAAGAGATTCACACTCGAATGAATGCGATTCTGTAAATAAATTTACCATATATGCTAAGTTTTGCTTAGAGCCAAAGCTCGAATACCAAATGTAACGACCCGATATTTTCAACCATTCGCATCCGCACATGTCGGATTAGAATTGCTCAAAATGCCGAATTGTTAATTTAAATTTGGCAAAACACAGAATATACAGTAAATAAATAAATCATAGACCACAGAAACAGAGTAATAAAATGCAGTGGAAGCAAAGAAATAGTAGTTCATGAAGCTACTATACATGTACATCAGAGCTAGACAAGATACAACAGAAATAACTAGATGATAATCAAGTACAAAGCTGAATACAACACTGGAATCAACTGGATAACTGAGAGTTAAATAAATGGCTGGATCTTCAAGAAAAGCACCGACTCCGAAGGTGAGTCTCTAATGCTGTATCACTCAGTCTGACCCAAGCGTAAAGCAAAACCCAAAACACTCGAGTCAGGACATACATACTTATACAATGTAAACCAACTCAAGTGAAATGTAAGGTACAAGTAACTTAAAGAATGCTTGGGACTGCCCATCCTCTAAGGATCCGTTAAAATATTTACTATGCGGTAATATTTCGCTATTATAATAATGTCTATAGTAAAATAAACTTACTTTTAAATAGCGTTAAGGAGTTACCCATATAGCCCTCAACACGTAATAGTCCCATTAGTCCATCCAGTATCATGGTCCCTCCTGATCGGGAAGCCAACAGAGGATACTTCACTGGCAACGGGAGAAAATCAAACTCGTACAAGGCTTGATAGGGTAGGTGACACGGCACAACAAGGCAATGCCAGGGTAGATATACCAATTACGCACACAGGCTGGTGGTAATGCGTAGCAGCTACTTCGGCCCACCTCAAGCCACACCCCCAAATCCAAAATCAAAATTGGCCACCAAATCAATCTCAAAGTCAGAATATAATATTGAAGGAGTGTGTCCGATAAGAGGGGCTACCTCCTTGACCCGAGATCGCTTCTGTTTTAGCCACCTTATGCCAACTCACGGGAGTCGGGTCCATGTATAATCCTCAAAGGAACGCCGCCACCATCATACTTCATTCTGTAATCTTCACCGCATACACGGTTGTTAAAGTGGTTTTCGAAGTTGGAAGAGAGTATGACAACTTTCTATCCCGGTCTCTTTAACAACCAAAAGTTATTATTACCCATGGATATTTATTTAAAAATCATTTCTATTCCAAACCATTAAAAATTAAATACTATTACTTTCCAAAATTATATTCATTCTCAAAATGGTAATATTTCCGAATCCATATACTTCTCAAATTAAATATCCATTTCAAAACTAAATATTATATTATTTCATTTCAAAAAACAAATCAATGTATCATTTCCATTTCAAACCCAAAGTAATTATATATATATCATTTAACTAAAACTCAAATTTCCAAATCATTGAACATTTCCTTCAATTTACTAAACTTAAAGTATTCCTTTAAATCCTCTTAACCCAAGCCACTTTATTAGGCCATATTCTTAAATCTTCCATTTCCAATAAGTTCCAAATTTATATATTTAAAGATAATTCTTAATTAAATACAATTTCCAAAAGTTTCATTTCCAAAGCCATATTACTTTCAAGTTATAACAACTCCGAAACCAAACATTTTGAAACATATTTATTTGGACCATCTAAATAATGTTAATATCTACCAAACAAGATTCATTTAACCATTTAAATTCAATGTCAATAGTATTCATTTCAAAGTTTTAGCATTTATAATTTTCGTCATTCGATTATAAACTTTCCAAAACATTGTATATTTCAGCAACATTAAAATTTCAATTTTTAGCCAACTCAACTTATAAAAATCACATTTCCCACTTCAAAACATTCATTCGGATATCATTTAACTTATGATTAATAAAATAAAATTTTATCAATAAATATCCAAATTAAACTATAATTCATTTATTAAGTCAAAAGCACATTCTTTTACTTCTTTTATTTCAACAAATAACTTACCACTTTATTTTAAAATACTCACTTTATAAATAAGACTAAATTCCCATTTACTTACTTAGCTTAACAATTCAATTAAAACCAAATTTCCAATTATCAAATTAAGTCATATTTTGAAAATACACTTTTCCACTCAAATCATAATTATTCAATTTCCAAACATTCCATCTCATAAATAAAGTAATTCATCATAGTAAATATAACGGTAAATTTCTTTGCAAATTTATTCATTTAGGCATCAATTAAACTATGATTTCAGGCTAAATACATTTATTACAAAATGTGCAATTTAAAACTGTATATCATTTAATCAATTCAAAGGACATCATTTATTATTTTATAAAATAACAATTGATTGCAATTACCAGGTTAGACTTTAAATTCCATATTAATTAACTTTAATTATTAAGTTATTTATCGCAATTAAAACTCTTTAAATTACCATTTAAGGCGAGATAAAGATTTTTAACTTACAATTTAAATCCAATTATCACTTATAAAATTTTAACTTGTTGGAAGCCAATATCTCTTTATATATTTAAACCAATGAATCAGGTTTTTAAATCAAAATTCCATATATTTAAAGATTCAAAATACTTAATAATTTTATGAAACTATCATAAAAATTTATCCATGGGCCTGTATAAAATTTTCTAACCTAGGTCAAGTGATACAGATATGTATCATTTCAATCCGTAATTTAAGAAAAAGAAAAATCTGGGTTCTATCATTTCAAACCCGCAATCCTAAGGAAAATAACTACAATAAAAATCACTCGAGCCTATCATTTTAGGCCATAATGATTTTTCCTTTTTCTAAAGTCCATTCGAATATGCACCATTTCAACCCATAGTGATAGGGAACATGCAGTGACATGGTAAATAAAACGAACAGTACAATATAACATTTCATATCAGATGATGTAACAGTTATACAAACAACATTAAACATCATATAAATATGTCACAGGCCTGTATAAACATTGCCTATTAATTTATACAATTCACTTATCATCATTTCACAATAATATAAGTATGTAAGTCTAGAGTGATAATTCACCTTTTAAAAGCTATAATTGACAAATTCAGAATAAATATCCAAACTCCGCAAAGTACGTAGAAGCACGACAAGCACAATGCAAACTTGAGTGGATGAAGAGTCAGATCCAAATCTTGTATGCAAACAAATATTACATACATAAGAATATAATTTAATACAAAAAATAGAGGTTAAAACAATGGAAAAATAACGAATCAAAGTGGCATAACTTGCCTTAATCAATCAATGGCATGGCTACACCACATATGGGTTCAACCATCATCTTGTGTTGCTTGGTCATGATGGTTAGAGGCGTGCTAGGAGAAGATGGAGGCCGAGCCTAACTTGAAGGAAGACAAAGTAAATAAAATGAAAAAAGGAGGAGAAAGAAGAAGGAAGCCATGACTTTAGATCTCGTATATTTTTTCTTCATGCAAATGAATAAGATGAGGAGATGAGAAACTTTGTACGTGAAAAAAAATAGATGGCGGCTAGGTTTTAGTAAATACTCATCCAAAAGAAAGAAACGGCAAGAAATAAAGAGGCTAGGCAATAAAAGGCAGGAGTTTGAATGGTTTGGAAAATAAAAAGGCAACAAATATCTTGATGTGTATATTAATTTTTTTCCTTTGTTTGCACGCAATGAAAAGTGGAGATTGAGTAACAATATGTACGTGAATTGTGAGAAGAATTCACGACTATGGATGTGGGAAGTAATTGGCTATGCAAATGGAAACGCAAGGGAAAAGAAAATGGCAACAAATAAACAAAACAAGTAACCTATATCTCTTGAAATTTCTAAGCTATTTTGAAAAATAAAATCAATCAAAAATCAAATAAATATATTCAAAGTTTATACAAATAAAATAGAAAATAAAAATTAGAGAAACAAACATAGGGAAATAAAATATAGAAAGTCATTGCGTGTAAACATTGTATTTTATATACTTGATTTCTTAATTTTGTTATCAACTATTAACTTATCCTTTTATGGGTAATATTAACATTGGTTTATATACTAATACATTAATAACTTTCCAATCATCCAAACTTCAATTCACATAGTAACTAATTTCATTTACCTAAAATAATCCATTTTATTATAGATTACATTCAAATTAAATAAAAATTGCTTCCAATAATTTGATTTGGTTTAATTGCCATCTTTATACTAGGTCCATTATTTCCCTATATACCTAGTTACATTAGTTTTATATTCCATTACACTAGTCTATTATACACACTAATTAAGGTTTAAAACCAATTAATTAATTTAACTTAGTTCCATTCCTTTTACCAACTTATTACTTTATAAATAAATTTACATTTCTATTTAATTCGTACATTCACACCTCCCGTTACTGCAGTAATTCTCATTAATGACATTAAAGATTTTCTATTTATTTTATAGACTAAATAGGCAACTTATAATAGCTGTTACCATTACCCTTTAATTTACACTTAAGTATATTATATTCAACTAATTATTATAATTACCTACCTAATATTGGATTCATTCAATTACTATGAATTAATATAATTATACTAATTCGCTTATTTATACACCACTTGCCCTTATTTTCTTATATTCAAATTTATACTCAAATATAACAGTTACAACTAAATTAATAGGCAAATTAAATAGTGACTTACAACCGTTACTATTACTTTAAGTCACATTAATGAATTCATTATTGTTTACAAATCAAATGTTACAATTACTTAATTAACACCTATTTACTTCAGTTTATATTAATCATATATTATCTCATTAATGACTTAACATTCACACTTGTGATTTCATTGTTCACAACAAATGTTACCATTCTTATATACCCAATCTTTATTCAAGAGTCATTTATTTCGTATTATTCATTTTATAAATTTAAATGTTTGCATTAGTTTTCTTACATTAATTTATAGCCAAGTATACCAATCTTTATTACTTTACTAAATTGTAATTTCATTTCAATTGTTACTAATTAGTTCTAATTACCATCGTTCAATTTTAAGTTAATAAGGTTTTTTTCATATTAAATTACCAAAACTTATTAACTTAACAAATTAATTATTGAAAATTTTATGGGTCGTTACAGATAGTTATTGGATAACTATCGAATGACTCAATCAGTGGTTTTCTATTGGTTAATGTAACTAAGGTCAAACAGAAAATATCGATGTGGCAACTTTACATAATTCTCTTTACTTGAGAACACTATTGATTTTCAATGTGGAAACTCTGTTTTCATTATAGTTAAATCGTGGTACGGCGTCCATCGAATAACTATAATTGGATCGAGTGGAAACATTGGAAGTGAAAAATTATTCACTAGCGGATTCGTCTCTTCAGTTGTATGAGATTAGTATCATGAAAGTCAACTCAAAGTCAAAATCTCTAGCCAAAATTATTTAATTAATAATAGTTGCTTTCATTGAACCAGAGACTTTGTGTTTAGACTATAAGTTGAATATGAACGATATTTGAATTTTAACTATTACCAAATTTCATAAGTCCTAACGTGATATAGTTCCTTCGAAAAGGACTGATGTAAATAATTTTCACTTTCGAGTAAGCTTAAATAAGTAAAATTGGAATTTACTAAAGCTATTAAGCGATAAATTTGGCCATAATGTCATACCATTAGCTAAGGCGACGTGTGAACGTCAATACTTGACTTGTTTGATATTGATCGCTGATTCGTTTTACACCTAAGAGCCACACAATGAAAATGATGAATATTTCTACTACTACCTTATATAATTAATTATGATTGTTATAAATTAATTTATATTCATGAAATATTAATTATAAAATTTTATTTAATATGTGTTTATGAATATTAAATGGTGTGTATAATAGTTATAGACACAATATCGATATCGATGTGCATTTGAATTTAATTTAATTGCATATTTATTTGATCAGGCTTGAAGCAATTAATAGGCTCAGATATGGCATGATATGGCCGACCACTAGGGGGATGAAGTGAGTGAGATTTTGATTCAAAAAGAGGTGAAAAGGTAAGAGGAAGAAGTTGATCTGGATCCTCCTTTTGCTCCTCTTAACCTATAATATTTAAACATCTCAAACCCCACTTTTCCGCTCTCTAATTTTTTCCTCTGTCCTTACCATATTAGGTCGGCCATCCTATTGCTCTCTTCCTCAATTTTCATATTTCTAAAACACAAATTAAATACAATTAGTGTATCAGTGGTTTTTTTTCTTTTAGTTTGGTAGCTCTCTATACAGGTTTGAATACAGATTCAAGGAGTTAACGGTTCAACTTTCCAAGGTGTTACTTCTAGGCCATAAAAAGGTAATGATTCAATCTACATATGTATGTATGTATGTATGTATGAATATGTATATGTAGGTATATATATCATGTCCTTTTGCTGCTTTTATTTATTTACACATATTATCATGAATACACATATGTTCGTGCTATCAACATAGGATGTATATATGTGTGAGTTGTAATAATAAAAAAAATTATATACATGTTTGCATGTATTAGTTAGCCAGTAAAAAAAATTATTTTTAATTTTGAAAATTAATTAATACTTTAAAACAATTAACACAAAATTGATTTTAAATGTTTATATATACGCTAGTGTATAAATTGTGTGCGTGTGTATAGAATTTTGTTAATTTGTATATATAATATATTTCTACATATTAAAAAAATTAAACATTATATATATGCATGTATGTATGTACGATGTGTACATGTATTTAAATTAAAACTGTGCATATATGTATATTCATCTAAAATATAAATAACTTTTACGTAGAATATACATGTTTATATAATCATAAAATATGCATATAAATATTTGAAATTATGATATGTACTTTGTTTTTATTTTCAAAAAAATGACTTTCTTTATGATTTCCATAAAGAAACCTTTTGTGAAAAATAGAACTAATTTAAAGTCGCATAGATTTTCAATAAACCAATTATGTTGTCAAATATAATTCGACCGAATATATATACGTTTATATATATATATATAATTATTTTTAACATTAGATATATATGTGTGTGTATGTATATATGTTTAATTTATATTAAATTTTAATATTAATTTAATAAGTATATAAGATTGTATGTATATATATTTTCAAAAAAAAATTAAAACTTTCAATTTTGAAATATTATTTATTTAAAAACTTAATAAATTATTTTAAGATTGAAATTAGTAGATATTTTATGTGATGACCCGGAATTTTAAAGCAATATCAATTTAATAATCTGTAATTAAAAATTAAATTGATTTGGTAATCTTTGTAATAAAATTTGAATTAATTTAATAATTCTATAAAATATATAGTTAATTGATAGAGTTTATCTTTTAAAATCTAATAAATTGTTTCTAGTTATAATGTATATAGAATATGTATACATTAGAAATAAATACTGCTTTAATCTAATAAATAAATAAGGTTTTAAATATATAAGATAAGTATTGAAATGATTTAAAATATTTTAACTCAAGTTTAAAATTTAAATAAATAACAATGAGATTATTTTGAGTTACTTTAAAATATAATGTGATAAAATAAATAATTATTAATAAGAAGACAATTTCTTTTAATAGTTATTTATGGTTATTAAATATTGTTATTTCTAAAAATATAATAATGCATTGTTTTAACAAATAAATTTTTTAATAAAAATAATTGTTTTTCAAATTTAAATTGTGCGGTTATATATGTATGTATATATATATATATATATATAACTTGATTTGAATTAGAATTCAAAGCTTTGAAGTTTAAAAGTATAAATGTTTTTAATTTGATTTGTTTTTGAAATATTTGTAAAAGCTTCATTTTATAAATTAAATTAGATTTGTTCATTTTAAAATTTATTTACTTGCGAATAAATACATGTTAACTAATTTATATAACCATAGGTTTACATTTATTTGTATTAACATTTAATAAAATACAAATTAACCTAATTATAACTAATTTAACTCTCAAAGACAAATGTTAATTCCTTAAGACATCTAATAACAAGTGTTATATAAATACTAATTCAAGAGGACAAGTGTCAATATATTTTAGTTTTTCTTTTATTTTAATTAAAATCAAAATTCAGCCTATTTAAAACATTTCTCCTTCTTTTCTATTTTCTTTCCTATATTCATCAAGTAATCTTCAACCTGCAAAATTCAAAACTTATCTGAAAACAAAAATCTGTAAATTTCTCTTCAAAAACCCAAAATCATCTTCAAAAGAATCAAGCCTGTAAATCATTTCCCTGTTAATCAAAACCTTATTCACTCTCAAGCAAACCTGTAACTACTTCAAAGCATGCAAGAAAATCTGTAGCCTGCATTTCATATGCAAGCAATACTGCATATTGTTCAAATGAAAAAAAAATCACCTGCATGCTTCTTTTTAAAATCTGGATTCAAGCATCATGCATGCAGTCTCAAAACTTAAGGGAGCCAACTGCATTTTTCAAAACTAAAGAAGAAGCAACTCAGTTTCTAAAAGCAACTCAAAGTTTTTAAAACAAGGGATTGCAGTTTTAAAGTGTTCAAACTGTTTCAAATCTGAAAGCTCTGTTCTTCCCTCATTAATCAGGTGAGTAACTTTTAAACTTAAAATAAATTATGGTTGCATGTTATTATTGTATAAAATGTTGCAACTGTGTTTGTTTATAAGTATGATTGTGTAGATATTATCGATGAATTCTGCTGTATGAAGTGTGCACTTGATATCTTGAACATCTTTGTTCCCAGACTTGAAATTTCTGGGTTATAATTTAAGTTCAAATCCTTTAAATTTAATTTCTTTTAAAACTTGAGTTTTAAAAACAATCCTGTTGTTTCAATTCAAACTTTAGTTTGAAAATTTATCTAGGGTCAAATAATTATGAAATGCCCCTGAAACTATATATATAAACTGATCAAACTTTAAATGGTGTAATTCAAAACCATATAATATATTGTTTCAGGCCTAAGATCTGAAACATCACCCTGAAACTTGATTTTTAAAACCAAAATCATAATTTTTAATGATGGGGAGAGTGTATAACTTTGTGATGAACCGGAGATGGAAATGTGGGGTTTTCTGATGATCTATGTGGTTTTGGAGGAAGGGGTTCTCTCTGGTGGTAGTATGATGACCAGAGAATAAGGGAAAAATGTCAGGATGATGATCAAAGCTTTGTGAAGAGGGTGGTTGATTTTTGTGGTTTGTAAACCTAGTTCCTACTGAAATGAATGTTTTGATTGGTTCGACATTTCTGGTCGATCGAGTATAGCAAAACTTAAGGGGATGGTAGAGGATGAGTCGATGATGAAGTGACCGGAGGCGCAAGCATTCAGATGGTCGGAGGAAGGTGGTTGAAGTGATGACAGGTTTGGGAAAATTGGTGCGTTCTGTGTTTCCAAGTTTTGGAAATAGAACTCGACTTCAAATTCGTGTTTTGGAAGGAGGATCTGATGGTGATGGTTAGTCGTGAGGTTGATCATCGTTGTTGGGAAGCCTCCAGAGGTGGCTGGTGATGGCTGGAGGCACGGTGCACGTGCACCGTGCAAAATCTTTGAGCCTGTTGATTTCTGGGTATAGGAGTGTTTGAACTCGAAGTGTAACTTGGGTACTTTTGTATTTTGCTTGAAGAAATGGCCTGTCTGACTCGAAGCAATTTGAGATGGGCTCGGGTAACTGTAATATTACAGTTTCCTGAAGAACTGTCTGCAGTTTTTTAAAATTTAAATCAAAAGTTTCAGTGAAGTTAAGTTTTTAAATCTGAGTTAGGTTTAAAGCTAGTTGTATTATAGATTCAAATGATTTTGAATCTTATAAGTTTTAAAAATTTAAAAGAGGTTTTCAGTTTTTAAGAAAAAAAAATAGGAAATTGACAGTTTTCTGGAAATTTTAAATTTCATTTTAAATTTGAAAGCTAATTTTAAATCAGCAGTTTAAATTCAAATCTAAGTCCAGATTTCTTAAGGATTTTTAAATTTTCAAGTTTTTAAAAATGAATTTGTATTTTTAAAAAGGAGTTTAAAATCAAGGTGTAAAGCAAGAGTAAATTCAAGTTTAAATTCAAAACAATTTAAATAAAGAATGGTTTCAAGTATATTGAATTTAAAATCTGATATTTAAATAAGTTAAAAATTTTTGAATGATATTCAAACAAGTTTAAATTTAAATTGTTTAATTTGGAGCAAATTGTTTTCAAACAAATATTTTTAAACTTGATTTCCCTTTTGAAATAATAATGTATTTTAAACTTAGTTTTTAATTTAATTAAGTATATTAAGACTTATCTTATATAAGTTTTATTATAAGAAAATAAATGTTATTTACATTTACTTTGGAAAGAATAAATGGAATTTAAAATTTGATAATGCTTAAATAAATATCATTATTGAATTTTAGATTCAAATTTGGAATTTGAATTTAAACTTTAAATGCAATATTCTAAGTACACTTTAATATGTATATAATTATTAATAAGGAATGGGTTATCTTAAAAGTTATTAAGATATTAAAATAATTAAATAAATAGGAAAACTAAAGAGAGACTCATTCTATAATTAATAATTTGGATAAATTTTAATTAGAGATTAATTAAAAAGTAATTTAAGAAAGTAATTAAAGAATTAATAATAGATAATGATGATCATTAACTAAGGTTATTTGATAATTAATTAATATGATTAATTTACAATAATTAATTAAATTAATTAATTAATGTTAATAAATTATGAAATTTATTTAAGTTTAATTACTTAAATAAAAGTAATTAAGACATTAATTACTTAATGTAATTAATGGAATTTATTAAGGTTGGTTTAAACTAATTAATTAAGTTTAATTAATTTTAAACATTGGATTTGATAATTACTTTATGTAATTAGTAGAATTACTCAGTAAAGTAATTAGAGATAATTACTGGATGTAATTAGTGGGTAGTGTTGGGATTGTGGAAATATTTTGGATTAAATTATTTTTTGTAATTAATCAAGTGACTAATTAAAGAAATTAGTTAAGGAATAATTAATTTGATAAATAATTAAAGGTGGTTAATTACAGATTGAGATTTATCAAAGATGATTAATAATTATGGATTAAGTGAGATTAATTACTGAAAGTAATTAATTTAATTGAGTAATTAACTAATTTAATTAAGAATCATTAATTAATGTAATTAATGGTGTAATTAAGATTGATTAATTAATATTAATTAATCAATAATAAGTGATTAGGTGTAATTAATTAATTGTAATTAATTAAGGTTAAATATAATTAATTATAGTTAATTAATTAATGAAGTAATTAAAGGTTAATTACTGTGTTTGGTTTAAGGTAATTAATTTTGTGGAATTAATTAAAGTATAATTAATCATGATTGATTAATTAAGATGATAAATTAGAGATTAATTAATTAATTAATTTGTAATTAATTAATGATGATGTAAGCAATATTTATATTGAGATAATAATTAATTTAATTCATTTTAAATTAATTAGAGATGAAGTAATTAATTTAATTCATTTTAAATTAATTATAGATAGTATGATTATAGATCATTGCTTGTGAATGGTTGTTATTGGTTGCTTTGAATGGATTTGAATCTTAGCTATGAGATTAATAATGTTGAGTGATATGAATGTATTGGTTGTATTGTGATATTGATATGGATTATCTTTTAATAGTGATAATGTGGATTATTTGTGGTTTGATAATGATAATTATCTGTTGTGAATCTATGAGATATCTATCTGTGTGTATATAGATAATGTTATTGAATTTGTTTTAAACTTTAAAACAACTTGGACCTAAAAGACACGCTTTGGATTTCAATGAGACCGGGATCGAGTTTCCATATTTGGATATCCGAAAACCACATCGATCCAAATTTACGATAGGTCGTGAATCTTATGTGAAGAGTGAAGACTCGAGTGTAAGGGCTATACGTCAGTATAACTCTGTGGGTGACTCCGTAATGAGTTTGACGGAATAGTACTTATAGATTCGAGATGGAGATTCAGAGTGCAAGTGTTATCGTCGTTAACTCTGTGGGTGATTCCGTAATGAGTGTAACGAGATAATGCCTTCGGTTTCGTTCGAACCCGGAACGAACTTGTATGGATTGAATGCTTTCAGAACATCGTCAGGTGGACGATGAGCATTCTAAGTGATGTGTGCTCTAAAGGTAATCATAGCCTCAAGCCTCATCAACCGGGAATGGCTAAAACAGGGGAGGTGCAGCAAGGCTTCGTGGGTAGCTCCCACTGGAGAGCAAGATTGATCCCTGTCTAGAGGTCCCTTTTTATTCGGCTTAGTGGGCAGTTGTTAGTGCGCACCAACTGCGGGGTTGTCTTGTTCGGAACTATTCAGTAAGGAATGGGTCCGACCTTGTGTTGCAGGGGAGTGGGAGTACTCCTCAATACGTTGATCTAGGCCACGTACTGTGACGGGCGGTACCCCAGTAGCCCTGCCATTGTATGGAATCCAAAATCCAATAAGTGCCAACGGTTTTGATTGTATTACCCACTTTTGTGGCTAGTAGCTGGAATTTAATAGATGTAACAATTTCGGCTTCTTATTTACTTGAAAACCCTAGACACTATTATAATATCATCAGATTTCCTATCAAATGTTTTGGTTAGCGTAAGGTAAAAACTTTTCCATGTTTATGTGTGGGAAGTCTTACGTGATACCTTTTCTTTTCAAAGGATTTTTAAAGTTAATCAACTTTAACCCGTTACTCACACCAGACCCATGTCTGACCCGGAGTTTATTTTTGTTTTCATAAACTCTTGGGTACTCAAATTTTCACGAGTAACCAAGGGATTCAGGTTAGCTTTGACGAATATTGGTGGAGCAATGGAGCAGGAGGCTTCTGCGTTAGATATTAGTATTCCGCTGTGTGTTCTGTGATTGTCTCTGAGTTGTATTATGTTGTAAATACTAGACAGGTGTTTATAATTGTCTAGTATGTGTTGTATTATCTGTGTACTCTCATAATGGTTGTAAACTATGTAATATTTTATGTTATTAATTGTTTGCGCCAAAATTGGTCACAAACCCCGAATACCATGAAAGCACCAGTGTATGAATATAAATCAATAATATTCAAACACAAACCTCAGATTTCAGCAAATATTAAACAGAAATCCAAAAGTAATGAATAAAGACACAAGCTTTTATAGTGATTCGGCTATCTCCGGCCTCAGGAAATTGGGCCCACTTTGGGATCGATTCGAACTCCATTCGAATCGATCGAGAAATCATCCAATTGAGCTGAAATTTGGTGAGAGCATTCTTCGACATGTATGCAAACTCCTGTAAAAATTTCATTGCATCTGGATCAACGGTTTGGGAGATATGATGGATTCGAATCTGGGGTTGTCCGTTGCCTGTCGCCTTCGAATCCATGCTTCGAACGCATGCTTCGACTCCATGCTTCGAATCCATCCAAGGCGCGTGCGTACCGGTGACGTGGCGCTGTTTCTCTGGGTCGATCCCCCTTTGTCGCCGTGTTGAATGCTTCCCTTCCTGAAGACGCGTTCGTATCCATTTTCCACGCTTTGCCCTTATCCATAACTTCACAACGGTCATGTTCGTATCCATTAATATCGATACGAAGTGGTCGTGAAATATGGGTTCGAACGAAGCTCTCACCTGATGGATTCGAACGAGGCTGGAGTCGAAATAAGCCATCTGCACCCATCCTGATCGATGCGAAGCACATCGATTCGAAGAACCTCCATATGCTTGCTACCATTCTGGGTTTGCTGCCATCGAACCGAGATCCATCTTCCTCTCCTACACGAGCCTATCGAGTCGAACCAACATCTAGCGCGAACTTCTCAGAGCCGAATCCATACCAATCGATACGAAGTGTATCGATTCGAACCATCCCTGTGCCTTGCCTTCGATCGATGCGAAGTTGCCGAGTCGAACCCAGGCCGATTGATACGAAGTGCATCGATTCGAAGTGAGCGTTACTCCTGATCGGTTCGAACCATCCATGCATGCTGATGGTTTCGAACATCATGACTATCCTACCTTGAATCGATCATAACTCCTCCATACGAACTCCGATTAACCTGAAATTTGAAACATAGCCTTTCCTAATCTCTCCAATTAATTTCGCCCCGATCGGAGTTCAACCAAATTTTGATGATATCGATCGTAGCCTTGATTCCAACCGATCTCCAATCCTGATATCCATAATTCCTTGCCAATTTGTTGATATTCCAGTTTTGACCAAAAACGGGATGACACTTTGCCCCCCAAAACATGCATTGTGATAACAAGGTGTGTTTTGAATAGTTCCGAACCCAATATCCGAAGTCCATAGCCACATCGCCAGAGTATGTCATCTTTGACTGCTTCGAGCCGATGCCCAATTCCAAATCCCATAACCAAAGCTTTAGCCAATTCCATATCCAATCGAACTCGACAGCCGAGTCTTAATCCATCCTTATCCAATAGCCAATAGCCAGATCCAGGACCTCTCCGGGTCGATATCCGAATCCATAACCTCTCCGGCTTCTTGCCAAGTGCAATCCACACCCGACGACCGTGGTCCAGTGTCCCTGGACGTTGAGCAGTGTCGTGGCTTAAGTCCTAAGCCGAATCCTGGTCTCTCCGGACCCTTGTTGAGCATAGTCCATACTCAACGATCTGAAACAATAATCGATATTATGGGGCCTAAGTCCTAGGCCAAATCCCGGTCACTCCGGACCCTTGCCGAGCATAGTCCATACTCGACGACCTAAATGAGCCAATTTACCACGTTCGGGCAAAGTGACTCACCCCTTGCCAGGCATAATCCATACCCGACGACCGTTTATCAAAAACCAGATGAAAATCCAATCAAAATCCAATCCAGAATCCAAATCAAACCAAAAAATCGCAAATTCAAACCAGCATCCAAAACAGAAATCCGTCATCCAAAAGAAAATCCAAACTAGAAAGCAAACGAAAACCAGAAGTTCAAACCAAGCTCCATAACAAATCAGAAAAGCAAGTGTCCAAACCAAAGCAGAAAAGCAGATTTCACAAACCACGGCATCGCAGTTTATCATCATTCAGAGCATGCCTAGGGGCTGTCTCCGTCCCCATACATGTGTAAATGACTTAGTTGCTTGCCAGCAGTTTGCTACTTATTTCACATTATCCTGATCAGTGGAGGATCAATCGGCCATCGTCCCTGGGTCTCACATCATCACGGCGTGAGGTTGTCGGTGGTTGCTCCTGCTCCACCGTTGCATTTCGAGTTCCGACATATTGCTGTAACTGTCCATTCCTTACATGCTCCTCGATTATATCCTTTAAGTGCCTACACCTGTTGGTATCGTGTCCATCTAAATCATGGAAGAGGCAGTGCCTTCCAGATGTCCTTTCCCGTTCTGATGGTTCTCTCCTAGCCGGCCTTCGGTAAGGAAGGCGATTCCGAGTATCCAGGTATATCCGCTCCAGCGTCTCGTTCAACCCTGTGTATGTGGAAAACTTTGGATCCTTCCATCGCTTCCTAGCATTTCCAGAATCATCGTCCATCTTCCTTTTCCCTTTATCTTTATCCAAACCTTTGCTGAATGGTCCTACATCCTGAGTTACATTAACCTTTTGCACTTTTAAATCCATACTCGCATCCTCCTGCCGAAGGAACCTTTCTGCCTCGTGAAAGAATTCATCGAGATCTTGTGGGGGATCTCGTATCAGAGATACCTTGAAATCAGAGTCCTCCCTGACTCCTGATACTGCTGCCATTATCAGGCCGATCCACCGAAGCGACTGCCGCACTGAATCGAGTTAGAAAAGCTCTAAGCGATTCATCCATCCTTTGCTTCACCGATGTTAATGTCATCACATTCTTCGGCCTCTTGACGTGAACCCGGAATTGTCCCAAAAACTTTTCTACCAATTCCCTCCAAGTCCTTATAGTTCCTTCTTCTAGTTGCCTAAACCACATTGCAGCTAAGTCCGTCAAGTACAAAGGGAAGCATCGGGCCATCACCTCCTCCGATGCCCCCAGCACCTCCATGTGTCTGGTGTACCTCATCAGGTGATCCGTTGGATCTGCCTTGCCATCATATACCTCCACACTAGGCAACTTAAACTTAGGTGGATTCTGAGCCATCCTTATTTTCCGAGCAAACAGACTCTTGTTCACTCCTTCCAAGTCTCCTTTGGCTAAACCACCTCGCACAGTTTTCCTAATCATCTCTACCAATCCAGCATTGTCCGTCGAGGGTTGCCCCCGAGGGAACTCCGGCACATACTCTTCATGTGGCTCGTTAGTAGCAACGTTGGTTCTAGCCTGTTGAACTCCTTCCAGAGGTCCTCCTGTGTTGGATCCTGTGGGTCTGCCCCCAAGCCCTTGTTGATTGCTTTGTGGCTCTGTATCCTGTCCTCCATTGGGTTCCACAACCCTAGTCCCTTGTCCTGCATCCACAGCGGCTGTTGCTGTCCCTAGGTTCTGCATCCCTGCAGCTCTTATTTGCTCAAAGAAAGCCTGCATCATTTCTTGTTGGCTCTTTAACAATCTCTCTTGCAAAGAATTTGCCATAGCCTCCATTTCATCCCGAGTTATGTAGATTGAAGCCTGTCCTTCCCCAGCTCCAGAGGATGCTTGTTGACTTCCTTCCTGTTGGCTTCTCTCAGCCCTCTGCCTTCTACTATTTTGCCTGGTCATTGTCCTTGAATCCAAACTCTTTAAAATCTTCAAATCCAAATTTCAAATCCGACGTAGCGGGTGCTAGTCCTTCTCAGTGAAAGCACCAAAGTGTTTGCGCCAAAATTGGTCACAAACCCCGAATACCATGAAAGCACCAGTGTATGAATATAAATCAATAATATTCAAACACAAACCTCAGATTTCAGTAAATATTAAACAGCAATCCAAAAGTAATGAATAAAGACACAAGCTTTTATAGTGGTTCGGCTATCTCCGGCCTACGTCCACTCCAAAGTTTTTATCCTTTTATTGATTATCCTTGTTGGTTACAAGTGATTACAGCAGTTACAAAGTCCAAATTCGAAATAAGTAGTAGTGATGATGATATAGAGTGATCCTGGCAGCGTCCGGGCGTGCTTTCTTTCTCCAAATTCTCCGACCCCCTTTTCTGAATGACCAGGGGCTCTATTTATAGGCGTAGGAGGCTGATATTTCTCCTAAAAATCTGATAGACCGCTTCTGGCACGTGAGGGGGGCCCACGCGCCCGGCCTCAGGAAATTGGGCCCACTTTGGGATCGATTCGAACTCCATTCGAATCGATCGAGAAATCATCCAATTGAGCTGAAATTTGGTGAGAACATTCTTCGACATGTATGCAAGCTCCTGTAAAAATTTCATTGCATCTGGATCAACGGTTTGGGAGATATGATGGATTCGAATCTGGGGTTGTCTGTTGCCTATCGCCTTCGAATCCATGCTTCGAACCCATGTTTCGACTCCATGCTTCGAATCCATCCAAGGCGCGTGCGTACCGGTGACGTGGCGCTGTTTCTCTGGGTCGATCCCCCTTTGTCGCCGTGTTGAATGCTTCCCTTCCTGAAGACGCGTTCGTATCCATTTTCCACGCTTCGCCCTTATCCATAACTTCACAACGGTCATGTTCGTATCCATTAATATCGATACGAAGTGGTCGTGAAATATGGGTTCGAACGAAGCTCTCACCTGAACGAGGCTGGAGGCGAAATAAGCCATCTCCACCCATCCAGATCGATGCGAAGCACATCGATTCGAAGAACCTCCATATGCTTGCTACCATTCTGGGTTTGCTGCCATCGAACCGAGATCCATCTTCCTCTCCTACACGAGCCTATCGAGTCGAACCAACATCTAGCACGAACTTCTCAGAGCCGAATCCATACCAATCGATACGAAGTGTATCGATTCGAATCATCCCTATGCCTTGCCTTCGATCGATGCGAAGTTTCCGAGTCGAACCCAGGCCGATCGATACGAAGTGCATCGATTCGAAGTGAGCGTTACTCCTGATCGGTTCGAACCGTCCATGCATGCCGATGGTTTCGAATAGCATGACTATCCTACCTTGAATCGATCATAACTCCTCCATACGAACTCCGATTAACCTGAAATTTGAAACATAGCCTTTCCTAATCTCTCCAATTAATTTCGCCCCGATCGGAGTTCAACCAAATTTTGATGATATCGATCGTAGCCTTGATTCCGACCGATCTCCAATCCTGATATCCATAATTCCTTGCCAATTTGTTGATATTCCAGTTTTGACCAAAAACGGGATAACATTTTCCGCTGTTTAGATTCTGATGTATTGTTTCTTCTTCTTCTTCTCTTTCTTTCTCATTTCTATCCTCTTCTTTCTTATTAGTGATGCGACTTGCTGGAGTGTGGAAGTTGGGTCGTTACAGTGGTATCATAGGGTTAGGTTGAGTGAATACCTAGGCTCTGTAGTGGTGTCTATCTTGAGAGAGCGTATTTGTAATTTTAAATATAATTATATATATTTATCTATTTCAACCTATATGTTGGGTTACCTGTTCAGGTTTTCCAATAGAGGTTATAAGGGTAGATAAGGTAGTAGTGTTTGTAACAAGATTACTACCATTGATTGGAGTCTGATGTTTGAGATTGGAAGTGTATGTGTCGAGACTGTAAACCTAATACTGTCTCGAATAAGTTTTGTTGTGTTGAAATATTTCATCGATCTCTGAAGGAAACTTGTTAAGGTTCGGAGACATCTTTGAAATGTAGAGTTTGGTAAGTAAAGTTTGGCTCTGTCAGTTGAGCTGGAATAAGTGATGGTATTTTGATACCTCAGGAAGTTATAACTGCGTGATGAGATGCAGTGACTATGGATTGTTTCCGAAGATATTTTCTTCGGAACAAATTTTGGAAGTGAGTCTGCTTTGATGTTATGGCTGAGGACAGCAAGATGTTGTGGGGTTTCTGTTTTTCTTTGAAGTCCGAGTTTCTCGAAGAACTTTGGATTAGGAAGTTTGGAATTGGTGCCAGCAGTGCTGCTCGGAGAGTTCTGTGTGCCGACAGGGAGGTCTTAGATGAATAGTTTCTCTGAAGATGGAGTTCAGAAACTACTGAGTGAATTTGTTTCTTCAATAGAATGACTAGACCAGTGTAAGCTGTTCTGTTTGGGTAAAGAGATAATAGTTTTCTTTAGAAATTTATTTGGGTTGATCGCAAAAGTGACTTGCGATTAGTTGAGTGTTCTCTTGGATCGTTGGAAATTTTCTAGATGTCTTCTGGGAAGACAGAGATTTGTCCGCGTCTGGAAATTGAATTCTCTTATCGACTAGAATTCCAGGAGTGGAACTGATAGTTCTGTTTAGTTGGAAAATAGAGATAGAATTTGATGAAGTAACTCAGTTTTGGAGGAATTTTTGAGTTTTCTTTATGGATCTGTAGAACCATATTTCTGGAGGTGATGTCCAGTTGATGCTTGTGTTCTTCGTCAGCTTTTTCTTATCTACTTCGGATCAGAGTTGTGCAGCGGAAGCAGTTTGGATATGTTTCTGATTGTCTTTTCCAGATCAGGAGAAGTTTTTAGTTTTCTGATGTTTATGGAGTAGAATTGTGTTTTGGTTTTGGATTGATCTTGAGGTGATCATTGTGATGGGTTGTTTTTAGTTCTGATTGTTCTAGAGGAATCAGCAAGGGTTGAGCTGATCAGTTTGAATGTTGGCAGCCCAGGATTGTCTGAAGACTTCGCTGTTGTTGGAGTTTTCTTTGATTCAGGAGCTATAAGTTTTGGTAAGATTAGAAAATCTAGCTCAGTGATGATTGGATCTTTTCTCTGTGTTTTGGATGGATTGGTGTTTGGTTTTTCAGAATTGAATTGTCAGTTTGGATAACTGGAATTCGATAAGTTTCACGTATCTCTGAGGGAGTACGTGTATGGTCTATCTCTGGTTTTGAAACCAGTAGTTTCTGAGGTTTGGTTGTTGAGTCAGACTCGTTTGTAGTCTTATATGTTATCTAGTTCTGTAGATATAGATGAATAGGAGCTCTATAGTTTAATAGTATTGATTGTTTGGAAATTTATAGAGCGAGTATCCCGATATTTTTATACCGGGGAAACTCATGAAAGTCTTATCCAGAATTTTTCTGGATAATTAGATTTGTTTGATTTGGGTGAATTGGTTGCTATGGTTGTTAGCATTTCATTGGTATATGCTTGTGTTTTAAAATTTAATCTATAAATAGATTATTAAATTTCCTTTGTTTTAAATTTCGGGGACGAAATTCTTTTAAGGGGGGAGGAATGTGATGACCCGGAATTTTAAAGCAATATCAATTTAATAATCTGTAATTAAAAATTAAATTGATTTAGTAATCTTTGTAATAAAATTTGAATTAATTTAATAATTCTATAAAATAAATAGTTAATTGATAGGTTTTATCTTTTAAAATCTAATAAATTGTTTCTATTTATAATGTATATAGAATATGTATACATTAGAAATAAATACTGCTTTAATCTAATAAATAAATAAATAAGGTTTTAAATACATAAGATAAGTATTGAAATGACTTAAAATATTTTAACTCAAGTTTAAAATTTAAATAAATAACAATGAGATTATTTTGAGTTTCTTTAAAATATAATGTGATAAAATAAATAATTATTAATAAGAAGACAATTTCTTTTAATAGTTATTTATGGTTATTAAATATTGTTATTTCTAAA
Organism: Allium cepa; assembly: GCA_030765085.1. Lineage (NCBI taxonomy): Eukaryota > Viridiplantae > Streptophyta > Magnoliopsida > Asparagales > Amaryllidaceae > Allium > Allium cepa. The sequence continues at coordinate 689,951,245 of CM060940.1, forward strand.
AATATAATAATGCATTGTTTTAACAAATAAATTTTTAATAAAAATAATTGTTTTTCAAATTTAAATTGTGTGGTTACATATGTATATATATATAACTTGATTTGAATTAGAATTCAAAGCTTTGAAGTTTAAAAGTATAAATGTTTTTAATTTGATTTGTTTTGGAAATATTTGTAAAAGCTTCATTTTATAAATTAAATTGGATTTGTTCATTTTAAAATTTATTTACTTGTGAATAAGTACATGTTAACTGATTTATATAAACATAGGTTTACATTTATTTGTATTAACATTTAATAAAATACAAATTAACCTAATTATAACTAATTTAACTCTCAAAGACAAATGTTAATTCCTTAAGACATCTAATAACAAGTGTTAAATAAATACTAATTCAAGTGGACAAGTGTTAATATATTTTAGTTTTTCTTTTATTTTAATTAAAATCAAAATTCAACCTATTTAAAACATTTCTCCTTCTTTTCTATTTTCTTTCCTATCTTCATCAAGTAATCTTCAACCTGCAAAATTCAAAACTTATCTGAAAACAAAAATCTATAAATTTCTCTTCAAAAACCCAAAATCATCTTTAAAAGGATCAAGCCTGTAAATCATTTCCCTGTTAATCAAAACCTTATTCACTCTCAAGCAAACCTGTAACTACTTCAAAGCATGCAAGAAAATCTGTAGCCTGCATTTCATATGCAAGCAATACTGCATATTGTTCAAATGAAAAAAAAAATCACCTGCATGCTTCTATTTTAAATCTGGATTCAAGCATCATGCATGCAGTCTCAAAACTTAAGGGAGCCAACTGCATTTTTCAAAACTAAAGAAGAAGCAACTCAGTTTCTAAAAGCAACTCAAAGTTTTTAAAACAAGGGATTGCAGTTTTAAAATGTTCAAACTATTTCAAATCTGAAAGCTCTGTTCTTCCCTCATTAATCAGGTGAGTAACTTTTAAACTTAAAATAAATTATGGTTGCATGTTATTATTGTAGAAAATGTTGCAATTGTGTTTGTTTATAAGTATGATTGTGTAGATATTATCGATGAATTCTGCTGTATGAAGTGTGCACTTGATATCTTGAACATCTCTGTTCCCAGACTTGAAATTTCTGGGTCATAATTTAAGTTCAAATCCTTTAAATTTAATTTCTTTTAAAACTTGAGTTTTAAAAACAATCCTGTTGTTTCAATTCAAACTTTAGTTTGAAAATTTATTTAGGGTCAAATAATTATGAAATGCCTCTGAAACTATTTATATAAACTGATCAAACTTTAAATGGTGTAATTCAAAACCATATAATATATTGTTTCAGGCCTAAGATCTGAAACATCACCCTGAAACTTGATTTTTAAAACCAAAATCATAATTTTTAATGATAGGAAGAGTGTATAACTTTGTGATGAACCGGAAATGGAAATGTGGGGTTTTCTGATGATCTATGTGGTTTTGGAGGAAGGGGTTCTGTCTGGTGGTAGTATGATGACCAGAGAATAAGGGAAAAATGTCAGGATGATGATCAAAGCTTTGTGAAGAGGGTGGTTGATTTTTGTGGTTTGTAAACCTAGTTCCTACTGAAATGAATGTTTTGGTTGGTTCGACATTTCTGGTCGATCGAGTATAGCAAAACTTAAGGGGATGGTAGAGGATGAGTCGATGATGAAGTGACCGGAGGCGCAAGCATTCAGATGGTCGGAGGAAGGTGATTGAAGTGATGACAGGTTTGGGAAAATTGGTGCGTTCTGTGTTTCCAGGTTTTGGAAATAGAACTCGACTTCAAATTCGTGTTTTGGAAGGAGGATCTGATGGTGATGGTTAGTCGTGAGGTTGATCATCGTTGTTGGGAAGCCTCCAGAGGTGGCTGGTGATGGCTGGAGGCACGGTGCAAGTGCACCGTGCAAAATCTTTGAGCCTATTGATTTCTGGGTATAGGAGTGTTTGAACTCGAAGTCTAACTCGGGTACTTTTGTATTTTGCTCGAAGAAATGGCCTGTCTGACTCGAAGCAATTTGAGATGGGCTCAGGTAACTGTAATATTACAGTTTCCTGAAGAACTGTCTGCAGTTTTTTAAAATTTAAATCAAAAGTTTCAGTGAAGTTAAGTTTTTAAATCTGAGTTAGGTTTAAAGCTAGTTGTATTATAGATTCAAATGATTTTGAATCTTATAAGTTTTAAAAATTTAAAAGAGGTTTTCAGTTTTTTTTAAAAAAATATAGGAAATTGACATTTTTCTGGAAATTTTAAATTTCATTTTAAATTTGAAAGCTAATTTTAAATTAGCAGTTTAAATTCAAATCTAAGTCCAGATTTCTTAAGGATTTTTAAATTTTCAAGTTTTTAAAAATGAATTTGTATTTTTAAAAAGGAGTTTAAAATCATGGTGTAAAGCGAGAGTAAATTCAAGTTTAAATTCAAAACAATTTAAATAAAGAATGGTTTCAAGTATATTGAATTTAAAATCTGATATTTAAATAAGTTAAAAAAAATTGAATGATTTTCAAACAAGTTTAAATTTAAATTGTTTAATTTGGAGAAAATTGTTTTCAAACAAATATTTTTTAACTTGATTTCCCTTTTGAAATAATAATGTATTTTAAACTTAGTTTTTAATTTAATTAAGTATATTAAGACTTATCTTATATAAGTTTTATTATAAGAAAATAAATGTTATTTACATTTACTTTGGAAAGAATAAATGGAATTTAAAATTTGATAATGCTTAAATAAATATCATTATTGAATTTTAGATTCAAATTTGGAATTTGAATTTAAACTTTAAATGCAATATTCTAAGTACACTTTAATATGTATATAATTATTAATAAGGAATGGGTTATCTTAAAAGTTATTAAGATATTAAAATAATTAAATAAATAGGAAAATTAAAGAGAGACTCATTCTATAATTAATAATTTGGATAAATTTTAATTAGACATTAATTAAAAAGTAATTTAAGAAAGTAATTAAAGAATTAATAATAGATAATGATGATCATTAACCAAGGTTATTTGATAATTAATTAATATGATTAATTTTCAATAATTAATTAAATTAATTAATTAATGTTAATAAATTATGAAATTTATTTAAGTTTAATTACTTAAATAAAAGTAATTAAGACATTAATTACTTAATGTAATTAATGGAATTTATTAAGGTTGGTTTAAACTAATTAATTAAGTTTAATTAATTTTAAACATTGGATTTGATAATTACTTTATGTAATTAGTAGAATTACTCAGTAAAGTAATTAGAGATAATTACTGGATGTAATTAGTGGATAGTGTTGGGATTGTGGAAATATTTTGGATTAAATTATTTTGTGTAATTAATCAAGTGATTAATTAAAGAAATTAATTAAGGAATAATTAATTTGATAAATAATTAAAGGTGGTTAATTATAGATTGAGATTTATCAAAGATGATTAATAATTGTGGATTAAGTGAGATTAATTACTGAAAGTAATTAATTAAATTGAGTAATTAACTAATTTAATTAAGAATCATTAATTAATGTAATTAATGGTGTAATTAAGATTAATTAATTAATATTAATTAATCAATAATAAGTGATTAGGTGTAATTAATTAATTGTAATTAATTAAGGTTAAATATAATTAATTATAGTTAATTAATTAATGAAGCAATTAAAGGTTAATTACTGTATTTGGTTTAAGGTAATTAATTTTGTGGAATTAATTAAAGTATAATTAATCAGGATTGATTAATTAAGATGATAAATTAGAGATTAATTAATTAATTAATTTGTAATTAATTAATGATGATTTAAGCAATATTTATATTGAGATAATAATTAATTTAATTCATTTTAAATAATCTCAGCTATGAGATTAATAATGTTGAGTAATATGGATGTATTGGTTGTATTGTGATATTGATATGGATTATCTTTTAATAGTGATAATGTGAATTATCTGTGGTTTGATAATGATAATTATCTGTTGTGAATCTATGAGATATCTATCTGTGTGTATATAGATAATGTTATTGAATTTGTTTTTAACTTTAAAACAACTTGGACCTAAAAGACACGCTTTGGATTTCGATGAGACCGGGATCGGGTTTCCATATTTGGATATCCGAAAACCACATCGATCCAAATTTACGATAGGTCGTGAATCTTATGTGAAGAGTGAAGACTCGAGGTGTAAGGGCTATACGTCAGTATAACTCTATGGGTGACTCCGTAATGAGTTTGACGGTATAGTACTTATAGATTCGAGATGGAGATTCAGAGTGCAAGGGTTATCGTCGTTAACTCTGTGGGTGATTCCGTAATGAGTATAACGAGATAATGCCTTTGGTTTCGTTCGAACCCGGAACAAACTTGTATGGATTGAATGCTTTCAGAACATCGTCAGGTGGACGATGAGCATTCTAAGTGATGTGTCCTCTAAAGGTAATCGTAGACTCAAGCCTCATCAACCGGGAATGGCTAAAACAGGGGAGGTGCAGCAAGGCTTCGTGGGTAGCTTCCACTGGAGAGCAAGATTGATCCCTGTCTAGAGGTCCCTTTTTATTCGGCTTGGTAGGCAGTTGTTAGTGCGCACCAACTGCGGGGTTGTCTTGTTCGGAACTATTCAGTAAGGAATAGGTCCGGCCTTGTGTTGCAGGGGAGTGGGAGTACTCCTCGGTATGTTGATCTAGGCCACGTACTGTGACGGGCGGTACCCCAGTAGCCCTGCCATTGTATGGAATCCAAAATCCAATAAGTGCCAACGGTTTTGATTGTATTACCCACTTTTGTGGCCAGTAGCTGGAATTTAATAGATGTAACAATTTCGGCTATTTCTTATGTACTTGAAAACCCTAGACACTATTATAATATCATCAGATTTCCTATCAAATGTTTTGGTTAGCGTAAGGTAAAAACTTTTCCATGTTTATGTGTGGGAAGTCTTACGTGATACCTTTTCTTTTCATAGGATTTTTAAAGTTAAGCAACTTTAACCCGTAACTCACACCAGACCCATGTCTGACCCGGAGTTTATTTTTGTTTTCATAAACTCTTGGGTACTCAAATTTTTACGAGTAGCCAAGGGATTCAGGTTAGCTTTGACGAATATTGGTGGAGCAATGGAGCAGGAGGCTTCTGCGTTAGATATTAGTATTCCGCTGTGTGTTCTGTGATTGTCTCTGAGTTGTATTATGTTGTAAATCCTAGACAGGTGTTTATAATTGTCTAGTATGTGTTGTATTATCTGTGTACTCTCATAATGGTTGTAAACTATGTAATATTTTATGTTATTAATATAATTTATTCGTTCCGCTGTTTAGATTCTGATGTATTGTTTCTTCTTCTTCTCTTTCTTTCTCATTTCTATCCTCTTCTTTCTTATTAGCGATGCGACTTCCTGGAGTGTGGAAGTTGGGTCGTTACATTTTAGGTAGATCTTCATCTAAAATTTAAATTTTGAATTCTAAATTTGAATCTGAGTATAAGATTATTTATACTAATACTTAAAACTATTTTTTTGTTATTTTTTCATATATATATATATATATATATATATATATATATATATATATATATATGATACACACATTGTATTTTACAAGTATAATTTTATTGTATAAACTATATATACATATATTAGATATCACTATGTATATGGAAGGGATAATATGTCTGTTGCGGTGTAAATCCCAACACTTATACACGGGGATGTTAAACCATGTACACTGTTTATATTACACGTGCACGTATGCACATATGTGTATATGATATGCATGTTATATATTATATAAATATAACATTAAAACAAAACATTATTTACAAATCAAATAAAATATCAATTTTATTTAAAATTAATTTATATCAGATCTAAATAATTTTAGGCTTCATGGGCCCAATAAGGTCCAAAATTTAATAAAATTTTCAAAATTTACCTATTTATCCCACTTCGTGCTAATGTAGATCCAACAATCATATCAGAGCCTCATAACATATGTGGTCTAAACTAATCAAGTTAGTGTTAACTAATTAAGCTTACCAATTTAGTAAGGTGTCTAGAAAAGTAGGGTCTAAGTTAGGTTTAGGTAATCGAGTATCATGCCCTACCGGCTACTGATCTGGTCCAAAAGGTGAAGTGAGCCCAAAGGTTGCCCCTAATAGAAAATACCCAATTTGAATCAAGCAATAGGCTTATTTTCAAAATTGTTTTGAATTTAGTTATTTTTTTGAGGCGTTTTGAATTTAATATATATGCGTAAAATAAGAAATATATTATAAATGTTGTAATATAGTTTTAAAAAGTGTTTTGAGAATATAGTAAATAAATTTCAAAATTTCAAATATTAATAAGACTAATAATTAATTAAATATATTTTTGAAAATGGGTTAACAATTATTAAGCATTTTCTATCCAATGGATGAACGGCCCAACTACATTACAATCAAGAAACAAGTACATAAATTAACTTTACAATTCGTATAGTATAATCTCAAACTACACACTTTCCAGATCCATCGATCTTCTCTCTTTTCAGTTCATTCAAGCTTTACTTCATGGTGGGCGAAAATTTTCAGAGTTCGTACTTGGGATTTCTTCCATTTCCTTCCTCTGATCCGGTACTCCAATCACATCTACTCCTTGTGCCAAGTAGCTGGTAAGATATTTTCCTTTTATCCTTTTAACTACCAATTGCATGTCCAAAGTTGGTAATCTAGTTGCTTCTTTAACGTTTCTCTTCGACTTCTAAAAACCTCTTCGATTCTTCTCCTTCCATACACTCCACATAGAACTTGTAAGGGCAGTTCGACACATTTTAGCTTCCAGGTTTTTAGCTTGTCTTCATTCCACCAGGTAATTTTCAATTTTTCTTATATTTGAGTTTGAGTTCCTAAAATTAGTAAGAAGTTTACAATTTTCCCAAATATTCTGAGAGAATTCACATTCGAAAAGTAGGTGCATTGATTTTCTTCGTCTTTATTGCATAGAACACAATGTTTCTCTTCCATAATCACCTGTTTTGATAGTCCATCTCTTGTAGGAAATCTACCTAGTAATGCTTTGTAGGTGGTCAATGCCATTTTTGGATTATTCGCTATATCTCAAATAATTTTACTCCATCTAAGCTATTGATCTTTTCTCCTTATTTATTCGCATATAGATTTAGTTGTAAAATCCATTGTAGTTTTCTTCTAGTTCCAAATATCAGTATCTCTACTAAAATACGAAGGTATACTATAACGAACCAGATTTTCGACGCTTAAAAATTGATATTAATACGTCCACTATATAATATATCGAACGTTCAAGTGCCGGAAATGCCGATTTGTTAGGGTGAAAGAAGAACTTAGAAGATAGAAGAAAACTAAACAACACATAATCTCACAACGCAGCAAATAATATATAATACAACAATGATCTTTACAAAAAGGAAACATCTTTATTCATATATACAACATCAGAGTACACTGGACTTGTCCTAAATTTGGATAGTTATAGAAACCTGTCCTTACATTGACAAACATACAGACTCTATAATACAGCGGAAGAAAAATATGTGTGAATATGTCTTGACCATCCATATCCTCTCCAACTCATCCAACTAACTTGGGAAAAACATGCTCGCCTGACCCGAGCATTAATGCTCGGGTCAGTCTGGTAAACAGGTGTGAGTAAAACTCAATAACAAGTAACAACCAAATAGATTTCTATAGTTGAAAACTTTTCACAAAAGGGTATCTCGTAAGACAATATCGTGTATAAAAACGGATGGGTTTTTACCTTATGATAATCATAACATTTTATTTCAAAACCCAATGGTATTATCATAGTGTCTAGGTTTAAAGTAAATAGATAAAATAGCTGAAATGCTTGCATCTCACATTCCAACATACTAGGATCTACAATAAAAAAATGTAAGGCACACATTGGAGATTGGATTCCAACAATGGCACGGTAAGGGACTACCTTTCAATGATACACCTCTAGAAAATGCACTGGTCATATGCAGAGCTGGCTGCCCCTTTAACTTGGCAGACTGGATTACGTCACCACCTTGACACCGAGGCCGTATACTATCACGGTGTTTGCGCAACCAACTTTGAAAAGGATATCTAGAATGGGGTGATCGCTCCTAATGGTAGCTAACCACATAGCTCTGCTGCATTCCCTACTTTTTTCATTCCTCCCGGTTGTAAGGCTTGAGGCTACGCTTTACCTTTCTGAATAGCAATCTATCTTGGAATGCTAACATTTCCCTTCAGGTATCAATGCATTACCAGCATTCATCCATACAAGTTCGTTCTGGGTTTGAATGAAACAGTGGGCACTAACTCTACTACATCCATTTTGGAATCATCCTCAGGATTAGTAGCAGTAGCCCTTGCACTTCAAAGAGCACCGCCTTCAATCATCATCAAGATGTCTTTCACTCGAACATACATGTTGGTTCGGACTGGTTTTCAGATATATTAATCCGATCCCGATCTCTCTATATCAACAACCGATAATTTCTGGTAAACTTAACCCCGATTCTTTAGGAAATAGGCAGTCAAAGATAAGACTAGAGATTCCCTCCTAACCATTAGTGGATGGATTTCATTATCAATGTCCTAGGAGAACGAAATGAGATTTATACGAACAGTATAACATCATCGGAGATGACCATGCCATGTAACTCACATGTTTCTCCTATATGTCCAAAGTTACGTTTGGGTCCATTTTCGATAGTCGGTTATTTAACTATCGAATAAACAAACATCCAATCATGGTTTAATTTCCATATGGGATCCACTAAGACTTTATTTATTCTCTTTAATTAATAAAACCACTTTATAAAACATGATCAAAATATATTTTCAAAACACTTTTCCAAACCCCTTACATTTCCTTTATACTTGGAAAATATTTATATACTTATCAAAACGGTACAAGTATATTACCAAAACATTTTACCTTTCATGCCTTGTAAACAAAATTTTCTGCTTACCTTATCAGTATAAATATATTCACAAACTTTTCAAAGTTTTCTTCTGTCCAAATCTCGTATTAGATAACCAAATGTTTCCTCCAAATAAAACATCCGCTAATCTTTATCAAAAATTCCATGTTTCAATTAACTTATAACTTTCAAAATAAAGTTATAACCCACTTTTATAAACCTATAAGTTACTTTATAAACCTCTTTCCAAATCTCTGAATGATTTATAAACCTTTTTCCTACTTTTGAAATCATTTGTAAAGCACTTAAAGTAACCCTTCAGTAAAAACCCCTTTTATAAGTAGGTTATTACTTATAAATAACTTTGCAACATAATAACATAACTTGGAAATCATTTATAAACTTTAAGCTCTAAATCGATTAAAGAATTTAAGTTAATTCAAAACACACTTTACAAGTTCAAAAAGAGGCTTAGTAGTCCCAGTGGTACTAGTTTAAATTATTGTTCAATTTCAGTTCGATTCCCAAGTCACTTGACAATTATTTACATAAGCTACCATATATATAAATACAATTCATACACAACCAGGGAATAGCTCGTCAATATTACCAATTGGCATTTACAAGTCCAAATAACATAACCACATGAAGGTCGTTTATCCTACTAGATAAATGTCTGAACAATTCAATCAATTTATAGCATAACATGGATTTATTCTGCTTAACACATGTCCACACAATCAAATCACTTACACTATAGCAGAATGGTGTTTTGTTCCACTAACGGATGTCATTTAATTCTCCTAATTATAAGGGTTACTTAAAGGTCTGGGCAAGAGATCATTAGATATGGAATCCATTTACTTGAAAAAGAACATTGATTAAAACACATTCTGTTTAGTTTAAAATCACCTTTGAAAAGTTAAATGTTATCCCGCCTTTTGGCAAGGCCGAGATACCAAGGAACTGACTGAAGAAAAACAGGATCACACGTCTTCAACTTTGAATGATTGTTGGGCAACTGCAAGTATCGATGAATTTTGTCCGAGTCCGGATCGGGCTACAATTGATAAGACACGTCAAGCGAAGCTGTGGAAACCAATGTTCCAAATTTCTAGACAATCCGAGTTCGTATGCTCAAGTTATCGCCAATGGAAAGTGGAGGAGACAACCTCAGTTCGAATCGATCAGAAGTCCTGATTCAAATCGATCAGAAGAAGTTTAGGTTCGAATCCATAAGATAGCCTCACGATCAAATCCATAAGCCATGCATTGGTTCGAATCCATTCCACGAGACTTTTGGTTCGAATCCATCCCATTAGGCCTTGGTTCGAATCCATCGAGGTATTCCCGTCCTCGAATCCCTCAAGAACCATCCTTCGAATCCATGAAGTTCAAGAAGCTTCGACTCCAATTCATAACCATCTTCGAATCTATGGAGCAAAGAACTCTTCGTATCGATCGAAGCATGGAACGCCTTGATCGATACAAAGGAACGCACGTGTGATCGAATCGAAGGAGCATACCTTCGAATCCTTCTCTTCGAATCCACCAAGTAAACGCGACTAAAACTTCGGATTTGACCCAGAAAACTCGGAGAAAAAGGGGGGTTGACCCGAGGAACGCGTGAGCCACGTCACCAAGCACATGCTCAGGCGATCGATTCGACCCTATCGAGTCGAAAGGATCGATTCGAAGCAAGAGTGTCCATCTGAAATGCAATATTAAATCTATCAAAGCTTGAGATCTACAAGTCCAAATGCTATGAAATTTTCACAGGAGCTTGCATATACATAGAAGAATATCCACGCCAAGTTTCATCACAATTGGACACTTTTTTTTGATCGATTCGAACCAAGGGTCGAATCGATCCCAAAGTGGGCCCGGATCTCCAGAATTCGGCCATGTGGGCCCCCCACACGTGCCAGAAATGGTCTCCCCGAATTTTAGACGAAATATCAGCCTCCAGCACTTATAAATAGAGCCCTGGTCATTCAGAAAAGGGATCGGAGAATTTTAGAGATAAAGCACATCCAGACGCTGCCAGAATTGCTTCAGAGCACCACTGCTGCCTTTGATTTCGAATTTTGGCTTACTACTTGTTGTACTTTGACATTAAAAAGTTGTATTCTCCGAATATCAAGCAATAAAGTAACAAAAACTTCATAGTGGACATAGGCAAAACGCCGAACCACTCTAAATCATTATCTCTTGTGCAATTTACTTCCTGCTATTTGGAGTTTTTGTTAGATAATCCACGTTTTAATTTACTTTCTTCAATTATTATCTCTTCAAAAACTTCCGACGAGTGTTGTGCCCAATTTTGACACAAACACTTTGGTGCTTTCACTGAGAAAACCCAAATTTTCTCCTGCTCGTTGGATCTGTCATCGATATCGGATTGAATAAATCTAAGAGAGAGATCCAGATCGTTAAATTCGAATTCCTTCCATTCTATTCAGATTTGCAAAAGTCTAAGGAAAGAAATTCTACTTTCAAGATGGTTAATACAAGAACCACCTTAAATGCTATCAATCAACAAGAACAAGATCAACAGAATCCTGTGCCGCCACCTCCATCTAATCCGGATACTACTGGGCACTCCGAACCGTCAGGTTTGGTTACCCGACAAGAGTTGCAGTTGCTACTCCAAGAGCTGACCCAGAGTTGGCAACAACTAGAAGAACAGCTACGCGCTAACGCCGAGCTAATCGATAAGCTGGATCGCCAGAAGCGAAAAAGGTCCAAGAGAGACCACGCTTCTCGCTCCTCCAGCGAGAGTTCTTCATCTTCCGATTACCACAATCGATCACCATGACCCCGACTAGATGGGAGTCGCATGCCAGTCACTGGAAATCAACCGGCATTGACCGTTGGACAACTGAGAGTTGGTCCATCAGCCAGTATCCAAACTGGACTCTCCTCCCAAGGAGGTGCCGTTCCTCGCCACACCGCAGAATACCACACCACTAACATTGCAGCTGAACCAGGAGTCCACGCCCAAGATCAGTCGGACCTAGACCATCACCAACACGGACGTACCCCTGAATCATACGTCCCGGAAAACTATGAGCCACGAAGGCAAGACTTGGACCGTCGACAATATCCGGTCCAACCCGAAGAACGGAACGTAACCATACTCCGGTGCAGGCCGCACAAAACGCGCAAATGCCGGATCTTTCAACTATGATACGTCAAATGATCCGTGAGAGCCAGGATTCACAAATGACGATTGAGGGGTTACCCAAAGTCACACTCCTTTTTCGTACGATATACTTACTGTTGAACCCCCACGGCGATTCCGGATGCCAACTCTACCCATGTATGAAGGAAACTCCGACTCCAACCAACATATTCTGAAATATGAATGGTCGATGACCGCTGCTAGAGCCGACGATGCAGTAAAGTTTCGTAGCTTCCCCATATCCTTAGGGGGCATCGCTACCATGTGATTCACTCTATTGCCACCTCAATCCGTCTCTTCATTCGACCAGTTAGCCACAAAATTTGTTGAGCAATTCCGCATGCACGTCGCTAGGCTAAAAGATGTCAACACTCTATCTAGTGTCAGTCAAGCTGCCGGAGAGACACTCAGACACTACTTAGAGAGATTCCATACTGCATGTGCGGAGATCAGCAATCCAAACGATAACTCCATCCTTATGGCATTAACTAAGGGGATCGACCTCGATTCCGAGTTTGGCAATTGGTTAGCTGGGAAACCACCTGCATCATTGGACCGTTTCCATGTCAAAGCAGCTCAATTCTTGAGACAGGAAGACGCGAAACAGTCTAGGAAGCAAATTGATGCAATACCAAGCACGGAAGGGATTCAAAGAAATGTTGCAATCAAACAGTCCGGTGAGAGCCCCGGAGAGGTTCAGTTGAATATTAAAAATAAACAAGCTCGGCGGAGAGAGAGCGTGAATCAAATTAAAAAACGGGATCAAAATCGTGGCCTGCAGCGCAAGAATCCAATGTTTGACAGTTACACTCCTCTGAATACATCACTAGAGGAACTATATTTACAAACCCGTGATACAATTCAGTATCAAAAACCTACAGCAAGACCGTCGTCAGAAAAGCAAATCCAGACGGGAAAGTTTTGTCGGTTCCATGAAAGCTACGGGCACAATACAAACGAGTGTCGTCACTTACAAGATCTCGTTGAAAAATTGATCAGATGAATGCTGTTCTGTTGGAGGTTAGTAGTGAATGCTGTTGGAAGTATCCCTCATCCAACAAAGCGAAGTTGGGATGAGATGAAGTCGTATGCCAGTCTTACTAGGCATGCAGATACTGCATGCTATAGACATTTAAAAGACAGAGTTCCGATCAAACGAAAGAAAGCAATGACTGACGACATCGTATTTCAGTGTGATGATGATGACAGAATCATAGTCCCGACTACCGATCCATTAGTCATATCAGCTCAGGTAGGCCATGTGTGGATGAAAAGGATTCTGATTGACAGCGGAAGTTCTGTGAACATAATATTTAAGCAAGCCTATGACCAAATGAATCTGAATGCCAAAGACTTAAAACCATGCCAATCCAGTATTCGCTGCTTCGACGGGAGCGCGACCATGCACGTTTGAGAACTAGAAATACCAATGGAGTTGGGAACTGGACAATGTTGCAAAACCCGGACGTTGCGATTTGTGGTGATGGACATAGATTCACCGTACAATGCTTTCTTAGGCCGACCAGCCCTTGCTGAATTCAGAGCCGTTATCGCCTCATGGTGCCTAACCTTAAAATTCCCCACTGACAAGGGAGTTGGTGTTGTTATGGGATACCAGGCCGACTTAAGAATTGTCATACTCCAAAAGCGAGTTTCCCGGTCGCACGATGTCAGTGACCAATTCCAAGCCTTCAAAATTGGTGATTTCGTCTGTGGAAGAGTACACTCAACACCATCGCACGAGAAACCAACATGGGAAGGGCCATGTGTCATTGAACAAAAAATCGGGGATGACCCGTTCTTGCTATCAACATTGGGCGGTCCTATTTTGCCAAGAGCCTGGAGAAGCAAGGACCTTCGTCATTGCTACACATGACAGGCTTTATTTGATCTATGAATGCTTTGCAGTTTCCTTTACATTCTGAAATTGGAATTTGTAATAAGGCACTGACTTTGCCATATTTTCTTATTTCAGCAATAAAATACTATCTCTTCAAGCTTGAGCTGTGATTCACCGAATACAACATTCAACAATCACGACACACGAAGAGCTAAGTTCCATCAAACAATGGAATTTATTCAAATAAGCGAGTGACTGTGATACGACCGGCCACTCACTAAGTGAAACCCCAGCTCGGGGGCAATTCAACACATCAAAGGCTGAGCTGGACCAGCACACAACAGTCCATTTAATAATTCGTTCCCAGAGTGCGAACGGACTCCAAATTCCCAGAGTGTGAATTGGAGTATAAACATTCAAGAACTCGTTCCCAGAGTGCGAACGGACTCCAAATTCCCAGAGTGTGAATTGGAGTATAAACATTCAACAATTCGTTCCCAGAGCGCGAACGGGCTCCAAATTCCCAGAGCGCGAATTGGAGGATAAACATCATACAAATCGTTCCCAGAGTGCGAACGGACTCCAAGTTCCAAGAGCGTGAATTGGAGTATAAATATTCAGCAATTCGTTCCCAGAGTGCGAACGGACTCCAAGTTCCAAGAGCGTGAATTGGAGTATAAACATTCAGCAATTCGTTCCCAGAGTGCGAACGGACTCCAAGTTCCAAGAGTGCGAATTGGAGTACAAACATTCATTAACTCGTTCCCAGAGTGCGAACGGACTCCAACTTCCCAGAGCATGAATTGGAGTATAAACATTCATTAACCCATTCTCAGAGCGCGAACGGACTCCAAGTTCCCAGAGTGTGAATTGGAGCATAAACACCAACTCTTGGTTTCCGGAACGCGAACCGGAGTGTAAATCATTAACTTCAAATTCCCGGAGTGTGAATTGGAGTATAAACGTCAATTACAGGTTCCCGGAGAGCGAATTAAGTCATAAACATTGATAATTAATAAGTTCCCAGAATATGGGCCGAACTGTTAATTGCAAATTGTGTTAAGTCCCCGAAGTGTGGACATGTATTCAAGGCTTATGACATATGCGAGCACGAGCTAATCAATGCAATATTAAGCAAAAGAGAAAAGAGTTATTTTCCATTTTATCAACAAACAAAAAGGAGTTTGATTACATGATAAAACAAAAAACAGTCCATAAAGTGGGTGCCGAATCCACACTTATACACGGCCTAGAAAAGGAGAAGTAAAAAAAATTGCCATTTCACAACCGCATGATAAGACGAGAAGTTCACTCCTTCTTCTTCCGGGGTCTCTTCTTCGGAGTTGAGCCGCTAGACCCACTACCCGGCTTCCTGCGAGATTTTTTGTCCTTCTTTGGAGCATCCTCAGGATCTGGCATAATATCCACGTCTTCCTCAGAGATGGGAGGGATAGAGATCCTTTTGTGAGGACGAACCGGAAGCAAAGAAGCTGTAACAGGTGGTGGAGCTTCGGCACTAGAAGTTATAGCTGTGTCGGTAGGAGAAGTAACCGTTAAAGGAGTTAAGCTTAGTGGAGCAACATCACTTCCGGAACCACCGACCGTCGTCACCGCAGCCATTTCAGCGCTTATCTCGGCAAGGATTTCTTCTTCTCGGGAAGATCGAGCAGCGCTGGAAACACTGATAGTCGGCATAAATGAGCTAAAAGTTGGAGCGACTCCACCCATTGCAAAGGAAGGATCGGTAAAAGGTTCACAGGGCTGCTTGAGAAGTTCATCAATCATTTGAACATCAAACGACATTGAACTCCCTTCTCCAATCTCGCCGGTTACGGCTTGTAATAGCCTCCGTAACGACAGCTCCTTGCACTGACTGCGAAGTTTGTGGTACTGGAAGTGCTGGCACATCACTTTCAGTCACTGGTCGAAAAGAAATGACAATAATTAGTCAAATGATCTGTTCCAAGTTCGTCATTCTAAAAACACGTAAGCAACATTTGAAATACCTTCTTTGCCTCGGCTCAGTTCCGGTCGATCCGGGTTATAAGCAGGAACAACATGTGGACCAACTGTAGCAGTAACTCCAGACGAGGTCGGGGCATCAACTGAAACATCCTCACTATAATGTGTAGCTCCAGAACCCTCGCCAGTCTCCACATGGTGAAAACCAAGTCTCTCTCTCTCAGCAGAAATCATCGCTTCATGGAGAAGTTTCCTTTCCTCCTCGCTCAACAAGCGAGACTCGAGTTCAAATTCATCCACGGCGCCTTCAAGGAGAGATGCTTTCTTGTTCGCCACCAATTTTCTCCAAGCATTGAGTAGAAGCGTAGAATAATCTCCGAGCCACGAGAGATTCCTGTGCTCAAGCACATTAGCATTGTAAGTGTCAAGAAGATCATCAAACTCGGCTTCTACTCTGAATATCTATGCTTGAACTCTCCCTTCCACTTCTGCCTCCACCGCTTCAACTTTAGCAACCGCCGCGTCTCGCTCAGCTCGGAGAGATACGGCTTGCTCGCATGCTTCTTGTGCGGCCATGTTAGCGTCATCTTTTTCCTTGTTCAAGTCGGCAAATTTAGCCTTTAACTCCTTAAGTTCTTTGACCGCCGCATCTCGCTCGGCCTCAACATTTTTGTACCGATGGCCCAAATCTTTAACTAAAGTGCAATGCGCTTGTTGCATCTTCGCCATCTCAGCTAGTGTCTCAACGACCTTTTTTAGCGACTCCATTTCGGCCTTACGAGAAGATTCCGTTTTAGATTGAAGTATGTCAACAATACGGTTCCTCTGAGCCAAGTCTGCTTCTAATTTCTCAGTAACTTTGGCTCGATCGAAGGCTACTTTCGAAGCTTTAACAGCCGCCCTGTACCATTCTTTATACTGAGCATAAAAATCGCGGGTATAGCTGAGGGCGGTGCTCACAGCCTCTTCGGGAATTCTTTTGAGATTGGGTGGAAAGATATAAGCGTCAAAGCATATTTCTGGAAAATCTTTCTTCAGTTGAGCAATTCTTATAGCCCCTTCACCAGATGGTTCAAGAGGGGCCTCCTCCACAGTTACGGTCGTAGCCGTATCAGTCCTTGAACGATGTGGACTAGGTCTTGAGATCCGTAGAGATGGCTGTTGTCGCGAAGGTTCAACTGCAGGTGCCTGGCTTCTGGGTGGCGGAGGAGAACGAGAGGGTGAACGGTACCTTCGGTCTCTATCAGAACGCTCCTGGCTAGAATAATATCGAGAATGGTCCCTTTCACGATGCTCTTGCTCATAATGCCTCCGTTCACGATCACGGTCAGAATCACTACGGCGAGATTCGTAATAAGATGAAGAATGATGCACTCGCCGAAGTCTATCAAGTGTAGAAGGACGATCCGACATGGCCCCTGTAAAGAAGAAACAATTCAATTAAGTACCAAGAAAAAGCACTGCAATGCATGTGGAAGTCGTGAAGTGTTGTGAAAAGTGTATAAATGCGCAAACCCCTCGACCAACCAGAAGCGTCGATTACACTAACGGGAAAAGATTCGCTTATATCAAGCGCTCTCCGGAGCTCTTCCAACCCGGACCCGTGGTAGAGAGATACGTAGTCCGGAATGGGAATATCGTCCAACCCTGTGAAAAGGTCTCCGGACTGGCAAGGAGAGGCGCCGGAGACAGTAACCCCAGGTTTGGAACGGGTTACGACTACAGACTTCCATCTCTTAAACTTAGGTACAACAGTCTTGCCTTTCTGACCCTCTTTTATTCGGGAAAGGTCGGCTGCTATCTCAGTGTTCGTGGGCGTTCTTTCATCATCGCTCGCTTCTCTTATCACAACGCCAGGTTTTCTTTTTGCCACTTTCTTCTTCTTCCTCGAGGCCGATTTTGCCAACCCTTCAATTACAATACTCTGGCTCATCCCAATCAAACCCAATGTCCTTAAGTTATCGTCGGTCAACAGCAAGTCAATGTGCCTTGAGTCGCTTGGGACCCTTTGCAAGCTTTGAACGACGCCTTTATAGTGCCCACCGGTAGGTCTCGAAATGATGGCTGTAAGAGTACTAGAGTATTAGTGTAAGTATTAAAAGTGGCCATTCAAAGATGAATTATGATACTTACGTCTGGATAACCATCTCCTGGCAAACCTTGGGGGGCATCGAACAAAAAACCTCTCGTTCTTGAAACAACTAAGCCTGGTCCAGGCCCCAGTCACAACCTGACAGTTCCTGACCGCTTCTAGAAAAGTGAAAGACAGGCTATCACCCCTACTCTTGAAATTGAATATATGCATGATCTCGTTTGGCCTTGGCGGGCGAAAAAAGCAATCCATAAATATGACAAAGACGCTATTCAGTAATGCATGCCCGTTGGGATGGAGTTGTGAAGGAGCAATTCCTAAATACGACAGCATCTCTCTGATGTATTGGTTAAAAGGAGGAAGAGATCCAGCCGCGCAGGCATGACGGTAAAAGGCAGTATATCCTTCAGGTGGGTTATGTGGCCTGTCGTTAGCACTAGGTAATAGGACATTATCCAGGGATACGTTATGCTTCAAGCATATCCGGCCCAACAGAGACTCCGACGTATTGGACTGAACCGAGTCGACAGGGTCTTCGATAAATATGGCCTCCGGCAACTCATCCGGAGCCGGATCTATAACTTCAGGAGGGATTTCCGGAATCTCAAGCACTGGAGGAGGCGAGCTTTGTACTTCTTGTTGTTGAGAACTCGAAGATTCCATAATTAACTAACTCACCAGAAAGCGGCGTTAAATACATAAAAAGCCCATGCATTCCCCCAGTGTACAGTGTATGAATATGTCGTACAGTGCAAGTGCTGTGCATAACTTAAACAGATTTCACAAGTTAAAACAAGACGTCCGAACGACGAAACTTTGGAATTTGAGCATGAAAATGACCATCATCGCTGATCGCCACTTCTACGCCATCCAGATGCTACTGACCAATTCAAGCATAAATTGGTTATATTTTGGTTAAGTCATGGTGCCATCGACGAGCTCCAAAAGATAGGTCAAGTCAAATTCGATTATGCAAGGCCGAAGCTCGCCGGAGTCAAGTATGCTAAAGTTCAGTGAGTTCGTTAAAGTTCAACTTTAAATTGGTCGTAGTTCAGATGTTGGAGCAAATCAGAAGAGTGGGAGTCCCAGAAGCAAGAACGTTCGAATCGATCGACTCGAATCGACACGAGTCGAATCGATGAACTTCGAATCGGTACGCCCCGACTCCATGTAGTTCGACTCGATGAGACCTTGGGACAGAGAAGCAATTTGAATCCATGAAGCCCTACATGACTTCGAATCGATCAAAGTCGAGCTCCTTCGAATCGATCAACGTATCGTTACTTCGAATCGATCAATATTGAGCTCCTTCGAATCGATCAGAATATCGTTATTTCGAATCGATCGCCACGAGCCTTTTTTCTTTTTCTTTTATAACCATCGATTCGAAGCTATGCATTCAAAATCGATTCGAATCGCTCATTCCTGGATCGATGTGAAGCAATGAAAGACAACACTCTGATCGATACGACTCGAATGGTTTCTTTCCTCAGTTCCATCGAGTCGACCCACTTCGTTCAGATTTCACCACTCCTCAAAATTTTCAGAAGAAAAGATTGAATCGATGCCAAAAAAAAGTTCTAAGTTCTATCATTCTCATCTCGAATCGATCCCTTGATTACCTGAGTTGATTTGGTTACGAATGGAAGCGTGAAGGGGTTCGATCGATTCAAGAAAAGCACGTTTGTCTTGGCCCTGGAGAGATCGATTCGAAGAGGAGGCTATAGCAACAGTGAAAAGTAAAAAGTGAAAGTTACACCAGCTTCACGTATTTATATGGGTCTCACATAGGAAACGGGACGATTCGTCTCCCGGTCAAAATGACCGACCCCAACCGGTCACGCGCTGATCAATTCGAACAAGCCACGTTCGAATCCATCACGTTCGAACCCATCACGTTCGAACCCATCGCATTCGAATCCATCAATACTCCGAATCCATCCATGCAGTGTCGATGAAAGGCATCATCGATTCGAAGGAACAACCGAACAGAGGCTGGATTGAGAGTCTCATCGACTCGAAGCACGAGGTCCATCGGGCCATCGATTCGAACAAACATAGCTTCGAATCCATCAAAGACCACCGATGAAAATGGACGAAATCGTTTCAATGTGAAAAATTACTTGTCTACCTTTTATACCGATTCAGGAGAGGATCGATACAAGAGGATAATCATAGACAACCATAAAAACAATGCTTTGACTTGAATCAAAAACCGATTCAAGAGAGGATCGATGCAGAATTCAATAACCAAACTGATAATAACTTGCAAACACGCAACGTTAACCGAAGTCAAGGGATCAAAGGTTCATCTCATCGTGATTTCATCGACAAACAGCCGATCACAATTTTACAAAGGTTAATTACAGCAATATAGGGTACAACTTTCAGCAAAGCATGTCATAGTTGTCCAACGTGAAACTACAGCTTTTCAAAGCACGTCAAGTTTACACAAGACGTACTTTGAGGGGCAAATGTTATCCCGTCTTTTGGCAAGGCCGAGATGCCAAGGAATTGACTGAAGAAAAACAGGATCACACGTCTTCAACTTTGAATGATTGTTGGGCAACTGCAAATATCGATGAATTTTGTCCGAGTCTGGATCGGGCTACAATTGATAAGACACGTCAAGCGAAGCTGTGGAAACCAACGTTCCAAATTTCGAGACAATTCGAGTTCGTATGATCAAGTTATCGCCAATGGAAAGTGGAGGAGACAACCTCAGTTCGAATCGATCAGAAGTCCTGATTCGAATCGATCAGAAGTCCTGATTCGAATCGATCAGAAGAAGTTTAGGTTCGAATCCATAAGATAGCCTCACGATCGAATCCATAAGCCATGCATTGGTTCGAATCCATTCCACGAGACCTTGGTTCGAATCCATCCCATTAGGCCTTGGTTCGAATCCATCGAGGTATTCCCGTCCTCGAATCCCTCAAGAACCATCATTCGAATTCATGAAGTTCAAGAAGCTTCGACTCCAATTCATAACCATCTTCGAATCCATGGAGCAAAGAACTCTTCGTATCGATCGAACCATGGAACGCCTTGATCGATACGAAGGAACGCACGTGTGATCGAATCGAAGGAGCATACCTTCGAATCCTTCTCTTCGAATCCACCAAGTAAACGCGACTAAAACTACGGATTTGACCCAGAAAACTCGGAGAAAAAAAGGGGTTGACCCGAGGAACGCGCGAGCCACGTCACCAAGCACATGCTCAGGCGATCGATTCGACCCTATCGAGTCAAAAGGATCGATTCGAAGCAAGAGTGTCCATCTGAAATGCAATATTAAATCGATCAAAGCTCGAGATCTACAAGTCCAAATGCTACAAAATTTTCACAGGAGCTTGCATATACATAGAAGAATATCCACGCCAAGTTTCATCACAATTGGACACATTTCTTTTTGATCGATTCGAACCAAGGGTCGAATCGATCCCAAAGTGGGCCCGGATCTCCAGAATTCGGCCATGTGGGCCCCCCACACGTGCCAGAAGTGGTCTTCCCGAATTTTAGGCGAAATATCAGCCTCCAGCACTTATAAATAGAGCCCCTGGTCATTCAAAAAAGGGATCGGAGAATTTTAGAGATAAAGCATGTCCAGACGCTGCCAGAATTGCTTTAGAGCACCACTGCTGCCTTTGATTTCGAATTTTGGCTTACTACTTGCTGTACTTTGACATTAAAAAGTTGTATTCTCCGAATATCAAGCAATAAAGTAACAAAAACTTCATAGTGGATGTAGGCAAAACGCCGAACCACTCTAAATCGTTGTCTCTTGTGCAATTTACTTCCTGCTATTTGGAGTTTTTGTTAGATAATCCACGTTTTAATTTACTTTCTTCATTTATTATCTCTTCAAAAACTTCCAACGAGTGTTGTGCCCAATTTTGACACAAACATTAAAAGTATATTTAATTATCTTAAACCCTAACTAAATATTAATTAATCCAATTTAAATCAAGATTAAATCATAATTAAACTCTAATTAGGCTTAATGAACTTGATTAAGTACTAATTAACTTCCTAATGCAACTTGGTTAAGGTTAAACCAAATTATTTAAGAGTTAAACCCTAATTAATTAAATATTAATTAATAATCCATTAAATAAATAAATAATTATTTAACCATTAATCTTAATTAAATAATTATAAATCACTCAATTACTTCTTAACCCCATTAATCACTAACTAAAACTTTATAAATCAATTAATAGTCATTAACTTAACTAAGTGGTGATAGCCTCTAATCACTTTCTTAATTACCAATTAGGTGCTAATTACCTTTTAACTAACTAATTAATTAATTATATTTCAACTTAATTACTTTTTAATACTACTAATTAAGTTTAAAAAACTTAGTAAACTAATTTCAAAATAAAACAAATTTGAAATAGAAATTCAAACCTTTGCCGAATTGTATCCATAGCGACATCGTTATAGGGGTAGCTCGCTCTCACATATTATTAGCCAACCACTTCACAAACCCTTACTTTTTCATGATTTGAAACATACTTTAGAAATTTTTTTAAGAAAAACTTTAAAACTAAAGTTACAAACTTTAATCCATTTCAAAACTTTGAACTTCGAAAATAAACTTTGATTCCAACTGGATCTCATAGCCGTCGCAATTACACAAAATAATTAACTTTATTTACCAACCTCATGCCATAGCTCATGTTTTACATTCAATATATTACTAACGCCAACCATCTTCATCATAGATTTCATGTATGCATCCCTATAAACATGTTTACTGACTTTATAATACAAAATCGATTTCCATAACCAAATCAAACTAAAATCAATCATCCAAATCATAATCAAACCACATGATTATCAATCAACTTCTACACTATATAATCACCATATATAGTAACAAAAAGAAAGATACCATTTTCATTAAAAAAATGAGTAGTTTACTCACCAAACTTCCTTAAAAGCTACCTGAACTTAAGCTAAACTTGCCAATGACTCCCTAGCTTTGAAGGATGAAGGTGTTAGGTGCTAGAAACCCTCAAAATGAGTTTGGCCCACGTGTGTGTAGGCTCAGCCAGAGGTGTGGTGATGGATGCGGGTAGTAACTTGAAGGTAGAGGAGCTTCAGGTTATCACCGATTTGTCGTAAATGAACCCAAAATTAGGTCATTTTCCCACTGGTTTTTGAGCCACCAACTCTCGAAATTTGGAAAAGTAGTAAAAAGGAAAGTTGTAGTAATTTCTTTCCTTTATCATTTTAGTAAAAGAATCACTAATTATCGATTTTTTGAGGAATTTATTATCAAAATAAGAAAGGTAATTTTCGAACTTGAAATTCTAGGTAAAAATTTGCTTTTCAAAGATTAGGTATTTTGCCATAGCTATGTTTGAAATTGGAAAATATGGTCAACTAGAATGTTGTAGCCACTGGAATTTCAGGTGATTTGAAGAAAATAAGATCGCAATTTGATGTCAGAATAAAGAATTTATGGTAGAAGAAAGAAGTGGTAAAATGAGAGGAGGTTGGAGCTATTTGTAAGCAAATTTTCCTATGTCATTATTATTTGAAATCAAATCAATATCTTTTCCTCCCTCTCATGTATCACATATCTACTCTCTAGTGACCTCATCCATGTAATTATAACAATGATGTTTCATTATAAAAATATTCAAGATGTGACAATACTTATATATATATATATATTTATATAAAATGTTTATTATTTTTAAATCTATGAGTTGTCACGTTACTCTCTTTATATATATTATTTAAAAACTTTGAACTGCCACATCATTCTATATATATAAGTTTAATTATTAATTAAAGCTAATATGTGGCAAGATATTATGATGGTTAATGACTGCAAAGTCTAAGATGCGACAATGCTTAATATATATATTTATATAAAATGTTTATCATTTTTTAAACTATGTCTTGTCACATCACTTACTATTCCAAATTAACATAAGATAATTTATTTCTAAGTGTATTATTATCTAGTTAATTAACTCTTAGATATATATATATATATATATATGTACATATAGTGCACAAAAGCGAACAACATTTCTGACAACTTCCCGGTGTCGAAAGGTCAAAATTTCGAAAAATGTTTTTCGGTCGCATTTTTTGTTTTTCTACGAACTATCTAATTTGGTAAACAAATTTTGAAATGATTTAACCATCGTTATTAATAATTAAAATAAGTATATTTTCATAATAAAACCTATATATTAAATACTAAAAATGAATCAAATATCCACTAATCAAAGCAGTGAAATTCCAGGTCGTTACAATCTTCCCCTTAAAAGAATTTTATCCCCAAAATTACACCTCATCCTACCTCAGAAAACATTTAACACTATACATAAGATCATATGATGTACATAGATTGTTCTTATGCAAATTCGATTTGATCTCAACTCGAATACATAACTTTCCTTCCGAACTAGTATCGCTCACTGAATTCTCTAGTGCGGAATCTGATCAGACTCCTTAATTTGGAACCTCTATTCTCCTTATATAGTTGTAAATATGATAGAAAACTTTGGTCCCACATCAAGAACCCTCATCAAGTGCTCACCATCAAAGGTTGAGTAATAGATCCTTATTCGGAATGGTACAACACCTCAGAGCCATGTACTCGAATCTTAGATCGCTCTATATGGAAAGAGAAATGATCCACATCCAACTTACGCACTTACTTGATTGGTCCTCCCTAAAACTAATTATATTTCCACTAAATAATTTATGAAAACATTTCATAAACTACACTAGTTTAACTTGGATGCTACTCCACTGCATCCTAAGATCACATATCCCTATCTAATTCCATTATTCCATTTCGAATTTATATCTCAAAGAAAACTCGAGGTCCGAATACTCGGCTTTTGTTGAAAACTTTTTCAAATAAAACTCTATATTTAAATCATAGAAATATATATCTAGAGCCCGAGTAACTCCAAAATGATACTAAGGAACTAGGTACTACCAAACAGTATCCTACATTCTCTTACCAAGAAGGGTAATACGCAGGAGAAGTGTTTACCATCTGAAAACAACTCTTTCCCAGTTTTGAGTTATTTTTGAGCCACTCGAACTAGTTAACTTAAAAATATTCCTTTTATTTCCAAATTCTCATTTTTGGAATAATGCTTTACATTTTCCAACAAAACATCTATTTTCAACTCACTTTGGGTTTGTTCGGGTTGAACTTGTTTCGATAGTACAATGATAAAGAGAATAATTAACTAAGTACCCCACAACGTTCACCTAGGCAAACATCTGATCGTCACTTAGAAGATTATTTTGATCATCACAAAACAATCAAGACTTTCTCTCCATACCAATCCAAAGATAACACTTCTTACTTACACTTTTATTCATTAAAATTCATACTTAAACCAAATTGATTGTAAATATTATTATTTTTCTTTCCAAAACCTTGAAAATCATTTTTCAAAAGCACCAAAATTTAAGTTCTTAGGTTTTCAACCTAAATTTCTTCCAACTTAAATGATACGTTTTTATAAACCCAGTTTGTAAACCATTTCTATTAAACCATTTTTAAATATTTATCCTAAAATATTCTAATTTTGAAATCAAATTCTACCTCAACATTAACATCGAATGCCTTTTAGTCAAACTATGAAATTTAATTCATAAGGTGATCTTTTCCATATTTTTCCCAATCCTTATCCACCTAACCCATATCTTAAAAAGGGAATATACTAACAATAGTCAATGCTCAACTAGACGAGCATGATTGAATAGACCATAAATTATAATAATAACAAAAACATATTATTATCTCTTAACACTTCAAGTAATTATATTATACTATTTGTGAAAAACATTCTTTTATATATATAAAATATACCCCGGGTAAAATTATTTCATCTACCCAATTCCAAAATAGTACTATGTCTATTTGCCTAATTTAAGTGTTCTGAACACCTATCGGTATAGTTGTACACCATGTATCAACTAGAGTTCATAAGCCACCAAACCGAAAAATCAACACAATATAAAATATTTGATAATCACTAACAAATATGCGCTTATATATACACACACTCAAACTCATTCTAGGGTGTCACTTACCCTTTCTTGAATGAGTTAACCCAACCAAAACCAAGGTTCTCGCTTAACCTTCAGTTTTGATACCAAATGTAACGAATCAGATTTTTGAACCTCAAAAATCGACACTAATACGTCCACTATATTATATGCCAAACATTCAAGTTCCGGAAATTCCGATTTGTTTGGGTGAAAGAAGAAGGTAGAAGATAGAAGAAAACTAAACAACACAGAATCCCATAACGCAGCAAATAATATATAATACAGCAATGATCTTTACAAAAAGGAAACATCTTTATTCATATATACATCATCAGAGTACACTAGACTTATCCTAAATTTGGATAGTTATAGAAAACTGTCCTTACAATGACAAACATACAAATTCTATAATACAATGGAAAAATATATATGTGAATACATCTTGACCATTCAGCTCCACCTAACTCCAAATTATCCAGCTAACCTTGGAAAAACATGCTGGGTCTGACCCGAGCAATACACGGAATAATGCCTGGGTCAGTCTGGTAAACCATAGTGAGTAAAACTCGATAATAAGCAACAACCAAAACTAATTTCTACAGTTGAAAACTTTTCATAAAGGGTATCCCGTAAGACCACACCACACAAAAAAGGGATGAGCTTTTACCTTATGATAACCAAACATTTTATATCAAAATCCAATGGTATTATCATAGTGTCTAGGTTTAAAGTAAATAGATAAGATAGCTGAAATTCTTTCTTCTCACATTCCAATATATTAGGGTCTACAATCAAAAATTAAGGCATGATTGGAGGTTGGATTCCAACAATGGCAAGGTAAGAGACTACCTTCTAATGATACACCTCTAGAAAATGCATTGATGCTAACACAGAGCCGACTGCCTCTTTAACATGGCTGACCGAATTACCTCACCCCCTTGACACTGAGGCCTTATACAACCATGGTGTTTGCATGCAAAACAACTTTGAAAGGAATATCTAGAATGGGGTGACCGCTCCTAATGTTAGCTAACCACAAAGCTCTACTACATGACCTGCTTTTTCCATTCCTCCGATTGTGAGGCTTGAGGCTACGCTTTACCATTCTGAATATCAATCTATCTCGGAATGCTAACACTTCCCTTCAGGCGTCAATGCAATGCCAACATTCATCCATATAAGTTCTTTCTAAATCTGAACAAAACCAAAGGCACTAACTCTAATACATCTATTTTTGAATCACCCTCAGGATTAGTAGCAGTAGCTCTTGTAGTTCAAATAGCACTGTCTTCAATCATCGTCAAGATGTATTCCACTTGAATGTATACATTGGTTCGAAATGGTTTTTCGATATATAAACCCGATCTCGGTCTGTCCGTAGCTACAACTAATAATTTTTGGTAAATTCAACCCCGTTTTTTAGGAAATGAATAGTCAAAGATAAGATCAGAGATTGCCTCCAACCATTAGTGGACAGATTTCCTTGGCAATGTCGTAAGAGAACGAAAAGAGATTTATATGCACCGTACATCATCATCAGAGATGACTATTCCATATAACTCATGTGTTTCTCCTAGATATTTTCAAATATACATTTGGGTCCATTTTCGATAGTCGGTTATTTAACTATCGAATAAACAAACATCCAATTATGGTTTAATTTCCATATGGGATCCACTAAGCCTTTATTACTTCTCTTTAATTAATAAAACCACTTTATAAAACTTGATCAAAAGATCTTTTCAAACACTTTTCCAAACCCTTTACATTTCCTTTATACTTGAAAAACAATTATATACTTATCTTAATGGTATAAGTATATTACCAAAACATTTTACCTTTCATGCCTTGAAGACAAAATTTTATACTTATCTTATCAATATAAATATATTAAAAAACTTTTCAAAGTTTTCTTCTTTCCAAATCCCATATTAAATAACCAAATGTTTCTTCCAAATAAAACATCATGCTTATCCTTTATCAAAAATTCCATTTTTAAAAGCTCATCTCATATTTCAATTAACTTATAATTTTCAAAATAAAATTATAATCCACTTTTATAAACCTATAAGTTACATTAAAACCTCTTTCCAAATCTCTAAATGATTTATAAACCTTTTTCCTATTTTTAAAACTCTTTATATAAACCTTTCTATGCTCCTTTATAAATATTATTTGTAAAACACTTAAAGTAACCCTTCAGTAAAAACCCCTTTTATAAACAAGTTATTACTTATAAATAACTTTACAACCTAGTAGCATAACTTGAAAATCATTTATAAAATTTAAACTCTAAATTGATTGAAGAATTTAAGTTAATCTAAAACGCACTTTACAAATTCATAAGGAGGCTTAGCAAAACCAATGGTACTAGTTTCAATTTCAATTCAATTTTCAAGTCACTTGACAACTACCATATATGTAAAAACAATTCATATGCAATCGGGGAATAACACTTCAATATAACTAGTTGGCATTTACATGTCCAAATAACATAATAACAGGATGGTGATTTATCCTACTAAATAGATGTCCAAGCAATTCATATAGATGTCCAAACCCAATGGCAGTAGTTAACTTTGTTTATCAACCTCATGCCATTGCTTATGTTTATGATCAACCTATTACTAACACCAACTATCTTCATCATAAATTGCAAGTATACATCCATATATACATGCTTATGAACTTTATAATATAACATCGATTTCCATAACCAAATCAAACTAAAATCAACCATCCAAATCATAATAAAATCACATGATTATCATTTAAATTCTACACTACAGAATCATCGTATATAGTGACGTAAATAAAGTTACCATTTTCATTAAAAAACGAGCAGTTTACTCATCAAATTTCCGCAAAATCTACCCGAAATTAAGAAAAACTTGCTAATAACTTGCTAGCTTTGAAGGACGAAGGCTTTAGGTGCTAGAAACCATCAAAATGGGCTTGGCCCAGGTGTATGTAGGCTCCGCCAGAGGTGTGGGGGTAGATGAGGGGTAGTAGCTTGAAGGTAGATGTAACGATCACGTTTGTAAGCCAAATTTAATTTAATAATTAATATAAATTTTGGAATTTAATTGTAAATTAATTTGAATTTTTCAAAAAAAATAAGATAAATGTTTAATTATATGTATGTGTGTGTGTGTGTATATATATAAATAGATTGTAATTTGAATTTGAGTTTGAAATTCAAAATATAAATATCTTAAAAATATTTGGATTTAAAAATAATATATATGTGATTTTTATTAGTGAGTAATTTAGTTTTAAAACATTTTCTTTTATGGTTATATTAATATTATATAATAAAATGAATTTAATAAGTTTGAAAAATAGGATATAAATTAATAAAACATATATATATATATATATATATATATGTTAAATATAATAAAATATAAAAATTATGCAAATACATTATTAACATGCAAATTACAAATGTAAGAAAGATAATGTGCAAACTAACAAGTGTTAAGATTTTAACATATATATTACAAGTGTAACTCAATTTCTCATGCATAATTAACATGTGTCATTAATTTCATTCATTTGTGAAAATAATAAATAAGAGAAATCAAAGCAATGTATACTACCTCTTCTACTCTTTATTTTCTTTCATGTGATTCAAACTAAAACTTAAACCAGAAAAACAAAACAAAAGAAAGACAAAACAATCTCTTCAAAAATATACAAAACTGTACAAACTAGAGATAAAAGAAATCAGCAAATAAATAAAACATCTTTTACAATTTCAAACTTGAATCAAAGCAAGGATCAAATTCAGTTTAAAGAAAGATTTCAACTCAAACATCAAGCAAAGCAAATCAAAGTTTCAAGATCAAACAGCAAGAAAGAACAACCCATATTTTAAAATTCAAACTAAATTTTCAGTTTGCTGTTTTCAAGTTACAGGTGAGTAAACTTCTTTGATCTGATCTATAAAAAGGATGTGGTGATTTATGTTGAAGTAAAGTTGTGACAACTGTTTGCTTGAATGAAATTACGTTTGTATATATACAAATATGTATATATATATATATATATATATATATATATATATATATATATATATATATGCTTGTGCATGTTTGTTGAACAGGCATATTCGCCTTTGTGTTGTTTACATGTTTTGAAAACTTGTTTCAAAAATTCAAATCTCTTCCTCTAATTCTTTTTAGACTTAAATGTATAAATAATATATGTTAGGAATAACAAGATATTAGTTTTAAAAATATTTTTAAGTTAAAACTGAAGATAATTTTGACTGGGAAGAAGATAAACAGTAAAATTCAAAAGCATGTAAAAATTCGAGTATCATGTTTTCTTGATTCATGTATATGATCCAACTCACCTTCGAAAACCATGATTTTTAAAAATAAATTCAATATTTTTTATCTAGTATTGAGTGAGTGATGCTTGGATGAATGAAATCGTATGTTTGATCGAATTCTAGCGATCCGAGAGGAGATGGATCTCGTGATCGTAGTTGGAGCATGCTTGGTGGTCGGGGATCATCAGAAAAATACTGTGTGAATTTATTATTCATCGAGGCGGCGGTACGACATCAATTTAGGGTTTTAAACCCAGTTTTGATCGACGAAGTTTCAGAAGGAAATTCGCCATCGACGATGCATCAGACTCGAACGGGGGTGTGGGAATCAAAGCGTAGTTAAACGTCGAAGTTCTGGTCGGAGTCGCGTGACCTATGATGGCTGGAGGTGGCAATATGAGGCGATCTTGGGTGACCCAGTTTTGTACCACTGGGTTTCAGGTTGCTCGATTTTGATTCCATGATCGACACGAGGTTTTGGGTGGTTTGAGGGTTCGTGTAGATGGTCGTCGACGTGTTAAAGGCGGCGAGGTCAATCGGAGTTGGTTGGAACTCCTATGCACATGCACAAGGTGTCAGGCTTGGGTTTTGTCACTGATGGATTTTAGGAATGTGGAGACTCGAAGTCGATTTCAGGAAGTTGGGTTGTTGGCTCGAGTAAAGGCTCGATGAGTTTATGTGAGATAAAATGTTAAACAAGTTTTAAAAATTTAAGTAAAAACAAAAGGGAAAAAGGGTGGCTCGAGGAAGAACTCGAGGGAACTGGGTTTTGCTTCGGGGTGACACTCGAGTTAACGTCGGGTATGTGAAGTTGCGGTTTTCAAAATTTAAAACAAATTCAAGTTTAAACATTTTTAACTCATTCTTTTAAATAATTTCTTTTTTTAAAAATGGGATTTGTTTAAAGTTTTAAAGTAAATTATTTTAAAGTAATCACGTTTAATTTATTTAATCATGTGACCATTATTTATAAATTAATTCTTAAGTTAATTAACATAAATTTAATAGCATAATTAAAAAAGTTAATTAAGAAGAAATGTTTTCAATTATTAATTAACTTAAACATCTTAAGTAAATTTATGTGTTAATGTTAATTAATTCCAAGGTTTATTAAATAAAGATTTTTAATGATAATTAAGTAATTAATAAAGATAAATGGTTTATCTTTTAATTAATTAAAGTCTTAAGTAATTAAAGATTGATTAATTAATGACAATAATTAAGGATAATTACTCCAAGGATAATTAATTAATGTAAGTAATTAAAGAATAATTAATTAATTTATAATAAGGTTAATTAATTAATAATTAAGGTTAATTAATTAATAATTAAGGATAATTAATTAATAATTAAAGGTTAATTAATAATAATTACACTATAATGAATCAATAATTAAAGGATTAATTAATTAATAATTAAGGATTAATTAATTAATAATTAAGGATAATTAATCATTAGTTAAAGGATAATTAATGAAAATAATTTTGTAACGAATTAATTAAATAATTAGTTAAAATGGTTTGTAATTTATTAATGTTAATTTAGCAAGGTTAAGTGATAAGTAATTAATTTATTTCGAGTTAATTAAATTAATTATAATCAAATAATCAATTAATCTTGCTTATAGATGATTGGATTTTTATTGAATACCTTAGATTAGTTGATATCTCTGATATGTGATTTGTGATACTTTGTGATATGAATTGCTATGGATTGATCTGTGATATCTATGATATATTACTGTGTGATTGTGAACTTCTGAATTGAAGTAAAATTATTTACTTAAACAAATTTGCTTTTAAATAGCATTTGAATTTCGATGCGACCGGGGGTCGGATTCCAAATGGGCATCTGAAAACCACATCAAATTTTGAAGGTGAATCTTTTGTTTAAAGGATTATAAATAGAAATTTGTTATGATTTATGTGTCCACATGTTTTTAAAATAAGCGCTCATTATTCGGTTAAGCTGGGAGAGGACACTAAGTCATAAAACCCATTCCGAACAATGATACGACAAAATGGGATAGCATTTGAAGACGGTGAGAATGAAAGGATTAACTGTCAATTGTATTTACACTAAGTTGCTCTGGTATAGAGATCTTTATATGTGATGGGGAGTCCGGTCGGGATTTTGGATATCCAGATTTGCAAGGTCTTCCTCCTTAATTGGACGAAGTGCCTACGATTCCATTCAGATCCAGGATGGGCTTGTATGGATGATGTCTGACATTACACTTTGAGATATAAAGCTGGATTCTATCAAATACATTTCTGTTTGGTGTGGATAATTTATTCTCTTAGCTTATCACAGAGCTCAGAGGTTATGTAGTTGATGGTTACTAGTGATATATTCCCGATATGTTAATGTGGCATGCTAAGTGCTGATCATTGGTTAATCTAAGCATGACTTTTGTGAAAAGCGTAGCTTTATGGGACAATACTTCATCGAACCTCACATCCCGGAAATGGTCGAAACAGGAAGGCTGCAACAAGGTTATGGTGATCGCGCCCCTCAGGGTATGTGCATTTCCTTCTGGATAAAAAGTGGTATTATGGTATGGAGTCCAGATATTTAAATTATGTGGTTGTTGGCTGTTATTGTTGACGCCTCGGATAAAGGTCGGTTACCATCGAGGGACGACATACTCGTGACAGTTAGTTACCTAGTGTTGGGCGAATTCTCACCACCGATCCAAAACATTTTTCAATCAATGCCGAACCACCGTTCCTTCCAGCAATGCCGAACCAACTTCCAAGATCAGCCTCTTTCGGTCCAAACTCCAACCTCAACCTCCACCGAACCAGCCAATCTCCAAGTCCTAGCCGGACCATCCCCCCTGCCGAACCAGAGACACTCCACATCAATGTCGAACCAAGCTCCCAAGGCAGAGCTGCCGAAGCAAACCCCCAAGTGTAGTGATGCCGAACCAACCCACGTCCACTCACCATCGGACCAACGCTCTGCCGGTCCAAACTCCACTCCCAAGCAATGCCGAACCAGAGTGCCACCGGAACAACTCCACTTCCATGCATCACCGAACCGAGGCCATGCCGAACCAACATTGTTAGGCCATATTGCACCAGCCCAGGCCCGCCAGCAGCTATATACATCCAGGACCCCTGCCCCCAGCCTCACTCTATAAATAGAGGGGCAGGGGTACAACAATGGCAGACAAGTTTGAGAGCTCAAGCACGGAAGGAACTTTCAAACAACTTTCATATACTTGTATACAAAGCTTTATACTTGTAATCTGAAAGAAAAAGGATAATAACATATAAAGTGGACGTAGGCGCGTTCTGGTCGAACCACTATAAATCTGTGTGTCTTTTACAGTTCAGTCCCTGCTTTTTACATATTTGCATAAGTTACCCAAATCATTGAAAACCACATAAAATCGACTAAATAATACGACTTGGAGGTGTTTGCCCATTTTTTGTGCAAACATTTTTGGTGCTTTCACTGAGAAATTCGAACCCGAAGCTTCAAGCTTCCCCCACTCAGCCTTCTTCCTAACAGCATCGCTTGGTGCCTGGACAACATGACTTCCAGGCAGAGAAAGGGAAAGAACATCGCAACTAGCAGCATTCCGGATCCAGTAATCACAGATCAAGAGAATCATCCCATTCCAACAACAGTACCGAACGAGGATCAGACAAACCCGACAGCCCCTGCCATAGAAAAACTGGCAGCAATTACTAGGGCAGATCTAGACAGAGTTGTGGCTGAAGTAACTAACCGCTTCACATCCCGACAAGAAGCTTTGGTGGACCAACTCATGTCACGCTTAAGGGATGCTGAAGAATCCAATCGCGACACTGAATCATGGGGTGAGTCCCAATCTGGAGGATCTAGGAGGCGACAGAGATCTTTCTTCCTCGAAGAAGCTAACAATGGTAGGAGCCGAGCCCGGACTCAGCCCGAATTCCGACCCGAGGAAACACTTGGAACCAAACCTAACAGGGGAAGTACCAGGCAGGGATCGGATGCAGCTGAGCCTGTCATGCTACCTAACCAGGGAATCACCAATGGACGGGGCCGAGCTAGAACCCAGGCCGAAGTTGGACCCGAGGATGAGCTTGAAACCGAACCCAACATGGGACGATCAAGGCAAAGGCCAACTGTAGCTGACCCTAGCATGCTTCCGGAAGATCAGAGACAGCCACTGGAAAATGATAGGGGCGATAGACGCTACCATCCCTATAGGTCATCTGGACGGAATCAGGCCCGCAGGGAAGAACCAAGTTCATTTCTATCCGCTCCAAATTTCGATGAAAGGATGGCACGATTGTTCAGAGAATGCGTCCAACGAGACCAAAGGGATCGGGGGATAGGTGCTAGGGTAACCAGCCATTTCTCCCACAATATCGAACTTTCCATCACCCCCCGAGAATGGAAGATGCCAACAATGGAACCTTACAGGGGAACCTCTGACCCCGTCATACACCTACAAAGATACACACAGCACATGCTCATGAGCGGAGCGACGGAAGGAGTATTGTGCAAATGCTTTCCGCTGTTCTTGGCAGATCTAGCTACCTCCTGGTTCTGCCATCTACCCCAGGGATCCATCAGCTCATGGGAAATGTTGAAAGAGATATTCATCAGTCAATTCCGCATCCATGTGGAACAACCCAAGGACGCTTATTCCTTATCCAATGTCAAGCAGAAGCCTGGAGAAACATTGCAACAATATCTTACCCGATTCAATGCCGCAGCGGCTGCAGTCCAAGATGCCGATGAGAAACTTATCTTAATGGCCCTCTGTAGTGGTGTGCATCCGGATACGAAATTCGCTAGTAGGTTAACGAAAGAGAAACCAGCTACTTTACCCGATTTCTTCCATGAGGTTGGAAAGTATATGAGACTTGAAGACGCTGCCACTGAAAGGCGGACAATACAACAAACTAAGACTGCTCAGGGCAACGCACCCACTACAGCAAAGGATGTTAGAAAAAGTGACTCTAGAGACAATGCTGGGGGCAAGAAGGGAGAAAAACTCTTGTATCGGCCGGGACCGAGGTTTGACTCTTACACTCCTCTGAATGAGACAATCGAAAACATCTTCCTGGCCACCCAAGACGAAGTCAGATACAAACGCCCCCCGCACAAGAAGGAATCAGATAACGCAATTCAGTCTGGAAAGTTCTGCCGCTTCCACGAATCTTATGGGAACGATACCAATGAATGCCGTCATCTCCGGGACTTAATCGAAGAAACACATCAGAAGAAAGAGGCTGGAACGCTATGTGAAAAGTCAGGACAGAACTCCAACCCCTGTAAGTGGAAACCCAAGGCCACCTCCCCCAGAAACGGGTGGAGGAAATCGCAACACCAGTGGCTCCAGTCAAGAGAAGATAGTGGTCCACACCATATCAGGAGGACCACACATCGCTGACAGAAGCTGGGCAGAGATGGAGAGATATGGAAAGTCACTTAGAAACGATGGGGGTTGCGTTAACTCCGTTATAGAAGAACGCCACCCGAAGCGGAAAGAGAATAAGGGCATCACATTCAGTGGGCGCGACCTAGAAGGAAGGCAATACCCTCACATGGATCCAATGGTCATCTCTGCCTGGTTCGGCCCGGCTGAAGTTTTTCGGATCCTAGTAGACACTGGAAGCTCAGTGAATATTCTGTTCAAGCATGCTTTCGACAAAATGAAGCTATCAATGAAGGATGTGTCTCCCTGCAACAAACCACTACACGGTTTCACTGGAGAAGCAAAGATGCCCCTCGGACAATTGGACCTCTTTGTTGAATTGGGGAGTCACCCCCGCTCCGTCGTTCGGAAACAGACATTCGTGTTAATAGACAATCATTCAGCCTACAACGCCTTTTTGGGAAGGCCAGCCCTGTCCGACTTCCAAATTGTCCTTGCCTCGTGGTGCCTGAAGATGAAGTTCCCAACGAATAATGGAGTGGGAGAAGTAGAAGGGGATCAAGACGCCGCTCGGGACTGCTATGTAACCGAACTTCGCAATAATCGCAGGAGAGATAAAGGGAAAAATGCAGAGACTGCTCTCTGCAAGAAAAGCTTGGAAGTATAGCAACTAAAGAAAGCCCCTCCTCTTTGATATACCAGTGATCCCTTCAACGAGTTAGACCCTAGGGATAAAGAGGAGGAGGCCACCACCGAGCCTGCAGAGGCTATGGAATTTGTATCTGTAGACAAACGCGACCCAAGTAAACTACTGAGAATCGGATCTCAGTTAAAAGAAGAATTGAAGGACCAACTTATTGATTTCCTTCGCCACAACTTGGACGTATTTGCATGGACGCACGCTGATATGACTGGAATCTCCCCAGACATAGCATGCCATGCACTAAACATTGATCCTACCAAGGTGCCGGTAAAGCAAAAGAAGAGAAGTATGGGGGCAGAACGATCGGCAGCCCTCGAAGAAGAAGTAAAGAACCTACTTGCCAACAACTTCATACGGGAAGCCATCTACCCAGAATGGACGCTTGCCCAAAGAATTGCTTCCCACTTCCCCGAATCGACCAACTTGTGGACAGTACTGCCGGGCACGAACTCTTATCTTTCATGGACGCCTACTTAGGATATAACCAAATTCCTATGCATGCCCCCGATCAGGACCACACTAGTTTCATCACTAATCGGGGATTGTACTGCTACAGAGTAATGCCCTTCGGACTAAAGAACGCCAGAGCTACTTACCAGCGCCTCGTCAACAAGATGTTTGCAGAATTAATAGGACGAACCATGGAAGTCTACGTGGATGACATGCTGGTTAAATCAAGGAAAGCCGATGGTCATGTAAGCCACCTGGACGAGATGTTCCAAGTACTCCGCCAATACGGAATGAAGCTAAATCCACTAAAGTGCTCCTTTGGGGTATCATCGGGAAAATTCTTGGGATTCATCGTCCATGCCAGAGGGATCGAGGCAAACCCCGAACAAGTCCGGGCCTTGCAAGATATCAAGATACCATCCACTCGAAAAGAGATGCAAAGCCTAAACGGGAAGGTGGCCGCCCTAAGCCGGTTCATCTCTAAAGCAACTGACAAATGCATTCCTTTCTTCGAAGCCCTGAAGAGAGACAAAGGACAATTCGAATGGACCGATGAGTGTTCAACAGCTTTCCTTAACCTAATCGAACACCTCCAGCGGCCACCAGTACTCTCAACTCCGAATGTAGGCGAAGAACTATACCTATACCTTGCTGTGTCACCACATGCCCTAAGCGCCGCGTTGGTGAGAGAAGACAACCGCACGCAACGGCCTATATACTTCGTAAGTAAGAGGTTTACGGGGGCAGAAGCCAGATATCCTAAACTTGAGAAGCTAGCATACTGTCTACTTATCACGTCGCGGAAACTGCGACACTATTTCCAGTCTCATTCCATCAGAGTTTTAACCGATCAACCGCTAAGGCAAGTGCTCCATCGCCCCGACACTTCTGGGCGATTACTTAAGTGGTGCATCGAACTAAGTCAATATGATATCACTTACCATCCTCGCACCGCTATCAAGGGGCAAGCCATAGCTGATTTCATTGCCGAATTCACTATTAGCGAAGGTAAGGACCAATCTGAAATAGCAGAAGATATCAAGTGGAATCTCTTCGTAGATGGAGCATCGAACGAACAAGGCTCGGGGGCAGGTGTTGTGATAATCACTCCCAAGGGAAAGAAGATGCACTACGCCCTAAGATTGGAATTCGCTGCCACCAACAATGACGCAGAATACGAAGCAGTGATAGCCGGATTAGAACTTGCACTGGAAATTGGAGTCAGTTCTTTATGTCTCCATAGTGATTCTCAACTTATTGTAAATCAAATACTGGGAGAATTCAAGACTCGAGGAGAATAACTCACAGCGTATCTAAAGAAGACCAGGCTACTGCTTAATCAATTAGATCACTATTTAATCAAACACATTCCCCGAGAAGAGAACCAAGAGGCCGACGAACTAGCAAAACAAGCTAGCATGAAGAACATCACTATTTTCGGAGCATTAACCATATCAAAACAGCTGGCACCAAGTTTCAAGCAAGTAAATCTGATAGCTGCAACCGAAGAAGAAACATGGATGACCCCTATCCGAGAATACTTACAAAACGGCACCCTACCCGATGGGCGAAATGAAATTAAGAAAATTCTAAGGAAAGCTTCCTGCTACACAATGCAAGAGGGCATCCTCTATCGGCGCGGCTTCTCTAACCCCTTATTGAGGTGCGTCGCTGGAAGAGAAGCCAAGGAAATCCTATCTAATATCCATCAGGGAAGTTGTGGAGACCACACCGGAGGGCAGACCCTAGCAAAAAAGATACTCCGATATGGGTATTTCTGGCCCACTTTAAAAAAGATGCCTTAGACTTCGTCAGAAGATGCGACAGATGTCAGAAATTTGCTAAGATTCCTCGACTACCAACCAATGAAATTACTCATATGACCAGCCCTTGGCCCTTCGCAATATGGGGAATTGACTTAATTGGCGAACTGCCGATGGGCTGAGGCGGGGCCAGACA
Source organism: Allium cepa (assembly GCA_030765085.1). NCBI lineage: Eukaryota > Viridiplantae > Streptophyta > Magnoliopsida > Asparagales > Amaryllidaceae > Allium > Allium cepa. Next base: position 689,990,124 of record CM060940.1, read on the forward strand.
TGCTATAGTGGCAGTTGACTATTTCACCAAATGGGTGGAAGCGGAGCCTCTGAATAAAATATCTTCAACTAAAGTTATCAACTTCTTGATCAAAAACGTTCTGTGCAGGTACAGGGTTCCACTCAGAATCATATCAGACAACGGGCTTCAATTTGACAGCGAGGAATTTGCCAACTGGTGCCAGGAGTACGGAATTCATAAGGGCTTCTCATCCGTAGCTTATCCCCAGGAAAATGGACAAGTCGAAGCTGTGAACAAGATTCTCAAGACTCTAATCAAGAAGAAGCTTGAAAAGTCAAAAGGCGCTTGGGTGGACGAACTTCCTACAGCACTATGGGCCTACCGCACTTCTTTCAGAACATCAACAGGGCATACTCCGTTCTCTTTGGCATACGGATCAGAGGCCATGCTCCCAGTTGAAACTATTGTACCTTCCCATCGTAGGATCCACTACAACCCCGAAGAAAACAAAGAACTCCTCCACATGTCTTTGGATCTAATTGAGGAGAGAAGAAATGATGCAGCACTCAAAGCAGCAGCTCACAGACAAAAAGTGGCAGCACTATACAACTCCAAAGTCAAACATCGCAGCTTACAAGAAGGAGATCTTGTCCTCAAGCGAATCTTTCCGCGCCCAGGAGCGCTGGATCCAATCTGGGACGGACCATATGTAATTCATAAAGATCTCCACAACGGAGCTTATATTTTGTCAACAGTGGACGGAGAGGTGTTCCAGAGGGCATGGAACATCCGACACCTCCGTCGATACTTTTCTTAACTTGTACTGCCCATATGAAGTGAATTAACAAAGAGAATAAGTGGACGTAGGCATTTTCGTGCCGAACCACTTTAAAAACTTGGCTCTTGTTAACTTGTTCCTTTATATCTTGGCTACTTGTTAAGCTTTATCCTTTGCTGTTGAACAAAATCCTTTGCAAATGACATTTCAATTCAGAGCTTCACAACGCAACTCCACATGGACAAAACCTAACAGGTACGCTACGATCCTATGCCCTCGCCAATAAGACACTTTTGCTCCGGTATCCCTCTACCGAGAGTTAACTCATTGTTTTCCTCGGCCCTTAAAGCCGACTGTAATAAGCCGAGTATAAGCCACCGAGAAGGCCGATTATGCCATGGCAGCTCATTTCGGCTCGCCGGCAACTGTGAACCGACCATAAGCACCAACATAAGGTGTGGCCAGCCAGGGGCAGTTCACAGTTGACGATCGGCCCCCACGCTAGCCGGCCACAGTAAATCGAATAATACCCGCGATTACGGGCCATAATGGCCCGGGTAGTTACTGTGCGCGATCGGCTCCGATGTGTCTTAAGTGCGGCTGTGGTAAAAAAGAAAACTCCCCGCAGAGGCGTAAGATGGGTGACAAATGTCTCCAAGACCCACAGCTAGGGAAAGTGACTACAAAACCCGTTTTCCACGAACTTGAGCACATCGACGGCCTTCCGTGACTGGAAGTTTTACTTTTCCTATATTTTCATTTCATTTAAATACTTTTCTACTATCCTATGTAACGGTCCCCAAAGTACAGGACGCCAAATAGGAGGCATTCGCTCATGAGAATCTGAGCCCACAAACTGGGTGACAAGGCACTCAGCCGCACCCGTGGTCAGTTACACAAGACGTTCAAAGCTACCCCCTGCAACTAAAACATGAAGGGCGGTACTCTTTCCTCTTGTACATAAGCATGTAGCTATAACTTATTCGTAACATTGCAAAACATAAAATTATACTTTAAGCAAAAAACTTGGCATCAGACACAGTCAAGTCAGTAACATGCATAGTTACACCACTTGCACAGCACAACAAAATAGCTATAACATTCCAACATAAAGGAATCAGCTCACGTTATGAAATTACGTAAAGTCATTCATCACAAACTATATTATTACAGTCACATCAATGTTTTGGACTAACGTAAACAGCCATAAAAAGAAATCAAAAGGTGACCGAATCCGGACAAGGAACTAGCTGCGTCCACGCTTCGCCCTCATCCTACCAACTCTCCAAGCCTACTTAGCCGCAGGGTCGGAGCTCCCAGCATGTTGATCGGAAGTCCCACCTGTCCAATTCAGAAAAAGAATCCATTAAACAAACAATAGACGACCAAGTTATGAAAAGCTGAGAAGGGAAAACTCACCAGCATCCGCTCCTTGGTCCTCATCCTCCAACTGCACGCCAACCTCCTCAGCAGCAAGCAACCGCAAGCCCTCCTTCACCGCCACTTTCTCCTCCTCAGTAAACTGGGCCATATCCATCCACTAGTAATCTCGGGATGGGTCCCGGTCGTCCCGATCCTGGCTGGGCTGGGGGCAAAACAGGGGACTCTCTTCTGTCCTTAAGTTTCCTCTTATCTGATCGAGTTTCCACTTTATGGGACATTTATCTGCAACTCAAGAAAGTACATCATTAAAACGGAAGGTATAAACATGCAAGTATCATAGTTTAAAATTTCGCCCGAACTCCTGGTGTCATTCGGTAAAGTAAATATAAAAGTCCATCCGGTAAGGAGTTCATTCAACACATGGAATCCCCGAGTTCATTCAGCAAGGCCCAACCTAGAGCCCATTCGGCATTCAAACTTAAAATCTCATTCGGCATTTAAAACTCCAAATCTCATTCGGCAATACAAGCACAAGTTCATTCGGCAGAAGCAACCTCACCTGGAGCGGCAGTTAGGATCGACGCAGTACTTGGTTGATTCGGCTGTTTCGAATAAACAAGTTTGATTCGGCACTCAAGTGATTCGGCTATATCAAACGGTAAAGGGATAACAGTAGTATGATGCCCCTACTTATAGGCGAGTGCAGGATAACCGGACGGGATGATTCGGCACTTGGAACCGAATAAAGCTATCCCAACTGCAAGAAAACAAAGCGTGACACATGCAGGCATGTGCCCCACTTTGGGGGGCAAATGCTGGGCGAATTCTCACCACCGATCCAAAACATTTTTCAATCAATGCCGAACCACCGTTCCTCCCAACAATGCCGAACCAACTTCCAAGATCAGCCTCTTCCGGTCCAAACCTCAACCTCCACCAAACCAGCCAATCTCCAAGTCCTAGCCGGACCATCCCCCCCCCCCCGAACCAGAGACACTCCACATCAATGCCGAACCAATCTCCCAAGGGCAGAGCTGCCGAACCAAACCCCCAAGTGCAGTGATGCCAAACCAACCCATGTCCACTCACCACCGAACCAACGCTCTGCCGGTCCAAACTCCACTCCCAAGCAATGCCGAACCAGAGTGCCACCGGACCAACTCCACTTCCATGCATCACCGAACCGAGGCCATGCCGAACCAACATTGTCTGGCCATATTGCACCAGCCCAGGCCCGCCAGCAGCTATATACATCCAGGACCCCTGCCCCCAGCCTCACTCTATAAATAGAGGGGCAGGGGTACAACAATGGCAGACAAGTTTGAGAGCTCAAGCACGGAAGGAACTTTCAAACAACTTTCATATACTTGTATACAAAGCTTTGTACTTGTAATCTAAAAGAAAAAGGATAATAACATATAAAGTGGACGTAGGCGCGTTCTGGCCAAACCACTATAAATCTATGCGTCTTTTACAATTCAGTCCCTGCTTTTTACATATTTGCATAAGTCACCCAAATCATTGAAAACCACATAAAATCGACTAAATAATACGACTTGGAGGTGTTTTCCCATTTTTTGTGCAAACACCTAGTTACAGAGGTAACCCAACGTTGTGTTGGCAGAGATCTGGTTAGGTTCTCGGGGCGTCCCTCCAGAGGCGTACCCATTCGAAAAGGAAGTTCCTCAGCCTTGGCTATTTATTAGAAATCCAATCACTCAATATGAGCCCTGTACGGTTTTAGTCGTAGAACCTGCCATTTAACATGGTATCTATAGTAGGCATATTATAATGGCATGTATGTTGGCTAAGATTAATATTATACTTTCGAAATGTTTTTCACACTATGCACTAATAATAATATCAAAAGGATTTTCGCGTATCAAGCATGTTTGACTATCATAAGGAGAAACCTCCCCTAAGTGTGCAATAGCATTGTGTGTGTGCCGGGAGGCCATATCGTAGCTTCATTTTCCAAAAAGCATAACAGATTTCTTTTTGTAATTTGTTTTTGTTCAAACAACTGTTTTTGTTTACTCATACCAGTCCCATGACTGACCCAAAGTTTATTGTTCCTTTTCCTAAACTATGGATGCCCATAATTTTCCACACTGGCAGCCTAGAGTCATGTTATCCATGTGCTGGAGCTAGTGCAGATATTAGATTTGGATCTAGAAGTCTTTTCGAGCTTTGGTCTTGGAAGCTTTTTTGGTTTGGAGCTTTGAAGTTTGGATCGAAGGTGTTTATGTTGAATTCTCTCTCTCTTTCTTTTGAAGACTCTGTTGAAGTTATTGTAGCTCTGTTGTTTTTTCGTTGTTATTGTTCTGTTGTTGTATCAGATACATTGTTCTCTGATGTTGGAGGTCGTTGTTGTGATGAATGTTGTATCAAATGTTGTACCCATGTTGTTGTATCTCAATGAAATCTTCATTTTGTTTCCACTGTGTTGTTATTCATCTAATGTGTTATAAGCTCTAGCGAACTGGATTCCGACGATTGAATCTCCGACATTCGAATACGGGTGATGTATTGGATGTCGATTTTTGAGCCCTTAATCCGGGTCGTCATATTTTGGTATCAGAGCTAAAGGTTGAGGAGTATAACTCATTAGGCGACTCATAGAGATAGGGTTAGAAATGCCCTAAAATGAGTATATTTCCTAAGATATCGCGTCCATTGGCCTAAATAAAATTTCTTACTATTTATAGATAGTGAGAATGAGTGCAAGAAGAGGACGAGGTAGGGGACATTGGAGTACCACTACAAATGGTCAAGGCCCTGCAACAATGGAAGCAGCTCTTTCCATCCAACCCCAATCGAATCTGGCAGATTTATATCGAAGTTTCTCAAGATTTCGAGGGAAATCATTCATAGGAAAAGAGACTATTATAGAAGCACAAGCCTGGATTCGATCTTACGAAAGGATTTCAAAGGATTGAATTTGGAAGATGATCAAATGAGGTTGATTGCTTCCTGGCAGCTTCAGGAAGAAGCATTGGCATGGTGGGAGACCATTACGTTGGCCGAGTCGGAGGATAAGTTTACTTAGGACAGATTTAAGGAAGTGTTTGAGCAGCGTTATATGCCGTCTGGTGGTATCTCCAGGATGTATCAGGAGTTTACTAACTTGAAGCAAGGAAGTTTATCTTTTGAAGAATATTTGAACAAGTTTAACGAGTTATCTCGGTTTGGTCCTGAACTGGTGAACACCCCTCTCAAGAAGAATGAGAGATTTATCAGAGGGATGAATAAGAAATTTCATGAAAGGGTGACAGCTCATGTGAAGGAGTTTTTTTCCTGACTTGATAGATATGTGATATAGATATGCCACCCTAGATAAACAAGATATTCTGAAAGAGAAAGGAACCGGAAGCAATCTAAATTGGAAGAAGAGGAAGTTTGGAGGAAAGAAACCGTGGCAAGGCAAAGAAAAGAAGAATAATTAGAAAACAAAGCAAAGAATGTTACTTGTTTCAACTATCTAGAGAAAGGCCATTATTCAAGTAGTTGCAAGAAGTCCAAGAAGCAAGGGAGGAAGGATCAACCAAGGAAGTCAGGTCAAGAAGCCAGGGAGTGCTACTATTTCCATAAACCAGGACACCTAATTAAAGAATGTCCGACAATGAAGCAGGCCCAAGTAGCAAAGGTGTATGCAATCAAGGATCAACCCTCAACCTCAAAAGCCGATAAAGGAAAAGGATTTTTGGAAGGTAACCTTTTTATTTATGATAAAGTTGTAAGAGTTCTGTTCGACAATGGAGCCATGCATAGCTTTATTTCTCAACAAACCGTAAACGAATTAAATCTTAAACCCGAATGCGTAAACGAACCCATTTGTGTGAAGAACCCGGTAGGAGGCCCTGCGAATCTTTGTTTGCATTGTAGAAAGGTTCCTATCTCGTATTCTCATCATTTGTTTCCTATCATCCTTTTTGGTTCTCGACTTTAATGAATTTGAAATATTACTTGGAATGAATTGGTTAACTAAATACGAAGCTAAATTAGATTGTACCAATCGAACGATTTCGGTTAAAACCAAATTTGAAAATTTTATTGTGATTTCTTATGAGGACCCAAGTCCAAAAAGGGATAAGCTAATGTATACTTTAGGGCAACCAGAATCAAGTTTGGAATCCATATCTATTGTTCGGGAATTTCCAGACGTATATGAAGAAGTTAAGTCTTTGCCTCCACATAGGGAAATTGAATTCAGAATCGACTTGATTCCCAATGCTCGTCCAGTTGTGCATGCAAGTTGTAGGATGGCACCTATGGAAAGTGTGGAGTTGGTTAAGCAAACCCAAGATTTGCTGGAGAAAGGATTTATATGTCCCAGTCGTTCTAGTTGGGGTTCAGTTGTCGTATTTGTAGCCAAATCCGATGGATCCTTAGGATGTGCGTAAACTATCGTGATCTCAATAAATTAACTATTAAAAATAAATTTCCTTTGCCCCGAATCGACGATCTGTTCGATCAATTGCATGGCGCTCGATTCTTTTCAAAGATGGATCCAGCCCAAGGATTCCATCAACTGAGAATTGCTGAAGATTGTATTCATTTGACTTCTTTTAGGGGTCCCAATACATTCTACGAATGTTTAGTTATGCCCTTTGGACTAACCAATGCCCCTGCACATTTCGTAGACTTAATGACCCGATTATTTCAAGAAGTGTTGAATAAATTAGTTCTCGTATTTATTGATGATATTATGATCTATTCCAAAACTGAAGAAGAGCATGCCGAACACTTAAAAATCATTTTGGAAATATTGAGGAGGAATATTCTTTTTGCCAAGTTTTCTAAATATCATTTGGGTAAAGAAGTTAGATTTCTGGGACATATTGTAATAGAAGAAGTAATTTCTGTAGACCCTGGTAAGGTTTCTGCTATTCTGGATTGGAAGTATCCCACAACTCCAAAGGAGGTCAGAAGTTTTCTGGGATTAGCCGGATACTACCGAAAGTTTGTCCAGGATTTCTCTAATTTAGCTAGTTCATTAACTATGCTGACTATGAAGAATGCTAAATTTGTTTGGACTCCAAAGTACGAGGAAGCGTTCTAGGAATTGAAGAAAAGGTTGACCACTGCTTCTGTTCTTTCTATTATTAATAGGAATCAAGGTTTATCTATTTACACAAACACGTGTGGTGATGGTGTGGGTGCTGTTCTAATGCAAGAGGGTGGAGTGATTGCCTACGTGAGTAGACAATTGTGACCACGTGAAAGGAACGACCCAACCCACGATCTTGAGCTTTCAGCAGTTATTTTTGCTTTAAAACTCTGGCGTCATTATCTATTGGGTGAATAATTTGAATTATTCATAGACCATAAATCTTTGAAGCATCTTTTTACCCAGAAGGATTTGAATCTAAGGCAGCAATGTTGGTTGGAATTCCTAGCATCATTTGACCTAGATATTGAGTATACACCTGGTAAAACCAACGAGGTAGCTGATGCTTTGAGTAGAAGACATGTTGTTCTTGTTTATCTTGTTGTACTCCTACTCTTCTTGAGAAGGTTGCTAGCAAGCAGAAAGAAGACAAGTTTCTTCATGAAATTTATGAGAGAATATGTTGAGGTGAAGATACCAGCTTTGAAGTCGATAATAGTAAAATTACAAGGTTGAATGGGAGAATTTGTGTTCCATTCATCCTAGATCTCAGACGAGAAGTATTGGACGAATGTCACAAGTCCAATTTTAGTATTCATCCAGGGGTTAACAAAATGTATCGAGATATTAAGAGGACTTTCTAGTGGAAAACGATGAAGAGAGATATATCTATTTGTGTTAGTCGTTATGCAACTTGTTAGCAAATAAAAAGTGATCAAATGAAGATGGCGGGTTTAATCCAACCACTAGAAGTGTCTAAATCGAAATGGGATCATGTGTCTATGGATTTCATAGATGGTTTGCCACGAACTCGAAAGGGTAATGAGTCGATTTGGGTTATTATGGATCGTCTGACCAAGACTGCCCACTTTATCCCAGTAAAATCCACTCGAACGGCAGCGAGTTTGGCAGAGTTGTATGTGAAAGAGATTGTTCGACTCCATGGAATACCAAGTAGTATAGTGAGTGATCATGATTCGATCTTCACTATTTTAGGAAGCATTTCAATCCACACTAGGAATCAAGTTGAACTTCAGTACTGCTTACTACCGCAGTCTGATGGGCAAACTGAAAGAATAAATCGAATCTTGGAAGATCTTTTGCATGCTTGTATTCTTGATTTTGGAGGTTCATGGGAGGACTATTTGCATCTGGATGAATTTTCATATAAAATAGTTATCATGCTAGTATTAGAATGGCTCCTTTTGAAACATTGTATGGTCGTCTGTGTAGATCACCTGCGTGTTGGATTAAGTCAGGTGATAGGCTTGTTCTTGGTCTGGACATGATAAAGGAAGCTACTGAGAAGATTGATTTTATTCGAAAGAAATTGAAAGCTGCCCAAAGTCAACAGAAAATTAATGTCGACCGCAGGAGAAGAATCTTAGAATTACAAGTTGGAGACTCAATTTTCTTAAAGGTGTCTCCAACGCGTGGGGTTTTGAGATTTGGAAAGACTGGTAAGCTGGCACCACGATATATATGTCATTTTCCTATACTTGAGCGAATCGCTTCTTTGGCTTATCGAGTGCAATTACTTAACTGGTTAGCTGGCGTACATGATGTATTTCATGTTTCACACCTTCGGAAATACGTGCACGACCCAGATCATATCATTGAAGAGGCCACTCAACAGGATTTGGAAATCACATCTAATTTAGCAGTGAAAAGAGAACCATTAAAGATTATTGGTCGAGATGAACAGCAGTTAAGGAATAAATGGTGAAATTGCTGAAAGTACAGTGGAGTAGAGATTCAAATGATTGTACTTCGGAAACAAAGGAAAGCATGCAGAGGTCCTATCCCAATTGTAGAGTAGATATTTTAGCTAGATCTGGTAAGTCATTTCTATCTCTTTTTGCATTCCTATGTTCTTTGTTTGTCTACCCGTCTTTCAAATTTCGAGGACAAAATTTTCTTAAGGGGGGAATATGTAACGATCCCATTTCTAAGCGAGATTTAATTTAATAATTAATATAAATTTTGGAATTTAATTATGAATTAATTTGAAGTTTTCAAAACAAATAAGATAAGTGTTTGATTATATATATATGTATGAATAGATTGTAATTTGAATTTGAAATTCAATATATATATATATATATCTTAAAAATATTTGGACTTAAACATAATATATATGTGATTTTTAGCAGTGAGTAGTTTAGTTTTAAAACATTTTATTTTACAGTTATATAAATATTATATAAGAAAATGTTTTATTAAATTTCAGAATAGGATAAAAATTAATAATATATATATGTGTGTGTGTGTGTTAAATATAATATAACATAAAAATTATATAAATACATTACTAACATGCAAATTACAAATGTAAGAAAGATAATGTGAAAATTAACAAGTGTTAAGGTTTTAACACACACGCACACACACCTATATATATATATATATATATATATATATTTACAAGTGTAACTCAATTTCTCATGCGTAATCAACAAGTGTCATTAATTTCATTTACTTTTAATAATAATGAATAAGAGAAATCAAAGCTATATATAATACCTCTTCTACTCTTTTATTTTCTTACATGCGATTTAAAACCAAAACTTAAACCAAAAAGACAAAACAATCTCAACAAAAATATACAAACCTATACAAACCAAAGATAAAAGAAATCGGCAAATAAATCAAACATCTTTTATAATTTCAAACCTGATTCAAAGCAAGGATCAAATTCAGTTTAAAGAAAGATTTCAAACCAGACATCAAGCAAAGAAAATCAAAGTTTCATGATCAAACAACAAGCAAGAACAACCCAGATTTTCAAATTCAAACAAAATCTACAGTTCTCTGTTTTCAAGTTATAGGTGAGTAAACTTCTTTGATCTGATCTATAAAATTGATGTGCTGATTTATGTTAAAGTAAAGCTGTGATAAACGTTTGCTTGAATGAAATTATGTTTGTCTACACAAATATGTATATATCTGCCTGTGCATGTCTGTTGAACAGTCATATTTGCCTTTGTGTTGTATACAGGTTTTAAAACCTATTTCAAAAATTCAAATCTCTTTCTCTAATTCTTTTTTGACTTGAATGTATAAACAAGATATGTTAGGAATAACAAGACATTTATTTTACAAATATTTTTACGTTAAATGTGAAAATAATTTTGACTGCAAAGAAGATAAACGGTAAAATTCAAAAGGATGTTAAAATTCGAGTATCATGTTTTCCTGATTCACATACATGATCTAACTCGCCTTCGAAAACCATGATTTTTAAAAATAAATTCAAGATTTTTTATTTGTTATTGTGTGAGGAATGCATGGATGAACAGAATCGTATGTTTCATCGAAGCCTGGCGATCGGAGAGGAGATGGATCTCGTGATCGTAGTTGGAGCATGCTTGGTGGTTGGGGATCATCGGAAAAGTACTGGGTGAATTTACAATTCACCGAGGCGGAGGTACGACATCAATTTAGGGTTTTAAACCCAGTTTTGGTCGACAAAGTTTCAAAATGAAATTCGCCATCGTCGATGCATCGGACTCGATCGGGTGTGTGGGAATCGGAGCGTAGTTGAATGGCGAAGTTCTGGTTGGAGCCGTGTGACCTCTGATGGCCGGAGGTGGCAATATGAGGCGATCTTGGGTGACCCAGTTTTGTACCAGTACGTTTCAGGTTGCTCGATTTTGATTCCGTGATCGCTACGAGATTCTGGGTGGTCTGAGGGTTCGTGTAAATGGTCGTCGACGTTTTGAAGGCGACGAGGTCGATCGGAGTTCGTCGAAACTCCTATGCACATGCACAAGGTGTTAGGCTTGGGTTTTCTCACTAATGGATTTAAGGAAGGTGGAGACTCGAAGTCGATTTCGGGAAGTTGGGTTGTTGGCTTGAGTAAAGGCTCGAGTGTGTTCGCGTGAGATAATATATTAAACAGTTTTTAAAAACTTAAGTAAAAACAAAAGGGAAAAAGGGTGGCTCGGGGAAGAACTCGGGGGGACTGGGTTTTGAATCAGGGTGACACTCGAGTTAACCTCGGGTATGTGAAGTTGCGGTTTTCAAAATTTAAAACAAATTCAAGTTTAAACATTTTTAACTCATTCTTTTAAATATTTGTTTTATTTAAAAATGGGATTAGTTTATGGTTTTAAAGTAAATTATTTTAAAGTAATTAAGTTTAATTTATTTAATCATGTGACCATTATTTATAAATTAATTCTTAAGTTAATTAAAATAAATTTAATAGTGTAATTAAAAAAGTTAATTAAGAAGAAATGTTTTCAATTATTAATAAAGTTAAATATCTTAAGTTAATTTATGTGTTAATGTCAATTAATTCCAAGGTTTATTAAATAAAGATTTTTAATGATAATTAAGTAATTAACTAAGATAAATGGTTTATCTTTTAATTAATTAAAGTCTTAAGTAATTAAAGATTGATTAATTAATGATAGTAAATAAAGGATAATTACTCAAAGGATACTTACATAATGTAAGTAATTAAAAATAAATAATTAATTTATAATTAAGTTTAATTAATTAATTAATGATTAAGGATAATTAATTAATAATTAAGGGTTAATTAATTAATAATTAAACTATAATTAATCAATTATTAAAGGATTAATTAATTAATAATTAAGGATTGATTAATTAATAATTAAGGATAATTAATCATTAATTAAAGGATAATTAATGAAAGTAATTTTATGATTAATTAATTAAATAAATAATTAAAATGGCTTGTAATTAATTAGTGTTAATTAAGAAAGGTTAAGTGATAAGTAATTTATTTATTTTGAGTTAATTAAATTAATTATAATCATATGATCAATTAATCTTGCTTATAGATGATTGGTTATTATTGAATATCTTGGATTGGTTGATATCTCTGATATGTGATTTGTGATACTTTGTGATATGAACTGCTGTGGATTGAGCTGTGATATCTGTGATATATTGCTGTGTGATTATGAACTTCTGAATTGAAGTAAAATTATTTACTTAAACATGCATTTGAATTTCGATGCCACCTGGGGTCGGATTCCAAATGGCTATCCGAAAACCACATCAAATCTTGAAGGTGAATCTTTTGTTTAAAAGATTATAAATGGAAATTTGTTGTGACTTATGTATCCACATGTTTTTAAAGTAAGCGCTCATTATTCGGTTAAGCCGACAGAGGACATTAAGTCATAAAACTCATTCTGAATAATGATACGACGAAATGAGATAGCATTTGAAGACGGTGGTTGAAGATCGGGTATTTTCGAGAATGAACTACCTGTCGATTGTCTCTGCACTAAGTTGCTCCGGTATAGAGATCTCCATATGTGATGGGGAGTCCGTTCGGGATTGTGGATATCCGGATTTACAAGGGCTTCTTCCTTAATTGGATGAAGTTCCTTCAGTTCATTTCAGACCGAGGATGAACTTGTATGGATGTATGTCTGACATTATACTTTGAGATGTAAAGCTGGTTTCTATCAAATACATTTCTGTTTGGTGGTGGAGAATTTATTCTCTTAGCTTAACACCCTTCTCTGAGGCATACGAGCTCAAAGGTTATGTAGTTGATGGTTACTAGTGATATATTCCCGATTTGGTAGTGTGACATGCTAAGTGCTGATAATTGGTTGATCGAAGCATGGATTTTGTGAAAAGCGTAGCTTTATGGGACGAGACTTCATTAAACCTCACACCCCGGAAATGGTCGAAACAGGAAGGATGCGGCAAGGTTATGGGGGTCGCGCCCCTTAGGGAATGTGCATTTCCTTCTGGATAAAAAGTGGTATTCTAGTATGAAGTCCAGATATTTAACTTGTGTGGTTGTTGGCTGTTATTGTTGGGGCCCTGGATGAAGGTCGGTTACGACCGGGGGATGGCATACTCATGACAGTTAGTTACCTAGTTACAGAGGTAACTCGAACTTGTGTTATCAGAGATTCGGTTAGGTTCTCGAGGCGTCCCTATAAAGGCGTACCCATTCGAAAAGGAATTTCCTTAGTCTTGGCCATTTGTTGGAAATCCAATCACTCAATACAAACCCTGTACGGTTTTAGTCGTAGAACCTGCCATTTAACATGGTAGTTATAGTAGGCATACTATAATGGTATATATGCTGGCTAAGATTAATATTATACTTTCGAAATGTTTTTCACACTATGCACTAATAATAATATCAAAAGGATTTTCACGTATCAAGCATGTTTGACTATCATAAGGAGAAACCTCCCCCAAGTGTGCGATTGCATTACGTGTGTACCGGAAGACCTTATGGTAGCTTCATTTTCCAAAAAGCATAACTGATTTCTTTTTGTAATTTTTTTGTTCAAACAACTATTTTTGTTTACTCATACCAGTCACATGACTGACCCGGAGTTTATTGTCCCCTTATCTAAATTCTGGGTACCCATAATTTTCCACACGGGCAGCCTAGAGTCAGGTTACCCGTGTTCTGGAGCTAGTTCAGATAGTAGATTTGGATCCAGAAGTCTTTTGGAGCTTTGTTCTTTGAAACTTTTTTGGTTTGGAGCTTTGAAGTTTGGATTGAAGGTGCTTATGTTGGATTCTCTCTCTCTCTCTCTTTCTTTTGAAGACCCTGTTGAAGTTATTGTAGCTCCGTTGTTTTTCCAATGTTGTTGTTCTCTTGTTATATCATATATATTGTGCTCTGATGTTGGTGTTCGTTGCTATAATGAATGTTGTATCAAATGTTGTATCTATGTTGTTGTATATAAATGAAATCTTCATTTTAATCCGCTGTGTTGTTATCCATTTAATGTGTTATAAGCTCCAGCGAACTGGATTCTGACGATTGAATCTCCGACATTAAAATACGGGTGATATATTGGATGTCAATTTTCGAGTGTTGGAGTCCGGATCGTCACATTAGAGAAGCTTCAGGTTATCTTCGATTTATCACAAATGAACCCAAAATTAGGTCATTTTCCCACTAGTTTTTGGGTTACCAACTCACGGAATTTGGAAAACTAGTCAAAAGGAAAGTTGTAGAATTTCTTTCCTTTCATTTCAAAAATAGAACCACTCATTATCGACTTTTTTTTGAAGAAGTTATGATCAAAAGAAGAAGGGTAATTTTCGGACTTGAAATTCTAGGAAAAAAATTTCTTTGCAAAATTGTGTATTGTGACATAGGTATGATCGAAATTGGAAAAAGTGATCAAACTAGAATTTTGTAGCCACTAGAATTTCAAGTGATTTGAAGAAAAGAAGATCACCATTTGAGGTAGGAATGAAGAAGTTATGGTATGAAAAATAAATGGTAAAATGAAAGGAGGTTGGAGCTATTTATAGGCGAATTTTCCTATGTCATCATTATGTGAAATCAAATCAACATCTTTTCCTCTTTCTCATGCATCACATCTCTACTAGAGAGTCACCTCATCTATGTATTAGGGCTAATGATGATTTATTATAAAAATATTCAAGCTGTGATAATACTTATATATATATATATATATATAAAATGTTTATTATTTTTAATCTATGAGTTGTTACATTACTCTTTATATATGTATATATATATATATATATATATATAAGTAAAATCCATGAATTGTCACATCATTATCTATTTATATATATCTATATATAATTTTAATTGTTTGTTAAAGCTAAGATGTGACAAGATATGATGATGGTTAATGATTTCAAAATCTAAGATGTGACAATACTTAATATATATATTTATATAAAATGTTTATTATTTTCAAAAGTATGTCTTGTAACATCACTTACTAATCCAAATTAACATATGATAATTTATTTATCTAGTTAATTTACTCTCATATATATGTACATATAGTACACAAAGACAAACAACGTTCCCAACAACTTGCCAGTGTCGAAAGGTTGAAATTTCAGAAAACGTTTTCTGATCACATTTTCTATTTTTCTACGAACTATTTGATTTGGTAAATAAATTTTGAAAACGATTTTACCATCATTATTAATTAATTGAAATGATTTTATTTTCATTATTAAACCTATACATTGAATATTTAAAATTAATTAAATATTCACTAATTAAAGCTGTGAAATTTCGGATCGTTATATATATATTCTATTTGTTGTTTCTGTTCTAAGCTATAAGGAATTGAATCACGATTCCAATTGTTATTCTGTATGATTGCTTCTACTTTCTTATTAGGACAACCATAAGATGAAAAGGTATCCCAACACCAATTTATCTATTAAAGATTCACCATTTATACAAGTGTCCCTCTACAAGTCTATCTAACTACCTTCAATAATCTCTTTAGTGTAGTTTTTTAGCTATTTGCGTCATATTTTCATTATAGCTTTCAATGTAGGAGAAGCATTATTATCCATGGCCATTTGCCAAAAGTATCCTTTAATATGTCTCTGTCTCATTCATCTAGCCCATAACTCTTTAGAATCAATAATTTTCCTGGCTTGTTTTACGATGAAAACATCCCTCATGCTTCTGAGATTTCTAAGCCCCACAACTCCCTCTTTTTCAGGTCGATAAAAGTCTTGGTATTTTATTTTATATAGTCCACCTTTACAAATAAAATCAGACATACTTTCTTAATTTTTTTAATTAAAGCATTTGGAAGTTGGAATGTCTATAGCTAAAAATTCACTTTTGCTTAAATAACCGTACGAACTGGTTCTTTTCTTCCAGCAAAGGACAACAATCTTAAACTCCACCCTTGCAATTTGTCTCTTATTTTTGTTATTATCTCCATATGTTCTCAGCCAGTTATTTTATTGGAAGAGAGATGAACTCCTAAGTATTTCACTAGTAATTCCCCTTCCTTAACTCCTAGAATATTTAAAACCTATGTCTTATTCCTATTGAACTTGTTAAAGTAGCATTTTATCTTAAGTTCATTCAGTTTGAGGCCCACGTTTTCTTCTAATTTTTGAAAGTCTTTCATAGCTTTAGCTGCTTCACTACTTGATTTTATGAAAATGGTCAGGTCATCGGCATATAAGAGATGGGAGTGGTTGGAAACTGTGTAATGACTGGCATGGCTTATTGTGGCTGGCTAACTCATTAGAAAGGTAAAATATTTCATAGCAACAACGAAAAGGTAAGAAGAAGATGGATCTCCTTGCTTCATTCCAAGGTTATTGCTATAGTATCCTTTATAAATACCATTCACCATAATTGAGAAGGTAGGAGTGGTAATGCAATCTCAAACCAAATCAATAAAAAATTTGGGTACCCCATACATATAAGCATATGTAGGATAAAATGTCTGTTTATCTTAACATATACTTTGTGGAGGTCAACCGTTAAAAAAAGTTTGTCAATGCCTTTTTTTATTAAAATTTCTTATTAATTCATGTGCCGTAAGAGAATTTTCAGATATACTTCTTCCATTTATAAATGCGCGTTGACACTCTGATATAATATGTGGTAAGATCTTCCTCATTCTATTTTAGAGAACATTACCTAAAATCTCGTATATAACATTGCAACAAGCAATGGATCTATAGTCTTCAATTCTGGTTGGTTTTTCATTTTTTGGTATTAAACAAATGAAAGTGTGATTGACCTCTTTTAGAATTTTTCTGATTAGTAATGAATTCCTTATAGCTTATAATATGTAATTTTTCAGGTTTGTCCAATGCTTCTTGAAGAAATTGGAACCCATCCTGTCTAGCCTAGGGCTAGAGTCACCATGCTTCTTGAAGAAATTGGAACCCAGCCCATTTAGCTTATGGCTAGAATCACCATGGATGGAGTTCGGGGATTCCCACACTTCTACTTCAGCCACCTTCTTGCGTAGCAACCTTTTTCCATTGGAATTTATCAGTCTCCTATAACAAACTTAGGGTAAGCTTGATTCACATTGCCTATTATATATTTCATTATAATATTTTATTGCCTCCTCCTCTATTTTTTGAAAACTATTGGTTGCCATTCCATCCTGATCAAAACATTGAAAATTATTGTTATTTTTTCTCATGATTGAAATTTTAGTGTAAAATAATTTTGTGCACTCATCCCCTTCAGTAGTCCACTTCTCTTTAGCCTTTCTATTTAATTCCATAGCTTTAATCTTCAGAGCTTCTTTAAGTTGACTCCGAACTAAGTAGTATTGTCGCCTTCATTACTTAAATAGTTAATTAATTAAACACACACACACGCACAGATATATATATATATATATATATATATAAAGATATATATTATGATATATGTTACATTGACTTGAATTGTTTAAGACAATGTAAGTATGTCTGTAATAAGGTTTTCAAAATTAAAAACAGTTCATCAAAATTGTTTAATTAAATAAGTTAATTAATAAATATCAAAATACACACATATAAAAATACATGTGTATAACTAAAACTGTATAATGTAAATGTTCAATATAAAATGTTTAATTGAATAATATAAAATTGATTAATATGTTAATTAGTTAAATTAATTAAATAAGATTTAACTAATAAAATATTATATATAAGACTATTATATAAGTTGATTAAATTATAAAAGTAATATGATAATCAAAACTGATATAACACGAATGTATAACTAAAGATGGAACATTATGAAATCCTAAATAGACTTAAGGGATAATGTAATAACCTTTAATTTTAACTTCTAAATATTTAAATGACTGTTGTAAATATTTAAGTGTTAATTAATGAAACACCCAATATGCTCGATTTTTAAAGATGGATGAACTGGGACTCGAAACACCCACCGTTAAGACTGCAATTCCATCACGAGAACTTGGCTATGTTTGGAGTCGATAAATTTTTGAAGCGAATAGTGATTTTGTGATAAAGAAATGAATTGGGGCTATGGCCCATTAGCTTTCCTATAAGTTGGTTAATCTCTTTATTACGTTTATTTCATTCTCATTTCACGTTACTTTTCCCTCTTCACTAATTATTCCTTTATCCCCTAAGCCCTATATCATGAATCCAAGCTTAAATGAAATTCCTAAATTCAAACTAAAATCACTATACTTCCTCCCTACTCATTCTTTATATAACCCATCAAGGAATTATCATGAAGTGGAGTTTGGAGTTAAATCTCAACTTTAAAGAAAGATTGAGATTGGGTTTTAGCGATTAAAGCTTGATTTGGTAGTGAAGAAGTTGAGTGAGATGATTCTCCTCACTTGTTTTCATGCTATACTTTATATTTGTTTAGTGATGATTATGAAGTTTACTTAAGTGATTTGGTGAATGTTAGGAGATGATTTAAGCTTAAGTTTGTACCTTAACGTGTTTATATCATCACTTTATTTATTAGAAACCTTTAGGATCATTTTATTAAAAGTTAGTAAGCTTTGGTCTTGGTTTTGGGTTGATTAAGTGATTATGAATGATTGTTTAGGCTTAGTTATGTGTTACAGATATAATTTGGTAATTATAAACTTGTGTTGAAATTATATATGAACGTTTTGAGAAATTTAGTAAGTTAGTTAAATGGTTTAGGAGCTCGACACTTATTATTATAATGATTAGAGGTCTAACGAAGCTTAATTAATGTTCATAAATATTATTTAGGGGAATGATTTTATATGTATATGGAATATTTTGTATAATGAAGTTAGTATGCTAATTAAGTGAGTTATTAGCTCTACGTTTATTATTAAAGTGATTAGTCGCTTAAGGAGTCTTAGTTACCACTTATAAATAGTAGTTAAGTAAAGAAATAATTTTATAAGTGCATTATATATTTTATAATATAGAATAAGATTTTATAAAATTGTATAAATGATATATTTTGTAGAATAAAATGACATTTTGTAAAATAGTATAAAGGAACTATTTTATAAAATGGTCATAAGGTTTTAAAAAATAATTATAAGATGAATATTTGATTTTAATGAAGAATTTAAGTATTATAAAGGCTTAAAATGATTTAAAAGCTGGTTTTGTATTTTATAAAATAGTGGAATGATTTTATAGAATAGTAAAAAAAGATATAAGACTCTTATTGAAAAAGTTTAGAAAATGAAATTTAGATTTGATTAAGTAACAACTGAATCACTTATTTCAATATATGTATATGCACAGTATATAGGTAAGTATACATACGTGTAGTTGAAGATATATAACAATAAAAACAATTTGCATATTGTAATTAAAATTGTTGTGTATGTTTGTGTGTATAAATATATGTGTGAAATTGTATAAATGAGTATATATATTGATGTATATAAGGGCACCATGGGCATCTCATGTAGTCATAGTAACTATCGTGTGTGCAACGTTGAATGAAAGTATACCAGGCCGATTAATTGCTCTGGTGAAGCTCATAACGTGATTTGTGTAGTGAAGTGCTATAACACCCCGTATAACTAACGCTAATAATACACAATTAATGAGGCTCTAAAAATAGAATTTGAGCAAACGATGGAACTTGGTCAGGAAACATGCACCATTGTGTTCATGGAGATTTTCTAAGCAACTATCATATTTAGAGTTTCATGATCATGCTCAAAAGAAGAAGTTATCAACGTTTGAAGTTTTTGGAGCAAAATTAATTAAAAATAAAAAGGGAAATAAATAATAATAGTAATAAATGTAGGACCCCACAGTTGACCCCCTCACTTGGATTGGTCGACCGCCAACGGTCGACCACTTATAGGGGGTGGTCAATCGGTCGAGGTCTGTCAGCTACGGTTTGAACTTTAACGATCCGTGCTTTTAACTATTTTAAATTATTAAATTTAATATAAATATTGAATAAAAATGGTTAGAAATAAAAATTTAATGAATTATTAGTATAGTTATTGAATATGAACTTTAATAAAATTTTGAAATAATCAATTTCGATGATTTTGGAAATAATAAATATTAAAATGAAATTCTATGTATTTATTGTGTTTATAATTAATAACATGAATTGATCAATTATTTGGATGAAATAAAATACCATTGATAAATAAAATCCATTTGAAATTTAATGATTTATTAATGTGATTTATTGGATAATTAAATTGTTTAAATTTAATATTTAAAATTATCTAAATAACTAAATCTGGAATTTAATGTGAATGAAAATGATGCCGAAAGTTGATTCAAATTTTATTTAAATATGAATGAAGTTTGTTAAATTTTAAAAATTGAAGTTAAAATGGAATAAATAGAAATTGGAAATTTTATTCCTTAATAATGCGTAAAAATAACCATTTTGACCACTGTTTTGGATTTCGACGAAACTAGTTTCATCGAACCTATAACAGTGAATTATTGTAGAATTTCAAGTTTCGTAGCGACCGGACTTGTCGTTTGGTCATGCGAGCTTGAAACGAGTAGAATTTATTTTTGGAATTTAATTAAAATAAATTGATTTTGGAAAGCTATCTTCTGCATATAATCGAATTAGGCCTTAAGACTAGTTCCCTTGTGTTCGAAATGGTGGTAAAACATATAGAACGTCAAGCGGCACGCTTCATTTGGAGTTCGAATTCCACGGGCCAATCGAGTTAGATATTTTCCTTATTATAACAATATATTATAATATATTACTTTCCATATCCAACCATTCATACATCCCGCTGCTATTTTGTCCCCTATATCTTCTTTTCTTCACGATTCAACTTCAACTGTTCGAAGAGAAAAAAAGGGAAAAAACAAATTCAATGATCACTTGTGAGCTACAATCGGAAATATATAATCGCGTGGGTCGCGGCATTGATAGGATGCGCGTGGAGGAGCGCAAGAGCATGGCCTTCGGTCGGCGACAGTTTAGCGCATGGGTGTTTTTTGTTTTGTGATGATGGTGGCTGACAACGGTGAAGGTAAGGCTGGCACGGTGGTTCTGGCATAGGCGGCGAGCTTCGGCGATTCTTCGATCGAGCGATTATCTTTCGAACGAAAAAAAGAAAAATGATATCACAACTGGAAGACGAGAGAACGCGAACATGCATAATTTGCCTAGAAAGGAAGCATACATGAGAGACCTGGGAAGAAATAGGTTTTATTTATTGTTATTTTTTTTTTGTTAATTATTGAATAACTTTTCCGTATGAGGTCCGTATCGAACGAAACAAGTCACGATGTGATCATATCGATGTCCTCTATAGCATGGAGTCAAACTGGAATTTATTTGAAGTTGAAATATTTTCAGTTTCAAACATAAGGTGAGTGTTTTATAACGCTCACGAAGTACTGTGATATTTTTATGTTAGTTAAATTTAAAATTATGAAGTAATTTAAATTTATTGATTGTTATTTGATAATTTTTAATTGACATTTAAATTGACATATGAATTAACTGATAGAAGTTTGAATTGACAGTTAAATTAAATTTGAATTTAATTACCAGTAAACTCTCGATTATTGATAGCCAGTTAATTGTTCTGATATTTTGACTGTTTGGATGATTGATTGTGATGGATGCCAATTGGTTTTATTTGGATAATTGGATGTTTATTTATTCTTATATATCCTGTTATCACCCTATAAATAATTATATAAAACTATAAATTGAATTATTTCGAATAAATTAAGAAATAGTTTGAAATGATATAGACTTATGACATTTATTTTGGATTGAAATGATATACATCCATCCCTGAAATTAAACTCTAAATAATTAACTCACTCGGCCATAGGATAAAAAGTTATATATGGATACTGGATTGGTTAAATTGAATAGTTTTTAATTTTTTGACTTGAAATTATTTAAATGATTTTGATTTAAAGAAGTAAAAATTGAATTTATGGAAATCGAAATTATTCTAGAACTTGAACTCAAAATGTTGGAAATAGAATTTGTTAAACGAAATTGTTTAAAAATGAAATTTGAGATTTTGAAGTTATAATCAAAATATGATTTGAACTCCGAAAATTATTTCTAAAAGATTTGAACTTATTTTGGACTTTGAATTATTGCTAAGTAAAAGTAAATTAAACGGATGTATAAAACCTGGACTCGAGAATGGAATTAATTTTAAGATTTGAATCTAAATCAAAAATGAAAGTTTAGTTAGAATTCTGTGATTTAAATCGATATTTTAAAATTGAACTCAAAATTGATATAAATTGATGGTTTAAATTAGGATTAAATTGAAATTTAAACCATTAATTAGAATTGTTAAATCGAATTTGAGGTTAAAAATATGAAAATCGAAATTGAATTTAAGTGAAATTGGAATCGGAGTTAAGTTCAAATTGAATCGATTAAATGGATATGGAAATTTAAGTTGATTTGAATTTGAAGACTTGGAATTGAAATCATTTTCAAATAAAATTAATTTAATATAACTGTTTGAAATCTATCTTTTTAAATATTCAAATTATTTTGATTTTACAAACTATTTTATTCTATAAAACGTTTTTAATACTTAAATCGTTTTATATTAAATATTTTAAACTATTCAAACTATTTATTTAGGGCAATGATTTTATATGTATATAGAATATTTTATAGAATGAAGTTAGTAAGCTAATTAAGTGAGTTATTAGCTCTACGTTTATTATTAAAGTGATTAAACACTTAAGGAACCTTAATTACCACATATAAATATTATTTAAGTAAAGAAATAATTTTATAAGTGCATTATATATTTTATAAAACAGTATAAGGGTTTATAAAATTGTATAAAATATATATTTTATTAAATAAAATGAAATTCTAGAAAATAATTTAAAGGAGTTATTTTATAAAATGGTTATAAGGTTTTATAAAATAATTATTAGATTAATACTTTATTTAATGAATAATTTAAGTATTATAAAGGTATAAAATGATTTATAAGCTAGTTTTGTATTTTATGAAATGTGGAATGATATTATAAAATTGTAGAAAAAGATACAAGACTTTTATTGAAAAAGTTCAGAAATGAAAGTTTGATTCGATTAAGCAATAATTGAATCACTTATTTCAATATATGTGTATGTACATGAATATATGTAAGTATACATATGTGTAGTTGAAGACATATAACAATGAAAACAATTTGCATATTGTGATTAAAATTGTTGGGTATGTTTGTGCGTATAAATATATGTTTGAATTGTATGAATGAGTTTATATATTAACGTATATAAGTGCACTATGGGAATCTCCTATAGTCATAGCAATTATCGTGTGCGCAAAGTTGCATGAAAGTATATCAGGCCGATTAATTGCTCCGGTGAAGCTCGAAACGTGATTTATGCAGTGAAGTGCTATAACACCCTGTATAATTAACGATAATAACAGGCAATTGATGAGGCAACAAAAGCAGAATTTGAGCAAACGATGGAACTTGGTCAGGAAACTTACACCATTATGTTCGTGGCAATTTTCTAAGCAACTTTCATATTTGGAGTTTCATGATCACAGCTCAAACGAAGAAGTTATCAACGTTTGAAGTTTTCGAATCAAAAATAATTAAAAAGCGAAAAAGAAAATAAATAATAATAATAGTGCAGGGCCCCACAGCCGACTCCTTCACTTGGACCGCTCGACTGCTGGCTGTCGATCATTTATAGGGGTGGTCGATCGGTCGGGGTATGTCAGCTAGGGTTTGAACTCTAACAACCTGTACTTTTAACTATTTTAAATTATTAAATTTAATATAATTATTGAATAAAAATGGTTAGAAATAAAAATTTAATGAATTATTAGTGTAGTTATTGAATATGAACTTTAATAAAATTTTGAAATAATCAATTTCGATGATTTTGGCAATAATCAATATTGAAATGAAATTTTATGTATTTAATGTGTTTATGATCAATACTATGAATTGAATGATAAAAGTTGAATTATTTGGATGAAATATATTAATTGTTGATAACTAAAATTTATTTGAAATTTAATGATTCATTAATGTGATTTATTAGACAACTAAGTTGTTTAAATTTAGTATTGGAAATTATTTAAATAATTGAATTTGGAATTTAATGTTGATGAAAACGATGTCGAAAGTTGATTCAAATTTTATTTAAATATGAGTGAAAATGGTTAAATTTTAAAATTGAATTTAAAAGTGAATAAATTAAAATTGTAAATTTTATATCTTAATTAACGCGTAAAAATAGCCAATTTTCCCACTGTCACGAATTTCGACGAAACCAGTTTCATCAGATCTGCAATAGTGAATTGTAGTAGGATTTCAAGTTTTGTAGCGATCGAACTTGTCGTTTGGCCGTGCGAGCTTGAGCGTAAAATTTAATTAAAATAAATTGGTTTTGGAAAGATATTTTATGCATACAATCGAATTAGGCCACGAGACTAGCTCCATCATGTGCAGAATATGGGTAAAATATACAGAACGTTAAATGGCATGCTTCGTTTGGAGTTCGGAATTTCGCAGGCCAATTGAGTTAGATATTTTTCTTATTATAATAATATATTACTTTCCATATCCACCCTTTCATACAACCAACTGTCATTTTATCCCCCGTACCCCATTTTCTTCTCAGTTCAACTTCAGCAGTTTGAAGGAAAAAAAAAACAAATTCAACGATCACGTGCGAGCGATGATCGGAAAAAAAAAATATAATCGCGAGGGCCGCGGCGTTGATAGGTTGCGCGCGGAGGAGCGCGAGAGGTAGGGTACGGTCGACGATAGTCTAAGGCTTGGGTTTTTTTTCATTTTGTGATGATGGTGGCTGGCAACGGTGAAGGAGAGGATGGCGCGGTGGTTCTGGCATAGGCGGCAAGCTTTGGCAATTCTTCGATCGAGCGAGTATCGTTCGAACGGAAAAAAAGAGAAAAAAGGAAAAATGATCGCGACAGGAAGAGGAGAGAATGCGAGCATGTATAGTTTGCCTGGAAGGGAAGCATATGTGAGCGACCTAGGAAGAAATAGGTTTTGTTTTATTTTTATTGTTAATTTGTTTTGTTAATTATCATTTAATTATATCGAATGTTTATTATTGAATAACTTTTCCATGCAAGGTCCGTATCAAATGAAATAAGTCGCAATGCGATCGTATCGAAGTCATCTACCGCATGAGTCAAATTGAAATTTATTTGAAGCTGAAATATTTTCAGTATCAAATGAAAGGTGAGTGTTTTATAACGCTCACGATGTACTAGGATATTTTTATGTTAGTTAAATTTAAATTATGAAGTGATTTAAATTTATTAATTGTTGTTTGATAATTTTTAATTGACATTTAAATTGACATCTGAATTAACTGAAAGAAATTTGAATTGACAGTTAAGTTGAATTGGAAATTAAATTACCATTAAACTCCCGATTATTGATAACTGGTGAATTGTTGTGATATTTTGACTGTTTGGATGATTGATTGTGATGAATGCAATTGGTTGATTTTTGGATGATTGGATATTTATTTATTCTTATGTATCTTGTTATCACCCTGTAAATTATTTATAGTATATAAAACTATGAATTGAACTATATTGAATAAATTAAGAAATAGGTTGGAATGATATAGACCTATGGCATTTATTTTGAATTGAAATGATTTACATCCATCATTGAAATTAAAATCCAAACAATTGATTCACTTAGCCATAGAATAGAAAATTATATATAAACACCAGATTGGTTAAAGTAAATGATTTTAAAAATTTTAATTTGAAATTATTTAAATGATTTTGATTTAAAGATGTAAAAATTGAATTTATGGAAATCAAAATTATTTTCGAACTTGAGATCAAAATGTTGGAATTAGAATTTTTTCGGACGAAATTGTTTAAAAACGAAATTTGAGATTTTGAAGGTGTAATCGAAATATGATTTGAATTCTAGAAATTGATTTTTTTTTTTAAATTTGAACTTTTATTCAGACTTTGAATTATTTTTAAGTAAAAGTAGATTAAATGGATTATAAATTCTGGACTCGAGAATGGAATTAATTTACAGATTTGAATCTAAATCCAAAAATGGAAGTTTAATTTGAATTCAGTGATTTATATCGATATTTTAAAATTAAACTCGAAATTGATGTAAACTGAATGGCTTAAATTAGAATTGAATTGAAATTTAAACCACGACTCGAATTGTTGAATCAAATTTGAGGTTAGAAAAACGAAAATCGAAATTTATTTTAGGTGAAATTGGAATCAATGTTAAACTCGAATTGAAACGAAACTGAATCGATTAAATTGAAATGGAAAACTAAGTTGATTTGAATTGGAAGACTTAGAATTGAATCAGTTTGACTTTGAAGCTATTTTCAAATAAAATTATTTTAATATATCTATCTTTTTAAATATTCAAATTATTTTGATTTTCCAAACTATTTTATTCTATAAAACATTTTAAATACTTAAATCATTTTATATTAAACTATTTAAACTATTTTAAACTATTCAAACTATTTTCTAAAAATTCAAACTGGTCAGGGTAGGAATTGTTTATATTTAAAACATGGATTTAAATACGAAATGGGTTAAATTGAAGTTATAACCTAAATTGTGTTTCGAATTGAATTTTGAAGTAAAAATGATATATCGAATCGAATGGCATATTTTGAGTAATTATGTTATTTCGAAATGAAATTGATTTTGAAGAGAATGTGATACTTTGGTATCAAGTATGAATCATTTTTGAAATATAAAATTACCAACCAGTGTGTAAAATGACGTTTGGTTGTTAAAGAGACCGGGGCCTCTTATTGGTATACTCTCTGTCAATATTGGAACCACTTTAACAAATGTGTACGCGGAGGAGACTCCAAAGTGAAGTGGTTGGATTTGGCATCGTTTGCTAATTTGAAGAAAGAGAATGATGATGGATAGACCCCAGCACTTGTGCTAATTTTAAATGACTAAAACAGGATGGCTTGACATGGCCAAGCGGGCTGGCCACCCTAGCGGACATCCGTTCTTCAATTTTCTTAGACTTGGTCCATATTATTACGCTTGTTGTTGGTTGCGATTAGTGCACCTTGATTTGGGATAGCCTCCCTTTGACTCGATATGGGATGGATGTACCTGGTGGGCGGTCATGGCTACGATGCGTTACCACCAGTCCTACGACTCAAACTGGTAGTATCCTAGCTTAGGTATTGCCTCACATGCCTTGTCATACTTTTATCCCTATTTGAGACCCCTACGATTTTGGTTTAGTGTTTTCAAATAACAGTGCATCCCTATCCCCCGACGTGCTACTGGGACGTTATATGCAAATAGTACGACAATGCTTAAAACTGCGTTAAGAGGGATTAATGTAAAGCCTTAGCGCTAAGAAAAATATTTATATTACTGATTAGATATTATATATATATCGTATTGTACTATATATATAAATAATTTGATAGATCCTTAAGAGATGAAAAATCCCATAACATCTCTTGAGTTATTGCATGCACGTTATACACTGGATAGGAGATGTGAAACCCCATAAACATCTCTGAAGCCACTATACTCATGTTATATGCGATATCAATTTGACTCACATAAGAATATTTTACTTGAGTGTTTTGTCTTTTCATTGTGCTCGGGTCAACCCTAATTTCAGCGCATTGAAGATCATTTTTTGGAGGACGAAGAAAAAGATTTGGTATATTATATTAGTGTTATTATTCCCTACATCATGTTGTTCCGCTGTATTATTTATTTGTCACCATTGTATATATAACTCTGACAAATGTTGTATAAATTATAATCAAATGTATAATATAACCAGCTTCATGAACTGTTTATTTGATTACTATATTTTGTCAATCCGCTGCTAGATTCTGTGTTATCTTCTTCTTAGTTAACCATATTGATTATTTATGTTCCAGATTGTTTGAATTGAACATGTGTGGACTACTGTCAATATAAACCTTCCGAAATGTGGGTCGTTGCATGAACCTTGGCTAAATGGCTTGGATTTAATTATTATAACCTAACGGTTACGGTTGATTCAAGCGCCTATAAATTCAGGCCTAACCTCTTACATCTCTTCTCATATTTCTAATCCATGCGGCGAAGCTATGCCATTTTCTCTTCTCCACAATCTCCAAAAATTATAAAATATTATACACTCACGAAAAAAATAGAGAAGGGAAGAAAATAAAAGAGAAGAAGTGAATCATTGCTATTGAAAAGGTAAATTTCAATCTATATTCCTCTTAACCTAAATCTCTTCTTAGATATGTAATTCTAATAGTATGTATATACCTTGTTATACATATTCTTTTGGATTAAAAGGGAAAAGGAGTCATGTAAAGGAATAGATTCAGATTTGGAAGATTGGAAAGCTTAAAGGTCAATGGGGAATTATATAATTTATTTATGTGTTCACTTAAGTGCACGGCTAGCTTCGGCCAACATTGAAATTTATATCATTGAATTTTTATTTAACTATTATGCATGTATAAGATCTGATGAGTTGTAAGTTTAAACAAACATATAGAATTATCGCCTACATATTCTATTAAATAGGTAAGTGGAATAGGAATAGTATACAACCTAATTTTGAATTTTGAAATCACCCCCAAACACCTTTTATCGTAGAACATTTGTAAAGTGGGAGAGTTTATTCCAGATATATAATCAGATTATAAATTAGGTTACCCTAGTTGACTTGGAATGTGAATTTTTATATTTGTAATTTATTTTGAGTAAGGTATAATTAATTATGACTATTTCCGTGTAACTTCCATGAATTATCTAATTCCAAAAATATGTATGAAAGTGCGTCATTTGAATTAACAAGGAATTACCAAAAAGGAAAGAGATGTGTAGAGTATAGATATTATTCTCCATACTTTACACTATCTATTTCAATAAAAGAAATAATTCTTTGTAATTTCAAACGAAGCTAGACCTCATTTTTAGTTAATTTATGAAAACTTATAATGGTAATCATTTTTGAAAGGATGTCACTGATAAATTAAAACATGGAAACAAATGTTTTAGTCTAGGAATTAGTTGCTTGGAATAGAAACACACACACATGTATAACCGTGCTTAACAATTAAAAATAATATATATATATAATGTAATTTATGACGATATTGTATTAGTTATTAATAGCATAATAATTATTGGACTAGGAGGTTGAAAAAGAAAGGAGTAGAAATTCCAAAATTTATGGACATTACTAAAATTTAATAGGTAATAAATTTGTAGTTAAAAGAGTTAATTGAATTAAATGGTGATTGATTAGAGAATTTAATATAGCATTTATGGGAAAATCGAACATGCATAATAAGTGGATTTTGAAATGGATGAATAAACATCATTAGTTATTGTCCAATATTCAAATTTATTGGACATAAGAAGGGAATCAAAGCCTAAGCATATAAAATAAGAATAAGTACTTAGCGAATAATTATTAATAATATTGAATATTTATAGAAGGCAATATAATTTTTATAGTAGGAAATTATATAGCTTTAATAATACGTTTAGAACAAGCGTGAATTAGTGGGCTTAGCCCAACACTTAAGCTTTGGGTGATTGGTTCGATTTAGCGGGTTGGGAATGAGGTCGGTCGAGTTACACGACAAAAGTTTGCCCTTCACTTAAAGGCTACAAGCCGTTGTGTATACTTACCACTGATGTGGGACATCTTCAACCATAGGACCCATTGAGAAAGGGATGTGCGTGAGATGTAGGATATGCTTCTGGGTTGGAGATATTAAGTAGATATTGTAAGGTCCATCTCCTTCCTATTTAAGAAGTATTAAATGGTCGAGGTTAGCGTTATGCATAGTAGTGGAAAATTCGAAAGGGGTCCGCCTCGGAGTACAAGTATTAACTTGCCATTATGAGGTCCGTATCTCCCCATAATGAAGTATTAAGTGGTCTGATAAGATTCCAGGTGATGTAAGCAAGGGAGCACAAGAAAGGGGTTCACCTTGGGTTAGGTATCAAGTGATGGGGACCTACTTAGAATATAAGTATTAAATTGTAAGAGTATGCCTAATTCATGTTAAAGAGGTATTAAGTGGCTTGGGTTCTTCCCCTCACATTGTTAAGACATGACTGACGGTAGTTGCATAGGACTGCCTACAGTTAAGGGTAAGTTATAGAGTTGGGATGCGTTAGACATATGACAATTGTATTATAAAGCCTTATCTATATGTCATCGGTCTTTGTAGTTAGGACTAATTAACTGGCGGTTATGTTGCGGAGGGCTCGCTTCGGAAACTGAGGTATTAAATGGTTATTGGTTCTGTCTCCTCCCTATTCAAGAAGTATTAGGTGATTAGGGTTTTTAGGTAGTTTATGTTTAGTAATATATATGAATATAAGCACATATATATTATACTTTGGAGAAGGTCAGGATAGGCATATCGTACATGCACATTAGATTTAATGGATTAGCCGTAAAAGATAGACATAACATTTAAATAGAACTCAATAGGCAATTAATGTTATGGGTAAAGTATTTAATTTTCCATTCTCCTGAATGTTGTTCGGGCCCCTATCCTCGTTACAACCCACAAGATAGATTTATAAGGACAGACATTTAAAGCAAGATGGGAACAACAAATGGTGAAGTCTTCTTATTCATGCTTGATGTTGACAAGGCAATTAAATATTCAAGGAATGATATTTCGAGGTAGTAGCCTTAGTCAATACGTATGTTGTATTATATTTTTCAATTCCATGGTGATTTTATATCAATCGTACTCCAATATACTTTTCTTATTACAAGCTACCAAAACTAATGATCTATGCTCTAATGGACTTGGTTTTTGATTTGACCGAAATTCGAGCCTGATAAGGTGTGAGTTTTTATATTTAATATCAAAGCTTAGGTTAGTTGGTCATAGGAATTAGGATACGTAGAGAAAATGTATTGTTATTTTTACCTATAATTATATATAAATTATTTCTAACTCTATAAATTCCAACTATAGAAGTAGTTGTAACCATATTCCGAAAGGATGGATGAGATGACTACGAGTTGAAAAATATATAGAGTTAAATTTATACTCCTACCCCATCTACCCTTCTGGCGAAGGTCATATCGTAAGGAGTGGACCAAGAAGTGTATAAGCATGAAATATAGATGAATCCTGTAGGCTAGATGGTACTTGACTCCTTCGTTGGGCATAGTCTGCCTTATGATTGTGAATTTTAATGGATTTCTGATTGAAGATGCATATTTCATCCAAATAAAGATAAGTAAGAAACTATATATTGAGAGCATCCAGATTATGGTATAATAGGAATGAAGAAAGTTCCCGCAAGAAGGTGTATACTAGTCACCACTAGAAGGTAGCTGGAAATTTAATGAAGAAGAGTTAAGGAAGAGTAGGAAGCCCAAAAGAAAGGATCTTTAAAGTCCATTTCTATGTCCAACCACATTTGAAAGAATTTTATAAAAAAGTTTTTGAGAATTACTTAAAATATTTTGAATGGGTTTTTCAAAGAATTTAAGGGAACCATTATTTTAAAACGGTAAGGAAATTTAAAATTCATAATTTGAAAATTTATCGAGTCAAAAATTTTTGATTTAAAGGTTTTTGGTAAAAAGGATTTTTCATTTTTGAAATTCTTAGTTTAAAATTGATTAAGTCAAAAAATTTAGATATAAAGATTTTTGATAAAGAAATATTTCATTTTTGAATTAAATGAAAAATAGACCGTAGGTTGGGATCGATAATTTTTCCTATTCTATAAATTTGTAGGTTCCATTTTAAAATTCTTTTTAAGGGGTGGATAAATGGAAATAGTACTTAATTCTGATGGGGTATAGAGAATAGAATGGTAAGAATGCCCAATATTTTAGATAAAAATAGCATTAGGAATTTATATATAAATAGGATTAGTAATCTAGTTAGAAATAATATAAGATAAAAGCAATAGGAATAGGATAGGAAGAATGGATAAATTCCATAATATATAGCAATTGCATATATATTTTAGATAGATGCTTAGATGGATGTTGCAATTACACATATCTTTTACAATTCCCCTTTTCGTACTATTAAAATCTCCGTTAAAGGTGGAAGCGGAGGTAGCAAGAGTATAGGAAAAAAAAGGACGGAAATTATCCTTGTCCCCTCCACTTTTCATTGTTTAAAATTATAGAAGATGTTTTTGAAAAAAAATGGTTTGGTACGATAATTGAGTTTTGAGTTAAAAATCCTACTTTTAAAAGCAAATCTCTATTGTAGAAAGTCTATAAAAGATAAAGTTGGTTAGAAAAGAGAATTTTTTTATGGCTCCTTCTTGGAGACCATGCAATTTTTTGAATTTTATAAAAATGTTTTTATGTTTGTATTTTTATAGATAAAAGTTTTGGATTAGGTGCTTCATGATTACAAAGTTTTAATTTTATAAAGAATGATGAAACCCAAACCAAATTTATGAAGTAGACATGGATCACTACCTAGATAATATGGGGTAAAGATTAAGGCTATGAGTAAAATAACTATGAATGCTTTGCGGCAGCAATAAGGAATCCCCGTTAAATATAAGTAAAGTTGGTATGAATTTAGGAATATTTTATTGTAGATGTGTGAAAGCCATGAGAAGAACCCTCAAAATAATGGAGAATGATATCAAAGTACAATTTTCCAAGTCCTAGGGTATACTCGCATGGAGGGTCAACGATAAAAAGTAAGTAAATACCAAAATTTAAGGATACTGTCAAAAGATTTGATTTAGAGAAGATAGTAGTATGGTTGAAGGAAAGAGTAACAAGATGGCAAACCCACATAAAGGATGTTGGTTGACTCAAGATTAGAGAACGCAAGATAGATAGTAGGAAAATTATTCCACCAAGCTAAATTTTTGAAAAGTTATTCTAATGAGCATAGTTTATATTCTCACCCACTGTAGTGTGGGATAATTTATCCCATAGTTGAGTGTAATAATTGAAGTAATGGATAAACCTTATTTATTAGAAGTTAAGGAGGTAATTTAAGTCATAGTTGAATAACATACTAGAAATATCTATCCTAATTTAGTAAGGAATGTTAGGGGAACACCATCATTAACCCCAATTGATGGTTAACGGTAGCTTCCAGCAAAACTTTCTTTTAGGAGTTTTGGGTTGTAATCACTAGTTGTCTCCTTTAGGTTATTGAAAAAAATACGATATGATATGAGATATGTTCCTATTTTATCACTGTGTTGGTTTTATGGTTGAGATTAGACCACTATATATATATATATATATATATATATATATATATATATATATATATATATTGAGAAACATTGTAAATAAGGAAATCTCATAAGGACACTTAACTAACTATAAGATGTATGTAAGACTGGAAGCTATAAAATAAATTAGGAAATTAAGTTGATAACTAGAAATTAAAAATGCTTTAATCCCAAAAAAATTAGGATTTTGGAAAAAATAAATTTTAATGAATGGAGGATAAATAAAGGTTGTTGTGAAATCATAGGTCGCTATCCATATGTCTTAAAAGCTAAAATTTATAAATACATATGTATGTAGTTTGTTGTTTTAGAATAAAAGAAAAGGTTACCTAAATCTAAGATTAACTACACAATACTAGGGTCAATCATATGCATTAACTCATTAACGGAGTTCTGATTACATTGAGAAGTGGCTTGATTTGATGTTAACGATGGAGAGGCAAATGTTTTGGAAATTTTTGTGTAACTGCTTTTGAGAAGTGGGGTTCAAATGTTTTTAGAAAATTTTGGTTAGATGCTTTTAGGAAAATGATATTTAAATGCTTTAGGAAATTTGATTTTTCAAAATATTTTGCAAGATTGTTTGAAGCGGAAAAAGTTTTCTTTTAAAATGAGAAAATTTTCGATATTCAATTGCCATATACTTAACGTTGGGAGCATCGATGTTTAGTAAATATGAATTTTACTATCCGACGATGTGATAGTATACTAAACATAGATAATAACAAGGGAAAATGCTTTTTTAGCTTTGGAATTTCTATTTCCATACCTTATTGATAATACACAAAAACTTGTACTTAGAATAATTAGGCTTCAACATTCATAAATGAATCTTCGTACACAAATTATACTTGGAAAAGTTGGAAAAGTTTTGAGGGCAAAAGAGATGGTTCCTAGGTATAATCGAATATGTATCCAAAAGTAGGATGGAATTATAAAATTTCCATCTAAATTCCTTCTCCGGCATAAGAGTACGAATTAAAAATAAATGGATTTTCAAAAAAAAATTGATGTTAAAAATGATGTGCTAGGTTTTGGATGGTAGGGATTGGATGCAAAATTGGTTGAACCGTGATCTTACTCGTAGGTGTGTGGAAATCATTGTATGAAAAAGAATTTTTGAAAACTTGCATACACATAGAATTACCAATGTATCTAGGTTATTTGCATCATATATTTGAAATGTTTCTAAAAGAATGCATTCATATAGAAGGCGTCGATTTAGTGTCTTCTTGCATACATGTCTTATATGTTATGATACGTTCGGAATTTGTACATGTTTGGCTACAAAATTGATTGCACACTAATTGGTTAGATAGCTTAGATTGGTTGCGCAGTAGGTTACATTATTCAACTCTTGAGAAATTTTAGGGACGAAATTCTTTTAAAGGGGAGAATGTAACAACCCATAAAATTAATGATAATTAATAAACAACTAATAAGAATACAATAATGAAATTCGAGAAAAAGACGAAGTTTGGCTAAGAAATTTGCACATTATGTTGGTGGCGATTTTCTAAGCAAATTTCATAATTGGAGTTTCGTAATCGGATCCCAAATGAAGAAGTTACCAATATTGGAAGTTCCAAAGTGAAAATAATTAAAAAAACAAAAAAAAGAAATAAATAATAATAAATGCAGAACTCCACAGTCGACCCATTCACTTGGTCTGGTCGACCGGTAACGGTAGACTGCTTATATGGGTGGTCGACCAGTCGGGCTATAACGGCTAGGGTTTGAACCTTGGACAAACAGTCCAGATTTAATTATTTTAATCTAATGTTTATGGTTCATTCGACCACCTATAAATACAGGCCAACGCATCACTTCTCTTCTCATATTTTCTAATCCAAGCAGTGAAGCTCAACTATTTTCCCTTTTTCACAATTTCTAAAAATTATAAAATATTATATGTGTGTATGTACATACACAAATCAGAGAATAGCGGAAAATAAAAGAGAAAGAAAAGAAGAGAATCAATACTATAGAAAAATTTAAATTTCAATTCATTTTCCTCTTAATCCCAAATCTCCTCTCAGATCTGTAATTCTGATAGTATGTATATACTTCATTATACATCTTCTTTTGGATTAGAAGGGAAAAGGAGTCAAGTAAAGAAATGGATTCATATTGGATCATTTGGGAAGCCTAAAAGGTGAGTGTGAAATTATATATTTTATTTATAACATTGAAATATATCTCGTTGAAGTTTTATTTAATTATTATGCATGTATAAGATCTAATGAATTGTAGGCTTAAAAAAGGGCATTTCACTAGAAGGACAAACTTTGCAGTCCAATTAGTTTCTAGGACACACATTAACAGAAATTAATTTCAAGGCCAAAGTCAGCAGAATAATTACTTTCAAGGACAGAGTCAGCAGTCCAGTTACTTTCAACGACATTATTTCATAGGTTTTTAGGCCTTAGAAACTAATTATTTTGCATTTTGTCCTTAAAATAATTATTTCAGTTGTGTCCAAGAAATTAATTGCACTTGCTAAAGAGGCCCTTGTGGCTATTTTCCACTAAAAAACGTATAGGATTATTGCTTACATAATCTATTGAGTAGGAAAGTAGGAATAATATACAACTTAATCTAAAAATTTAAAATCAATCCCAAATACTTATTATTGTAGAAGGTTTGTAAAGTGGTAAAACATATTCCAGATCTATAATTGGGTTGTAAATTAGGTTACCCTACTTGATTGGAATGTGAATTTTAAAATTTTGATTTATTTGTAGTAAGGTATGATTTAATTATATTTATTTCCATGTAATTTCCATAAATGACCCAATTCCAAAAATATGTATAAAATGCGTTGTTTGAATTAATAAGGAATATGCTAAAAAGGAAAGAGCTATATAAAGTATGGATATCGTTCTTCATAATTTACACTGTTTATTTCAATAAAAGAAATAATTCCTTGTAATTTCAAATGACGCAAGACCTCACTTTTGGTTAATTTATGGAAACTTATAACGGTGATCCTTTTCGAAATGATAGCTTTGATAAATTAAAATGTGGAAAGGAATGTTCTCTTTTAGAAATTATTAGCCATATGTATATCTCATATGTGTATAATCGCACTTAACTATTAAAAATAAATAAATATATATAACATAATTTGCGATGATATTCGTATTAGTTATTAATGTCGTAATAATTATAGGACTAGAGGGTTGAAAAAGGAAGGAATACAAATTCCAAAATTTATGGACATTAACTACAAATTTAATAGGCAACAAATTGTAGTTAATAGAGAGTTAGAGGAATTAAATAAGGATTGATGGGGAATTTAGTATGGCATTTGTGGAGAAATTGAACCGGCATAATAAGTAGATTTTGAAACTAGTGAATAAATATTATTAGAGATTGTCCAATATTTACATTTATTAGACATAAGAAAGGAATCAAAGCCTAAGCATAAAATAGGAATAAGTATGCATTAATACTATTAAATATACATAGAAGGAAATATAATTTTTATAGTAGGAAATTATATAGCTTCAATTATACGTTTAGAACAAGCATGAATTAGTGGGCTTAGCCCAATACTTAGGCTTTGGATGATTGGTTCAGTTTGGTGGGTTAGGATTCGAGGTCTGTAGAGTTACATGACAAAAGTCTGTCCTTCACCTAAAGGCTACCGGTAGTTTTATATGTTTAATACTAACGTGGGACATCTCCAACCATAGGACCCGTAGGCAAAGGGATATGCATAGGATGTAGGACCTGCTTTTGGGTTGGGGATATTAAGTAGATATTGTATGGTCCACCTCCTTCCTATCTAAGAAGTATTAGATGGTTGAGGTTAGCATTTAGTCATGATAGTAGGAAATCTCAAATGGGGTCCGCTTTGAGGTTGAGGTATTTAGTAGCCATTATGGGGATCGCCTCTCCTTATGACAAAGTACTAAGTGGCACAATGAGATTCCGTCCAATGTCAGCTAGAGAGTACTAGAGAAGGGTTTGTCTTGGGTTAGATATTAAATGAAGGAGATTTGCCTAGGATATATGTATTAAAATGTTAGAGTCTGCCTAATTCCCATTAAAGAAGTTTTAAGTGGTTTGGGTACTTCCTTTCACATTGTTAGGACATGACCGACGGTTATTGCGTAGGATTGGAAAGGTCCTTTGGCCTATAGTTGAGGGTAAATTGTAGAGTTGGGATGCGTTGGTATTGCGGAGATTATATTATAAAGCTTATCTAGGTGTCATCAGTTTATGTAGTTAGGACGATTAACTAGCGATTATGTTATGGAGGGCCCAGCTTTGGGGACTGAGGTATTGAATGGACATTAGTTCTTCCTCCACCCTATTGAAGAAGTATTAAGTAGCCAAGGTTTTTGAGTAGTGTATGTTTAGATATATCTATATATAGGCATATATATATATATATATATAATTATAACTTGGAGAAGGTTAGGATATGCTTATCGTACACGCACATTTGATTTAATGGATTAGCCCAAGATAATAGACATGGCGTTTAAATAGAAATCAATCAGCATAAATTAATGGTATGGGTAATGTAATTTTCCAATCACCGGTATGTTGTTTTGACCCCCCCCCCCTCTTCTTACAACTCACATGATAGATTTTGAACGGCTTGCATTTGGAGCAAGACATAAACAACAGATGGTAAAGTCTTCTTGTTCATGCTCGGTGTTAACAAGGCAATTAAATATCCAAAAATGATATTCCAAGGTAGTATCTTAGTTAATACATATGTTATGTTATATTTTTCAGTTCCACTTTGAGTTTACACTAATCATATTCTGATATACTTGTATTTATTACAAGTTACTAAAACTAACGATCCGTGCTCCTAATGGACTTGGGTTTTGATTTAGTCAAAATTAGGACATGTTAACATGTGAGTTGTTACAATTGCGCTCGAGTACGCATGTGTGAATATGCATAAATGTGTGTATTGGCACGCATAGGCATCACATGTGGCAAGATGGTCGGTTGAGTACGTTTTGGCATGATTAGAAGGAAACGAGTCGCTAGAATCGCCCCTTGAACACTATGTGTGCAAAAAGTGGATTTGACGTTGAAATAGGTTTTGAACACATAAGGAACCGGTTCTAAAACATCAACCAATAACTCCAGAGGACTTTTGATGTGGTTAAAGCGAGCTGGAGAAGCAAGGCGACTCATTGGGCGGAGCACTAGAGGAAATGACGCACGAAATGGAAAACGACGGGGCTTGATAGCTCGCTACCTAGGCTTTACTGCCTGGGAGCAGTCCCCACCGGTCCACCAGTGGAACCTTTCCCAGGCAATAAAGCCCAAGCAGGGAGTATTTTTGGGGGGGTTTCTTCTGTGCTGGGATGCAGTTCGACGTCGACTTCGCATGACTTCGGGGAAGCTATGCAATCATACAGATGCATAAGTGGTTGACAATGATCACTAAGTCATTTAGGAAAGCAGTCGAAGAAGCGATCGAGGGAAGGAACAAAAGGCATGGACTATTTCTACACGAGAATAATTGGAGATTGAGCCATCAAAAGCCAATCGGATACAAGATAGGGACATGATCAGTTTCACGATCATGTATGCTCGGTATGTATGATTGGAAGGTTTCACGAAATCAGGTTTCAATCACTTGTACCCAGTAGAGATAGAGTAAATATCGACACTAGGGAGAACTAAAGTGGTAGGGGTTTTCATTGTTTCCTAAAGAGTGGCCTAGATCTGCATAGGAACACCTATGTAGCAAAAAGGTCGTTTGAGGATGCTTAGTTCCATTCGTGGACTCTCAAATGGTAAGAATGTATGTATAAATCCAAAGATCACAAAATGTGTAGTTGCTCATTTATATTTCTTTTATTATGAGCTGCTGAAAGATATTCTCTATTTGACATTATTATGTATGCTTGTGTAATGCTAGTTGATTGATATTATCCTTGTGTGTCGCATAATATAGATATATATTCTGACCCTTCCATTGCCTCTACACTTTTATATTAGGATTAACATTATCACAGTATATTGTTACATGGAAGTAACATTATATTAGTTGTGATGACTCGTTGATGATAAGAGAAGAGCAGGTTATGGTATGATTTTCTATCACTTCGAGATAGGTTTACTTTAGCTATTTACGGACAGTCTGGATTACCCTTGAGCCACGTTCATGGAGAGGACCGACTATGCATAGTATGTTAAAATAGTTCTCTTCACACCAGGCTTTAAGCCTGACCTACACTTTGCCTTTATCTATTTATGTCATGACAACTCTCGGATGCTTTATTGAGTAGTTTGAAAGTCAGGTGTTTTTGGGGATAAGCCACCATATTTCACAGTAGGAGCATTTCTAAGGCGTGGCATTGATCTTTTGGATATATAATAGATATTTTAATTAGTACGTAATATACATGTTATTATGTATATTGACCTATTATATTGGATATTATTCAGAACTCTGGGTTGTTAGGAATCGTTATATTCTAATTTTCTATATCGATATTTATTTATCAATTGCTTCCGCTAGTGCGGCCTCTTCTATATATTCTTCATCTTGTTTAGTTCGTGTGTATTCAATATATTATACGTTATCATTCCATTGTAAGGTTTTATTGATGTCTTGGTACGGTGCATTGTTACAATTTTACCATGGCAATCTGTCTTTTATGGTATTTGAAAGCGAAGCATTGATGCAAGGCATTGATTTTTAGGTATGACAGTGGATGGGTTGTTGCATTTGGTATCAGAGATTTAGCTCATCACTTAGGACCAAGTAGACATGTTTAAGTTAATCAATCAATAAAAGGAGAATGTTGAGAGAGCATATACTTGTATTTGTCTACTATAATATAGCGCAAACCCCATGTGTCTTATGAACTTTGAGTTATTCCTATAGCTAGTTGTTAAGGTATCTTTGTTGGGCTACCAATATGAGAAAACAGAGTACATAAGAGACTATGGATGGGTAGTCTAAGATGCCTGATTAGTTCAGAGACTAGTTAGCAAGTGCAAGGGATGTTCCACTAGCCACAAATATATTACCCAGATGCGATTGGCGTCTAAGGTGGTGTGGCATTTTGGCACTAGTAATTTTTTCTCCACTGGCGTTAGACTCTTAGAAGTTGTGTCGGAATTTCCTTTGACTTAGGAGAATGTTCTCATAAGGGAAATAGCTTCTCAGCATCTAGAGAGGGGAGGCTTTAGCTGGGTAGGACATAGTGGTAAAGAAGGCCGATGAGCAAGCCCGTGACTTAGAATGAATCCAAACATTGCTTTGGTTCTCAGTTCATTTTTGAGATCGAGAAGGGCGCGTAGCTCGAATATTCCATCCATTTTTTGCAAGGAAGCTTGTCAATGAAGGAGCATGTTGACCACTGCGATCTTTTGATTTGAGGATTGAGACGGTTGATACTCCATTGGTGTGAGCAAAGGAGTTACCTAAGGTCTTAAAGCATTAGCTGGAGATTCATTACTTAAGTTTTCATGCTGTCTACATTAGACAAGCTGTTGTAGAGGCAACATAAAAACATTTCTGCCCATGAGATTTTTGACAGCCTTAAAGCTTTTTTTGGTAAATAGTCTCATTCTACAGCTTTCTAGTTTCAAAGAAAGTGCTCAATACCAAAATGACCGAGGGACAGAATGTGGACAATCACATTTCTAATAATGAAATGTTATATTGATGGACTTGCACCATTAGACATAATAATAAGTAACAAGATGCA
Organism: Allium cepa; assembly: GCA_030765085.1. NCBI lineage: Eukaryota > Viridiplantae > Streptophyta > Magnoliopsida > Asparagales > Amaryllidaceae > Allium > Allium cepa. The sequence continues at coordinate 690,031,016 of CM060940.1, forward strand.
AGTAGACTTAATCATTAGGTTCTTACTCTATAGTATGAGCCTTTCATATTGAATAATAATATGAACCAGTTGAATGTCTTGTGGAGCACCTTAATAAGTTGAGGATGACCGAGTCTTCATCTAAGGATCACGGAGTCATATATACTGTTAAGGGGACTGTGTCATCTTCAAAAGGTTCAAAAAAGCAAATGGTGGTTAGTGAGAAAATAAGAAGACTGCTAATGATGATAAGGGTGAATGTCATCAATGTCATAAAATGGGTCATTGGAAACAAAATTATCCGGATTATTTAAATATCATTAAAGAGAAGAAGCAGAATGGTTATGTCGCTCTATTAGGCATATTTATGATTCAAATTATCTTAATTTTTAGATACTGGATCTAGAGCTAACATCTGTAATTTGTTACAAAAGCTTAGAAACTGGCATCGCCTGGCAAATGGAGAAATAAGGCATCAAGTTACCGCTAGGTCTATTATAGACGCAACGACAGTCGAAGATTTTCATTTGAGTTTGTCTAGTAGATTTCTTTTGATATTAAATAGTTGTTATTATGTAAAAGAATTTATTTTTGGGATTATTTCCATGTCTAGATTATATAAGACTGGTTATATTTTTCACTATGCTAATAAAGCCATGAACATTATTTTAGATGGTAATAAAGTCTGTGTGGTATTTTAGATAATGACATTTATGCGATCAATATAAAGTACATCTGTTCTCCAAGAAGTTTTTCAAATCATCATATAATAAAAATTATCTTTGGCATTGTAGGCTAGGCATAAAAGTGAGAAATGACTACATAAACACTAAATTATGAATCATTGACACATGTGAGTCGTGTCTTTAAGATAAGATAAGCAAACACCCACCAGTGGGAGTAATGAAAGAGTTGACGAAATCTTAGTTCTCATGATAGTAATGTATGTGGCCCAATGGCTATAATTACTAAAGATAACTATTTTTATTTTGTAAATTTTACTAACAATTTCTCAAGACTAGGATATGAAGAACAAATCTGATGTCTGCAATACATTCATTAAATATAAAATTAAGATTGAAAATCAGATGAGCCAAAAGATTAAAATAATTCAATCCAATCAAGGAGGTGAGTACGTCGGACGAGAACTCTAATAGTACTCAAAAGATAATGGGATTATCTCTCAAGTTACTCCACCGTATACTCCGCAACACAACTGTAACGACCCGTAATTTTTCAATAGTTTAAAAATTGTTAATTTAATGAGATTTTGAAATTTAATATTGAAGAAATAAAAATCGGTGAATATTAATAAAGGTTGTAATAATGAAAATTAACTAAGAGAAAAGTAACAAGGCTAATTAAAGTTAATAATGAATGAATGGAAGGAAATTACAAATTTATGAAATTAAATTTAAATGTTAGGACTTAGTTATAAATGCCAATTTAAGTAAATAAATGTAAATTTGGGTAATAATTGGAATAAGTAAATTTTATTCAGTGTTATGATAATTAGTCGAATAGAACATAAACTTAAGTGCAAATTTAAGGAATGAAATAAAGATGTATTAATGTAATTACTTAATTAGCTAATGGAATAATAATAATATAGTAACAGTAATTAAATAAAAGTAGAAGTATTTATGAATTGTAACGAAAGGTGTTAATGTAATAATGAAATAAATGGACTAGAGTATAAACAAATACAATCAGTGTATTAATGGGTGAAATAATATATTGATTTATTTGTAACTGAATGTAAATTATGCAATTATGTTAATGTAAGTTAATGAATAATTTATTTAGCGCAATCCAAATTAATTGAAATAACTATAAGGTCATAATTTGGGGTATCTAGTAAATTTGGAAAATAAATCTGAATAAATGTAAAAAAGGTATTGAAATGTATATTGTTTCCATAGGATAATATAAAGAAACTAAAACTTGCACCTATGCTTGGAATAATGACCAAAATAAGTGAAATAGGGATAATGCAAGTATTTGATTAATTAATGAAATAATACAGTGTTAATGATAATTAATTAAAATTTGTGTATATATGGAATTTTAACCTATGATTGTTAAGTAATAAACTTATAATGCAAGTAAAAGAAAATAGGTAACAATCTATATATGTTATTTATTTTATTTAGTATGTTAAATAAAATTTGGATATCAAATTGCAATTAAGGGGAAATTTAGTAGTACGTTTATTGGAAATTAATTTTAATAAATGTCACATTAATGTGAGGAGTAATACAATGTTTGGAAGTTGTAATTTAGAGGATATTAAGAATTAGGAATTGAATTTTTAATCAATTTCAATAAAAATAAATAAAATGTTACGTTAATGTTAACGGAGGAAATTATTAATTAATTGAATTAAATTCAAATCAGTGGAAATAATGTAGGTGTATACTTAGCGACAAATTGAATATATGAAAACAAAATGTAAACATTGGATTTAATTAAGGAATATTTGTAAGTAATGTTAAGGTTATTCATATTGGACAATTTGTTGAGTTATAAGGATCGAGAATAAAGCTTTATTAATTTATTGGAATTTAAAATTTAATAAAAGGATTAATTGCAATTAAATGAATTAAATATTTAAAATCAGAATTTAAATGAAATGTGAGAATAGTAATGTAATGAATTTTGAATCCTATGTTAATCTCATCCGTTTGATAAATATGAATTGAATAATAAAATGAAAAGTAAATTTAATAGAAATTTTTGGAAATTAAATTTATAGTTTTTGAATTTAATGAAATTGAGGTTAATACCGAAATTTATAAATTTATCAACTCTAATTTGACAGTTAAATTTGGTTTAAATCATTGTAAATGATTGGAAAATTTAAAATGATAAGAATTGGTAATAATCGAATTTAAATTGAAAATTTGATTAAATTGACTAATTTTTATTTATTTAATTAATATAAAAATAGCCATTTTGGCCACTGACTCGGATTTCGACGAATCCAGTTTCATCGGATCCGTATAGGCGAATTATTGTAGGCTTTCAAGTTTCGTATCGATCGGACTGGTCGTTTGATCGTACGGACCCGAAACGCCTTGAAATCGATAAATTAAAATCAATTTGAAAATATTGTTTTTAGCATAACTTCTTCATACGGTGGAAGTTGGACTTGAAACTTGTTCCATCGCGTTTAAAATATTTTAAAATATCTATTTTGATATATGGGTTGACCCAATTTCGTTCCGGAGTTGAAACGGGCTTTTTGGGACACTTTGGAGTTAGCGCGTATATCCAACCTTATCCATCCATTCTAATTTCTGACCTACCTATATAAACCCCGTTATAAACCCTAGAAGCCTCTATTCCTCAACTCTATATGCACAAAAACTTCTGTGCTCCTCTTCCTCAATGGCTGCAAACCCTAGATCCAATTGCAAATTCAAAAATCGATGAAAATTCAAACTCCTCAAAAAAATTCAGAAAAAATATATGTTGAAGTACTCGAAGTGCGTAATCTTCTGGTGAAATTATTTTTTCGTTTTGGATTGTAATTTGACCGGTAAAAGTCGAAGAAGTCTGGCCGTCCATCACGCGTCGGTCAAATTTGTCGGATCGTCGAACCCTTTCTGGGTATTGTAGATGGGACCGAGGGGAGTCGATCTGTGCAGTTTGTTCATGAAATCAACTGCTAAATTTGTAGGAAATATTCAACTAGGGTTTCATAAATTTGGGTGGCGGCAACTGTGTTTCACGCGATCTCGGCGCAATGGGGGTGTTTGGCGACCAGGAGCGGAGGAGGCGTAGTCGTCGGCTGTGATAGTGGGGGTGCGACGTGTCCTGGATCGCAATATGGCGACACAGTCAAATATTTGCATGCATGGGTAGGGTTCCTGTAGCCACCTGCTTTCTATAGCGTGTGAAGATGTTGAGTGATGACGTGGCAACGTGATGAGTATCGGTATCTACTTTGTTTAATTTAAATTTAATTTTCAAATTGCTCTAACTGATATAACTTTTGCGTACCAACTCCGTTTCACGCACGGTTTTCTCCGCTAGGTTCGTATTGGAATTCCGGACTCTTTGACACTGATTTGGGAAGATTTTGAGGCTGTTGAATTTTTGGGTTTAAATTGGATTTGAATTCAATTTAAATTCAAAAGGTGGGTGTTTTAACCCACTCGCAACTTCTAAAATTTCTTATGTCTGTTAAATTTATATATATATGTGATTTAAAATTTGTTTATGGTTGTTTGGAACATTTTTAATCATCATCTCAGTAAATTTCATTTATTTAAATTAAATTCCTATTTAATTTATTCATGCATTTAAACTGCCAGCTAAATTGTTAATTAATTATTCATTGCATATAAACTGCCAGTTAAACAGTTATTTAATTTATTATTGAATATAAACTGCTATGTAATACCTGTTGTTTACTATCCGTTTTATATTGATGTTATTGGTTGAATTTGATGATGATTGCGATAAATGATTGATGGTTGATATTGGATGAATGGATGTTGTTTTTTATTTTGTATAAACTGCAAGTTATTGTGCATTTTCATTTCATTCGGGATTGTGATTTGAAATAATATATAACCGTAAATTTTATTTTAAATTATGGATTGAAATGATAAATATCCGTATCACTTGACCATAGGATAGAAAATTATATACAGGCACCGCGGTCTATATATATAAAATATTTGAAATGATTTTGTGGTTTTGTAAAGAAATATATGGACTATATAAATATTGATTTTCGATGTTATATAAATTCTATTTTATTATTGATTTACCTATGTATAAATTTGTTTTGAAGTATAAAATAAGCTAAATAATAAATTTTGAATTTCTTTTATATAATATGGTTAAGTATCTATTTAAATTCTATTGCATATAAAGTTTATAATGACGCAAATAAAATTAAGGTTGGAAGATAATGTGAATTTGATTTGAATTAAAGTATTTAAGAATTTTCCTCGAATAAAATTGATTTGAAATTTAAATAAATTTGAGATTTTAAAAAGGTATGATTTGTATAACTTGATTTTTGGTTTAGAGGATTTAAATGAATATAAATCATTTTGAATGAATATTTTCAAGTTAATTTAAATAGAAAGTATATCCTGTTATTTAAAGTAAAGGCTTTGCTTAAATAATATTAGAGTTGTTAAGTAAACATTTCAAATCTAAATAATAGTAATTGAAATTGATATTTATGGAATAATCAAAGAATTAGTTGAAATGGTGGATTATTTAAAGCTTTGAAATATATGAATTGAAATGGTTTATTGAGAAGTTCAAATCGGTATTTGAAATTTATTTGTAAAATAAAGAAGCTATTTTATTCGATAAAGTAATTTAATACTTAAACAATTGTAGTATATTAAGTTATGTTTTAAAGCTATAGATTTCAAGGTATATAGACTTGAAAGTACCATGATTTTGGGAAAAGAATATATTTGAAATTAAAATGATATCATATTGATTGGCTTTTTAAATAGAAATGATATCGTATTTATATGGTTCTGAAATGGATATTATATTCTGGTTTTAAAAGTATAAATTGTTTTGAAATAACCACGGTGTTATAATAACGTTTGGTTGTTGAAGAGACCGGGATCGGAAGTTGTCATACTCTCTACCAACTCCGAAAACCACTTTAACAACCATGTACGCGGTGGAGATTGCAGAATGAAGTAAGATGGCGGCGGCGTTTCCTTTAAGGTAAATACGTGGACCCAACTCCCGTGAGTTGCCATAAGGTGGCTAAAACAGGAGCGATTGACGGGTTAAGAAGGTAGCCCCTTTTATCGGACACATCCCTTCGATATTCTACTCTGACTTTGGATTTATTCGGTAGCCACTTTTGATTTCTTTGATTTGGGGGTGTGGCTCGAGGTGGACGGTAGTTGCGGCTATGCGTTACCACCGACCCGAAAGCGTAATTGGTATATCTACCCTGGCATTGCCTAGTTGTGTCGTGTCACCTACCCAAGCGCGCCTTATACGATTTTGTTTTGTACCATACCTATGAAGTGCCCTCTGACGACACCCAACACGGGGGAGATTACGGTACTGTATAGACTATGGGAATATATTATGTGTTAAGGGGAATATTGGGTCACTCCTTAACGCTATTTTAAAGTAAGTTTATTTTACTAATAGACACTATTATAGTAGCGAAATATTACTACATAGTAAATATTTTAACGAATCCTTAGGAGATGTGAATCTCGAGCATCTCTTAAGTTACTGCACTCATATATATTGTTGATTTAACTTACATAAAATCTTTTAGTTCTGACTCGAGTGTTTTGTCTTTTCAATTCGCTCGGGTTAGTCCGAGCATTTCAGGATTTGAAGATTTTATTCTGGAGGACGAAGACGAAGATTTATGTTACTATTATCTATTATCTACTATATATTCCACTACACCATTTAATTCCGCTGCATTATTGATATTCTATGGTATATATAACTCTGATATATATTGTAAGTATAATTAAATATTTTGAAAAACAGCTTCATGAACTGTATATTTGATTATTATATTTTATCCTTCCGCTGTGAGATTCTGTTTGTTTTATTTCTTTCTTGTTTTTTTATTTACCCCATAACAATCCGCCCTTCCATATGGTTTGAATTGGCATGTGTATCATTTTAAAGCGTGCGAAAAGGCGGGGCATTACATCTGGTATCAGAGCTTTGGTTTAGCGACAAACCTTAGCTTTGCGGGGTTTGACTCTTTATCAATAGGGTAGTAATACCCTATGGGAGTCGCTGAGCGTATATATATAAGAGAGCGTATTTGTAAGTGTTATTAAAAGGTTTTAATATTGTGTTAATTTGTTCCGTTTTGTATTTATAGATTCTTGTTGATGCATGAGACGCTATGACATCAATAGGGATTTCTAAACACTTAATAGGACAGACTGGCACAATATTTGTTTTAATATAGGTGAATGAAATAATTTTGCATATTATATTTTTCTATATATATAAAGTAAATTTGATAAAGGTTATATTTTGTTGTGTTATATTGGTTGTTAGGTAATGAAATTTATAAATAATAGTTGAAATGAGATGGAAAATGAAATAAATGAAGATTGGAAATTTGGAACTTAAGTCCCGGTGTTTTGAAAAATTCCTTTCAAATGATTTTGGAATATAGTAATAATAGTATTAGAAGTATTTTTTGATATAAATATTTCAATATTATTTGAAAGAATTGTTTTAAAAGAAACTTTGAAAAGAAATAAGTTTTGTACTTCCCTCTCTGTCGCTGGAAAATAATTTTGGTGATGAGTGCACGCATCATCGACATTCATTTTCGAGTTTCGAAGTGGGAAGGCCACTGTAGTAGTTTTACTACCGATTTATTTTGATAAACAAAAGTGAATTTTTAATTTGTTTTAAATATACTTGGATATAGATAAGTTGTAAGTATATTTATCTACTATTTTAAAATGAATTGAAATTTAGCCCGGTATTTAATTCTCAAGTTCCGTTAATTAATAGTTTCATTTAGTGCAATGAAATGGAATTTAATTAATAATTGAAACCTTTAATTAAAATAAGTGATTTAATGCTAAGTTATAAATGGGGTCAAAAGAAAGTTGAAACTGTAATCTTATTAAACGGAAGATATAATTACTAAACATTTAATTGATTAAAAGAAATAAGATAGATTTGTATGATTTTAATTACATTCTTGAAAGCATATATATAACTTACCAATATTAAAAGTTGAAATGGTTAATAAGAAAATGTAATGGAAATTGTACAAATAAAAGTATGTAATGTAGTGTTCAATAAACTGCTGTTATGAATAAGAATTTAATGTTGTAAGTGTTATAAACTTAAGCTATGACTGAAAGGCCACTAATTAAAGATAATAGAAAGGTTATAAAGAAATGATAATAAACTTAAGTAAGTGTTGAAGGCATTTATTTTGAAAACAAGCAGAAAGATGAACACTGTAAATAAATAAATTAAGCAGTGAATAAATGAATGTAATATAATAAAAGAAAATTTTCATGATATGAATAAGTGAAATGAGATTTTGTTAGAAATGAATAAAAGCAAATGGAACTGTAAGAGAAAAGATAAAATGTAAATTAAAAAGATAAATTATTATATGAATGAAAATTGATTTATTGTTGAAATTGTTGGTTGTTTTGGTTTATGGTTGCCAGGGTAAGGATACTTTAAAATTGTTTGGAGGTATGAATAATCTATTTAGCTTCATCAGAGACAGTTGAGTAAATGGTGCGCTTAGTAGTTTATTTTTCATTCTGTACAATTTGAAGTTTGAACCCGAACAACTATTCGTTTTGTTTGATATGAATGAATGATTGATTTGTGATGACTCTGGGAGATGGTTGTATGCCTGGTTGCAAGTGATTGTTGTTTGTATTGATTTGTTTGTTGTTGATTGAAACAAGTTAAACATTTCATTTTATACAACTGTTAACTTTTTGGATTATATAAGTGGAATGCAGGTTATGGAAGCAATTGCTACTGCTTTTGGTTCCATAAAATGAGCGTTAATTGCCCGATAAAAAGGTACGTTTTCAGATTACGGTTTGTAGCGTTATTATATTATTTTTCTCGGGTTAGGATATATATTATTTTGGAAAAATATATGTTGTATATTTTATTTTTGATATTATATTTTCTCCTGAGCCTCCCCGTACAAAGTAGACTCTACCAAAAAATTTCGAAAAATTTTGGACTTAGAATTTTTTTGAAAATGTTTTCCAAACTCTACTAATTTGAGTATAAAGGGATTTAATGGTTATAAATTGATATTTTATTTAAATTATTAAATTCTTTTAATTTATTTGTTTATAAATATAATATTTAAGTAAGATATATTGATTTCTTCACTCTTCTTTTCCCTTCTTTTTCCTTTTCGAGGATGAAAAGTTTTGAGTGGGGGAGAGTGTAACGACCCGTAATTTTTCAATAGTTTAAAAATTGTTAATTTAATGAGCTTTTGAAATCTAATATTGAAGAAATAAAAATCGGTGAATATTAATAAAGGTTGTAATAATGAAAATTAACTAAGAGAAACGTAACAAGGCTAATTAAAGTTAATAATGAATGAATGGAAGGAAATTCCAAATTTATGAAATTAAATTTAAAGGTTAGGACTTAGTTATAAATGCCAATTTAAGTAAATAATGTAAATTTGGGTAATAATTGGAATAACGTAAATTTTATTCAGTGTTATGATAATTAGTCGAATAGAACATAAACTTAAGTGCAAATTTAAGGAATGAAATAAAGATGTATTAATGTAATTACTTAATTAGCTAATGGAATAATAATAATATAGTAACAGTAATTAAATAAAAGTAGAAGTATTTATGAATTGTAGCGAAAGGTGTTAATGTAATAATGAAATAAATGGACTAGAGTATAAACAAATGCAATCAGTGTTTCACGCGATCTCTGCGCGATGGCGTCCAGGAGTGGAGGAGGCGTAGTCGTCGGCCGTGATAGCGGGGGTGTGACATGTCCTGGATCGCGATATGGCGGCGCAGTCAAATATTTGCGTGCGTTGGTAGGGTTCCTGTAGCCGCCTATTCTCTGTAGCGCGTGAAGATGTTGAGTGATGACGTGGCAACGTGATGAGTATGGGTATCTACTTTGTTTAATTTAAATTTAATTTTCAAATTTCTCTAAGTGATATAACTTTTGCATACAAACTCCTTTTCATGTGCGGTTTTCTCCGCTAGCTTCATATTGGAATTCCGGACTCTTTGACGCTGGTTTGGACAAATTCTGAGGCCGTTGAATTTTTGGGTTTAAATTGGATTTGAATTCAATTTAAAGTCGAAAGGTGAGTGTTTTAACCCACTCGCAACTTCTAAAATTTCTTATGTTTGTTAAATTTATATATATGTGATTTAAAATTTATTTATGGTTGTTTGTCACATTTTAATCATCATCTCAGTAAATTTCATTTATTTAAATTAAATTTCTATTTAATTTATTTATTGCATTTAAACTGCTAGTTAAATTGTTAATTAATTATTCATTGCATATAAACTGCCAGTTAAACAGTCATTTAATTTATTATTGAATATAAACTGCTATTTAATACCTATTGTTTATTGTCCGTTCTATATTGATGCTACTGGTTGAATTTGATGATGATTGCGATAAATGGTTGATGGTTGATATTGGATGAATGGATGTTGTATTTTATATTGTATAAACTGCAAGTTATTCTGCATTTTCATTTCATTCGGGATTGCGGCTTGAAATGATATATAACCGTAAATTTTATTTTAAATTACGAATTGAAATGATAAATATCTGTATCACTTGACCATAGGATAGAAAATTATGTACAAAAATCGCGGTCTATATATATAAAATATTTGAAATGATTTTATGGTTTTGAAAAGAAATATATGGACTATACAAATATTGATTTTTGATGTTATATAAATGCTATTTTATTATTGATTTAGCTATGTATAAATTTGTTTTGAATAACAAAATAAGCTAAATAATAAAGTTTGAATTTGTTTTATATAATATGGTTAAGTATCTATTTAAATTCTATTGTATATAAAGTTTATAATGACGCAAATAAAATTAAGGTTGGAAGATAATGTGAATTTGATTTGAATTATAGTATTTAAGATTTTTCCTCGAATAAAATTGATTTGAAATTTAAATAAATTAGAGATTTTAAAAAGGTATGATTTGTATAACTTTATTTTTGGTTTAGAGGATTTAAATGAATGTAAATCATTTTGACTGAATATTTTCAAGTTAATTTAAATAGAAAGTATATCCTGTTGTTTGAAGTAAAGGCTTTGCTTAAATAATATTAGAGTTGTTAATTAAACATTTCAAATCTAAATAATAGTAATTGAAATTGATATTTATGGAATTATCAAAGAATTAGTTGAAATGGTGGATTATTTAAAGCTTTGAAATATATGAATTGAAATGGTTTATTGAGAAGTTCAAATTGGTATTTGGAATTTATTTGTAAAATTAAAGAAGCCATTTTGTTCTATAAAGTAATTTAATATTTAAACCATTGAAGTATATTAAGTTAGTTTCAAAGCTATAGATTTCAAGGTATATAGATTTGAAAGTACCATGATTTTGGGAAGAGAATATATTTGAAATTAAAATGTTATCGTATTGATTGTCTTTTTAAATAGAAATGATATCGTATTTATATGATTCTGAAGTAGATATTATATTCCGGTTTTAAAAGTATAAATTGTTTTGAAATAACCACGGTGTTATAATAACGTTTGGTTATTGAGGAGACCGGGATCGGAAGTTGTCATACTCTCTACCAACTCCGAAAACCACTTTAACAACCGTGTACGCGGTGGAGATTCCAGAATGAAGTAGGATGGTGGTGGCATTTCCTTTGAGGTAAATACATGGACCTAACTCCCGTGAGTTGGTATAAGGTGGTTAAAACAGGAGTGATTGACAGGTTAAGAAGGTAGTCCCTTTTATCGGACACATCCCTTCGATATTCAACTCTGACTTTGGATTTATTCGGTGGCCACTTTTGATTTGGGGGTGTGGCTCGAGGTGGGCGGTAGCTACGGCTATGCGTTATCACCGACCCGGAAGCGTAATTGGTATATCTACCCTGGCATTGCCTAGTTGTGTCGTGTCACCTACCCTAGCGCGCCTTATACGATTTTGTTTTGTACCATACCTATGGAGTGCCCTTTGACGACGCCCAGTACGGGGGAGATTACGGTGCTGTATAGACTATGGGAATATATTATGTGTTAAGGGGAATATTGGGTCACTCCTTAACGCTATTTTAAAGTAAGTTTATTTTACTAATAGGCACTATTATAGTAGCGAAATATTACTACATAGTAAATAGTTTAACGGATCCTTAGGAGATGTGAATCTCGAGCATCTCTTAAGTTACTGCACTCATATTTATTGTTGATTCAACTTACATAAGATCTTTTAGTTCTGACTCGAGTGTTTTGTCTTTTCAATTCCCTCAAGTCAGTCCGAGCATTTCAGGATTTGAAGGTTTTATTCTAGAGGACGAAGACGAAGATTTATGTTACTATTATCTACTATATTTTCCACTACACCATTTAATTCCGCTGCATTATTGATATTCTATGGTATATATAACTCTGATATATATTGTAAGTATAATTAAATATTTTGAAAAACAGCTTCATGAACTGTATATTTGATTATTATATTTTATCCTTCCGCTGTGAATTCTGTTTGTTTTATTTTTTCCTTGTTTTTTTATTTACCCCATAACAATCCGCCCTTCCATATGGTTTGAATTGGCATGTGTATCGATTTAAAGCGTGCGAAAAGGCGGGGTGTTACAACAACTTTTTTTAGAGCAAAAGAAATATTACCTTATTAGATGTTGTTCTTTCCATGATGAGAAAAGCCGAGTTACCTCTATCCTATTAGGGATGTGCACAGGAAAATACAAGGCATATGTTGAATTTGTTACGTAGCAAATCTATGCCCAAGATGCCATATAAGCTATGACACAAAAGAAGTCTCACTTCAGTTATTTGAATGTGTAGGGTTGTCCAACCTATGTGAACGTCGGTCCCAATAAACTTGATGCAAGATCAGCTTTGTGTAAGCCTATAGGATATCCCAAGAATTCTAGGGGATACTTTCTATAATACAAAGGAACAAAAGGTTATTGCTCCCATACACACTGTCTATTTAGAAAAGGAATTTCTATCAGAAGAAATTAATAGTAGAGTTATAAACTTGGTCGAGATCCAAGAAAGTAACATGGAGGTTGAACAGGTAGGAGAACCAAGTTCACAGTATAGAAAAACATGCGATATATTAAAAGGTCTAGTAGGGATTCTTGTGCACCAGAGAGATATTATGGTTTTCTCATAGACGATGAGAAGGAGGACCGTGTCTTATATGATGACACTCCACTATCATTCCAACAAGAACTGCAGAGTAAAGACTCCGCACTTTGGCTTGGAGTAATGAAATCCAAAATGGATTCCATGTTAAACAAAGTGTGGACTTTGTTTGACATTGACGAAGTGATAAACCCATTGATTGCAGACGGATTTTTAAGAAAAAGCTGAATGCAGATGGATAAGTAGAGACTTATAAGGCTAGGCTAATAACAAAATGATTTTGTCAAATCCAAGGGGTTGATTATGATGGGACCATTTATCACGTAGCTGTACTTAAGTCCATTCAGATAATGCTAGCTATTACTGCATTCTATAACTATGAAATATGACAAATGAATGTAAAACAATATTTCTAAATGGCAATTTAGAAAAGACCATCTTTATGTGGCAAAATGAGGGTTTCGACGTTAGCGGGAGTAGGGGAAAATTTCGAATTGTTAAAGTCTAGGACTTAAACAAGCTTCAAGAAGTTGGAATTAGTGTTTTGATAAAGTGATCAAAATGTTTGGTTTTTATAGAAACATAGAGGAAGCATACATATGCGGAAAGGAACAGGGAAATGTTATTGTATTCTTAATGTTATACGTTGATGGTCTTTTGTTTACTGGCAATGATGTTTTGTTATCACAATCGGTGAAAGGTTGGCTTTTCAAGAACTTCTCCATGAAGGATTTGGGAGAAGCAGCCTGTATACTAAATATAAAGATCTATCAAGATAGATTTAAAATGCTGTTGGGTTTTTCCCAATCCTTATACATAAATACCATACTTAGAAGGTTCAGTACAGATAATTCTAACGTGGAAATGTTCCAACACGATTTGGAATCGTCCTTTTAAAAATAGTGCTCCTCAAATCGATCGCGTATGAAGAGGATACCATATGTTCTGGCAGTCGATTCCATAATGTACGCTATGCTATGTACAAGGCCGCATGTGGCAAATGTGTTAGGATGCGTAACCCAATACCAGTCTAATTCTAGAGAACAGCTGTAACGACCCGGAATTTTGGGCAATAACAATTTAATAATCTGTGTAAATAGTTTAACTGGTTTGATAATTTTCTTTATAATTTTAATTTAAAATTGGTAAATGTAATCTTTTAAAGGTTAATAAATTTATAATCTGACAATATTAATAAGATTTGTTTTCCAAAGCTAATTAAATATTATTCTGTTTATAATATGTATATAATTGATATATATTGTGAATAGGATATCTTTTGTTTTAAATTAAAGATGAATTTTCAAATTGTAATATATATGTATGTATATGTTATAATTTGATATTGTTTTGAAATTTAATTTAATCAATTGATAATTTATAATGTATAAGTATTGTGGATTGAAGCTTTGTTTTAGAATCAATGTTTTCAAAAGTTAATTTAAATATTAATTCAATTATTTTAAAGATATAAAGATTAATTTATTTATTTTCAAAATATAAGATAGTTGTTTATTTTAAATATGATAGTTTAAAAGATTTAAACATTTTGTTTTGCTTTCTTTTTAAAGTGCTTAAATTTAAATGATTATAAATGTATATATAAATGTTTTAAATTTTAAATAACATGTATGAGATTTATATTATAATTAGCTTTAGAACATTTTCTTATAAAGGTAAATTTATATTCGCGTATGTAAGTATTAATTAATAAAGTAAAATAAATATGTAAGTTTATGTTTACATCTTAAATTAAATAAAATTTTATAAATAAATTCCTAAGTACAAATGTAACATATTAACACCCTTAAAAACACTTGTTACTCAATCAAGCTTCTTAGTGACAAATGTAAAGTTTGGGAACAAGTGTCTTTATTTTAAAAATTATACTTTCTTTAATTTTACTAAAAACATAACACTATCATTTACTTTGTTTCAACTTAATTCAAAACAGAAATGTATTCTCAAAATCTGAAATTAAACCAAAATCAAATCTGAGTAAAAACAAATCTGCAAACTCTAAATCAAGCAATATACTTCATAGCAACTTGGAAATCTGCAAATTGAAAATCTGAAAGTAAAATCTGCTAGCAAGGTTCTTCACAGTAAAATGAAATCTGCAACCTGCAATTCAGCAACAGTAATTTCAACACTTTTAAACAAAAATTTGTATGCATGCAAAGGTTTTCATCAGCTAGCAAGATCAAAGCATCAAAGTTTTTTTTTTGGAGTAATATTCAATGCCTGGAAATTAAGAAGAACCGGTCTGCATTTTTATCAGGTGAGTAAATGTTTTTAAAAACAGCTTTAGCTTAATCTATGGTCAAATAATGTTGCATGCAAATGAGTTGTTGCTCTGATAATAAATATTTGTTTATGAATGCATGATTTTTTTCCATAAGTACTTACTGCCTGTATATTTATTCACCCTGTTTCTACTTCAGACCAGGATCTGTTTAAAAAAATTTAAATTCCCAATAACATCATCAATTATCTTTGATGATTATATGAATGAAAGATCGTATGTTGATATTGAGGAAGATTGTAAAATAGTTTCTGGAAATTTTAAAAGTTCAAATAGCTTAAAAATAGGAAGAAAACACAGTAAATCTCTAATGCATGATAAAATCAATGAATTCAGTTTATAGTTTAGATAGTATAAATGGATTTGTGTTTGTAAATCATGAATTTTAACACAAGTTTCATGATTTTTAGTTTAAGGAATTAAGAGAATTTTGAGTTTGAACAATTTTGGGATTTTCTTGAACTGCAGATTGAATGCATAATAATTCGATTTGATTCTTGGATCGTAGCGTGAATGTAGCTATAGATCATGGAAAAAATGCAAATTAATTTTTCAAATAAGTAAATTGGGTGAATTGGATTAGACTAGGGTTATAAATGGGTTTCGGTTCGACTTGTCTGTAATGTCAATTTCGACATGAATGTTAAATCGAGCTTGATCGCATTTTGGAATTATTAGAGCTTGAGTTCTTGGCTTTCGATGGTGGTGTCGGCAAGGTGTATTGGTGATGAGTTCGTCAACGGAAATGGGATTTTTGCGTTCGAGTTTTGCTGTAGCTTTGAGGCATAAGTTCGAATTTCGATTCGAGCAAAAGTTTGGGAATCTGGGTTCACATTCGCGCTTGCGAATGGATTTAGAATTAGGGTGGACCGTCGCGATGGTCAATGGGAGGCGGCGGTGGAGGTGCATGTGCACCATGTGTCGTGCACAGTTGGGGTTGGCGAAAGGAATTGGGGAAGAAGGTTTCACGGGTTTGCTCTCAAGTTTCATCAGGGACGACTCGAAGTTGCTCTCGCGATTTTTAGTGTTCGACTCGAAGTGGATGTGCCAGAGTGTTGTCTCGGGGCAATGTCGGGTTGTTTGAGTGAGCTTCTCGAGTTTGTTGGGTTTGGATCTGTATCAAGTTAAGAGTAGATTTAACTTACTGATGGATATGAAATCAAGCTTTAAGTTTAAACCAAGTTATGAAGAAGACAATTTGTAAAGGCTAAACATGTTCCTTGATGTAAAAGTAAATCAACCTTTAAAAGGGATAATTGAATTTAATTTCATTTTTAAAATTTATGTAAGATGATAGTTTTTAATTTAGAATTGGATTTCTAAATTTCCTATTTCCAAATAAGTTATTGTTATAATTTTGAAATACAAATAGAATAAATTTGATTTTAAGCTATTAAAATTTGATGAATTCAAATAATTCAATGATAAAGATATATAGGGTCAATTTATCTTTGTTATTAACTTGAGAATACTTGATTTAATATGTTTGTAATTTAGTAAAGGATTAACTAAGATTTCTTAATAAATTGAGGATTTTTAAATATAAGATGTTAATTAATTAATTGTTTAATTAATTTTAAATAATTAATAATTTTTTTATTTAATCACTTAATTATTGATTAATTAAGTGTGATTACTTAATGAAGTAATCAATGAGGAAATTTGGAGAGTAATTAAGAATGATAATTACTTATGGAAGTAATTAAGGATAATTACTCATGGAATAATTAGTTGAAGTGATTATTGGTTAATCACTTAATAATATCAATTTAAGAATTGATTAATATAAATGTTTTAGAGATAACTAACTATGAAGTAATTAATTAAAGGGTTAAGGATTGTTTAATGATGGAATTAATTATTAATTAAGAGATTAATTAAGGTTTATTAATGAAGTAATTAGAAATAATTACTCGTGTAAGTAATTAAGAGTTAATTACTTAATTATGAATAAGATTAATTTAAGATTAATTACTAAGTGTAATTAATTATAATTGTAATTAATTAATTAAGTAATTAATTAAGGATTGATTTATTAATTTAATTGTTTAATAATTACTTGAGGAAGTAATTAAAGATTAATTAATTGGATTAATTAATCAAAGATTAATATAATTAAATTAGAATTTAATTAATTAAGATAAGTAATTACAAATTGTAACTACTAATTATGATTAATGAGTTGATTAATGAGTTGATTAATTATAACTTAATTAGTTAATTAAATTATCAATAAGGATCATTAATGAATGTGATTAATGATATTAATCAATGTTGATTAATATAAGTAATTAATTTAAATGTGATTGATTAATTGTAATTAATTAAGAATTAATGTAATTAATTATAGTTAATTAATTAATGAATGATCATTAATTATTGTAATTAATGATAGTAATTAAGAGCTAATTACTGAATATGGTTAAAGATAATTACTTGAATGTAATTCAATATAATTAATCAAGGAAGATTAATTAGTGAAGATCATTAGAGATGATTTATTTTATTTGGAATAATAATTAATGAAGAAGGATTTTAGTAATCCAATTGCTTAGGAGATAATCAAATTTGTTTTGGATGATTGATTAATATGGATCGATTGATTAATATTGGTTAAATTGATTGATATTGGATAATCAATATTTGGAAATTTGTATTAGATGATTGGTTGATATTGGATGTTTGATATTGGTTTGATACTGGATGATTGGATATATCTGTTTTGTGATATGCTGCTTTGTGTAGATGGATATTGATATGAATTATCTCTTGTGATAATATGATTCATCTATCTGTTTATATAATTCATCCTGAATATATGTTTAATCTTTTTAAAACCCTTAAGTACAACTTGGACATTAAAATGGCGTTTGGTTTCGGTGAGACCGGGATCGGGTTTTCATATTTGGAATCTGAAAACCACATCGATTCCAATTAAACGTTAGGTCGTTAATCCAAGTGGAGCAAGTGAAGACTCAAGGTGTAAGGGCTATACGTCAGCATAACTCTGTGGGTGATTCCGTAATGAGTTTGACGGAATAGTGCTTATAGATTCGAGATGGCGAATCAGAGTGCAAGGGCTATGGTCGTTGACTCTGAGGGTGATTCCAATAATGAGTGCAACGAGATAGTGCCTTCGGTTTCGTTCGAACCCGGAACGAACTTGTATGGATTGAATGCTTTCAGCACATCGTCAGGCGGGCGATGAGCATTCTAAGTGATGTGTTCTATAAAGGTAATCGTAGCCTCAAGCCTCATCAACCGGGAATGGCTAAAACAGGGGAGGTGCAGCAAGGCTTCGTGGGTAGCTCCCACTGGAGAGCAAGATTTTCCCCTGTCTAGAAGTCCCTTTTTATTTCGGCTGTGTGGACGGTTGGGTCGCGGCCAACTGCGGGGTTGTCTTGTTCGGAACTATTCAGTAAGGAATGGGTCCGGCCTTATGTTGTAGGGGATGAAGAGAGTAATCCTCGGTAGGGTGATCTAGGCCACGTACCGTGACGGGCGGTACCCCAGTAGCCCTGCCATTGATGGAAACCCATTTTTCCTACGAGAGCCTACGGTTTTGATTGTATTACCCACTTTTGTGGCTAGTAGCTGGAATTTAATCATGTAACAATTTCGGCTATTTCTTATTTACTTGAAAACCCTAGACACTATTATAATATCACTGGATTTCCTATCAAATGTTTTGGTTAGCGTAAGGTAAAAACTTTTCCATGTTTATGTGTGGGAAGTCTTACGTGATACCTTTTCTTTCCAAAGGTTTTTCTAAAGTTAAGCAATTTAAACCCGTTTACTCACACCAGACCCCTGTCTGACCCGAGTGTTTATTTTCTGTTTTATTAAACTCTTGGGTACTCATATTATGTATGAGTAGTCAAGTGATTCAGGTTAGCTTGACGAATTCTGGAGGAGTAATGGAGCAGGAGGCTTCGACGTGTAGTAATATATATTGGTTCCGCTGTGTTTGGTATCTGTTTCTTCTGTTGCACGCTTGAGTTGTATGAATTAGACAGATGTTTATAACTGTCTAATATGTGTTGTATAGTTGTGTACTCTGATGTAATGAGGTACTATGTAATATTTTATGTTAATTATTATATTTTATTCGTTCCGTTGTGAGTTCTCTGATGTTGTTTTGTTTCTTCTTTCTCTTTCTTTTCTTCTTCTATCCCTTTCTTTCTTCAAGATGATGCGATTTTCTGGGAGTAGAAAGTCGGGTCGTCACAACAGCATCAGACAGTTGTAAAGTGCATACTAAAGTATTTGCGAAATACTAGAGACTTATTCCTAATATATGGAAATGGAGATCTCCTTATGAAGGGGTATCTTGACACTAGCTTTCAAAGCGATATTGATGATAGTAAGTCAATGTCGGATTAATTCTTTTCTAATAATTGTGGGAAAGTAGGTTGGAAAAGTTCCAAACAGGAAATTGTAATTGATTCCACGATGGCGGCCGAGTACATTGCCCTCAACAATGCAACTAAAGAAGCGGTATGGATGCACAGAATTTTTGAGTGAGCTCGAAGTGATTCCCAACATGGAGAATCCAATGGCATTGTTCTTTGACAAAAATGTAGTGATGCAAATAGCAAAGGAGCCTTGAGAACACAAGATGTCATGACATATTCTTCAAAAGTTGCACCCACTTAAAGAATTCGTTGAGAAGAAAGAGGTCATGATACAAAGGGTAGATACCAAGGACAACATAGCAAATCCATTCATAATAGGACTAGCTCGATTAGTTCTCGTGAAACTGATCGAAGTAATAGGATCGAGATTCCATAATTGGCCCTAAGTGCAAGTAGGAGAGTGATAGAGTTAGGGGTATGCCCTAGCGGCAATTTTATAATTTATTGAAAATTAATAACTCTATAGTAAGTGTTTTTCTTTCTATTATTTGTTTGTTATAATGTGTTATAATTAACTAATTATTTAATTTAAGTATATTAACTAGAAAATCCATAAATGGTGTGTTTGATAGTAATTGCAGCTGTTGTAATCATAAGTATTTTACCGCAATACAATAAACACATCATTTTATGCATTCCTAGTCAAGATGTATCAAGATAGGATATCGATGCATCCATTGAGACTGGAGTAATTAATGCTCTCCATAGGTTGGAAACTTTATTACTCATGACTACTAAAGACACCAAGGGGTTACGTAATGATAATTATTGGATAATTATGGAATGACTCACTCGATAGTTTCTTTTGATAATGTAACTAAGGTCAAACAGAAATACGATGCAAAAAAAATTACTCAATTCTCTAGACTTGTGAATATTCTTGAGCATCAATGTGGAAACTCTGCTTTGGTTGGAGTTGAATCATGGTAGGGCGTCTATTGAATAACTATAGTTGGGTCGAATGGAAGCTTTGGAGGTGAAATAATATTCAATAGAGGATTTTATTTAGAATATTCAATAGAGGATTTTTATTATTGAACCAAGGACATAGTATTTAGAATATAAAGTTGAATATGGACGATATTGAAATTTTGACCATTACCAAACTCCATTGTCCTGATGTAACATAGTTCCAACAAAGAGAATTATTGTAACTAATTGTCACTACCAAGTAATGCTTAAATAAGTAAAATTGGATTTTACCGAAGCCATGTAAACAATAAATTTGGCCATAATGTCACACCACTAGCTAAGGTGACGTGTGAGTTTTAAGACTTGAATTGTTCGGTATTGATTCCGAACCGAATTTACACCTAAGTGTCACACAACTGAAACGTTGAATACTCCTATAGCACCTGATTTAATTAATTATAATTGTTATAAATTAATTAAGTTAATCAATATTTATAAATTATAATTATAAAATTTTATTTTATTTATGTTAATCAATATTAAATGGTGTTTATATAATAGTTATAGACACACGTATCGATATACAATATCGATGTGCATATAAACTAGACTTAGTTGCACATTTATTTGATCAGGCTAAAGAAATTAGGAGGATCGAATATGGGCATGATATGGTCAACCATTATGGGATTGAAGTGAGTAGAATTTTGATTCAAAATAATGTGAAAATTTAAGAGGAAAATGAGGATTCAGATACTCTTTTTTGCTTCTCTGAACCTACACTATTTAAACATTTTCAAACCACACTTTTCCACTTTTTGATTTTTGCCTCCATCCTCACCATATTAGTTCGACCATCCAATTACTCTCCTCCTCAATTTTTAAGTTTCTAAAAACAAATTAAATACAAATTATTGCATCAGTCGTTGCTGCTTTCAGTCTGATACTCCCTCTGCTTTCAGTCTGATACTTCTAGGCCATAGAAAGGTAATGACTCAATTTACACACACAGATATATATATCATTCTGCTACTATTATTTATTTTCATGTTACTACAAATCCACAAACGTATATGTTGTTAGATGTGTGTGAGCACATGTGCGTGTATTATATATATATATATATATATATATATATATATATATATATATATATCTGTGCGTGTGTTTTCATATATTATTTAACCAACAAAAAAAACTTATTTTTAATTTTTGAGATTTATTAATGCTTTCAAGTAATTAATACAAATTAATTTTAAATATGTATTTGCATACTAGTGTATAAAATGTATATACATTTTTTTTTTTAATGTGTATACACAATATATATTAAAATATTAATATATATATATATTCATAAATTAAACCCATACATATGTGTGTATTTATTTTAAATACAAAACTAACTTTTACTTGATATATACATGTATATATAGGCATAAAATGTACATATAAATTATACATATTTTGTGTTTGTTTTTAAAAAATAAAAAAATGATTTTTTATGATTTCCATACCGAAACCTTTTATTAAAAAATATAACAAATTTAAAACCACAAAGATTTTAGTAATAAAAAAATTATTTCATAAAATATAATTTGGTCGAATATATATATATATATATATATATATGTTTGTTTTTAACATTAGATACACATACACATGTTTTTTTATATCCAATTTAAAATTAATTTAATAAGTATATAAGATTATATATATACCTAATTTTCGAAAAAATATATTATAACCTTCAGTTTTGAAAATTTTATAACCCGTATATATAAATTTAGAAAAATGAGAAATTAATTTAAGATTGAAATTGGTAGAAATTTTAGGTAAATCAAAATTTGAATTTGAATACAAGGCTATTGATTTTAATAATTAAAACTATTTTATGTTATCATGTCAAATATATATATGTAAATACATAAATGCATATACAAAAATTATATTTTAAATGAATAATTATATATTTTATATTTTGTTAACCGCCTTTTGGCAAGGCCATAGACAGGCGGATTTAACTAAATCGACTGCTCGTTTATCAAGGCTGGAATACAACGGGTTTGTTTGGCTGGATGGGTTGACTATCAATCATAAATGATGATCATGATTATGAAGCCGAGATTCAACGTGGTCGATGGATAAAAGTCGCGGAATACTTGAAATATGAGTTTCAACAAAATTTTAGGTGATCCGGGATGTTTGGAGTTTACTTCGAGTTGCTTATAGGTCAGCTTCGAGTTTTGAGGCAGTCTGCTTTTGGTTATTTCGATAGGCACTTGGAGTCATAGTGGGTCGACAAGATTTTTGGGGGTTGTTGCAACTGCGGGTCGGTAAGGACATTTTCTTAGGTTGGCACCGAGCTCTTGGGTCGGTCATGTTGGAGTGGATAGGTAGGAAGCTGGGTTGATCATGTTGGAGTGGATCGATAGGAAGTTGATGTCAGAGTGGATCGGTAGGAAGCTGGGTCGGTCATGTTGGAGTGGATTGGTAGATAGGTGGGTCGGTCATGTTAGAGTAGGTCGGTAGGAAGCTGGGTTGGTCATGTTGGAGTGGATCGGTAGGAAGGTGGTTCGGTCTTATTGGGAGATGGTTTAATTGAAGCGGCTCGGGGTCGACATGGAGTTATACTCGGGTCGGCAATACATTTTCTCCGGGTCGGCAAGTGGAGGTCGGGGCGGGAAGTGGAGGTCAGGTCGGCAAGTGGCGGCCAGGTCAGCAAGTATGGGGTCAGTACGATCTTGCTCCGAGTGAGAGGATGAACCACTTTGGTTATACGCAGGGAAGCTTCGGGTCGGTAGGATGTAGACCTTCGATCGACTAAAGGGGGTCGGTGCTTTGAAGAAGGAGGATCGGCATTGAGTTGCTCCGAGTGTCAGGGCAATTTACTTCAGCTCATATGCAGGTGTGCCTGGGGTCGTGTGAGAGATTACTCCATGTCATGCCCAGGGGAAATCAGATCGACATATTATGAACTCAGGGTCAGTCGTAGTGTTGAGTTTTGGATCGGCCATGGTATTGATGGGCCCGAACCACTTAGGAATCCTAGTAACTCGAGTTTTTCCTATAAATACAGCATGCGGGGCTTCAAAAAAAGGGATCTTCGTTATATTTCCCTTCTTCTACTCCACCAAAGCTGCTCTACCATTATTGTTTTAAAAACTCTGAATTGTAACTGTACTGGATTTGATATCAATAAAAAGAAAATTTCTGGAGTGGACGTAGGCCAGAGTCAACCGAACCACTACAAATCCTCTGTTATTACTGCTTTCTTTATAAATTTAACGGTTCTTCATATTTATACTCTATACATACATTCTATCTGTGACTGTGACTGTGACTTGGTGCTTTCATCCGAATATGGGTGTTGGTGTCCAATTTTGCCACTAACATTTTGGTGCTTACACTGAGAAAGCTAGCACTCATGGATTAAGAAGCTTGGATTTTGTATTTAAATGTTTTGGAACCTGGATTCTTGAAAGCAATGGTTAGGCCATCGACAAGAAGACAAGTGACAAGGAGCAATCAACAAGGAAGTACAGAGGCCTCCTCTAGAGCTGGGTCAGATCAGGCATCCATCTACATCATTAGGGATAAGATGCAGATTATGATGGATTTCATGCAAGTACAGTTGATGAAAAGGCAAGAGAAAATGATGTAGAACCTTGTTAGGCAATTTGACAGGCAAGAATGGCTGTAAGAGCTCAGATCCATGGAACTGAATCAGAGGACTCAACAGGCAAGCAGATAGAGTGGTTCAACAGGGGAAGCCCCCAATCAGCAAACGTCTATTAGTCTAGATGGACCTAGACTTGGGGGAACACCACCATGTAATGATGGACCAATCTCTGGAGGGACACTAGATGACGTTGCGCAGCCCGGAGCAACCAGGAATACAAGAGTGCATGACGAGGAGTATGTACCAGAATTCCCTTGAAGACTTAGAGGGCAGTTAGAAAATGTAGACGGAAGACAACCCTTGGTAGGTAGCACTAGATTAGCTGACAATATCAGGCAAACTATTCATGGAATCTGACAAACGGGGATTTCGAGGGAGTAAACAAAAATCCGTTTAACCGTAACATCAGGATGGCTAAGAATCCACCCGATTTCAAGCTGCCACTCTGGAAGTATACAGTGGTAAGACGGATCCCACCGACCACTTGATGAGGTACACAAGACATATGGAAGTGCTGGGGGAATCAGAGGAGGTTATGGCCCGATGTTTCCCCCTGCGCTTAACCGATATAGCTGATGTATGGTTCAGATAGCTGGAAGATGGATCAATCAAAACATGGACAGAATTGGTGGATAGGTTTTTGAAACAGTTTTAGGTTCACATCAAAAGGCCGAAGAATGTGATGACACTGACATTGATGAAGCAAAAGATGGGAGAATCGCTCAGGCCTTTTTTAACTCAGTTTAATGCATTACTTGCTTCGGTGGATTGGCCGGATCCATCAATGGTTCTAATGGCGGCGGTATCAGGAGTCGAGGATAATTCAGATTTCAAATTATCATTGATACGGGACCCACCAATGGATCTTGGGGAATTCTTTCACAAAGCTGAGAGATTTCTTCGACAAGAGGATGCATATTTGGATATGAGGTCAAAGGAAGTAAACATGGTTAAGGATAGAGAACCATCCGGTGAAATCTCGGGTAAAGATAAGGATAAAAAGAAGAGGAAGCGCTGGGGAGAACCAAAATTCTCTACTTACATAGGACTGAATGAGACATTGAAATGAATATACTTGGATACTCTGGATCGCCTTCCTTATTGAAGGCCAGCAAGGAGGGAACCCTAAGAACGTGAAAGGGCATCAAGAAGGCACTGTCTCTTTCATGACCTGGTTGGCCATGATATTAACAGCTGAAGTCATCTAGAGGATATAATTGAGAAGCATGTAAGGAATAGTCAGTTGCGACAATATGTCAAAACTCGAAATGCGGCGATGGAACAGGAGCCACCAACGCCTACCTTGAAAGATGATGCCACAAGGCCCAAGAATGGTGGTTAGTTGGTCATCAACTAATCATGGTGGTTTGGAATAAGTAACAAACTTTGGATTAACAAATAAGTCGTTTACTAATGTACGGGGACAGAGTTCGATAACCCCTAGGCATGCTCTGAGATGAAGATGAACCGTGACACTCTAGTTTGTGAAACCTGTTTTTTCTTTTTGGCTTGGACACTTGCTTTTTCTGGTTTGGTTTTGGAGTTTGGTTCGAATCCCTGGTTTTGTTTGTTTTCTGATTTGGATTCTACTTAGGACGTTTTCCCATTTGGTTTGGACTTTTGATATGGATTTCTAGTTTTCTGGTTTGAATCTGGATTTTAGATTGGATTTTGGTTGACTTTTTGTTTGGTTTTCGGCTAAAAGGTCGTCGAGCATGGACCATGCTCGGCAGGGATCCTGAGAGATCAAGATTTGGCCTAGGACTTGGGCACCATATTATCTATCGGTTACTATTTCAGGTCATCGAGTATGGACTATGCTCGACGAAGGTATAGAGCGACCATGATTTGGGTTAGGACTCAAGCCATGTTATTACTCTGCATTTAGGGACACTGAACCCGAAACACCATGGTATTACTTGACACAGGTCGTCAGGTGCAGATTGCGCTTGGCAAGAACCCAGAGAGGTTACGAATTTGGATATTGGATATGAACAGCTAAAGGTTTGGGCATGGACCCGGAGTGGTCCCGGATATGGATATTGACCCGATGAGACCATGCATTCAGTTATTGGTTATTGGATATGGATGGATTAGAGATCAGCTATTGGATTTGGATTTTGGTTTAGGATTTGGATCCAGCGAGGTTTCGGATATGGATTTTAGGACCCGATGAGATTCCGGCTTAGGATTTGGCCAGGCAAGGTCCTCGATTTGGACTACAGGACCCGAAGAGGTCCTGGACTTGGATAAAATGATCCAGAGATAACGTGGTTTCGGTTAATGGATTAAGGATGTATTCTGAATCGGGTAACAACTTGGAACAATCGTGGAGAAGACTATCAGATTTGGATGGAATTGCTTGGAAATGAATGCAACATGGACCTCGGGTATCGGATTTGAGGCTTTTCAAAACACACCTTCCAATAGCAAGGCATATTTTGGGAGGCAAATGTTAACTCTCATTTTGGCAAGGCTATGGATAGGCAGATTTAACTAAATCGACTGCTCATTTATCGAGGCTAGAATACGACAGGTTTGGTTTGGTTGGATGGGTAGACTATCAATCATAGATGATGATCATGATTGTGATGCCGTGGTTCGGCATGGTCGATTGATAAAAGTTATGGAATACTCGAAATATGAGTTTCGCCAAAAGTCGAGGTGATCTGGGATGTTTGAAGTTTTCTTCAAGTTTCTTGTGGGTCGGCTTCGGGTTTTGAGGCAGTTTGCTTTGGGTTATTTGGATAGCCACTTGGAGTCATAGTGGGTCCGTAGGATTTTTAGGGGTCGGTGCAACTTTGGGTCGACAAGGACATTTACTTGGGTCGGTACCGAGCTCATGGGTCGGTCATGTTGGAGTGGATAGGTAGGAAGCTAGGTCGTTCACGTTGGAGTGGATCGATAGGAAGCTGATGTCGGAGTGGATCGGTAGGAAGCTGTTTCGGTCAAGTTGGATTAGATTGGTAGGAAGGTCGGTCGATCATGTTAGAGTAGGTCGGTAGGAAGCTGGGTCGATCATGTTGGAGTGGATCGGTACGAAGGTGGTTCGATCATGTTGGAAGATGGTTTGGTTGAAGTGGCTCGGGATCGGCATGGAGTTATACTCGGGTCGGCAATACATTTTCTCCAAGTCGGCAAGTGGAGGTCAAGTCGGCAAGTGGCGGCCAGGTCGGCCGGGTCGACAAGTATGGGGCTTGCTCTAAGTTAGGGGACGAACCACTTCAGGTCATACACAAGGAAGCTTCGGGTCGGTAGGATGAAGACCTTGGATCGGCTAAAGGGGGTCGGTGCTTTGAAGAAGGAGGATCAGCATTGAGTTGCCCCGAGTGTTAGGGCAATCTACTTTGGGTCGTATGTAAGTGTGCCTCGAGTAGTGTGAGCGATTACTCCAAGTCATGCCTAGGGGATATCTGGTCGGCGTATTATGAACTCGGCGTCGGTCGTAGAGTTGAGTTTTGGATCGGCCATGGTATTGATGGGCCCGGACCACTTAGGATGCCCAGTAACTCGGGTTTTGCCTATAAATACAACATGCGGGGCTTCAAAAAAGGGGATCTTCAATCTGTTTCCCTTCTTCTTCTCCACTAAGGCTGCTCTGCCATTATTGTTTTAAAAACTCCGAACTGTAACTGCACTGGATTTGATATCAACAAAAAGGAAATTTCTAGAGTGGACGTAGACCAGAGTCAGCCGAACCACTATAAATCCTCTGTTATTACCGTTTTCTTTTTAATTTTAACCATTCTTCGTATTTATACTTTCTAGTACATTCTATCTGTGATATATGACTGTGACCTGATACTTTCATCCGGATTTGGGTGTTAATGTCCAATTTTGGCGCTAACATGTATATAAATACACATACACATTTACATATTATATAGCACATATGTATATGAAGGGGTTAATGTGTCCATTGTGGTGTAAATCCAAACACTTATGCATGGGCATGTTAAACTATGTATATTGCATATGTTACACATGAATGTACACATACTTGTATATAATATACATGTTATATTATATAATATAAACATAACATTAAAATAAAACATTATTTATAAATCAAATAAAATATTGATTTTATTTGAAATTAATTTAGAGAAAATTTAAATAAATCTAGACTTCATGGGTTAAATAAGATCCAAAACGGAATAAATTTAAGAAATTTACCAATTTACCCTATTTTGTGCTGGCTCAATTCTAATAGCATTTAATTGGAGAAACTAGTGAATTGATAAGGGACATATTTGGTCTAGTCATAATAGGATAACATAGTTTCCTAAGCCGAGGAAGGCTGGGTATTCGAAATAATTAAGAGATTTGAAGATGTTCCTTGAAGATGGGAATAATATTTAGAGAATTCTGATGAGTAAAGACTTAATGAATACCACAAAGGAATCAAGATGGCGACTGGGGAGGTTAAATGTATATTTATCAAAATATATGTTTTAAAATCTATATTTTTCAAATAACTACTAGCTTCCATAAATATTTTGAACACAGATTTTCCATTTTGAAGTTTTTAGAAAATGGAGTTTTCTCAAAAATTATTTTGAAATTGATTTAGAAAGGTAAAGATATTTTCGGAAATTATAAAATGGTGGTGGTATTTTAGGAAGAAAAAGGGTTTTGGTTTTAGATGCAGATGGAAGCTTTGACTTGAAAATAAAAAATGTTTCACTTTGAATATATATTGGAACACTCTTGTTAGTGGATCCCTCTATAGTATTTTAGGTGGATTATCCTTAACATGAAATAAAGAAATTACTATAGAGGATTTTCAAATTAGATTTTTTAATGTGACATGAAGATTGGAAAAGATGAGATCCGACATTGATGTTCCGGTGATGATCCATAAGGGCAAGCTCTATGATAGGAATTTGCAAAGTGGAGCTACGATGCGCTCTACTATGGACATGAAGTATGCTAAGTGGTCATTGATACTTAAAGGTTTTAGTGTATGCTTGTAAAGAAAAGGTATACGAGGACGCTCATCTAGACCATACAGGCCTTGGATCTTTAGATGAGAGATTTGTCTTACCTTGGACCACTAAATAGGCAGTCTAGTTCCTGGCCCTCTAAGTGGCACAGATTTGAGCAAAGAAAACGAATGATGATGAGTACTCATACATATCATGGTACAATATTCTAATGGCGGTGAGTATTCATTGACCTTATGATGGTGGTCATTTAGAAGAGATCTTATGATTTGGGATGAATATTGATGCAACTGTAGTATGAGTAGATGTTATTTTCAGTGAGCATTCAGGACTGAAACATTATTTTCAGGATGCAGCAATGGCTATATACATATTATTTTAAGGATATAGCCATAGCTTGGTACATTTCATTTTGAAGATGCTACCGTAAGTGGGTGCATATGATATTCTGGATGGATGGTGTTAAAATGGAATGATACACCTATGAAGACATATTATTTTAAGGATATAGCCATAGCTAGGTACATTTCATTTTGAAGATGCTACCGTAAGTGGGTGCATATGATATTCTGGATGGATGGTGTTAAAATGGAACGATACACCTACGAAGATGTGGCTATAGGGATGTTCATTGACAGTTTTATGGATGAACATATTATGATGGATGTGTAGTTAGCATAGGAATTAATACACACACGTTATTGGTTGATAGGTTAGTATGGTGATGATACCGTATTATTTTGAGTATGTGTGTTTATTTTGATGGACTATGTTGGTTATCAATTTATGTATGTTCATTTATTTATTCATGGATGTTTCGATCAGCCTTGTTGTGGACTTTTTTTATTGTCAATTATGGTTGAATTATGAGATGCATGATATCGGTTAATCTATGATTGAGACTGTTCCACCCTTTATTGATGGAGTGTTATTTTTACATATCGTTGTTTGGATTGCATAAATAAAGAAGTGCATTTATTATTATAGTATATAAATACAGAAAATTGAATTCAATGCTATGGTTGAATTTTATTGTAGCATGATAGATGGTGTTATGTGGTCGTTATACATCGATTTAATAAGTAGCTAAGATATGGTTGAAGTATTTCCCCACATTTTGTAATTATTGACACTTTATTAATTTGGTTAAAGGATGTGTTTGGAGAATTGCGAAGGTGCGATTCTTTTAATGGGGGAAGAATGTAATGACCGCAAATTTGACACTTATAATATTAAGTCATTAAAAACGAATTTTTAATAAGTGGGTGAATCGAGCATCGTATTTATAACCATTGCGTAGGTCTTTATAGATAGAATTAGGAGTGTGACCTAGGGGCAATTATATAGTTTGTTACATATATCTAATTATGTAACCAACTTTGTTCAAAATAAAAGTTTTTTTCATTCTATTATGTACTTGTTATATAGTGATATAAATAATTAATTCAAAGTATATGGATGGAAAATCCTTAAATGATATGTTTTGTGATAGTAATTACAAGATGTTGTAGTCATGAGAATTTTATCATATTGAAAATAACATATTGTCTTAATATTCCTAGTCAAGATGTTTTGAGAAAGGATATCGATTTACCCATTGAGATTGAGTACATAATGATTTCCAAATGTTGGGCAATGTATTTCTAGTGGTTTGTATCAAGGGGTTATTACTGATAGTTATAGAATAACTATGAAATGATTCACTCAAGGGTTTTCTATTTTTTAACATAACTAAGGTCGAACATAGAATCTTGAAGTGACGATGTTATATAGTTCTCTCGACTTGAGAATAATGTCGAACTTCAAAATGGATACTTTACTTTGATTATAATTAAATCGTGGAATGAGGTCCATTGAATAACTATAGTTTGGTCCGAGTTGAAGCTTAGAAGTGAAACATTATTTGGTAGAGAATTCATTTCCTTGGTTATATGGTGTTAGTATCACCACTATGCCAAAAAACGCATCTGAAAATAGATATGCCTCGTTGTTTAAAAGCATATCTATCTATCGTTAAATCTGCTATCGTCTCATTGCACGTCAGACCACAAATATGCCACGTCATTTGATATGCACTAACATAAGAGAGAGAAAAAGTCGTAATCTGTTTGATTTTATAATACCATTCCCAGAATTACCTATTAGATAAATATTGACTAATATGAATACCAATTACACTTATATGTTGTTTATAGAATGAAATAAATATTTGTACAATGAAATAAATGAATCGCAATTTTATCTAAATATATATTTTATTTCAATTCGAATTCAACTAGTACACATTTAGCTTCCACTAAATTTACATTTTCGAATATAATACAACTTTCATCATACACTATTTCACACTCTCATATACAACATTTTTACTCTCACTCGAATTTGTTTTTGATATCTTCTTTTGCTCCAGCCTGTGTATAGTCATCCACTATACCTATCAAATAAACAACATAGTAAAATGGAAAATAAAACAGAAATGACAAAAATAAAATTATAATTGTGATTTAATATTGCCTCATTTATTTGGGTTGTTTGTTTTCATATTTTAGAGACAAAAATTAAATGTGTATGAACAACTTATAATATGGATAGTGTATCAGTGTGAATATCACAAGGCCGAGCATCGATTATCTCTCATGGATAAATGCAAACGTCAAGTCCGAAGGCTCAACATAGTGCAAGTGTGCACAAGGTCAAGCCAAAGCTGGCTTAGGCTCAACTCAGGTGCAACACATATCAGTTTCAAAAAGCATGAACAAGGCTAAAGTGCACAGGTTCAAGCACATGGTTAGGAAACAACAATTCAACCAAGGTGGTCAAGTATCACACCCAGACCAGAGCTAAAGTTAAGAGTACATGGTTAGGAAACAACAATTCAACAAAGGTGCACAGGTTCGAGCAAAAGAAAGTTTCAGCAATTCAACAACATGACTAGCAAGCTCAAAGAGATCTGGTAACGTAGTGAAAAACATGGTAATACAAATGCAACTAAAGTGTATATATGAACATACAACTACATACTAAAGTTTAGGTACATTGAAGATTAACAACACAGTGTACACCAGCATAGCATCACAAAGCTGCAACACATACGCTCAAGCAACTAGAGATATTTCACACATATATACATACATATCTATGTATGTTATACATGGAAGAGCATCACTTAATAATAAGTCCAGGCAGTTCAACAGTGATACAAACCAGCAAGATGGTGATACACATGACTACATCACAACACACTTAGGCACAAAAGTAACATGGCAAGGATGTGTGCATAGGTTCAACAAGTGCAATACTCAAGTTCAGACTTGCACATAGGAGCATCTCAAGACAACAAGTACAAGTAAAGACATCACAACACAATGGAGACAACAAGGATGCAAGTACATGCAATAATCAGAGAAACTAAATGCACACCGAGTTGAAGTGGTAGCATCAATAAGTGTATATATGAAACAGGTTAAGCATGCATACAACAAGATGGTACAAGAGAGGTCAGGGACATGCACACATAAGAACACAAGGCACCAATACACATAGCATTCATGATCTACACTTAAGGCAAGTGAAATTCTAAAAACTAAAACAACTTAAGGTGTTTGTGCACGCATATTCAAACACACTACAACAATTTCGAACATAGGATAAGAAGCAAATACAATGCAAAAGCTACCAAAAGGTTCTTCCATCAAAACAGTTACAAATGACTCTAGGCATCAATGGTACAAAAGTACTATAACCAACAAGGTAACAAACTCATCGATACAAGAATCAAAAAAACTAGCCAAAGTACAGTCAAGGAAAAAATAAGTTTGTTTTCAAATTAGCATCAAAGAAAATCAATACCGCAAACTCCGATAAGAATGGAGCAATTAGAAACCAGATAGCAAGCTCAAGTGCAGAAATAAGAAATCAGACATCAAAGATGTTAAATCAAAAAGTAGAAAATCAAAGTTCAACTATATATCAAAGTATTGGAGAAGTCCAAGATAACTCAATCAAAGAATTGAACGACCGAGTAAAGAAGTTGAACAATTCAAACTGAAATTCTCAAACCAAAAATATAGGGAATCAAACCCTAAAAACAGTACCTAATTCATTATCGACATATAACTGAAGTCAAGAACAATATGAAATTAAAAGAGGCATAAATCATACCGAGCAATTAACCAGTAACTATCGACTAACGATTGCAATAGCAAAATCAATCGCTGCAAATTGAGGAACGTGAGCATCGGCAAAAGGAGGCGGATGATTCGAATAAATTTCAAGCGGAAGCTATCAAAATTCAATACCCTAATATCAAAATGAAGATAAAAGAGGAAAGGCAGCATGAAGAGGAATATAAAGTGAAAAGGAAAACAAATTCTGGTTTTGAGAGTGAGAGAGTATCAGGAAACCAATAGATAATTTTTTTTGAGAGTGTTTGAGAATTGGGTTTTGTGAGGGAAAGCAAAAGATAATTTTTTTGAGAGATTGGGTTTTGAGAGGTAAACCAAAATATTGATGTGGAGCCAAAGCTAAACTTTTGATAACTTCAATCAAACAGTAAATAAATATTATCTGAAAATAAATGATATCCGATCACTGTTGTGTCACATGTTATATGATTTTTCTGTATGTTGTGTTAAAAAATATGATAACCGAAAATTACTGTAACATCCTGATATTTTCAACCATTCGCATCCACACATGCCGGATTTGAATTGCTCAAAATATCAGATTGTTAATTTATATTTGGTAAAACTAAGCATATACAGTAAATAAATAAATCACAAAATCATAGACACAGAGTAACATACAATATGCAGCGGAAACAAAATGAATAGTAGTTCATAAAGCTCCTATATATATATATATATCAGAGTTAAATAAGATGCAATAGAAGTCTCAAATACAAATAGTCAAATACAAGATCAGAATACATCACTAGAATCAACTGAATAACTGCAAGTTGGAAAGATGTAGATGGATCTCCAAACGAAGCTCCAAATCCAAAGGTGAGTCCCAAAAGTTGTATCACTCAATCTGACCCGAGCATAAAGCAAAACACAAAACACTCAAGTTAGGATTAACATTCTTATGTCAATAAATCCAACTCAAGTGAAATATCAACTAAAATATAAGTAACTCAAAGGATGTTTGGGATAACCATCTTCTAAGGAACCGTTAAACTATCTACTATGCAGTAATATATGCTATTATAATATTATCTATAGTAAAGTAAACTATTAAAATAGTGTTAAGGCTTTACATTTTCCATCTTAATACATTTTATAGTGCTAATAGTCTACACAGTACCGTAATACCTCCAGATCGGGAGGCTACCAGAGGATACTCCATAGGTACGACACAAAACAAACTCGTAGTAGTCTCGATAGGGCAGGTGACATGGCGCAACTAGGCAATGCCAGGGTAGATTTACCAATTACACTTCGGGGCTGGTGGCAATGCATATCAGCCACTACCGCCCACCTCGGAACACACTCCCAAATCAAAATTAATTGTGGCCACCAAATCAATCACAAAGTCAGAATATAGTATCGAGGAATGTGCCCGATCGGAGGACCTACCTCACTTGTCCCGTCAATTGCTCCTATTTTAGCCACCTTATGCCAACTCACAGGAGTTGGGTCCACGTATATTCCTCATATAGGATGTCCCTACCATTCTACTTCATTTTGGAATCTCCACCGCGTACACAGTTGTTAAAGTGGTTTTTAGTATTGGCAGAGAGTATGACAATATCCGATCCCGGTCTCTTTAACAACCAATCGTTATTATAACACCATGGTCGTTTCAAAATAGTTTATACTTCAAAACCAAAATATCATTGCCATTTCAAAACCATATCAATACGATATCATTTCCATTTCAAATACATCCATTTCCAAAATCATAGCACTATCAAAGTTGTAACACTTTCGAAACCAAACACTTGAAATTATAACACTTCAAAACATAATACTTTGAAATTCATAACTTTGAAAACATAACTTCCACCACTGAAATAGTTTAGATGTTTAAATGGTATATATAATAAAATAATTTATAAAGTAAAATAGTTTATAAAAGAGTTATAAGTTAAAATAGTTTATATTAAAATAGTTAGTATATTAAAATAGTTTATATTAAAAATGGTTTATATTAAAACTGATTTATATTAAAATAGTTTATATGAAATTAATTTATAAATAAAAATATAAGATAGTTTTAAATATGATTTAAAAATACTTTATACAATAAAATGGTTTCCTTAAATTTCACAAATCGATTCCAAATCAACTCGAATTTCAAAAATTCAAATTTAATCAAATCTCAAATCATCAATTTTAATTCAATTCAGTTTCTCAATAAACCATTCTAAATTCGATATATTTCAAAGCTTTAAATATTCCACATTTCAAAACTAAATTGGATAATTTCATACATATAATAAAATTCAGTTTACTATTAATTAGTTTTGAAATACTTACATAATCATTCCAATAACATTTAGACAAACTTCAAATTTCAAATTTAAATAAAACTAAATATACCATTTCAACCGATGTAAATTTGAAATCATTTAAATCACTTTTAATCAAAATCAAGTTATAGAAATCATATCTTTACAATCCCAGATTTAATAAATTTCCAATCAAACTTATTTGAGCATATTTCTTAAATAAATTCAATTTCAAACCAACTTCTATTTCTAGTTCAAATCTTAATTTATGAAAATTTATTATTTCAAAAATTACTTATAACTATACAAATTTTAAATCATATAATTTAAAAATCTAACTTTTTATACTTTATAAAATACTTTTATATATAATATCTTAAAAATAAATATTTAATGAACCATATATTTCCTTTCGAAACCATAGAAATCATTTCAAATATATATATATATACACATACCAACAGTGTCTGTATATAATTTTCTATCATATGGTCAAGTGATACGGATATTTATCATTTCAATCCGTAATTTAGTATATATACGGGTATATATCGTTTCAACCCGCAATCCCAAATTCAATTCAATGAAAATCGCTTGGGTTTATCATTACAACCCATAACGATTTTCTTCTATTCTACAGATTGTTCGGGTATGTATCATTTCAACCCATAGTGAATTCTATACTAACAAAGAACTGGCAGAGTGATAACAGATATGTTAATAATATAACATGCATATATCATCAATATAAATAACAGATAATGGTGTCCGATGTCACATGTGAACAGATACAGATAACAACATATATATAGCAATGTAAATAACTAATAGTAGCATATTTCAATTGTCGTTTCAATTGAAATCAAATTTAATGAAAATAAGAACATTAATCATGAGTGATTGCTAACCTTTCGAGGGTAGAGAGATTCGACGATGAAATGAGTTACGAATCCAAGCACGAATTCCAAAGCAAAGCTAGATTGGCATGAATTTGACGAACAGAGCTGATAACAGGGATTAACAAGAGAAAATTAATCAGCTTGATATAAAAATTTAAACAAGATGTATATTATATTATTATTTTCCTTAAACCTAATATTCAATTTAAATCAACGTATGTTTATACTTGTTTAAAATGCCAGATACAATTATTTTTTATTTTTTATTGCAAATATCAACATATCATATCAAATATATATTTAAAAATACTAACATACCATATTATATATATATTCCACAGTGCTAACATAACTGTATATATATTTAAACACATCAAATTTACTGTAAACATATATTTATTGTAAACATGCATATTTTTAACTAATATATAAACTGGCCTGTATAAAAGATGCAAACTAATATATACCGACCTTATATGAACATGCAACTGTACTATAATAAATTTTACTCCTTGTGAACAAATATAACCTTATGTAGTATAAATAACAAAATCAGATTATATATAATGCTATAAAAATATATAAGGCAACAGCTAATGTATATATAATCTTATAACTGTCAAAGTATATAACTTATACTTATATCATTTTAAAATCAATATTTAATATTATGTAATCAATATAAACAACAAAACCTTTCAAAATAAGTGGAGACTAACAACATCAGCTAAAATATATAAATAATATATAACAGATCTAAGCTACAAAATCATATACAGAATATATATATATATATATATATATATATATATAAATGAATATAGGTGAGCAGCTTCAACAGACATATGCAAACTACTTACAGACCAAGGAAGAGAATATATAAACTAATGGATCCAAATATAACAGCTCGTATATATAAACAACACATAATATACATACAAATATATGAAGCCGTGAACCTATAATAAAATAAAATGTAATATGATAAAATAAAATATAATATAATATACATATAGCTAATAGATTGAAATATATTTAAACTTATATTGTGCAATCCTAATGCAAATATATATAAGCTGTAACAGAAATTATAAAAAAAAACCCAAAGCTTACCACTTACATGAAAACCACAGACCTTATGCGTATATATATAAATAAACATATATATACACTATCCTCAATAATATAAAGTACCTTAACTATAAGAAGAGATGGAGCATCAAGCGTGGGTTATGGAGGGGAAGAAAGGAGGTAAGGGAACTAGGCGAGCTCGAGGTAGGAGGAAGGCATGGATGACTGGGCTCGGCTGAGGAGGAAGATGGTGTAGAGTGGAGGCACGGGTGGATATTTGCGTGAGAAGGTGAGGGAAAAGATGGACGAGAAGATGGAGTGGGGACGTGAGCAGGCAAATGGTGGAGCACCATCGGAGGCTGACGTGGGAAGTATAAGAGGAGATAGATGGGTTGCTCGGGTGAATATCTATGAGGCGAGATTGGGAGGTTTCTAAAGCAGATGGTGGATCTCTTATGGAAGGAGAAAGTGCTTCAGGAAGCATATACAAAAACGAAGAGTATATTGGATTATATATATATATATATCTGTGTGTGTGTGTGTGTTAGTAACAAACATAATTTTGGAAACGCATGAATAGAAAGGTCACGATTGATGATTTCTGAAAATATTAAATGCAGTGACCATTGGAATTAAACAGTGTACAATGAAGGGACAGAGTAGACCAAAAGGTTCGAATGCAGAACCGGTACATTTGATCATTTCATCAATTTCGTCGCGTATTGAACAACGAAACACACAAACGAATATATTGCGGAGATCGGCATAACGAGATTATCAAAATGGTATACAAATATCAATGGTATAAGTATTCGATCAAAAGTCGATAATCGGTACTGGAAATGCTGCTAAAACGCCGAAAATAAGATAAACGAGCAATAGCAGTCAAAATTTGACAAAATGAAGTATGATCTCTCTCAGAAGATGATTTACAAATTTATCATATAAAAATATTCAGGTTTGGAAAGTATTTTATTATAATCTAATATTAACTGGTTTAAAAATTATACAATAAAATTTACTTTGATATTAACGGGTGGAAATTTACCATTTTCTTTGTTTAATTAGACGTATTCCAAATATTAAATTTTTATTTCAAAGTAGCCGGGGAGGGGAGAATACTGGTTATCTAACCCCAAGCCTAGGCACTACTATTCTAAGACACCAACTGGATAGAGAATTTTGTTAGCTAGTCCTAAATATTTTCTCAATTTACAAACCATTTTTTACACGAAAAAAATGCTATTAAACTTTTGTTACCAAAACATACATATCTTCTGTTAAATTAATAATCATTCTTTCCAAACTCTTTCATACTTAAAATTATTTTAAAGTGCTCTAATTAATAGTATGAGTGTGTATACAAAGTGAAATACTAGGATAATACGCTTAAAATTATATATAAGGAGATTAAAACAACTTTTATAATAAAGTGCTATAAAAAGGGCTTAAATTAGCTTTATATTGTTATATATTCGGTTAGTTTATCTTTATAACTTTAAACATTTAAATAAAAAATCTTTGTTGTAGACTAAACTACTTTGAGTCAAGAATATGCTACTGTAATGATTTCCCAAAGTATACTAACACGTCATCACTTTGAAATGATTTAAAATAGAAGTATTTCAAAGTGAGTCCATAGTAATTTTTTTCTTTCTAACTTTAAACTCTCAGCTACGTTTTTTATACAAGTCCAAAAAATATGCAAAACAGTCATGGGTTGTAATGACTCAGAATTTCAGTCATTTGAAATTCATATATTTAATTGATTTTAAATATTCACAAGTTAATTTTATAAGCTGAATAACTTATATTCGAATATAGTATTTAATTGGATAATTAAATTGATAATTCAATATTTGAAATTGCAGAAATAATTGGAACTTGAATTCAATGTGAATGAAAATAATTTATAAAGAGTTGATATAAATTCTATTTGAATTAGAATGATGTTAGAGAAAATTTGAAATTGATTTAAAATTTAAATTATAG
The DNA here is from genome assembly GCA_030765085.1 of Allium cepa. NCBI lineage: Eukaryota > Viridiplantae > Streptophyta > Magnoliopsida > Asparagales > Amaryllidaceae > Allium > Allium cepa. The sequence goes on from CM060940.1 coordinate 690,070,534, forward strand.
AAATATAATATTTTAATATTTAATTAACGAGTGATGTACAATATCTGTAATGTTATATTATTGTAAGATTTCAAATTTCGTGTCAATCGGACCTATGGTTTGTCCGAGGCAATTAAAATGCGTAGAAATTTGTTTAAGTGAATTTTAAATTCAAATGGTTCAGTCTGAAGACCTATCTTTCAAATACGATCGAATTGGCTCCCGATATATATTATATTATGTTTGGAATAGGGGTAAAACATTATAAACGCTAGGCGGCACGTTTCGTTTTGAGTTCGAATTTTTTTTGGGTAAATAGTGTCGCAGAATTTTATATAAAAGGAACTTATTTCCTTCATTTTTCACAAAACCATGAAGCGCTAGGAATAGCCAACACATTCATGTTCAATGGCCAAGAAACTCTTTCTTTCCTCCTCGATTTTCTACCAATCCATCCACTTTTATGAGAAACCTCCAACACGAAAAACGTAGAGCACATCAATATCTTCAAGTTCAATGGTGGAGATTAGAAATGGATTAGCGAATTGGCATAGATCTAATGAGAAAGGCATCGACTTTGGGTTCTATTTTCGAGGCAAAGTGGAAGCCGAGTTCGCTGGCGTTCGTGCCGATGGTAAGGCTCCCGTAGGCGCACACTTCAGAGGTAGTTGATCGACCCCTTTGGTCGCAAAAATTGATGGGTTTCAATGGCTAGATGGCTTTTATTGCATGAGTATGAATGAGGGGAGACGATGATAACAAGAGGCCGAGATTCTATGGTAGCAAAATAAACGGCTATGATCAACTAGGTAAAAAATAAAATAGAATTTATGATTAAATTATATATTTAAATTCGTATAAACTTTAAAATTGCATATCTTTGTCATACGAGGTCCGTTTTTGAAGAAACGAATTGCGTTGGGTCTATATTCATGAGCACTACATTTTAGAGCTAGTTCGGAGTTGATTGGAGCTAGTATAAATTTTGGGTAAAATTAAACACTCCTTTAATTTTATTTGGAATAAAACACTGCAACTGCTATTGGAAGGGTAAATTAATTTTATGTTGATTGATGATTGTTTAGATGATATATTATCTATATATTGATTGTATTTGGATATATTCCTGCCTATTGGAGCAGATGAAACCCTATTCGTTCCAGTGTATGCGAGGATGACCCATTGTACGTGCATCTGCCTCGAAGCGGGCATTGTACACATATTCTAATATGTATATTGGTTACAGGTGACAGGTTGGAGGGATCAAACTGGATTCCTCATCGGTATTGGTTTTATTTACAGATATTGATATATGTGCTGTTATCAACGATATATGATGTTTTGAATGCTGTGATTGATGCATTTATGCTGTTGTAGCATTGGGCCTATTTTGGTAATTTTAAAATGTGAAAGTGATGATTTTCAAATTTAAAAAGGATTTTCAAGTGATTTTGGAAATAGATGTTTTGTTAATTTTGAATGGTTAAAGGAATGGATTTATTTTTTAATAAATAAATGTTATAATTTTTATGTCATAAAAATTATGATTTTTTTGAAATATAATTGAAATGTGATTTTTGAAATAGGAAGCGAACTATTTGGTAAAATAGTATAAATTTAGATTTTTAAAGTTATTATAAACAGTTTATATATAAGATTTATAAAATTGATATTTTGTAAATCAAAATGATGGAATTATAAAGGAATTTTGTAAATGCTAAAATCGGATTTTGGCATATAAACGAGATTTAAATGGAACTAGTTAAAAAAGGGATTTTATAACTTGAAGCTTTTATAATATATAAATGGAATTTATAAATATGGTTTTATAAATTCGAAATAAATTGAGCTTGATAAATTAAATACGAAAATTTCTTAAAGGAATTTCATCCAAGATTTTGGACAGTGGATAATCCTTTAATTTAATGGGCAATAGTAATGAATTAAGTAAAAGGGTTATATTCACGATTTTGGACAGTGGATTGTCCTTTAATAAATGTGTAGAAATATTGGATTTGGTAAATGGACTATATTCACAATTTTGACAGTGAATAATCTTTTAAAAATAAATGGATATTTTTGGGAAGTGATATTTTAAATGGAATAAAATGGTTTGAAGACGTTAAAAATGTGTTAAGTATCGAATACATAGATTTCAACTTTCATTGTTGAAATAGACGTTTTCGAGAATAAGGAAATGATGGACTATAACACTGTTGTTATAGTAAATGACTTTCAAAAAGAAATATTTTTATAATATATGGGATTTATATATCTATAAAATTTTCGAATCCCTATAATAGTGATTTTGGGTTGTCGTAACGATGTTTTACGCAACATTCCTTTTGACCCAAATAAATATGTTTAAGAGAATTTTTTCCTTAAAGAATGAATATATACTTAATCCTGATTTAAGCATATGTAACTTTTTTCTTAGCGTTGAAAATAAATTGACTTGTGAATTACTTATTATTAAATAAGTATATGGAAATGTTTTTCAATATTTAAATATTGAAATGGTTTTGAGAATATATCTTTTTAAAGATAATTTGAAGTGAATATTTGGAAAGTGATGCAATTAATAAAAGATTTATTAAAAAGGCCTAGTGATTGCTTATGGTGCTAAATATTTGTTTGTTTACTTTGATAGTTTAATAATCGACTATCAAATTTGACTGTTTTAGTTCCTCGACTTGATGTGGGAACTATTTAGTCATACATTTAGTACGTAGCTTCTGTGTAGGCTTGATTATCATTTGTGCTGAGGATGTTGATTTGTACAGTGCGGAGTATTACTTCAATCATCGAGCTTCCTTCTTGGCTCGAAGGATAACAAGTTGAAAGTTGGAGACATGATAAGTCTATGAGACTTAGTGTCTGTGTGAAGTTAAGAAACGCTTTTGTGTTATCAGTGCGAAGAGACCGGGATCAGATTTATCTGATAATATATGTGTTCGATTGTGCAGGTTATTGATGACATTGATATTCAGGGTTTTCATAGTGGAGGGCTGCTTGTTGATCATTTGGGGTTAAAATCCCAATATACTTATAATAGCAATGGTCTCTTCATTATGAAATACCCAATGCAAGAACTATTTGCTACTAATCAAAGGGATTGCCCGACAAGATGTGGTAGGAAAGTACCTGCAGTTTGTTCTACTCCTGGACAACTTATATGGATGTTTGTCTGACATTGCATTTCTAAATATTACGTACATTGGTTTTTACAAACGTACATCAGCGGTGGCAGAAAAGGCAACTTCTCTTAGCTTAACACCCTTCTTGAGGCATATGAGCTTAAGGCTTGTATTTTTGTGGAAGGCAATTAGCAGTTAACGGAAATGGTCATGTGGCATTCAAAGTAATGTAATATGTGATTTGTGAAAGGTAATCGTTACCTCAAGCCTCATCAATCGGAATTGACCAAAACAGGGTTAGATGTGGCAAGGCTGATTGGGTTACTCCTAAGTAGGGTATGGTCATCATCTTCTAGATATATCTTTACATGCTATGACATCGTGTATCTGTTTATTGTGGTTTGTATGCTAGAGGGCCCTCAGTAAAGGTCGGTAACGACCGAAGGATGACATATTCGGTACCATCTGGTCATAGAGGCGGGCCGATCTTGTGTTGTTAGAGGGCAGATGTTCTGTGCCTCGGGACATCCATCTAGAGGTGTACCCTTTAGAAGGTAGTCCCTTCACTTGGTCATTTGTATGGAAATCCAAACCCCACTACACTGATAATATAAACAACTAAGCACAGCTTATAATCAAAACAGATACATGTATGCGAAAACGAAGATCTCTAGCTCTTCTACTGAAGCTCCAAATACCAAATCTGAACCTGTAAATATACTCAGTCTGACCCGAACATTGAAAGGAAAGAACATCCGGATCAGTCTGGTAAACCAACGTGAGAAACACACTCAACTGAATTTATTATATTTCCAAACTTTTCCTTTATCAAAACAAAAGTATCTCGTAAGACACGCCCACACATAAACACGGACATGTTTTTACTTTACGATAACTAAAACATTTCATATCAAATCCTCTTATATTATACTAGTGTATAATATATATACAAATAATACTAATCATAGTCAAAATTGTTACCCATATAGCATTTCGAGGCTATTCATTATGCCTTTACAAACAAAATCGTAGTTGTGAGGACAGGTTATTATAACTGTCCGGGCCGATAACTATTGATTGATTGTTGAACTTTGATTGATGTATGTATATATACACTTTCTGTTTTATAAAGATAATTGATATGATATTATATGCTTTCCGTTGCGATGTGAGATTTTGTATTGTTCTGTTTGATTCTATCTTCTCTCTTTCTTCTTATCTCTTCTTCTCTCTTTTTTTTCTTGACTTTCCATCAGTTTGTGCCTTTTTGGTCGAAATTGTGTGGAATATTGTTGATTCAAAGGGTACGGATTTGCGGTTCGTCGCAGCTGGTATCAGAGCTTAGATTTTGTATATTCCTAATCTTTGATGTGTACTCAGTATAGATAAGGATAGTAGCACCCTAGATTGAGTCGAGTGTATTATATATATGAGCGTGTATTTGTTAGTGAATTTAAAATATTTTATATTGTGCTTACTTATAAGTTGAGCTGTTTGTGAATTCTGGTCGGTATATGGGATGCCTTGTTATCGATAGGGATTTTTAAACATTTAAACGAGGCAAGTCGACATTGTATCATTTTAAATTGGGTAGATGAAGTAATTTTACCTCAATTATATTTTATATATAAAGGAAATAATTTTTCATAAATTATTAAGTGTATTTAAATTGATTGTTTAGTTGTTTGAAATGTAAATATATATATAAGTTAATAAAAGTTGTTTGAATAATCTTAATAAAAACAACAATTGTAAAAGAATAAATTATATAAGCAAGTGAATTATAAGTATGATATTATAATTAAAATGATATACAATTGTGAAATAATCTTATATATAAGAAATGAAATAAAACGAATATATTTATAAATATGAGTTATAAACAAAAATGAATTTAAACTAAGAATTTGAAAATTTTGAATCATGTTGATTTTGAAAGTTGTTTTTCAAAGTAAAAGAGATTATATTATTATAAATCTAAATAAGATAAAAGAATTTGGAATGATCTTATATAAGTAAAGTGAAATATTAAAATTATATAAGTAAATGATTTATAAATGTGGTTTATAAATATAAAAAGGATTTTTTTTAGAAAGAATAAAAAGAACTAAATTCACTACTATTGCTGGGAAATAATAAGGGCGATGACTGCAGCATTATCAGTATCATTTTCGAATTTCTATGTGGTTGATTGGCTACCAATAGTAAATTGAAATTGAAGTTTTGTTGTGATAAACTAATCTGAATTTAAAATCACGTTGAAACTGATAAATATAAATAAAACAAGTTTTGGATTTATAATATGAAATAATAAATGTGAGTTAGTATAATAAGCATATGATTTGAAATTTAACTAAAGGAATGTTAAATAAATTGAATCAGATTTGAACTAGATCAAATAAGTTATTGGAATGAAAATTAAATGTAAGGGGTGGAGATTATATAATTTGAATTTGGAAGTTTGAATAAATAAGTTGTATAACTTATAAAGTGAGAAAAAGTAAGTAAAACCAATTGTTAAAATGGTTAAGCAATTTTGTTAAGCATAACAAAATCTAAATTTGAATAGTGATATGAAATTTAACTTAAGTGATGTTGAATCAAATTGATTTTGATAAATAAAATGAATATGAAAAGTAAAGTTGAATAATAGAAGTTAATGAACTGAAGTAGTTAAATGAATATGAATTTGAGTTATGTAATGAGATTCAACTTTAATTGTAAAATGAATCAGCACTAGAAATGTTGTTATTAGAATTTAATAAACTTAAGTTGTGGATTGATAATAAACATTAGAAATGTTGTACAGAAATGTGAATATAGTGAATACTAGAATTCAATCTAAATTGAATAATTGAATGTTAAACGAATTGAAATTAAATGTGTTGAACCAAATTGAATGTAAGTAAATTAAATTATTTTGGTTATACGTTGGTTGATATATTGTTGTTTGTTGATTATATAGGAATTCATTAAATGTTAATGAGATTGAATCAATGAAATTGAAAGATAAACAATTGAATTCAAATTGGAACAGAAGTAAATTTAAATAGAATTGAATTTGATTTGATTTGAAGTGAACAAATTTGAATATGAATTAGTGAATGTAAACAAATTGAATATGAATAAATGAATGTTAGTAAAATCCAATGTTAGCGAGTCAAATGTCATTAAATTGAAAACCAATTCATCGAATATTAATGAGAAATTAATTTATATTGATTTGGTTATGGATTGTGTGGATAGATATTTCTTGGTTGGATGTTAGTTGGATGATAATTGTTTGATGGTTGAATTTGTTGTTTTTGACATTGCATTTGCTATATTGGCATATATAGTTGCTATATTGGTATATTATATATTGATATAACTTTCATGTATACCCATTTCTAATTTGTTTATTGAGTATTTAGTAGGTGCGAATGACGCTTGCTTCGCTTTGGAGCTCACTTTCATGCTATATTAGCAGCATATGCTCACTAATAATATATAAGGTACATATCTCGGATTACATATCGTACTTTTACACTTTTTTCCCTACGGGATGCCTCATCCTCGAAGATAAGATGTATATTTGTGATATATATATGTTGTGATCCTAGTACGGTCGAACTGCGCAAAGGAGACTACGGCAATTTTTTTTGAAAATTTAAGGCGTTAGAAATTTTTTGAGAAATTGAAGAAAAAAAATTGATAACTAAAATTTTGATTTTTGAGTTATAAAGTTAAATGATATTAGTTGGTTTCGAAAAGATAACTATGAATGTATTTGAAAACGTAGAAAAGTTTTTATAAGAAGTTTAACTAATGGATTTTGAAAAAGTAAAAATGTTCAAATGAATTTGATGTCTAATTTGAACGAATTGTTTTTGAAAAGCTAATGGATTTTGCAACTTTTTCTTACTTGGTAATTTTGAGGACGAAATTCTTTTAAGTAAAGGAGAATGTAACGACCCAGAATTTCAGTCATTTGAAATTCGTATATTTAATTGATTTAAAATATTCACAAGTTAATTTTATAAGCTGAATAACTTATATTCAAATATAATGATTTAATTGGATAATTAAATTGTTAATTTAATATTTGAAATTGCAGAAATAATTGGAATTTGAATTTAATATGAATGAAAATAATTTATAAAGTTGATATAAATTCAATTTGAATTAGAACGATGTAGAGAACTTTTGAAATTGATTTAAAAGTTAAATTATAGAAATTGAATATTTTAATATTTAATTAACGAGTGAAAATAGTCATTTTCATACAGTCTTGAATTTTGAAAAAAACCAGTTTCATTGGATCCATAATGTTGAATTATTGTAGGATTTCAAATTTCGTGTCAATCGAACATACGGTGTTCGAGGCAAGCTAAAACGCGTAGAAATTTGTTTTAGTGAATTTTAAATTTAAATAATTCAATTCGAAAACCTATCTTTCAAATACGATCGAATTGGCTCCTAATGTATATTCCATTGTGTTCAGAATAGGGGTAAAACATTATAAACGCTAGGCAGCACGCTTCATTTCGAGTTTGAAATTTTTTTTGGGTGAATAGTGTCGTAGAATTTTATATAAAAGAACCTTATTTCCTTCATTTTTCACAAAATCCTAAAGAGCTAGGGCTAGCCGCCACATTCACTTCAATGGTCAGGAAACTCTCTCCTTCCTCCTCGATTTTTTTCTCATCCATCCACTTACGAGAAACCTCCAACATGAAAAACGTAGAGCACATCAATATCTTCAAGTTCAACGGTGGAGATCGGGAATAGATTAGCAGACTAGCGCAGATCTAACGAGAAAGGCACCGGCTTTGGGTTCGATTTTAGAGGCAAAGTGGCAGTCGAGTTCGCTGGCGTTCGTACCGATGGTGAGGTTCGCATAGGCGCATACTTTGGAGGTGGTTGATCGACCCCTAATGTCGTATGGAGGTCGTAAAAATTGATGGGTTCGACAGATAGATGGGTTTTGTAGCTTGAGTATGAACGAGGGGGAGAAGATGATAACAAGCAGCCGATATTCTAGGGCAGCAAAATGAACGTCTATGATCAACTAGGTCAAAAATAAAATAGAATTTATGATTAAATTGTATATTTAAATTCGTACAAACTTTAAAATTGCGTATCTTTGTCATAGAGGTTCGTTTTTGACAAATGAATTGCGTTGGGTCCGTATTGACGAGCACTACATTTTAAAGCTGGTTTGGAGTTGATCGGAGCTAGTGTAAATTTCAAACAAAATCAAACGCACATTTAATTTTATTGAGAATGAAACACTGCAACTGCTATTGGAAGCAATGTGAGTGCAATTCACTCTTTCTGAGTCGCTGATATTTTTATATAAGTGAGAATAAATTTAGTTTATGTTGATTGATGATTGTTTGGATGATACATGATATATTATCTATATATGATTGGTATTTGGATATATTCCTTCCTATTGGAGCAGATGAGACTCTATACGTTCCCGTGTATGAGCAGATAACCCTTTGTACGCACGTCTGCCTCGAAGCGGATATTGTACACATATTCTAATATTTATATTTGTTGCAGGTGACAGGTTGGAGGGATCCAATTAGATTCCTCACCGGTATTGGTTTTATTTACAAAATATTAATATATATGCTGTTATCATATCATATATGACGTTTTGGATGTTGTCATTGATGTATTTAGTGTTGTTACAGCATTGGGCCTATTTTGGTAATTTTAAAATGTTAAAGTGATAATTTCCAAATTTAAAAAGGATTTTCAAGTGATTTTGAATATAGATGTTTTGTTAATTTTGAATGGTTAAAGGAATGGATTTATTTTTTAATAAATAAAAGTTATAATTTTTATATTATAAAAATTATGATTATTTTGAAATATAATTAAAATGTGATTTTTGAAATATGAAGCGAACTATTTGGTAAAATAGTTTAAATTGAGATTTTTGAAGTTATTATAAACAGTTTATATATAAGATTTATAAAATTGATATTTTATAAATAAAAATAATGGAATTATAAAGGAGTTTCATTAATCTTAAAATTGGATTTTGGCATATAAAGGAGATTTAAATGGAATTAGTTAATAAAGAGATTTTATAACTTGAAGCTTTTATAATATGTAATGGAATTTATAAACATTGTTTTATAAATCCGAAATTAATTGAGCTTGATAAATTAAATACAAAAGTTTCTTGAAGGAATTTCATCCACGATTTTAGACGGTGGATAATCATTTTATTTAATGTGCAATAGTAATGAATATGGTAGAAGGATTATATTCACGATTTAGGATAGTGGATTATCCTTTAATAAATGTGTAGAAATATTGGATTTGGTAAATGGACTATATTCATGATTTGGACAGTGAATAATCTTTTAAAAATTAAATGGATATTTTTAGGAAGTTATATTTAAAATGGAATAAAATGGTTTGAAGACGTTAAAAATGTGTTAAGTATCGAATACATAGATTTCAACATTCATTGTTGAAATGGACGTTTTCGAAAAATAAGGAAATGATGGACTATAACACTGTTGTTATAGTAAATGATTTTCGAAAGGAAATGTTTTGTATAGTATATGGGATTTATATATCTATCTAATTTTCGAATCCCTATACTAGTATTTTGGATTGTCGTAACGATTTTTTATGCAACATTCGTTTTGACCCAAATAAATATATTAAAGAGAATTTTTTCCTTAAAGAATGAATATATACTTAATTATGATTTAAGTATATGTAACTTTTTCTAAGTGTTGAAAATAAATTGATTTGTGAATTACTTATTATTAAATAAGTATATGGAAATGTTTTCCAATATTGAAATATTAAAATGGTTTTCAGAATATATATTTTTAAAGATAGTTTGAAGTGAATATTTGGCAAGTGATGTAAATAATAAAAGATTAATTAAAAGGGCCTAGTGATTGCTTATGGTGCTAAATATTTATTTGTTTACTTTGATAATTAAATAACCGACTATCAAATTTGGCCATTTTAGTTCCTCGACTTGATGTAGGAGCTATTTAGTCATCTAGTTAGTACGTAGCCTTCTATGTAGGCTTGATTATCGTTTGTGGATAGGATGTTGATTCATATAGTGCGGAGTATTACTTCAATCTATCGAGCTTCCTACTTGGCCCGAAGGATAGCAAGTTGAAAGTTGGAGACGTGATAAATCTGTGAGACTTAGTTTCTGTGTGAAGTTGAGAAACGCTTTTGCGTTGTTGGTGCGAAGAGACCGGGATCAGATTTATCTGAAAACCACTTCGGACCAACGTATATGCATTCGATTATGCAGGTTATTGATGTATTGATATTCAGGATATTCATAGTGGAGGGCTGCTTGTTGATCATTTGGGGTTAAAATCCCAATATACATATAGTAGCAGTGGTCTCTTCATTATGAAATATCCAATGCAAGGACTATTCGTTACTAATCCTAAGGATTTCCTGATAGGATGTGATAGGAAAAATACCTTTGGTTTGTCCTATTCCTAGGCAACTTGTATGGATGTTTGTCTAACATTGCATTTCTAAAGATTACGTACATTGGTTTTTACAAGCGTACATCAGTGGTGGCGGAGAAGGCAACTTCTCTCAGCTTAACACCATCCTTGAGACGTATGAGCTTAAGGGTTGTATTTTTATGAAAGGCAATTTGTAGTCAACGAAAATGGCCGTGTGGCATTCAAAGTGATGTGCCATGTGATTTGTGAAATACTATCGTTACCTCGGGCCTCATCAACTGGAAATGACCAAAACAGGGTTAGATGCAGCAAGGCTAAGTGGGTCACTCCCAAGTAGGGTATGATCATCCACTTCCAGATATATCTTTACATGCTATGACGTCATGTATCTGATTGTTGTGGTTTGTATGCTAGAGGGCCCTCAATAAAGGTCGACTGTAGGATGGCATATTTGGTACCATCTAGTTATAGAGGTGGGCCGGTTCTGTGTTAGTAGAGGGCAGATGCTCTGTGCCTCGGGACATCCATCTAGAGGTGTACCCATCGGAAGGTAATCCCTTCACCTCGTCATTTGTATGGAAATCCAAACTTCACTACGAGTTGCGATTTTGTTTGTAAAGGGGTAATGAATAGCCTCGAAATGCTATATGGGAAACCATTTCGACTATGATTAATATTATTTGTACTAGTGCGAACTCGTGCTACGCACACGCACTACAACTATATTTTTGGTCATTATTGTAATCACCATTTTATCTTTTTTTTCCTTCCGTAAATGTTATAATGATGCCATTTTAATTCATTACTTGCAACACTTTCATTTTAAGCAATAACCATTCCTCAAAAAATAATGATCAATATACCATTCTCAGTATACAGTATGTTAAAAACAAATAGATAACCACATAGAATTTTGTTAAATTGCAAGTACAAACCTCTATTATTAGTTTCTTGGAGTGAATTGAGTATGTTTAATAAACGTGCAACAAATTAGAGAATGGTACAATTGTAAATGCAACTTTCAGAGATGTTCAGAATTATTATAATTATAATAATAATAATAAGTGACTATAAATGCCACATTCAATATCAGATGTAAATAAGCGCAAGTCAACATATGTAATAAAATAATGAAATCAATCTTGTTTGCAAAGGAAGAACCGAATCTCATATTATCATTAGCAAATTCTATTTCAGCACAAATAATTTAGTAGGACTAAAGTACCCTTAGAATGCTACGTACTTTCCTTTTTCTCAATTTAGTTATCTTCTTACGTCGGTTTCTTACTTTCTAAAACACTGCTTCTTCAAAATCCTAGTTTCTAAATCACTAAAGAAAAAATTCAATTTTTCACTACTAAGTTATTTTCTGGATGTACAGACTTTTAATTGTAGTTTCGAAGAAAATATGAATTGAGATTCTAAACCAGTGAAGAAAAAATTTAAGTTTTCACTAGTAAGTTATTTTATGGGTTTACAGACTTACTAAGAAAAAATTCAATTTTTCACCATTAAGTTTCTAAATCAGTGAAGAAAAAATTCTAATCATACTTTCTAAATTAGTGGAAAAAATTCATTTTTTCACGTTTTGCGTGATGGGAAGGATAGTTCTAGAAATGGTAAGAGGCTACTAAGTTATTTTTTGGGTTTACAAACTTTTTTAATTTTTGGGGTGCTACTAAGTAAATACTCGGGTTGAAATAGAATTTGTCATTATCATTGCTATTTTGTATTTTGTTCTTTAAGAAACTACATGGATTTGAACATAAAAAATTATGGACAAAACTCATTGATGATAACTATATCATTTATGATCAAACCTCAATTTATTTCAATCATTATATGCGCCAATTGAGCAACTGACTTAGCAACTGCAGAACGCAAAATTCCCATCCCATGCTTATCGACATATATTGAACATTCGTAGCACACAAAAACAAAATCAGCTCATCTAGAAAATCACTAATAATAGCATCTGATTCTGCCATCTTCTATACAATTGACTGTATTAAAAAAAATCACAAGTGTTCAACTTAGCTTCCAAATATAATTCACCAGATTCAATCATTTTGCTACCCTACTAAAGTAAATCAACACATTTATGAGCAACAACAAACTTAAAAGGAATGTTTTGATGCAAATTGGTCGTCATTGATTACTGATGGAGTGCTAATTAGAACCATGGTAGAGGGGGAGCTTGGTTGGTTTTCTAGTAGTGTAGTTCAGGTTAAACTGCTTAATAAACTGAGATTTAGCTTTAGATGAAATTAGTGATATAGACAAAGAGGTTCTTACACAAATGATTGGAGTAACCAAATGATGAAGGAGATGCTTACTGCAACTATTAAGCATTATTCTGGAGCTCTCCACAATTAGGGATCCAGTTAGCTATTAGTCAAAAGATTGAATTTTTGAAACCACTATTCTGCCTGGTTATCTCCACCAAAGAAAATGAAATCCTAGATTTTATGCTTATCACATGGTCTCATGAAAGTAAACACATAGCCTTCAAACTCCTAACCAAGGTGAATTAATACAAAAGTGAAAAAACACAATAATTTAATCAATAACAACAAATGGTTATACTTTTTTCCAAAAAAGTGTATATGAAAGGGTAGACAAATTTGAAAAAACCTTTTCATATAATACAATGCATTATTTCCAAAAATGATTTCTATAGATAAATGAAAACAAACCATGCAGCAGAAGGATACGAAAAACCTTTCATTTTCAGTTTTAGTACTTAAAATGAGAAAGAAAATATGAATATGGAAGGTAATAGTATACTTGGAAATTAAATCATTTTAAAAATTGTATATCTGAAAGCCATGTCATTCAAATGGGTTAGAAAAAAATGGTTTCAACAAAACTACACAAAAAACCAAAATTATGCCTAGGTAGGCGAAAATAAAATGAAAAATTGGTTCGACGAAGGCATTTGTCCAACCATCTTTTTTTGTAATAGAATAAGATTCTTATTTTTTAGCATCAATTTAACTTACAAAATATGAACTCAAGCCAGTAATTAAAACAAAACGATGAAATTCAAAAGATAATGCATTTTACTTCTTTTGCTCCATCTCCAAATATGGGAAATAAATTCAAAGTTGTTATAGTAAAACGTATTAGTGATAGCAACTTAATTTAGAAAGTTAACTCTGCAAATATATGATTGTAAGATAAACGCTAAAAAAAAAAAGATGGCATTAAGATAAATTATCCTTTGTCCAAAGGTACCTAGTTAATAATTCTTCTACTCAAATAATGAAATAAATACTCATAATATTGCTTGCTTTCTTCATATTTATTCTCATGGCAGGAATTCAGTTTTATCGATACTTATTTTATTTTTTTGGAAAATAACCTTTAAGAGTCGACAACTCTAATTTAGTGTAACATTCCTGAAAGTCAACCACGTTTAATTTGATAATTAATTTAATTTTGGAATTTGATTGTGAAATTATTTGTGGATAAATTAGAAATTTCCAGAATAAATCAAGTAAATTTTAGATTACAAGTAGCAATTTGATTTGAGATATAAGAATAAGTATTTTATAAACAAATATTGAATTTCAAAATAAAATGCATCAAAAATAAAATATAAATTAAAATCTTTGAGATTAATAAAAAGTTAATGGTAGTTTGTTTTCTATATTTTTAATTATATTAATATTTGGAAGATGTAATAAATTTCAAAAGAATTATTTTTAAGATTTAATTCTCTTATATAAATAAATGTGACTATTTGTTAATATGAAATCAAATTTTTTGTATCCTTTTTTTTTTTAAAGTTGTACAAAAATAAATAATAAAGAATGTATGAATGTAAACTGTATAAATATATAAGTATATAAATATGTTGAACTAAATTAAAGATTGAATGTGAAAAAAAAGAAACAAAGGAGATAAGATTTTATTTGTGTAAATATAAATATAAAAGAAAACATAACACTTACATAAATAAAAGAAAAATGTACTTATTTAAATGGGAAACATAATATAAAGTTATATTTAAGGGTTATTAACATGAAAATTTAAGGTGTTTAAAAAAAAATATGAATATGAGAAAACATATTACAAGATTTATAAATAAGTAAAGGAGAGGGTTCAAGCACAAATTGTTTCATATTAACAAATTAATAAAATAAGGGGTACATTTATTTATAAAGTGTATATGATATAAAAATTTAAAAATTCTTTTGTCTTTGAAAAATTACAAATGTTAAACATACATAAGGGGGTAAAGAAATCTATATATATTGAGTTCTCATGATTATCTTTTTACAAATGGCACCCAATATAATTAATTGAATAAAATAATAAGATTTAAAAATGACAAAAAAACTTTTCATCTCCCTATGTTCAAATCATATAACCTCTCACCAAATCTCTGAAAAGTACAGTAACAATAGATTGAGTATCTCAAGTCTTAACACCAAAGGAAAAGATAGAAAAAAATCAAAAAAAAAAGCCCTGCCAATTTTTCTTCAATTCAAAGTAAAAAGTAAAAAAAAATCTTGAAATCTTCATAAAGTAACAAGCTGTAATGTATGTTCCATCTCTCAGGTAAATATTATACTTTATCGTTAATGAATTTGTAATTTTTAAAATCAAGTTTTAGTAAACCAATTTAAACTGCAGATTCATAAAACAAGTGTCGCAGTTTTGGGGTAAGGAAGCATGCAAGGTTTTCTGGAAATAATTTAAAGGCAAGTAACTTTATTTTTAAAATTTTGAATTTGAAGTTATGATCAGTAATGAAGAAAGAATTTAAAGAAATTAATTAATTTGTTGCAGGTGAATATCAAGATCAAAGATTTAATCTATTTCTGGTTTCAACTGCAGAAAAGGCTTCTCTGTTATAAAAAAAGAGAAAAGAATTCAACTGTAAGTAAGTTTAAAATTATTGTTATTGATGAATTATGTAAGTGAATACAACAAAGAGTAAGCAAGAATTTTTATAACTTGCAGATCTAAACTCCAAAATTTAAAGTAGGAAAAGAAGAAAATTTTTTTACAGGCCTTCATCCCTATCTTGAAACCGTTAGGAGCTTTTCTGTCTTCTGGAAAAGGTTAGCAAACTTTAATTTTTTAAACCAACTTCTTTCACCTTTTATGTATGTGATGGTGATGATTGAAAATACGGTATGAATGTTTACATATTTGCAAGTATATATGTGTTTATATGGGTGAATTAAAATGTGCATGTCTGTTTTCAGGTAAAACTTGCCTCTGTTTATACATAACAGAGTTCAAACCAAATAGAAAATTCAAAAATCTCCTCATCACTTCTCTTATAGGTTTAGGAATTCAAATAATGTTTGTGTTTAAATCTAAACTAAATTTAAAAATATATTTAGGGATGATGGTTTTGAATATCATCTAGAAAGAAGAAGATAAAATAGTAAAACTCAATATATGCCAAAACTCAAGTATCTTAATTTATTGAATTGATTTTATTATATGATTTGTTTTCGAAAATGATGATTTTTAAAAGAAAAATCACGATTTTTAAATTGGTAAATCTCGAGAAATTGTTAAAGGCCTATTTTTTGTTCTAAAATCAATCTCTGTCATTCTCGTCAATGCGGGGTGTCATGGCCTGTTTTGAAAGATGCAGGTGGTCGTGGGAAAGATTTCGACTGTGGCCAAATTTTGAAATAGGGTTTGGATTGGGAGAGCGAGTGAGCTTTAGGGTTTAACGTACAGTTTTGGGTCGGCGTGGTTCTTGAGCTTGTGTGTGGTCGAGGGAGGACTGAAAGCTATTGAAGTAGGGGGGATTGGTGCATCGTGGTGTGGCGCAGCCTTGGGTGGTTGGGCGAGATTTATGGTGGTCAAGATCATCGGGGTTCGACATTTTTCCGATGACCATATTGGGTTCGAATGTGTCGACTAGCTAAATTTTGATTTCCAGCTTGATTCGAAAATACAGATGTTCGTGATGATGGAGGGAGTGATCGACGATATGTTGAAGCCAACGTTGATGAACGGAGTCGTTTCGATCATATGTACACGTGCACGATCGTCTTATGTGTGTCAGCATTGGTTTTTGGTTAAGTTCTTTGCGTCGAAAATCGACTCGGGTAAATGGAATTATGGCTCGAGTTCGTTTCAGGGTGATTCGAGTGTATTTACAACAGTCTTGAAATTTTAAAACTAAAAACAGAATTTAAAAGAAAAAGAAAGAAGAAGCGGGAAGGACTCGGGGAAGAATTGAAGTGGGCTCGGGTATTTTTGGTTTTGGTCTCGGGTTGAAACTCAAAGTCGTCTCAAGTTTGTTTAGATATATACCAAGTTTTAAAAAAAAAGTAACAGGTTATAAAATTTAAAAGGTTTAACTTCTACAGGTTTTAAAAATCTGAAGAAAATTATACCAGGGATTAAGTGTTTAAAAGAAACTTGAACCAAGTTTCCAAGGTTATATGAAATAAGTTTTTTCAAAGCTAAAATAAAAGGCATTAAACAAATTCAAAGTAAACGTATTGAATAAGATTTCAAATCAAGTTTTTCAAATTTAAATTTTAATCAAGTTTTAAACCTTTTCTTGATAAATTCTGGTAGTATAATAGATCTTTTATTTTAGTTTTGAAATTAATTTAAAGTAAATTATTTTGATTTATTAAGTTTAAGCATAATTAGATAATTAATTAACAGATAATAAATTTAAGGTTAATTTGTTAATGTAATTACTTAGAGAATAACTAATTTATGTAATTAATTAAAAGATGAATTATAAATGCAAGTAATTAAAAGTAGTTAATTACTTAAGGATAATTCCTTAATTTGAAGTAATTAATTAATGATTGAAGATTGATTCATTTGATAATTAAGGTTGATTAATTACATTAGTTAATATCAAATGATTTGTAATTAGTAAATCAAGGTTTGATAATTAATTCATAAGCAACTAATTTAATTGGAAATAAAATCGTATTAATTAGGATTTTAATAATTAATTAATCCTACTTATAAATGATTATTAAATGCTTGGATTGTTTATGAATGTTCATATTGTATGAAATGCCTTGAATTGATTGTTATCTCTGGACTGTAATATTCTATTCTGTGAATTGAGCTATGTGTAATTTACATATATATTTAATTTATCTATGATGCATTTACATATCTATCTGTGAATCTGTGAATGATGATAAGCGTTATAGGATTATACCGCTTATCAAATATTATTGATATGCTTGAATTTGTGATGTTGTTGCACTATTGGGTAAAACCCCTGGACTACAACTTACACACACAAATATGGATTGCACTAGGAAATTGGTTAAGTCACAGATTTTTAACAATTTTAAAGATTGAATTTTTGAATCCAAAAATAGTTTTGGAATTGGAATTGAAAGATTTTGGAAAAGAGTTTCAAAAATAAAAGTTATTTTGAATAACTTGATTGAGTTTTGAAATTTAAATAATTTGGTTTAAATTTGAATTCAATGTTTGGAGTTGAATTCAATATGGTTTAAAAAGATTATACAGGTTATAAAGGTGTTTATATGGGTTTTTAAACCATTTAAAAAGTATTGTTTTGGGAATTTAAAATTTAAACTCAAGTTTATACTTGAATGGCTCTAACTTACGTAAATATAATCAGTTTTTCCCAAAACAAAAACTATTTGTTTTCAATTAATAATAGCTTTCATATAAAGAAAAGGCTTCCAATTTGTGTTGGGAGATTTCAAGTTGAAATGAAATTGAAACAGTTTTGAAAACTATGAATAAATCTCTGTGAAAGAATTGTAAACTTTGTTTTCAAATAATAAACGCTTTCACATAAGAAATGAATTTCCAGTTTGTATTAAAGGGATTTCAAATTTGAAATTAAACGGTTTTCCAAGTTATGAATAAATCTTTGGAAACTGGTTTGAAAGCTATAAGTTAAATCCTTGCTTTAAAGATTAAGTGAGTAAATCCAAATTGAAATAGAAGTGTTTTGAAACCCTGTGAATGGATCTTTGTGAAACTGGGTGAACTTTGTGAAATAAATCTTTTTGTTTTGAAGATTTGAAATGGTAGTTGGTTAAAACCATTTGAAAGGGAAGTTTTGGATTTTAAAAGTTGTGATTTAACTGAAATCCCATATCCATATGTTTTTAAATATTGCGCTCATTATCCAGTTTAGCGGAGAGAGGACCTTGTGTCATATAACCCATTCCGAATAATGATACGACGTTATAGATTGCATTTGAAGACCGGTGTTGAAGACCGGGTATTCGTTAGAATGATAGGATAACCTATCGATTCTCTCTGCATCGAGTAGCTACCGTATAGAGATTTCCTAAGTGGTGGGAAGTCTGATCGGAATTGTGGATGCCCGGATTGCAAGGGATTCTTCGGAAGTGCCTTGGGTTCTATTCAAACCCGAAACAGACTTGTATGGTTTAATGTATGACACTACACTACGAGATATTAAACTGATCTCTATCAAATACATTTCTGCTTGGTAGCGGAGAATTTATTCTCTTAGCTTAACACCCTTCTTTGAGACGTACGAGCTCAGAGGTTATGTAGTTGATAGTTATTAGTGATATACTCCCAAATTTGGTAGTGTGGCATGTTGAGTGCTGCTGTGAATCATTTGTTGATCAAATCATGACTTTTGCATAAAGCGTAGCTTTGTGGACGAGACTGCATCAGGACCTCACACCTCGGAAATGGTCGAAACAGGAAAGATGCAGCAAGGTTATCAGGGTCGCGCCCTTTTGGGTATGTCATTCCCTTCTGGAAAAGGGTGGTGTCATGGTATGGAGCCCAGATACTTCACTCATGTGGTCACTGCAAATCTATTACTTTGTGATTGCTTTGTGGTTGTTGGATTAGAGGTACCTCGGATAAAGGTCCTAAAGGACTAGGGGATGGCATGCTCGAGTAGTAGTTACCTAGTTATAGAGGTAACCCGACCTTGTATTGGCAGAGATCTGGTTAGGTTCTCGGGACGTCCCGCCAGAGGCGCACCCGTGGACAGTAGGAAGTTCCTTTGCCTGACCATTTGTTGGAAATCCCAACAAAACAATACGAGCCTTGTATGGTTTAGTTGTAGAACCTTCCATTTAACATGGCAGCTATAGTAGGCACAGTATCATGGTACCTATGCTGGCTAGGATTAATATTATATTTTCGAAATATTTTCACACTATGCACTAGTAATAATATCAAAGAATTTTTCTTGTATTAAGCATATTTGACTATCGTAAGGGGAAATCTCCCCCAAGTGTGCGATTGCATTGTGTGTGTGCCGCGAGGCCTTATGGTAGTTTCATTTTCTAAAAAGCATTGCAGATTTAAAATTTTAAAATCCTTGGTTGTTTGTTTTAAAAGATAAACTGTTTTGTTAGCTCATACCAGTCCCACGGCTGACCTGCAGTTTATTGTTCCTTTTCTAAACTCTGGGTGCCCACAATTTTCCCACACAGGCAGTCCAGAGTTGGGTTTTTCAGATAATCGAATAGTAGGTGTAGATTCGATAGCTTTCAAAGTCTTTGGTTTGGTAGCTTTCAGTTCTTGGGTATTTTCTTCAGTCTTTGGACGACTGCACTTTCTTAGCTTTATGCATCGTTATTGGGAGTTCGAGCTATTTTTGGATTGG
Organism: Allium cepa; assembly: GCA_030765085.1. Taxonomy (NCBI): domain Eukaryota; kingdom Viridiplantae; phylum Streptophyta; class Magnoliopsida; order Asparagales; family Amaryllidaceae; genus Allium; species Allium cepa. Next base: position 690,090,708 of record CM060940.1, read on the forward strand.
TGCCTTGGAGATGGAGATTACCAATACTGGAGTTCTCCTTTGAACACTACTTTCTCTATTGGAGATATTGTTCCGCTGCTATTATCTTGTATCATATCTCTTATGTATATTAATATTCAGTGTATCAGTTATTGTATCAATGTTGTATATCAAATGTATAATTCATTTCTTCCGTTGTGTTGTACTTAATGTGTTATAAGCTCAGGAGAACCAGGTTTGACATTTGGATCTGCGGCATTGAATACGAGTGTCGTATTCGGTGCTGATTTTCGAAGGTCGAGTTAGGGTCGTTTCATTTGGTATCAGAGCTGAAGGTTAAAACTTTAGCTCGGGAGTATTACACGTTAAGTTGCTCATTAGAGATAGGGTGGAATATACCCTAGAATGAGTATATCCCTAAGATATCCGTTCGAATGCCTCAGTAAATTCTCTTAATATCCACTGATAGTGAGTATGAGTGCAAGAAGAGAACGAGACAGGGACAGGGAAATACCAGTACAAATGGTCAATGCCGTGCAACAACGAAAATATCTTTCTCTATCAATCTCCTTGGATTCGATTTCAAATTCTTTGATTGCTTCATAGCAGCTACAAGAAGAAGCTTTGGTGTGATGGTGGTCCTATGAATCGTTGAAGAAAATCCTTACTTCGTATCTTCATCGGTTTCTTATCAGCTTTTCGTTTTAACCACTAATGAATTTGAAATTTTAAATTAAATAAATTGGAAATTTTAAACTGAGTTAAATAGGTTAATAGACTATGAAGCTAAATTTGAATTGTATCAATAAAACGATATCGGTTAAAACCAAATTTGAAATTCTATTGTAATTTCTTGTGTAAACTGAAGTCCGAAGAGGGACAAGTTGGTATATACTTTGGAGTGTTCTGACCTAAGTTGGAATCCATATCTAGTGTTTGAGAAATAATGGAAGATTAAATCCATCTATCTATTCTCTGGGGACCGACATATTCTACGAACGATTAGTTATCCCTTCGAACTAATCAATGCCCTTGCATATTCGTAGACCGTTGGACCCAAATATCTTGTGTAATATTATATGAGTTTGTTCTCATATTGTTCATATTCTGATTTGGTAAACTGAATGCGGAATAAATATTTCGATCTGACCAGATCAATCATTTCTTTATCTATGATCTGCTCTTTGTTGTCTCCCTTGCAAATTTCGAGGACGAAACTTTTTTAAGGGGGGAATCTGTAACATTCCTGAAAGTCAACCACGTTTAATTTGATAATTAATTTAATTTTGGAATTTGATTGTGAAATTATTTGTGGATAAATTAGAAATTTCCAGAATAAATCAAGTAAATTTTCGATTACAAGTAGCAATTTGATTTTAAGAATAAGTATTTTATAAACAAATATTGAATAAAATAAAATGCATTAAAAGTAAAATAAAAATTAAAAGCTTTGAGATTAATAAAAAGTTAATGGTAGTTTGTTTTCTAAATTTTTAATTATATTAATATTTGGAAGATGTAATAAATTTCAAAAGATTTATTTTTTAGATTTAATTCTCTTATATAAATAAATGTGACTATTTGTTAATATGAAATCAAAATTTTTAAATCCCTCTTTTCTTTTTTAAAAAAAAGTTGTACAAAAATAAATAATAAAGATTGTATGAATGTAAACTGTATAAATATATAAGTATATAAATATGTTGAACTAAATTAAAGACTGAATGTGAAAAAAAAGAAACAATGGAGATAAGATTTTATTTGTGTAAATATAAATATAAAAGAAAACATAACACATACATAAATAAAAGAAAAATGTACTTATTTAAATGGGAAACATAATATAAAGTTATATTTAAGGGTTATTAACATGAAAATTTAAGGTGTTTAAAAAAATATAAATATAAGAAAACATATTACAAGATTTATAAATAAAGTAAAGGAGAGGGTTCAAGCATAAATTATTTCATATTAACAAATTAACAAAATAAGGGGTACATTTATTTATAAAGTGTATATGATATAAAAATTTAAAAATTCTTTTGTCTTTGAAAAATTACAAATGTTAAACATACATAAGGGAGTAGAGAATCTATATACATTAAGATCTCATGATTATCTTTTTACAAATGGCACCCAAATAAGATTTAAAAATTACAAAAAAACTTTTCATCTCCCGATATTCAAATCATATAACCTCTCACCAAATCTCTGAAAAGTACAGTAACAATAGATTGAGTATCTCAAGTCTCAACACCAAAGAAAAAGATAGAAAAAAATCAGAAAAAAAGCTCTGCCAACTTTTCTTCAATTCAAAGCAAAAGGTAAAAAAAAATCTGGAAATCTTCTTAAAGAATCAAGCTGTAATGTATGTTCCATCTCTCAGGTAAATATTATACTTTATAGTTAATGAATTTGTAATTTTTAAAATCAAGTTTTAATAAACCAATTTAAACTAGAGATATATAAAACAAGTGCTGCAGTTTTGGGGTAAGGAAGCAGTGCAAGATTTTCTAGAAATAATTTAAAGGCAAGTAACTTTATTTTTAAAAATTTGAATTTGAATTTATGATCAGTAATGAAGAAAGAATTTAAAGCAATTAATTAATCTGTTGCAGGAGAAAATCAAGATCAAAGATTTAATCTATTTTGGGTTTCAACTGTAGAAAAGGCTTCTCTGTTATAAAAAAGAAAAGAAAAGAATTCAACTGTAAGTAAATTTAAAATTATTGTTATTGATGAATAATGTAAGTGAATACAATAAAGAGTAAGCAAGAAATTTTATAACTTGCAGATCTAAACTCCAAAATATAAAGTAGGAAAAGAAGAAAATATTTTTATAGGCCTTCATCCCTATCTTGAAGCTGTTAGGAGATTTTCTATCTTCTGGAAAAGGTGAGAAAACTTTAATTTTTTAAACCAACTTCTTTGATCTTTTATGTCTGTGTTGGTGATGATTGAAAATATGGTATGAATGTTTACATATTTGCAAGTATATATGTGTTTATATGGGTGAATTAAAATGTGCATGTCTGTTTTCAGGCAAAACTTGCCTTTGTTTATACATAACAGAGTTCAAACCAAATAGAAAATTCAAAAATCTCCTCATCACATCTCTTATAGGTTTAGGAATTGTGACGACCCGATATTTTTTTACAATTTCAATCGGAATAATAAATTGAGTTTAAATATTTGACAGGTTAATTTTAACTTGAATTCCACATATCACTAATTACTTGTTATTTTAAATTATTGGATTTAAAAATATTGTATTTTAATTTTTGTTAGTATGTAAGTGTGGAGAAATATTATATATATATTTATATAATATCAAGAGAAGCTTGTTGCGTACATTCTATTATATCTTTGATTTTAGGAAGCTTGTTGCGTATGTTATATAATATCAAGATAAAAATATCTAATAAAGGAAATGGCGTACAAGAGAAGCCTGTTGCGTTCAAAAACACTGCAACTACCTCCTCTACATTTACCTTCAGATCAATATATCTTCAGTTGTTTCCTTTTTCCCATTCATTCGAACCCGAACTTAAAAAAAAAAAAGAATCGAAATTGAAAAGGGCCGAAGCCGAGGTTGCTTGAACTCCCAAATCTTTGTCGTCCTCAGTAAAAAAAAAAAAAATTATGGCGATCTCGAATTCGAGTTTGAGGGAAGGTGCGCGCGTACGAAAGGGATAAGAGCTGCCGAGCAAATCAATGTAGTCAGCTCGATTGGAGGAAAGGGGCTCTCGCGTTCAACGTTGCTGCCGAATTCGAATCGTTTGGGGGAAGGGCTCGACCTAGAAGTGACGAACAAGTGGTGGCGTTGGGAAATTGGGGCGAGGCCGATGTTGTGGTGGAGGCAGTCGCAGCGACTGGAAGCGTTGAAGTTCGCGATGGTGTGTTCGAGAGCAGGCGATGGGATAAGGGCTTTCGATGGCGGCTAGGGTTTGTGTGGTTGGTGGAGTTCGAGTTCTGTTGTTCAGGCTTGTGTTTTTCCTCCGTAACTGAGGTAATTGATTTAAATTATTGAGTGTTTAATTTAGTTAGTTATATATAAAAAATAAAAAAATAAAAAAGAATTTAAATTAGATTAATATATATATGCCTATTTTAATTTTATTTTATTTAGGTAAATAGGAAGATTTGATGCAGAAATACATAAACTTATCTAATTAATTTAGTCAGTTAAAAATATTTTATTAAAAGGAAATTTGTTTAAAAGCTAAGATATTAGTTAATTAAATTTAAAATGAATTGATTGTTCGATCATTTAAAATATTAATAAATTATAAAATGTTTATACAAGGATGAAACCGTGAAGCCAAGTCGAGATTGGATCGGATTTGCAAATCGGCAATCAAGGTGAATCATGGTGAGTAAAACCCACTCTTCTGGATTTTTAATTAAATTTAAATGTTTAAATTTAAATGATTGGTTGAATGATTGAATTGGATTGATGTACTATATAGTATATACTGGAAAGATTGATATTCGGTGATGAATATCTTTGGTAATTGAATGCGGAATGTTGTGGTTTGCTTGAATATTTAGGTACTTTGAGTTATCGAAATATATAAATTGAATTTTTGAAAGAAATATAGTGGTTAAAATAATTAATTAATTTAATTAATTAATGATTTGAGTTAATTACTTTAGGAATTAAGGGTTGAATTAATTAAGTTTTAAGTTAATTAATTAAGTGTAAGTAATTCAGAATAATCAATTGATGGTTTGATAAATAATTACTTATTGAGATTAATAAAAGATTAATGTAGTTAATATAGTTAATTAATTTGTGAAATAGTTAAAGATTAATTACTGTTTGGGGTTAAGGATAATTAAATTGCGAAATTAACTAAAGTTTATTACGTGAATGTAATTGAAAATAATTAATCCAGTGTGATTAATTAAAATGATTAATGAAGGGGTTGATTAATTAATTGATTTGGAATTAATTAATTTTGGAAAGAAGGAATCTAAGTGGATAAGGTTAGTAAATTCAATCAGGATTAATTAAATTAAATTTGTATGTGATTAAGTTTTGCGTATGGATGATTGAATGGTATTGGATGCTTTGAATAAGTTGATATCTCTGATATGAAATGTTGTGAATTTCATTTGCTAACTTGGGTTAGGATAATATGAGTCTCAAGGAGACCGGGGTCGGGTATTTGGGAAATACCCGAAACCAGTTCGAATTTTTATAAATTGATTTCACAAATCAATAGGCTTGAATGAAATGAGTTAGGTGAATTGGATTATTTTATCTAAGTTTGATACTTAAAAATTGATATGTGAAATAAGTGTTGTCTATAGTTGTGAATTGATTAAATTGATATATGTTACCCGGGTTTATATAAGTTGTTGTTTGGGTATTCCATGATTAGTTGGGTTTACTCACGCTGGTTTCCAGCCTGACCCGGGTGTTACTTTGGTGTAATGCTCGGGTCAGACCGAGTATTACAGATTTTCAGGTAGGTACGTGCTGGAGCTCAGGAGGCGAGCTGGATGGCTAATGAACGGAGTATTTCCGCTGTTGTATATTATTGTTACTCTGAGTCATGATAATTGTAATATTCAGTGACTGAATATAATGTGAAAACTCTGATGTATATTAAATGTAATCGACAGATATAGTATTCTTTTGTAAATTATTATTATTTATTATTATATTTTATCCGCTGCGAATGTGAGATGTTTGGTGTTTCTGTTCTTCTTCTTCTATCTCTTTCTTCTTTTTCATAACTATCTGGAATTTTCGGGTTCTGAAATTTCGGGTCGTTACATGAATTCAAATAATGTTTGCGTTTAAATCTAAACTAAAATTTAAAAATATATTTAGGGATGATGGTTTTGAATATCATCCGGAAAAAAGAAGATAAAACAGTAAAACTCAATATATGTCACAACTCAAGTATCTTAGAATTGATTTTATTACATGATTTTTTTTCGGAAATGATGATTTTTAGAAGAAAATTCATGATTTTTAAATTGGTAAATCTCGAGAAATTGTTAAAGGTCTATTTTTCGTTCTAAAATCAATCTCTATCATTCTCGTCAACGTGGGGTGTTAGGCCTGTTCTGAAAGATGTAGGTGGTCGTGGGGAAGACTTCGACCGTGGCCAAATTTTGAAATAGGGTTTGGATTGGGAGAGCGAGTGAGCTTTTGGGTTTAACGTACAGTTTTGGATCGGCGTGGTTCTTGAGCTTGTGTGTGGTCGAGGGAGGACCGGAAGCTATCGGAGTAGGGGGGATCGGTGCATCGTGGTGTGGCGTAGCTCTGGGTGGTTGGGTGAGATTTATGGTGGTCAAGATCATCGGGGTTCGACATTTTCCGATGACTAGTTGGCTTAATGTGTCGACTAGCTAAATTTTGATTTCCGGCTTGATTCGAAAATACAGATGTTCACGATGATGGAGGGAGTGATCGACGATATGCTGAAGCCAGCGTCGATGATCGAAGTCGTTCCGATCGTATGTACACGTGCACGATCGTCCCATGTGTGCAGCGTTGGTTTTTGGTTAAGTTCTTTGCGTCGAAGATCGTCACGGGTAAATGGAATTATGGCTCGAGTTCGTTTCAGGGTGATTCGAGTGTATTTACAACAGTCTTGAAATTTTAAAACTAAAAACAAAGTTTAAAAGAAAACGAAAGAAGAAGCGGGAAGGACTCGGGGAAGAATTGAAGTGGGCTCGGGAATTTTTGGTTTTGGTCTCGAGTTGAAACTCAAAGTCGTCTCAAGTTTGTTTAGCTGTATACCAAGTTTTAAAAAAAAAGTAACAAGTTTTATAATTTAAAAGGTTTAACTTGTACAGCTTTTAAAAGTCTGAAGAAAATTATACCAGGGATTAAGTGTTTAAAAGAAACTTGAACCAAGTTTTCAAGGTTATATGAAATAAGTTTTTTCAAAGCTTAAAATAAAAGGCATTAAGCAAATTCAAAGTAAATGGATTGAATAAGATTTCAAAACAAGTTTTTCAAATTTAAATTTTAATCAAGTTTTAAATCTTTTCTTGATAAATTCTATTAGTATAATAGATATTTTATTTTAGTTTTGAAATTAATTTGAAGTAAATTATTTAGATTTATTAAGTTTAAGCATAATTAAGTAATTAATTAACAGATAATAAATTTAAGGTTAATTTTTTAATGTAATACTTAGAGAATAACTAATTTATGTAATTAATTAAAAGATGACTTATAAATGCAAGTAATTAAAAGTAGTTAATTACTTAAGGATAATTCCTTAATTTAAAGTAATTAATTAATGATTGAAGATTGATTCATTTGATAATTAAGGTTGATTAATTACGTTAGTTAATATCAAATGATTTGTAATTAGTAAATCAAGATTTGATAATTAATTCATAAGCAATTAATTTAATTGGAAATTAAATTGAATTAATTAGGATTTGAATAATTAATTAATCCTACTTATAAATGGTTATTAAATGCTTGGATAGTTTATGAATGTTCGTATTATATGAAATGCCTTGAATTGATTTTGTCTCTGGACTGTAATATTCTGTTATATGAATTGAGTTGTGTGTAATTTATGTATTTATTTAATTTATCTGTGATGCATTTATATATCTATCAGTGAATCTGTGAATAATGATAAGCGTTATAGGATTATACCGTTTATCAAATATTATTGATATGCTTGAATCTGTGATGCTATTGCACTATTGGGTAAAACCCCTGGACTACACCTTACACACACAAATATGGATTGCACGAGGAAATTGGTTAAGTCACAGATTTTTAACAATTTTAAAGATTGAATTTTTGAATCCAAAAATAGTTTTGGAATTGGAATTGAGAGCTTTTGGAAAAGAGTTTCAAAAATAAAAGTTATTTTGAATAACTTGATTGAGTTTTGAAATTTAAATAATTTGGTTTAAATTTGTATTCAATGTTTGGAATCGAATTCAATAATTTGGAAACTATGTTTTAAAAAGATTATACAGCTTATAAAGGTGTTTATACGGGTTTTTAAACCATTTAGAAAGTATTTTTTGGGAATTTAAAATTTAAACCCAAGTTTATACTTGAATGGCTCTAACTTACGTAAATGTAATCAGTTTTTCCCAAAACGAAAACTATTTGTTTTTAATTAATAATAGCTTTCATATAAAGAAAAAGTTTCCAATTTGTGTTGGGAGATTTCAAGTTGAAATGAAATTGAAACAGTTTTGAAAACTATGATAAATCTTTGTGAAAGAATGGTAAACTTTGTTTTCAAATAATAAAGGCTTTCACATAAGAAATGAATTTCCAATTTGTATTAAAGGGATTTCAAATTTGAAATTAAATGGTTTTCCAAGTTATGAATACATCTTTCTAAACTGGTTTGAAAGCTATAAGTTAAATCCTTGCTTTAAAGATTAAGTGAGTAAATCCAAATTGAAATAGACATGTTTTGAAAACCTGTGAATGGATCTTTGTGAAACTGGGTGATCTTTGTGAAATAAATCTTTTTCTTTAAAGATTTGAAATGGTAGTTGGTTTAAACCATTTAAAAGGGAAGTTTTGGATGTTAAAAGTTGTGACTTAACTGAAATCCTATATCCATATGTTTTTAAATATTACGCTCATTATTCGGTTTAGCCGGGAGAGGATCTTGTGTCATATAACCCATTCTGAAATAATGATACGATGTTATGGATTGCATTTGAAGACCGGGTATTCGTGAGATCAATAGGATAACCTATTGATTGTCTCTGCACCGAGTAACTACGGTATAAAGATTCCCTAATTGGTGGGAAGTCCGATCGGAATTGTGGATGCCCGGATTGCAAGGACTTCTTCGGAAGTGCCTTCGGTTCTGTTCGAACCCGGAACAGACTTATATAGTTGTATGTCTGACACTACACTTTGAGATATTAAATTGATCTCTATCAGATATATTTCTGCTTGGTGTCGGAGAATTTATTCTCCTAGCTTAACACCCTTCTCTGAGACGTACGAGCTCAAAAGTTATGTCGTTGATAATTATTAGTGATATACTCCCAAATTTGGTCGTGTGGCATGCTGAGTGCAGCTGTGTATCATTTTTTGATCAAAGCATGGCTTTTATATAAAGCGTAGCTTTGTGGACAAGACTGCATCAGGACCTCACACCCCGGAAATGGTCGAAACAGGAAAGATGCGGCAAGGTCATAAGGGTCGCGTCCTTTAGGGTATGTCATTCCCTTCTGGAAAAGGGTGGTGTCATGGTATGGAGCCCAAATACTTCACTCATGTGGTTCCTGCAAATCTATTACTTTGTGATTGCTTTGTGGTTGTTGGATTAGAGGTACCTCGGATAAAGGTCCCAAAGGACCAGGGGATGGCATGCTCGAATAGTAGTTACCTAGTTACAGAGGTAACCCGGACTTGTGTAACAACTCCCATATTTAACGATTATATATTTAAATGTTTTATTTAAATATGGCGTCTTAGTCGGATTTAGGTCTGAAATGTTACTTTTTGCAAACTGTTGAATTAGGACTCGAAACCACTTCCATCGAGTTCAAAATGGCGTTTGCGATCTTTTTGAGTATAAGCTTTGATATGTTTGGAGTAAGTAGAATTTTGCTACTTTTTCTATTTGGGTTTTGGGTTCAGCCCATTAGCTTAACTTAATACCCTAACTCAGCCCCTCTCTTCACCATTCACTCATTTTCATTTCTTAAACTCTAGCTCAACTGAAAATGGGGGAAGAGAATAGGAAATAGAAATTCCAAGCCCTAGTTTCCTTTTGCAAACTCGAATTCATGCTTCATAAATCAAGGAGAAGCTTTGGTAAGTCCTCTCTTCTTCTTCTCCAACTCTTTCTCTCTTCGATTTCAGAAATTCTTAAACCTAAATTTAGGAAATATTTGTTTGGAACTTAGATTGAAGCTTGTTGAGTAGAAGTGAAGAGTGGTTGGCCTTTTCTTTGCATGTGAGCTTCTCATCTTTGTTTTTGAGTTAAAAAGGTAAGTTTTTGAGCTCACATCTACGTCTATAACTTTCATTGTTGTTAGGTAAGAATTCCTAACATCTATTAATGTTCATTTACTTTTGATTCGAATTGATTTGGTAAAATTTTCAATTTTGGTGTTTTTAAGTCAAAATCTTTAAAGATCCTATCTTGGATGTTTGAGCATGTTATTTGTAGCGTATCGAAGAGCCTATAGTGATGGGTTGTCGATTGGCAGAAATCTCTAGCATCCATCGCTCGTTCGATCGTATTTCGGTTTGGATTTGCCATTTTTGGTTTAGGCTGTTTTTCTGCCTAGCGGAAAATTTCAGATGTCTGAAACCAATTTCAGACGTCTGAAACCAAATTCAGACGTCTGGTTGAAAAATCCAAACGTCTGGAAAGGGGTCTGGAAAAGGCAGAGACTAAATCCAGATGTCTGAAACAAAATCCAGACGTTTGAAATCAAATTCAGACATCTGGTTGAAAATTTCAGACGTCTGAAATGGCCCAAGAATTAAAAAGAGAGAGGAGAAAAGCATATATTTTCCAGAACATAGGGCCAGACGTCTAAAAACATCTACCAGACATCTGGAACTATCAATTCTGCCTATTCTGGCTATTTTTGAGTTAATTTTCAATTTTTATCGATTCGTGTTGATTCCAATTAGTTGTTATCGCATTTTTGGACCTTAATGATTCCTTTTTGACTTCATCCACGGGTTTTTATAAAATAATCTTCTAAATTGTATTAAAAGCTTGTTTCTCCAGTTTATAAATTCTATTTAAAACACACACGATTTCGCACTCCGAGTGAAGTGGGAGGAGAATTAAATGATTAGATAAAACGCGTGCAATGAACACGTGTGTTCATCTTCTCAGTTAATTCCCAATCTATTCATTTGAACGTATTGACCTTTGGGTCTGGTTTACCGATGGGATGAGGTAAACTTTGTACTGCTTTGAGTGTGAAATTGACTAACGGATAGTAAACCGTTTAGTGCGAACAGGTGGTTATAGGACTCACGTTAAGGCTTTTCGGGTTCCTTTTCGAGAGTTGTGACACATTCTGCCAGTTAGTGGTGTCCAGTACTGAGCCTCCGGACCTTCACCACTACGGTTGTTTCCTTTGGGATAGTGTCTTCGGACTGTCTCATTCAGGTTTGTTGCCTTTGGGTATGTTTCCTTTGGGTTTGTACCTTCGGGTTTGTGCCTTCGGATTTGTTGCCCTATTGTATCGCTTTTGGAGTTGGTCATTCGTCACCGCTCGAGTGATATTGGGTTTGAAGCCTTCGGCTCATGGATCCTTGTTTATACCGTACTGAGCACGTGCAATTTTCTTTTGTTTCATTGATATGTATATTCCCTAAGTATCGCCTTTCGGTGTTGGTCTTTTTGAGCCACACGTTGTATAGTGGTTCCCTTGTGGAACTTGTGTTACCTTCATTGGTATTTGTTGTTTGCCTTTTTGGCTTGTTTTGGGATATTCATATCCTGTTTATTTGAGTTGCCGATGATATGAGGCTTGTCTTGTTATGATTCATCTTTTGTTAGATGATTGTGTTATCTCTTTTAGAGATATTTGTTATACTTTATGACCGTGCAGATTTATTGTTGTTCAGTTTATCTAACTGATTTGTTTAGCTAGACTGACCGGTGTATTTTATTCTTGGGTCAGACCAAGATGTTTCAAGTTAGGTGCATTTGGACTTAACATCTTTTGCTTCCGCAAGAACTATTCAGCTAGCTCTTTTTTTGTTATAGCTTTTGTGTAGTCCTTTTTGTTGTAACTCTGATATGTATTCTTTTGGATTCGTCTGTATTTTGTGGTTTGCTATACCACTTGACGTGTATCAGTTTGTATACTCTGTTGTGTATCCATATATGTGTATATGATGATCTACTATTTTGTGATGCATATTACATTTGAGTTGCTATATTCTGTTCTGATAGATCCTTCAGCCACCTATGATTTTGTTTTAAGTATTCATTGGATAAGTCGATCTGCTTGGTATGACAATGGTCAATGTATTCAATAGATAGTTAAAGCAAGGCTATAGATGGTCGCTCCTAACCAGCCTTATTCTCCACATTAGTTGACGGCATTACCTCGCAGTGTCCTTGGCTAGCGTGGGTATAGAGGTGGGGCGTCACAGCTTGGTATCAAAGCTGAGTTCAGAACAAAATATGATAAACACAGAATAGAAGCACATATTAGGTACATCAAAGTGTATAAGTGTTACAAATCTTTGAATCATCTTGCCTCTATTCCTTCTATGCCTTTGGTGGTAGGTAGAATATGGGAATACGTCTAGGAATGCGTTTAAATTCCGTAGTATCCTATATTGAATTATCTACCTTGGGAATAATCTTGTTCTTATCTTAACTTTCAACGTATGGCTGGAAGAGGCAGAGGAAGACGCTCGAGTGCTGGGCAATCCAGTGGCTCACATCCGAATGGCGTTTATATGGCTGCCGATCAGTTTTTGGAGTTGCTTAGGAGCACTCGGCCTCCAGCTCCTACTCGAGTATCTCCACCTCGCAAGTATGCCTTTGCACGCTTGTGCAGTGATTTTTCTCATCTTGGAGGAAAGCCTTTTAAAGGCTCTGAGTCTGTCATTGAAGTCCAAGCTTGGATTCGTACGTGCGAGCATATCTTCTCTCGCATGGATCTTTCTGATCATGATAGAGTTCTTTTAACTTTTAGCTTATTGCAAGAGTGTGCCCTTGATTGGTACGAGCTTCTTATTGCCGAAATTGATGAGTCTACTCTTTCGTGGACTCGGTTTTGGGAGCGATTCGAACTCAAGTTCGTTCCTGAATCTGAAAAAGTTTTATTGACCCGTTGCTTTCTTGAGTTGAAGCAAGGGAAATCTTCTGTTTCTGAGTATGTTCCATCATTCGAGGCTTTATCTAAATATGGTCTTGAATTCATTAGTACCTTTTATAAGAAGAATCTGAAGTTTGTCTCTAGTCTTATGAAATATCTTAGGAAGTCTTTATTGCTCTAGCTTAAGCTTTCTTTTGAGGAGTTGGTAGATTCTGCACTTTATCTCGATGCTATCGAGAAGGAGTGTGATAGTGGTGATGATGTTGAGGTTCACAAGAACCCTAACAAGAAGCAGTTTCCATTTCAGAAGTCCAGATCTTTTCCTTCCAAGAAGAAGAAGACTGGTGGTTCTAGCTCTCAGTCTCAGTCTGCTGGGACACCTTCCATTTGGAAGTGTTTCAATTGTGGTTCTCTTGATCATATGATTCGATCTTGTCCTAAGCCTCTCTTTTACCGCTATTGCAAGAAGGAAGGTCATCATGTTTGCACCTGCTCTATTGTTCCTGTTGGTGCCAAGTCTAGCAAGCTTTATGCTGCTAAGGCTTCTGAAGGTTCTTCTCAGCCCAAAGGTATATCTCCATCTATTTTGGAAGGTTCTATTTTATTTCATGACCATAGTATTCGAGTTCTTTTCGATACGGGTGCTTCACATTCCTTCGTATCGAAGAAGATCGTTTATCTTTGGATGTTTCTTGTTTGGTTACTTCATTAAGGATTGCGAATCCTATTGGAGGATCCGCGACCCTTAGCTTGTTTTGTGATGATGTTGAGACTGTTTTGTGTGGCTTTTCTTTTCGTGCGAATTTGCACGTTATTTCTTATCTGGGATTTGATATGATTTTGGGTATGGACTGGCTAGTGAGATACGATGCTACGATTATTTGTTCTGAGAGGATTATATATCTTCGACATCCAGATTCATTTATTCATCTATCACTTGTTCTTGGGGATGTGGATAATTCTGAAATGGCTTTGCATTCTCTTGACTCACGAGATGACGATGATATATCTCGTATTCCTATTGCTTGTGACTTTCCTGATGTTTTTTAGCCTATTTCGGGTTTGTCACCCAAGCGGGCAATTGAGTTTCGCATTGATCTCATTCCAGGTGCGCAATCAGTTAGGTCCTCCCACGAGGATGTTTATAAAGGAAAATGAGGAACTCAAGAAGCAGCTTTTAGAGCTTGAGTCCAAGCAGGTGATTCAGTCCAGTTTTTCATTGTGGGGATCCGCGATCGTCTTTGTGAAGAAGTCCGATGGAACTCTTAGGCTTTGCATTGACTATCGCAAGCTTAACGAGTTAACCATCAGGAATAGATATCCATTACCTAGGATCGATGATATGTTCGATCTATTGAGTTGTGCTAAGGTATTTTCTCAGCTTGACCTTGCCACAGGTTTTCATCAGTTATAAGTCGTGGAGGATAACATACCTCTTACAGCTTTCCGCACTCGATATGGTTCTTTTGAGTGGCTCGTTATGTCGTTCGGTTTGACGAACGCTCCTGCTTTCTTTGTTGATCTAATGAATCGAGTATTATGGGAATATCTCGATAAGTTCGTCCTTGTGTTTATTGAAGACATTCTTATTTATTCTAAGTCTGAAGATGAGCATGCTAATCACTTGAGGATTGTCTTGAGTACCCTCCGTCACCATCAGCTTAGAGCCAAATTCTCCAAGTGCCATTTTTGGGAGAATAAGGTTAAACTTCTTAGGCCATGTTGTATCTTCCGACGGCATTTCAATCGATCCCTCGAAGATCGAAGCCATTCAAAATTGGAAGAGGCCTGAGAATGTTCATGAAATTCGTAGTTTCCTTGGATTGGCGGGTTATTACCGTCGGTTCATTAAGGATTTTCCCCGTGTTGTGCTTCCTCTCACCAGCCTTACTCGGAAATGCATTCGTTATATTTGGTCTGACAAGTGTGAAGCTTCCTTTCTGACATTAAAGGAACTTCACACTAATGCTCCTATTCTTATGGTTCCCAAGGGGAATCATGATCTTGTTGTCTACACCGATGCTTTTGGTAGTGGTCTTGGTGCTGTTCTTATGCAGAAGGATCAGGTAGTTGCTTATGCTTCTAGGCAACTGCGTCCGAATGAAGTTCGCTATGCCACTCATGATCTTGAGTTAGCCACCATTGTCTTCGCCTTGAAGATTTGGCGACACTATTTATTGGGCAAGCGCTTCATTCTCTGTACCGATCATAAATCCTTGAAGTATTTGTTCACTCAAAAAGAACTCAATATGAGACAACAGCGTTGGCTCAAGTTTCTTGCTTCCTATGACTTTGATATCCAGTATACCCCCGGTAAGGGTAATCGTGTTGTTGATGCGCTTAGTCGCAAAGGCTGTTATTTCTATAATGCTTGTGGAATGGAATATTCTTGAGACTCTATCTTTTTGTGAAGTTCGTGATCGAGGTTCATCTTCTAATTCTCCTATTCTATTATTTAGTTTGGGAGCTCGACCCATTTTACTAGATCGTATTTCTGATGCTCAACAACGTGATTCAGAGTTGTTGCATCTTACTCGGCTTTTTGAGTTTGGATCCTGTGATGAGGCGTTGCAGGATTTCAGCATTGATTCTCATGGGTGTCTTCGCAAGAAGAACCGCCTTTTTGTGCCTTCTGATTTTGCACTTAGGCATGACATTCTAGATGACTGTCACCATTCTAAGTTTACTATTCATCCTGGTAGTAGTAAGATGTATGCCGATATGCATCGTCTTTATTATTGGAAAGGCATGAAACGCGATGTGGCGAGTTATGTGAGTAATTGCATAATCTGTCAGCGTATTAAGGCCGAACATCAGCGTCCTTCGGGTCTTCTTCAGCCTCTAGAGATTCCATTATGGAAATGGGATCAAATTTCTATGGATTTCATTGATGGCCTACCTCGTTCGAGATCGGGCCATTCTAGCATATGGCTTATTATTGATCGCCTCACCAAGTCTGCTCATTTTATTCCTATTAAGTCTAATAGGACTGCTTCTCATCTGGCTAAGTTATATATCAAGGAAATCGTGAGACTTCACCGTGTTCCTAATTTTATTGTGAGTGGCCATGATCCTTTATTCACGAGTCATTTTTGGCAGAGTCTTCAGCAAGCTTTGGGAACAAAGCTTAATTTTAGTGCAGCTTATCATCCGTAGTCTGACGGACAGACCGAACGGGTGAATCATATCTTGGAAGATCTCCCCCGTATTTGTATTCTTGATTTTGGTGGTAGTTGGGAGGATCACCTACCTCTTGTAGTGTTTTCCTACAACAATATTTTTCAGTCCAGTATCGGTATGGCTCCTTTCGAAGCCTTATACGGAAGGCCATGTCGATCACCTTCTTGTTGGTTGGAATCTGGGAAGAAGCTTATTCTTGGCCCAGATTTTGTTCGTGATTCTTCTGAGAAGATTGATCTTATGCGCTTGAGAATGAAGGAGGCACAAAGCCGCCAGAAATCATACGTAGACAACCATAGAAAGCCTCTCGAATTCTCGATTGGTGATCTTGTTTTTATTCGTGTTTCTCCTTTGAAAGGGGATATGCGCTTCAGTATGACTGGGAAATTGGCTCCTCGCTTCATAGGACCATTTTCTATTACTGAATGTATTGGCCTTGTGGCTTATAGAGTTTCACTTCTTGCTCATTTATCTGGCATTTGCGACGTGTTTCATGTCTCTCAACTTCGAAAGTGTCTTCGAGAGTCGGATTCTGTTATCGATTCTCTTGATTTGAAAGAGCTTGAGATCTCACCAGACTTATCTATTGTACAGCAACCTATTCGAGTGCTTGCCATGGAGGTGCGACACCTTCGAAACAGGACGTGCCGCTTATTAAAATTCAATGGTCCGCTAATCCCAATGATTGTACTTGGGAAACCAGAAAGTTTATCGAGCGATCCTATCCTGGTTTTCTATGTTTGCTATGCAACGGTGAGAATAACTCTTCATCTTAAGCTTATTTCCTTTTCTTTTTGGATGATGTATGCATGTAGTTGTTACAAATACCGTCTCTAGAAATTGCATGGACGCAATTTTGTAAGGAGGGGAGATCTGTAACAACCCGCATATTTAACGATTATATATTTAAATGTTTTATTTAAATATAGCGTCGTTAGTCGGATTTAGGTCCGAAATGTTACTTTTTGCAATGTCGAATTAGGACTCAAAACCACTTCCATCGAGTTCAAAATGGCGTTTCCGATCTTTTTGAGTATAAGCTTTGATATGTTTGTAGTAAGTAGAATTTTGCTACTTTTTCTATTTGGGGTTTGGGTTTTGGGTTCAGCCCATTAGCTTAACTTAATACCCTAACTCGGCCCATCTCTTCTCCATTTACTCATTTTCATTTCTTAAACTCTAGCTCAACTGAAAATGGGGGAAGAGAATGGGAAATAGAAATTCCAAGCCCTAGTTTCCTTTTGCAAACTCGAATTCGTGCTTCATAAATCAAGGAGAATCTTTGGTAAGTCCTCTCTTCTTCTTCTCCAACTCTTTTTCTCTTCGATTTCAGAAATTCCTAAACCTAAATTTAGGAAATATTTGTTTGGAACTTAGATTAAAGTTTGTTGAGTAGAAGTGAAGAGTGGTTGGCCTTTTCTTTGCATTTGAGCTTCTCATCTTTGTTTTTGTGTTAAAAAGGTGAGTTTTTGAGCTCACATCTACGTCTATAACTTTCATTATTGTTAGGTAAGAATTCCTAACATGTATTCATGTTCATTTACTTTTGATTCAAATTGATTTGGTAAATTTTCCAATTTTGGTGTTTTCAAGTCAAAATCTTTAAAGATCCTATCTTGGATGTTTGAGCATGTTATTTGTAGCGTATCTAAGAGCCTATAGTGCTGGGTTGTCGATTGACATAAATCTCTAGCATCCATCGCTCGTTCGATCGCATTTCGGTTTGGATTTGCCATTTTGGTCTAGGCTGTTTTTTTGCCTAGCAGAAAATTTCAAACGTCTGAAATTAATTTCAAACGTCTGAAACCAAATCCAGATGTCTGGTTGAAAAATCTAGACGTGTGGAAAGGGGTATGGAAAAGGCAGAGACTAAATCCAGACGTCTGAAACAAAATACAGACGTCTGAAATCAAATTCAGACGTCTGGTTGAAAATTTCAAACGTCTGAAATGGCCCAAGAATTAAAAAGAGAGAGGAGAAAAGCATATATTTCCCAGAAAATAGGGCCAGACGTCTGGAAACATCTACCAGACGTCTTGAACTGTCAATTTTTCCTATTTTGGATATTTTTGACTTAATTTCCAGCTTTTATCGATTCGTGTTGATTCCAATTAGTTGTTATCGCACTTTTGGACCTTGATGATTTCTTTTTGACTTCATCCACGGGTTTTATAAAATAACCTTCTAAATTGTATTAAAAGCTTGTTTCTCCAGTTTATAAATTCTATTTAAAACACACATGATTTCGCACTCCGAGCGAAGTGGGAGGAGAATTAAATGATTAGATAAAACGCGTGCAATGAACACGTGCGTTCATCTTCTCAGTTAATTCCCAATCTATTCGTTTGAACGTATTGACCTTTTGGTCTGGTTTACGGATGGGATGAGGTAAACTTTGTATTGCTTTGAGTGTGAAATTGACTAACGGATAGTAAACCGTCTAGTGCGAACTGGTGGTTATGGGACTCACGTTAACGCTTTTTTGGTTCCTTTTCAAGAGTTGTGACACATTCTGCCAGTTAATGGTGTCCAGTTTTGGGCCTCCGGACCTTCACCACTACGGTTTGTTGCCTTTGGGATAGTGTCTTCGGACTGTCTCCTTCAGGTTTGTTGCCTTTGGGTATGTTGCCTTCGGGTTTGTACCTTTGGGTTTGTGCCTTCGGGTTTGTTGCCCTATTGTATCGCTTTTGGAGTTGGTCATTCGTCACCGCTCGAGTGATATTGGGTTTGGAGCCTTCGGCTCATGGATCCTTGTTTACACAGTACTGAGCACGTGCAATTTTCTGTTGTTTCAATAATATGTATATTCCCTAGGTATTGCCCTTCGGTGTTGGTCTTTTTGAGCCACACGTTGTATAGCGGTTACCTTGTGGAACTTGTGTTACCTTCATTGGTATTTGTTGTTTGCCTTTTTGGCTTGTTTTGGGATATTCATGTCCTTTGTTTATTTGAGATTCCAATGATATGAGGCTTGTCTTGTTATGATTCATCTTCTATTAGATGATTGTGTCATCTCTTTTAGAGATATTTGTTATACTTTATGACCATGCAGGTTTATTGTTGTTCAGTTTATCTAACTGATTTATTTAGCTAGACTGACCGGTGTATTTTATACTCGGGTCAGACCGAGATTAAGTGCATTTGGACTTAACATCTTTTGGTTCCGCATGGACTATTCCGCTAGCTCTTTTTTTGTTATAGCTTTTGTGTAGTCCTTTTTGTTGTAAATCTTATATGTATTCTTTTGGATTCGCCTGTATATTGTGGTTTGCTATACCACTTGACATGTATCAGTTTGTATACTCTGTTGTGTATCCGTATATATGTATATGATGATCTATTGTTCTGTGATGCATATTACATTTGAGTTGTTATATTCTGTTCTGATAGATCCTCCAGCCACCTATGGTTTTGTTTTAAGTATTCATTGGATATGTCGATCTGCTTGGTATGACAATAGTCAATGTATTCAATAGATAGTTAAAGCAAGGCTATAGATGGTCGCTCCTAACCAGCCTTATTCTCTGCGTTAGTTGACGACATTACCTCGTAGTGTCCTTGGCTAGCATGGGTATAGAGGTGGGGCGTCACACCTTGTGTTGGCAGAGATCTGGTTAGGTTCTCGGGACGTCCCGCCAGAGGCGTACCCATGGATAGTAGGAAGTTCCTTAGCCTGACCATTTGTTGGAAATCCCAACAAAACAATACGAGCCTTGTGTGGTTTTAGTTGTAGAACCTGCCATTTAACATGGCAACTATAGTAGGTATAGTATCATGGTACTTATGCTGGCTAGGATTAATATTGTATTTTTGAAATGTTTTCACACTGTGCACTAGTAATAATATCAAAGAATTTTTCTCGTATTAAGCATATTTGACTATCATAAGGGAAAATCTCCCCTAAGTGTGCGATTGCATTATGTGTGTGCTAGGAGGCCTTATGGTAGTTTTATTTTCTAAAAAGCATTGCATATTTAAAATTTTAAAATCCTTGGTTGTTTGTTTTAAAAGATAAACTGTTTTGTTTGCTCATACCAGTCCCACGACTGACCTAGAGTTTATTGTTCCTTTTCTAAACTCTAGGTGCCCACAATTTTCCCACATGGGCAGTCTAGAGTTGGGTTTTTCAGATAATCGAATAGTAGGTGTAGATTAGATAGCTTTCGAAGTCTTTGGTTTGGTAACTTTCAGTTCTTGGGTATTTTCTTCAGTCTTTGGACGACTGCACTTGCTTAGCTTTGTGTATCGTTATTGGGAGTTCGAGCTATTTCTGGATTGGTGCCATGGAGATGGAGATTACCGATACTAGAGTTCTCCTTTAAAGACAGCTTTCTCTATTGGAAATATTGTTCCGCTGCGATTGTCTTATATCATATCTTTGATGTATATTGATATTCATTGTATCATTCAGTGTATCAGTTATTTTATCAATGTTGTATATCCAATGTATTATTCATTTCTTCAGCTGTGTTGTACTTAATGTGTTATAAGCTCCGGCGAACCAGGTTCGACATTTAGATCTGCGGCAATGAATACGAGTGTCGTATTCAGTGCCGATTTTCGAAGTTCGAGTCAGGGTCGTTTCATTTGGCATGGTGTAAATTTATAGTGGAATTTTCTTATCTTTTTCCGCTATCTTTTAAGATACTAACATGGGCCACATGTTAATACCATGCATTTTAGTAATTATGATGAACTTCCATACATCTCTCTTTCAAACATTTATTATTTATCTTTAATAGGATAGCAACACAACACTTAAAATCCTCCAAAATAATCTACGTCCTTATTATAACCTCTTTAAATTCTAGTTTTTTGTACATATATGTACTATGGTTGAGTATACATCAAAAAATGAGAAACTATGTTAACATTAATAACGTAAGTGGTATGCCCTGTTGGAATTGTCCCACAAATGATATTAACATAAAAAAATAATGGAAAATATATAACAAAATACAATTTTCTATGTGAACTATAAAAGTACATTCTGAATGTATAATCGTTGGTGGTTTAGTTTATATTCAAAATATATTTTGGTCATAACTATTTTCTCTTCTATTCAATGGTAAAACAGTGCTCATATTTACAATATGATTTTTAACCCCTGCCCATTTTCTCTCCTATAAAATCACCAAATATTTTAATGCGTAAGTAAACTTCTACAACTTTTAATGTCAAGTATTAACTCGTTAATTTGTCAAATATTACTGAAAAAATACCATCCAGTAAACCTTTTGTAGTATTTATGATATGAATATTTTGGTAAATGATATGTGAGACTAAGATACACTTTAGAAAATATCTAGCTCCTCTAATATAAAAAATGATGTGTAAACAAATGATACATAAACAAAATTGTTTAGTAAGTACTTTGGTTAATCAGGCATTGAGCCTTCAGCCTATGGGAAGTATGATATTTTCGCTTTCATACATGTCAATTTGAAAGAAAAAAATATCATCAGATCCATATGAAGGATCTTGGCTATGAAAGTCTAAATTTGGTATCTTCAAGGCTAAAAATGTTCAAAGTGGTAATTTCCATCAACAAAAATTTACGTAACCATATTTTCTACTGTATAACTTGCACTCCCAAGATCATTAAAAAGAATGCATGATGAGTATGATTAGTTCTATAATTTGATCAAATTATATATGATTAGGATAGTACATCTGATCATTATGAATAGGAGCTTCGTAAATATGAAATGTACAGTATTTAAATTAATATACAACTATAATATCATATAAAAATACATAAAAAGTTTCCTTTAAAATGATTAATATTGATAACATGTAACTACCACCAGTAGCACAGGGTAGGTGATGCTTGATATAACAATCTACACACCTGATATTTAGTAATACTGACAACATTCTATTAAATTTGAGCCATTGTCATACCTAGAATCGGTACTTTTCCATATCTTGTGGATTAATCATCCTCTATTTTAAGAAAATTCAGCAATAATTTCACCATTTACTATTTTAAGGGATAAAATTTTCCCTATTCTATTGAATTAGCAAGCTTCGCCACTGGTCATGTAACGACCCGCCGTTCTGACCGCCCCCAGTCGTTAATTAAACCAACTTGAGACGTTCAAAATGACGGATTGTTATTCAATTTATACAGTTTAAACAGAAACAGCCACAGAAACACAGAATAATAATATTAATATTTCACAAGAATGAATTTTTCTTACATATATCAGAGTTTGTACAATGAATTAAATTTTATACAGCGGAATATTTCTTTTAAGTACAAAAATTTCCCGGAAAGCTAAAGTGAATAAATTTCCCCAACTCTCTCTAACTTCGCTGCCCGAAAATCTTCAAGCTGTAAAATACTGGGTCTGACCCGAGTATTACGTTCAAAAGAAAATAATACACAGGTCAGTCTAATTCAAACTCAATTATTAGTGCATAGAGGCAATAATAATCAATTAACAATTAGACGACAGTCAAATATAAATTTACCTATCTGATCCTTTAACAAGAAATCGGATAACGGTAAATATAACACTTAACAGTGTTAAACAACAAATCAGTAGATTCAAATTATCAATGAAGATAGATGAAAGGATTATTGATGAAGATAATTTAGAAAAAAACATCAGAATTGCCTAAACGGCAATTAACAACAAAATCATCAAAATCGATTCAAAATATATTGAATTGGCAACATAAAACAATTTTCATCAATAGAAAACATCAATTAAAACATCAAATTTGGTAGGGCTGCAGTACACACACGCGTATACGGGCTCGCCACAACATGTGAAATCATCTCAAGATAGAATACTATCAGAAATCAAAGTTGCAGAGGTCAAGTCAGTGACTCAACACAACTGCAACACCAAAACCCATGCAACATGGCAAGGTCGAAATGCAATTGTTTTGCATATACTCAAGTAAACTCAAGAAAACAAGTTCCCAAACAACTTATTACTGCACACTTCAACAAGTGTAAATTTTTCATAAGAATGAAACTGCGGCCATTACTTGGATTCAAGGGCAAACTGCAACAATACGCAGCCACCACGAGATCACCATGCAACAAAAACTGTCTCAAAGCAATTTAGTCGAGACTATCAAAATTCAGTAAAATCAGAAGCAAGCTAAGATCAACGCATCAAGAAACCCAATCAAGACAGTGACAATAAGGCACTGCAAATACAAGGTAGGACTGCAACAACGAACTCAAAACAACACAAAAGTTCCCAAATTAAATAGGGCAGCCAGTATTAGTGCACAAAGGCAAACTGCAACCAAGATCTGCAGCCGCCACAAGTACACGAAGCACGAAGGCTCGAATGACCCAGTGCGCAAAGGCAGGGGTACAACTATAAGAAAACAGCTGAAAGAAGGTGAGAGCACCAAAAGTAAGGCACCACCGCACATGACATTAATGAGTCAAGTGGATGCATCATGGAATGCACAGCGAAATTGCACAGGCGAATGGTCAAGCAAATAAACAGTAAGCAATGTGAACACAATACTACACTTCAAGTAACAGTCAATAATTCAACTAGCCAGAGATCTCCCAGCTGGCATAGTCAAATCAATGAAGTAGTATCAATGACAGTGCCGAAGCCATCAAAGTCAGAGACATAAGAATTCAAACACAACCGAACAGTAAAGATGTCAAGGATGCAACATGTATACTTGAATACATGAAGTAAATTTGAAAACAAGGCATGCAACAGTGGAGTACACAGTGGCCAGAAGACATAAAAAAAAGGTACAACTCAAGTCTGGTAACGACAACACAACTACAAACAAAGCATCAGTAACAATCTACAAACTCTAATGAACAAACTGCCCAGACTACTGTACATATCAAAGAAACCAGCTCCAAGACTTACAACATATGTCTCGACCAAAAATCAGTGATCATGTGCAAAGGTATTCCAGATTCAAATAACACGAGTGCACAGGCAGTTTTACCCAAAACAAATGTCATGAACCAATAGAAGAAATCGAAGTGCAACCGTGGAACAACAAAGCACAGAGGCTACAAATATAAATATAATAGGGTAACATAGGCAGTGCAATTTCAAGTGGAGCTATGTAAATGAAAAATGCCCAAGTCATGGAACAGTAAGCAATACAAAATTGTCCAGTAGACAGAAGATCGTGCCATGGTGACAACAATCTCATATATACATACATAAATGCATATATATATGAAGTGCAGTCAGAATTGCAAACTGAGTTGCACACTAGTGATACTAGACGAAATGCAGAAAATCAAGGCACTGCATGTACAACAGGTAGGTGAAGACGCAGTAAAGCCAATGTGGCAAAAAAAAATGAATGCACAGTGATGCAGTCAATAATTACTCATGAAAAAAAAATGGAATGCATCAAAACTTCAAAATGTACAAGTACCAGACTTCAAGTACAAAGGACTCGAATGACCAAGGGTAACAAAGTATACCACAACACAAATGCAACCAGAGACAGAATGGTACACGAGATCGATAAAACCAGGGATTGAAGTACGAACAGTTCAATATCGGACAAGCATATTTCAGAACGAAATAAACAAGTCCAAATCAAGTTTAAAAATAGTCAAGGCCGAAGCCAAAATATTATCACAAAATCGAAGTCGAAGTTGAGCAAGTGTAACAATAGAAAAAAAAAATTTCAAAACATTTTATTTTTAATTCAAACAACTGCAGTTTTCAAGTGACAAATGTCGGCAATGTGCCAAGCAAAAAAAATCAATGTCGTGCTTTACCAAAATCGAACAAAATCAAAGGCCGAATCCACTGTTAAGGCAAGGCAAAATCGAACGGCTGAGACGAAGCCAAACCACAATCAGAGAAAATCAAAATCGAAACAGAGATGACAGAGAAGATCGAATAGTTCAATATCACATCGAAACCACATCACTATCGACACCTGGTATTGAATTAGATGTGAGGGATATAAATCACTCACCTTATTCTGAAGTGGTCACGAACAAGATTGAAGCCGAGGCCCTAATTTGAAAAGAGGGACGAACGATCGTGGCCGCCATTATTTCGTTTCGTATGTTTTTTTTTCTTTTTTTTTTCCTGAAATGAAGAGGGTTTCGGAATGATGGAGGAAGGAGGTATCGGTATACTTTGAAGTGAAGGGTGCGTGAGTCATGGCATATGTGACGGCGTAAGTTAGGGCGTGTTTGCAGCTGATAAGTAAGGCAGTGGTACTCTTCTTATTTTATTATACTATTATTTTTTTATATATTTTTTTTCTTATTTTTTTCATTTTGAATCCAATTTGTTTTGTATAATCATTTTCTTTTACTTTGTTTTGTAAATTTTGTTGTTTGAATTTTTAACTATGTGTATTTCTTTATTTATTTTATATTGATTAAAATTTTATTCCTTTTTATTTTAAAGAAAAGAAAAATGTTATTTAAAACTAACCATCCATTTATAAATTTATATAAATAATAATTCTTTTATCCAAATTATTTTTCTAAGTCATTAGTTTGAATTTAAAATACAAATTCAATATTCAATTTCAAACTCCAAAGTCAAATTTAAATTTTTATTCAACTTTTTATAGATTAAATTTTAAAATTTAATCGTCAATTTATGCTGAAAATTTGAAATTCAAGTCAATCATCATTCGAATATTTAAAATTAATTAAATATTTTCATTTTTAAATTGTTCAAAATTCAGGGTTGTTACAATCTTCCCCCCTTACAAGAATTTCGTCCCGAAATTATAAGTTAGGAAAAATGATTGTTAAAATCTCACCGATATTTATACCCTACACAATTTTTTTACAAGTTCGAATCTTATAAATAAATATAGGATTCATTCCATTTGTTTTATCTCACTAGCTTTGTTCATTGATTTCTATAATCAAGACACAAAAGTCTTTTTCCAAAATTTTCGACTTACAAAACAGATTTTAAACTTGAAATTCTTCATGCTAAATATTTGCATATCATATCTTTTCCAAAGCTGTGGGCTTTCAAAATATTTTAAAGATCTTCTTCCTTAGTTCATTAGGTTGGAATTATGTACTTCTAATTTCAGACTATTGATTTGCTATTAAAGTTTTGAAAATACTTGCTAACTCGAAGTTTAACAAGTCCATCGTCGTTCTTACAGACATTAGGCATACGCTGGCCAGGCGCAGGACTAAAAATCTCCAAGTACTAAATATACTTGCTTCAACTCCCAGTGAAAATACTTTTAAAAATTCTTTTAAAAATGGATATGGAAAGCACGTTCCCCCATGGATCACAGTTTACCCGGCGGTTACGCTACAATCCCAGTAGAATCGCTTGTAACTGTAGATTTCACATCTCTCTTGAATTTCGCCATGGTTGTTGCCATAGATCGCGGTTCACACGGCGGTTACGCTACTATCCCAGTAGAATCGCTCGTGAACGTAGGCATCTTGCCCCTCAAATTACGCTTTGGCTCTAGATCGCAGTTTACGCGGCGGTTGCGCTACTATCCCAGTAGAATCGCTTGTAACTGTAGGCATCACGCCCCATGAATTACGCCAGCATCAATTCACATAATCCCAACACGATGATCCATCGTGGGGGATTCCAGTCCCAATGGACATTCCACTAATGGAAATTCTACGTAGCTACGATTTCCAATGGACACTCACGCCGAGTTCCAATCACCTTCACAAATTATAAATGAAAGGTACATTTCCATATCCTCGGTTTTAGAAAACATATGTCATATACATATAGTACTTCATTTCACATTTCGTACATATCATACCTATGTAAACTTGCATAGGATTTTCATAATAATGACTTTCCAAACTGATAGTTTTCGAATTATTATATTCACATATATAAATTACGAAAACTCAATTCACATTCATAACAAATAGAGGATTGCTAAAATTTTCCATTTCGTTTAAAATTTTCCTCTAAATCGATTTGAAAATTTAAGGTTATCTCAAACCCAATTCACATTCATAATCCAATTCATTATCGACTTCACATTCGATTTGGATTTCACGTTACATCGTCAATTCTCAAGACATAATTGATGTCTACCGATATCTAACCTCTAAGCTCGTACGTCTCAGAGAAGGGTGTTAAGCTAAAAGAATAAATTCTCCGCCACCACAGATATATATTTAATAGAGATCAATTGCTATGTCATCAATTCACCATGTTAGACATATAATCCAAATCGACTATCCAAAATTCAATGCTCAACTTATATTTTTTTTTGGTGTCGAAGTTAAACTCAATTTAACTCAAGATTCAATCCTTTTTGAAAAAAATTCAAGCTGAACTAATCGTTCAAATTTCCCAAAAAAATCTTTACAAGACATGTATAATTTTCCACACTTAACCATTTGAAACAAATTTCAAATATTCATTTTTCAATTTATCTTTAAAAGATAAAATTTCAAACCTTTCATTTCATATTGGAAAACATTTCCATACTTATTTAATAATAAGTAATTCACAAATCCATTTATTTTCAACATGGAAAATATTCAATGTACTTGAATCAAAATTAAGTATATATTCCATTCTTTAAGGAAATCATTCTCTTAAACACATTTATTTGAGTGAAAACGAATGTTACGTAAAACATCGTTACGACAACTCAAAACCACTAGTATAGGGATTTGAATTTAAGATAGATATATAAATCCCAATACTATAAACAACTTTTCCTTTCGGAAACCATTTACTATAACAATAGTGTTATAGTCCACCATTTCCTTTTATTTCTCTCGAAAACGTCTATTTCAACAATGAATGTTGAAATCTATGGTTTCGATAGTTAATACATTTTAAAACATCTTTAAAATCATTAACTTCATTTCATAATATCACTTGCCTAAAACATATCCGTTTTATTTAATAATATATTCACGGTCCAAAATCGTGAATATACTTATTTATTCAATTCAATGTTTCTACACATTTATTTAAAAGATTATCCACTCTCCAAAATCGGGGATAAAATTCCCAACCAACTTTTATCACAATATCTAACATAAAGGATAATTCGCTGTCCAAAATCACGAATATATCTCCTTTAATAACTTCTATGTTTCATTTATCAAATTCAATTGGTTTCGAATTTATAAACAATCTTTACAAATTCCATTTCTATTTATAAAACTTCGATTTATAAATCTTCTTTATTTATTCAATTCAATTTATATAACTCAATTATATATCAAAAGTCCATTTATAAGTTAAGTACTTATAATCCATTTATTTACTAAACCATTCTTCAAAAATATTTGAAATCAATTTTTCAAAAGAAATCAGAATCAAATTCCCAAGTTATAGTTCAATGATCCTCTTGGTTATACTAAATTAACATGTCGTTTTATTTCACAATTTTTTTTCTTTGGAGATATTCAAAATATTTAATTCAAACCAATTCATTAATTCACTTAACTTATATTTTATTTTTCATAAATCTCAACAAATTCGATAATGGTTTTCGAATGATCGAAACTCGAATCTAAGGAGACTTTACCGAAAAGAAACTATCACAAACTTAAATTTAGAGAGGGAAATTTCCGGAAAAAAATTTGAATTTTCAAAATACCTTTTATTTTTCAAAGAAAACAATTTCATACTTTAGATTTGAAAAACATTTTTCTTTTAAAGTGATCCTAGTAACTATTCATATTAAACATCATAAACTGAGCTTTGTATAAACCAAAGCTCTGATACCACTTTTTGTAATGACCCGCCGTTCTGACCGCCCCCAGTCGGTAATTAAACCAACTTGAGACGTTCAAAATGACGGATTGTTATTCAGTTTATAGAGTTTAAACAGAATCAGCCACAGAAACACAGAATAATAATATTAATATTTCACAAGAATGAATTTTTCTTACATATATCAGAGTTTGTACAATGAATTAAATTTTATATAGCGGAATATTTCTTTTAAGTACAAAAATTTCCCGGAAAGCTAAAGTGAAGAAATTTCCCCAACTCTCTCTAACTTCGCTGCCCGAAAATCTTCAAGCTGTAAAATACTGGGTCTGACCTGAGTATTACGTTCAAAAGAAAATAATACACAGGTCAGTCTAATTCAAACTCAGTTATTAGTGCATAGAGGCAATAATAATCAATTAACAATTAGACGACAGTCAAATATAAATTTACCTATCCGATCCTTTAACAAGAAATCGGATAACGGTAAATATAACACTTAACAGTGTTAAACAACAAATCAGTAGATTCAGATTATCAATGAAGATAGATGAAAGGATTATTAATGAAGATAATTTAGAAAAAAACATCAGAATTGCCTAAACGGCAATTAACAACAAAATCATAAAAATCGATTCAAAATATATTGAATTGGCAACATAAAACAATTTTCATCAATAGAAAACATCAATTAAAACATCAAATTTGGTAGGGCTGCAGTACACACACGCGTATACGGCCTCGCCACAACATGTGAGATCATCTCAAGATAGAATACTATCAGAAATCAAAGTTGCAGAGGTCAAGTCAGTGACTCAACACAACTGCAACACCAAAACCCATGCAACATGGCAAGGTCGAAATGCAATTGTTTTGCATATACTCAAGTAAACTCAAGAAAACAAGTTCCCAAACAACTTATTACTGCACACTTCAACAAGTGTAAATTTTTCATAAGAATGAAACTGCGGCCATTACTTGGATTCAAGGGCAAACTGCAACAATACGCAGCCACCACGAGATCACCATGCAACAAAAACTGTCTCGAAGCAATTTAGTCGAGACTATCAAAATTCAGTAAAATCAGAAGCAAGCTAAGATCAACGCATCAAGAAACCCAATCATGACAGTGACAATAAGGCACTGCAAATACAAGGTAGGACTGCAACAACGAACTCAAAACAACACAAAAGTTCCCAAATTAAATAGGGCAGCCAGTATTAGTGCACAAGGGCAAACTGCAACCAAGATCTGCAGCCGCCACAAGTACACGAAGCACGAAGGCTCGAATGACCCAGTGCGCAAAGGCAGGGGTACAACTATAAGAAAAAAGCTGAAAGAAGGTGAGAGCACCAAAAGTAAGGCACCACCGCACATGACAATAATGAGTCAAGTGGATGCAACATGGAATACACAGCGAAATTGCACAGGCTAATGGTCAAGCAAATAAACAGTAAGCAATGTGAACACAATACTACACTTCAAGTAACAGTCAATAATTCAACTAGCCAGAGATCTCCTAGCTGGCATAGCCAAATCAAGGAAGTAGTATCAATGACAGTGCCGAAGCCATCAAAGTCAGAGACATAAGAATTCGAACACAATCGAACAGTAAAGATGTCAAGGATGCAACATGTATACTTGAATACATGAAGTAAATTTGAAAACAAGGCATGCAACAGTGGAGTACACAGTGGCCAGAAGACATAAAAAAAAAGGTACAACTCAAGTCTGGTAACGACAACACAACTACAAACAAAGCATCAGTAGCAATCTACAAACTCTAATGAACAAACTGCCCAGAATGCTGTACATATCAAAGAAACCAGCTCCAAGACTTACAACATATGTCTCGACCAAAAATCAGTGATCATGTGCAAAGGTATTCCAGATTCAAATAACACGAGTGCACAGGCAGTTTTACCCAAAAAAAATGTCATGAACCAACAGAAGCAATCGAAGTGCAACCGTGGAACAACAAAGCACAGAGGCTACAAATATAAATACAATAGGGTAACATAGGCAGTGCAATTTCAAGTGGAGCTATGTAAATGAAAAATGCCCAAGTCATGGAACAGTAAGCATTACAAAATTGTCCAGTAGACAGAAGATCATGCCATGGTGACAACAATCTCATATATACATACATAAATGCATATATATATATGAAGTGCAGTCACAATTGCAAACTGAGTTGCACACTAGTGATACTAAACGAAATGCAGAAAATCAAGGCACTGCATGTACAACAGGTAGGTGAAGACGAAGTAAAGCCAATGTGGCAAAAAAAAAATGAATGCACAGTGATGCAGTCAATAATTACTCATGAAAAAAATTGGAATGCATCAAAACTTCAAAATGTACAAGTACCAGACTTCAAGTACAAAGGACTCGAATGACCAAGGGTAACAAAGTATACCACAACACAAATGCAACCAGAGACAGAATGGTACACGAGATCGATAAAACCAGGGATTGAAGTACGAACAGTTCAATATCGGACAAGCATATTTCAGAACGAAATAAACAAGTCCAAGTCAAGTTTAAAAATAGTCAAGGCCGAAGCCAAAATATTATCACAAAATCGAAGTCGAAGTTGAGCAAGTGTAACAATAGAAATTTTTTTTTTCAAAACATTTTATTTTTAATTCAAACAACTGCAGTTTTGAAGTGACAAATGTCGACAATGTGCCAAGCAAAAAAAATCAATGTCGTGCTTTACCAAAATCGAACAATATCAAAGGCCGAAGCCACTGTTAAGGCAAGGCAAAATCGAACGGCTGAGACGAAGCCAAACCACAATCAGAGAAAATCAAAATCGAAACAAAGATGACAGAGAAGATCGAATAGTTCAATATCACATCGAAACCACATCAACTATCGATGCCTGGTATTGAATTAGATGTGAGGGATATAAATCACTCACCTTATTCTGAAGTGGTCGCGAGCAAGATTGAAGCCGAGGCCCTAATTTGAAAAGAGGGACGAACGATCGTGGCCGCCATTATTTCGTTTCGTATGTTTTTTCTTCTTCTTTTTTTTCTTGAAATGAAGAGGGTTTCGGAATGATGGAGGAAGGAGGTATCGGTATACTTTGAAGTGAAGGGTACGTGAGTCATGGCGTGTGTGACGGCGTAAGTTAGGGCGTGTTTGCAGCTGATAAGTAAGGCAGTGGTACTCTTCTTATTTTATTATACTATTATTTTTTATATACATTTTTTTCTTATTTTTTTCATTTTGAATCCAATTTGTGTTGTATAATCATTTTATTTTACTTTGTTTTGTAAGTTTTGTTGTTTGAATTTTTAACTATGTGTATTTCTTTATTTATTTTATATTGATTAAAATTTTATTCCTTTTTATTTTAAAGAAAAGAAAAATGTTATTTAAAACAAACCATCCATTTGTAAATTTATATAAATAATAATTCTTGTATCCAAATTATTTTTCTAAGCCATTAGTTTGAATTTAAAATACAAATTCAATATTCAATTTCAAACTTCAAAGTCAAATTTAAATTTTTATTCAACTTTTTGTAGATTAAATTTTAAAATTTAATCGTCAATTTATATTGAAAATTTGAAATTCAAGTCAATCATCATTCGAATATTTAAAATTAATTAAATATTTTCATTTTTAAATTGTTCAAAATTCAGGGTTGTTACAGGTCATTTATGTAAATAAGATAAAATATCATTCCAATGTAATAGCTACTTTAACAATCTCTAGAGAAAATTAGGTTTGGACACATGTTATTGGAATAATGATCATTATTATTGTTCAAATATCTAACCAAGTGCCCAATTTTTTTTTACAATAGATCTAATATCAAAGTTATCAATTAAGAAAGACAAATTAACTATAAATTATATAATATTATATTTTTGTTTATATCAAAAGCAATATGATATTTGCTAAGATGTCAATCCAACGCTTAGGATAAATCAATAATGCCTTTCAGTTTGTTTGACATATCTGATTGAGATCTTCTAACAAACATTTTTCTCCTATCTTTGCACATTTAAGCTCATAATTTATGACCATTTTATCACCGTATTTGCATAGTTTTGAAATCAACATATTGGATGGGTAGGGAAAGAACTTTAGAGGTATCGTGGATATGGAATTTGAAATTATCCTCTTTCAAATGTATTATTTAAATTTGTATTGTTATATTTATATCGCCACTGTCATTAATGCCAATTATGAGATTCGTAGTTATGTGATGTACGAATCAAACAAAAAAATTATAAAATGTATCAGTGCCTATGAATGTTGTTTACTAGAGTTTAAAAAGCATAACGTAAAATCTTAAATTATATAGTTTAAAATGACAAAGCACATCATTATATTTAAAGCAAAGGACTTGCATTTTTGGTCAAAGTACAAATTCTATAGCCACAAAGTGGCAGGTTGTTCAAAAGCAGAAAAACATGTAATAAAATTCTTTAGTAGTGATGGTACCTAGAGTGCATGGAGAAACATACCTAGAATTAACAACTTGGGAAGAGCTTATTTAATTTTCGTACTACAACCTAAAGATGGTAAAACAAACAAACATCATATAAAAATATTAGTCTCAACAGTGCAACAATAGATAAATTGACATGCATGAAACCTAAATAATCAAATGCCCACGAATGTTATTTTTACAGTTTTGCATGACACGAAAACGCCAAGAACCTTTTTTTTTTTTGAATTACCTAGAGAACCAAGCTTCGCTTGTAAACTCTAAGGAAGTATGTGTCTGCCAAACACATACTTCAGGTACTTGTTACAGGGTTGTCAGTTTCGGAGCTCGAACTCGTGACCTTTGATCACGCGGTCTGGACCATCAACCAACTGCGCCAACCCTGTAACAAGTTTGAAATACATTTTCCGCATTTTATAGGAAAATCAAAAGTTTGAAATGCAGCACACATTTTACCATGGTATCTAAACAAAACTTCTTAAAAAAGACAGACAATCAAATCTAATATCTTCGTGTTAATAAATTTCTCAAACAATAATTATTATGCAACGTAGTTACATATAAAACCCTTATAAAGTTTTTTAAAGTAGTGTTTCTATATATTTTGGATAAAAAATTAAAAAATAGAAAGAAAAAATTATAAATTTTTTCAAAGTAGGGTTCCGAAGTTGTTATTTTATTTACGTTCCAACATTTCAATTTGAAAATAAATGATAATTTTTGTTTCCTATGGGATTCGAACTCTTAACATTTCTTTGCATAAAAGGGTATTTTTAGAACTTCGCGATCGAACCAAGAGATTACATATAAGGGTATTTTAAGAACTTTACGTTCGGATAAAAAAAATTCATTTCTATTCCAATCATTAATAAATATAGGGAACAAACTTCATTGATGTTAATTTTTGATCGTGAACAGAAGTAAAAATATAACATGGATATCACGTATTAATCAAATATATAATACAACAAAATATCGTATACATTATAACCTTTATTTTTTATTTTTTCACCGCATTCTAAATACTATATGAGTAAGAAAAAAACATTGGAACATATAAGATATCGATGAATTGCATCATTGTTTAATTTGTTTTGTTGAATTAAAATAGAGTAGTGCATCAGTACATGCTAATAATAAAGCTAACATTCATGCACTATTATTTCCTTCAAAAAAAAAAAGATGAAAAAAGAAAAAAAAACATATTGTTTTCAAATTTTGGAGAGGAAGATAGTGTGTTTTGGATTATACGGTTTCACATTTAACAATCTGTCATTTCAAAGTTATATATACATCTAGAAACCCAATGAATAAATGATATGTGCAGCGTTAGCTACATGGGGTGGTATTAAGAAGCTCAAACATACATCTAATTTATAAATTGATCAAACCATTATTCCTAAAAACATTACATGCATGTATTGAAATTGTTAGCAAGAGAAAATTAGAAGTCATTCATTGATGTTGACCTTTGCCTTTTGCTCTCAATGATAGGACTAAAAAAAGAAAGCATTGTAGAATAAAGATGTACATTTTTATATTTTTATGTAAGTTTATTTTCACTGTCAATTTCATTTCATATATTTTTTCCAACTGTTAATAAGATACAACCAAAACAATTTCATAAGTTAAGAAGATACAAAAATCATAGTACATATGCACAGACAATTTTTTTTTGAAAACTTGTTATTCAAAACCAAAGTACTGCAAGCTGCCAGGTTGTAATGAACTCCTAAGAGAATATCTAGTTCCATCAACACAGAAAATCATAATATAAAAATTTGGGTAAATTTTTCTGCTTGGCGAAGAATAATTTTCTTTCAGCGAAAATGTTTATCTAACATTTCAATGCAAAAGCAATCACGTTATAGTTTTTGCATTCATGTTAAATTCAAACATGTCAAAAACATTAGCATAAACATTCTAGCATGGTAAGAATAGAGAAACATGTCATATGAATTCGGATTAAATGAACACAAAAACAAAGTTTTTAAGAAAGTAATAGTGCCAATAATATATAGACTAAATTACACAATACATCGAAGGGATCACAGTGGTTGTGCTAACAGCCTGTTAAAGCATGGTGTAATTTTTATATAACAACCTCAAATGTGAAAAAAGAATAATCTTCGAAAAGTATTATCCTATCATCAAAATTATCTATAATACTAACTGGATAAATCTATAAAATAAGCAATATATCAAATGTCCTAACATCATAGTTGAAGGAGCCCATGTACATTAGGGGCAGGTAAAGAAACTTACTGCAAAGTTGTAGTTCAATCTAAAAGGAAATTCACTTGGTTTGCAAATATTAGACAACTAGTTAGATTATAACATTAACCTGTAAACCAAAGTAAATAAAAGAAAATGTATTCAAAACAACACTTATTCTGCTAAAAGCGAGTTGAAAAAAAATCTTTTCAAAAGAACCAAACTTTAGAATTCACATTTTCAAATCGAATAACTCGATCCAAATTATATAAACTAACATCTATTGGTTTTAGTTTATAGTAAAAGCAATAGATTTAGGAGGGAAGGCTTTCTGTTTAGAATTTAGTTATTTTATAAAGGTTGGCAATAATACCTTTGTTACATAGAGTGTACCATTATTTAGGTTACTGCATAACACATGTCAATTGGAACTGAAATTTCCTAGAATATTATTTGCTCGTTGCATATTTTGCCACCATTAGCAATAAACACTGTTATAATCGAATGTTCCCGTGGTTATATAATATGCGTAGGTAAGATCATGTATACAATAAACTTTCATTTTAATGTAATTTTTTACACATCCATTATGATGTAACATAACTAAACTCTACAATTTTTGAGTTTCTTGCATAAATTTTAGTTCATTTTATATCAATCCTCGTATTTGTCGTTTATTTTTTCAATAGGTGGATAGTACTAAAGTTCATCTTATCATGTAGTGTTGTATGAGAGTTCCTTAACTAACCCGATGGCAAAATTTTGTCCACAATGTAAGCAGTGCAACTCAAGGCTAACCTTAAGTCAATATGATTCATCTCTTTCTTATTGTTGAATTGGTTAATGTAATCACGTCAAAAACTAATCTTAGGAATTGTATATGTAAGAAATATTACAAAATTAAAAATTAAAACCTAAGACCATATGTCTATGCTAATGGTTTGGATTTTTCATTGGTGCATTACAAAAGGAATTATGCTTGAATTATTCATGATACTTACTCGTATGCTGACAGTTGTGCCACATTGGAATGGTATGCAATGTTCATATCTTGGGTGCTCTTTTAAAAGGGAGAACACCTGCACCAAGATTCAAAAGTAATTCAAATGTAATTATGCCAATAGAACTTATAAGAATCCCAAATTTTAGGTAAAGCGTCACGATAGTTCCATATAACTAAGTACAACTACATCATGGTTATGCAATATAAGCATATTAACCTGTATCATCTATCTCGGTAAGGGATACCACCCGTATGACCTATTTCCTCCAACATGAAAAATCATATCACAGAGCAAATAAAGGGAAGTTTCATCTGTTTCATAGTAAAAGAAAGGAGCAAAATTATTCTAGGGTAAATAAACCCGTGCTATGATAGTTTAAATTAAGCTAAAAAAAGAAGAAAGAAGCACTTACAGTAGAAGAAGAACTGATACCTTTGAAGACAACCCGTTAACACTACGTTGTCGACGACTCCTTTGACGGACGGAGAAGATGAATACTACGGAGGATTGATGAGGGATGCCGTAATGGATGGAGAGGCGAAGGCGATTTTCAATCGATCGGGCTGAGATTCAGAGTTGAAGGAGTCGAACATGGTGGTAGGAGGACAGGTCAACGACGATATATGGGAAAAGGCAGTAATTATGGGTAAGTTACTAATTAGGGTTTGGACGATAAGGTAGGAAATAGAGAGCTGCGTATGGAAAGAAATAAATAGCGTGACTAAGAAACCTACTTTTGACGATCGACTCCTTCTCCTATTGCTTTATCTCTCCTATTGCTTCATCAAAGATTATTCTGACACAAGTCTCCCAATTCATGTTAGGTGATAAGGTAAGAACTCATGGGCAAATAAAGGAAGGTAGGTGGATTATTTTGTGATTTAGCGAGGAGGTGTGTGCACGAACAGAAACAAATAATAAACGTGACCGTTCATTTCTCAAATTACTCATGTATCTTCTGGGCTCTCCAAACCAAACTCAGTAATAATAGTATAGTATAGATATACTAGACACTAGTATAATATAAAAGGATTTGATATGAAATGTTTTATTTATCATAAGGTAAAATCATGTCCGTGTTTATGTGTGGGTGTGTCTTACGAGATACTTTGTTTTGATAAAGGAAAAGTTTTGTCATCTAATAAATTCAGTTGACTGTGCTTCTCATGCTGGTTTACTAGACTGGTCCACGCATTCTTTCCTTTGAATGCTTGAGTCAGACCGAGTATATTTACGGGTTCAGCAAGAGAGCTGGAGATCTTCATTTTCGTATACACGTATTTGTTTTGATTATCCGCTATGCTTAGTTGTTTATATTATTAGCAATTGTGAGGACAGGTTATTATAACTATCCAGGCTGATAACAATTGATTGATTGTTGAATTTTGATTGATGTATGTATATATACAGTTTCTGTTTTGTAAAAATCAATGATATGATATTATATGTTTTCTACTGCGATGTGAGATTTTGTATTGTTCTATTTTGTTCTATCTTCTCTCTTTCTTCTCTTCTCTTCTTCTCTCTTCTTTTCTTTCTCTTGATTTTCCATCAATCTATGC
Organism: Allium cepa; assembly: GCA_030765085.1. Classification (NCBI taxonomy): domain Eukaryota; kingdom Viridiplantae; phylum Streptophyta; class Magnoliopsida; order Asparagales; family Amaryllidaceae; genus Allium; species Allium cepa. The sequence continues at coordinate 690,128,569 of CM060940.1, forward strand.
TTTTTTGATCGGATATGTGTGATTATTGTCGATTTAAAGGGCACGGATTTGTGAGTCGTCACATAGGTTATAACATAAGTTTAGGAAGATGGTATATTTGAAGTTATAGCATATTTTTGTATGCTTTTTAGAAGTAAGGTGAACCTAAAGTAGCATATTCATTAGTTTAGGTTTATATTACCATAATAATTTGCATATAAATCATAATTTATATGTATAAAATGGTGAGAATCTCATTTATCCTCTAGTCAAGCCTTAGTCAAGCCTCCTAAGCCCCTAAAACATTGCAACCCAGTCAAGAGCAAAGCAAGATCACCTCCTTCCAAGATGTTCTCGTCTCCCCTTCTAGCCCTACTTTGGCTCCTTTTCTCCAAGCAAAAGGGTTGTACTTCTTTGGATGAGTAGAAATTTAAAGAGAGGAGAAAAATTATAAATAACATAAATTATAATTCTTTTTTTCTTTCTCCATGGCTTAGCTATTTATAGGTGATCCATAGATGTGATTTGACCACTCTTTAGTCCAATAGCAATCTTCCTTATCTACTATGGCTAAACCTGATTTGGCTAACCTTTGGTCCAACGGTAATCATTCTTATGGTCAAACTTGATTCGACCACATTTAGTCCAACTGTAACCATCCTTAGGCTTGATTTGATTCGACCATATTTTGGTCCGATAGTAACCATCCTTATGGCCTAATTTAATTCGACCACATTTTAGTCCAATAGTAACCATCCTTGTGGCCTTATTTGATTCGACCATATTTTGGTCCAATAGTTACCATCATTATGGCCTATGCATTTATTTTAAAACATGCACAAATTTTTTTTTTGTCAACTTTAAATGAGTTTAAGGTCCTATATCGATAAAATGATTTGCGATCACATTATCAAGTATACTTTTCTCTACTCATTGATGTAAAATTATCTAAAAATGGTGTTTTACTTCACTTGATATATTTAAAAAGACATGCATTGGGGTTATATAATTCACCATTCGAATAACTAAATATTCAAATTTCACAGCGATTAAATTATAGGTCACTACAACCAAGGTCCCAGACTTCAATCCAGTCATCCGAACTAGTCTTCTGCAGCTATAAATAGAGTTTTGCATGCACTTGTACAAATATTGAATTCTCATTTTATGGCATAAAATGTTATCTCTTGTAACCAAATCAAAAAATAAAATCAACCACTATAGTAAACATAAATCATCTTGCTTAAACCACTCTACATCAAGAGTCTCTTTACTTTGCCTGCATTATTACTCATTGTCTCTTTATTTTCCATTTATAAACCATGTTTATAGCAAGTTACCTTTGCTCATATCTAACTAAACCTATAATTCTGAGGTTGGCTAAAAATTCAGTCGACATTTAAGTGCTAGAAGGAGGACCTGCCCTAAAAAACTCTCAACTTTCATTACTTTTATTCTTCTAAAAACTTCTACTGTAGTCAGAAAATTACACCATGCAAACAAACAGTGAAAATAAGGATGGTAACTAAAATGGCCATAATGCCAGCGGCACAACCAAAGCCAGCGCCGTTAGTCCTATTCTGGGTTTAAGCAATGATATATGGCTCGGCCTGGTTTACAGGGTCACTAGCGTTGGGAAGCTTGCTCCTAATTTGAATGAACTGAGGACTATGATGGGTACCTAAGAAACTATCAATTACGGTCCAATGGACTCAGCAGCAGCGGATCGGACTTGCAAAATCCACCCTGAAATGGACCTAAAGTTCAACCTAGGAAAGGATCTACGAAACTTGGACCAATTTCAAAGCTGGTTGTTAATTGGTTGGAGATGATTGATACACTTTTACTATCACTTTTCACTCATATGGAAACACTTTTTGCATGTTTAGGATGCTTCTATACATGCCTTTATGTCACTACACTTGCGTTCATGCTAGGATTGAGCTCACCTATAGTATGTCTGCACATATAATCGCATTGCACTTTTGGTTGGGTAGATGGTTGTGTAGATAAGTTGGTTGTATAACATGGATGTTCATTGCACGTTATGTTGTCTTGCCCTTGAAAATATTTCGAAGATGAAATCCTTTTAACAGGGAGAATGTAACACCCTATCATAATTAATAACAAATAAATAAAATAAGATAAATTAATTAACTAAGATAAGGTTAAAATGAAAATTTTGCAAAATTAAGGATTTGATCATAAAAGTTATGCCATTGTATTCTTTTATTGATTTTTTGATCGATTTTCATATATAATATGTTGAAAACGGAGCTAAGACGAAAAAGTTATGGACATTTGAAGTTTTCATATTCAATATAATTTAAACATAATTTAAATTCAAATAAGTAAATAATTCCTAAATTTGAAATTTGAAAGCTAATAGCAATTAGACTTGGGATTAAGTAATCATTAGAAATCAATGTTAACATTAAGAGGTAATTTAGAAATATAATAAATAAAAACAACCCCAAATAAATGGTTCCCCAAAAAACAAACGAACCGATAGACCACTTATCCTGGGCCGGCCGATCACTAGCAGTTGACCAGTAAGATAGGGGAGGTCCATCGGTGTAAGCTAGTGGCGATTAGGGTTTTAACACTTTGATTTCTACGTTTTTATTATTTTAAACTAACCTAAATCTGACAGTTCTGGTGTATTCAAACCACTGTAAATAAGAGTCTAACCGCCTCACTTTCATTAACAAATTATTTTAGGAACCTAGGGAGCTCTGTTAGTCTCTCTCTTCACATCCATAAAAAGGTTCTTTATGGTTTCAAATAACAAATTCTAGATGTTTATTACTTTATTTCTAATTTTATTCTCCTCCAAACCCTTAATTTATGAATCTAATCTATATGTACAAATCCCTTATTATATACATTTAAAAGGTGAGATCTGAAAGAGTTTATTAAAGGCATGACAAATTCAAAAAAAAGGAAGAGCTAAGAACCTATAGTGAGTATAAATCTTAGTCTTTCTATTTTAGTAATTGAATAGTGTAGTTAGGATTTGACATATGCCTTAGGAAATTTTTGTTTACGAAAACATCACATTAAAACCCCAAAAATTCTCCTAAAGCAAAATTTTAATTCTTAGGCTGGCCGATTATTTTATCATCAAATTAATGGAATTTGTGTATATTTTGTAGTTTAATGTTTTAACTTCTATTCCACTTCGTATCTTTTTCTCTAGATCTGATTAAGAGTTTTGATTAGGAAATCGTTTATAAGGTATGAATTCTTATTTATTGTTTGCACCGCCTATTTCCATACTCTGAATATAAATTTTCTTTGTCTAATTTTATGTAAAAAAAGTTGAATAGAGTGTAAAAGTATGTAAATTATATGTTTCTATTACTGATGTATCCACTGTTTTAATGTAAAATAAGCGGGGTTTGATTCTGTTTCTATAAAAGTCTGTTGATTTAATTTTTGGATACAGATTTATGGTGTATGTGTTAATATGGAAATGGGACATGTATAATTTTAAATATTTGACATTTAAACATTATTTTAGGGCATAAACTTAGTACATTTAGAATTTATTAAGTGCGTGTGTATGTACGTACGTACGTACATACATACATATACATACATGCTATATATATACACACATTAGCATAAATGATATATAATTATAATGTATTAATTGTGTAGTTAATTGGTTATTAATTATTATTAAATCCCCCTTTGCAAAGAAAGTAATTGTAGAGGCAAAATAAAAAGGTTTTCTTATAAGAACTAAACATTGAATGCGATGATATGTGTGATAGTGCATGTAGAGAGTGTTATAGTCATGATTGAGTTATAGGGATGCAAGGTCAGACAAAAGTGCATAAAAGTTTACCCAGCTAATATGACTACCTACCGTGTGACTTTGGGACTGATGTGGGACATTGTCTATAATAAGTAACTAAAGATTATGCGAGGTTAGTCCAAAATTCTATAAGGTAAATTTGTCCAGGTAATCTAGCTACCGGTACCTACAAATAGCCGGACTAATGTGGGACAACCCTATGGGTATAGGTCATAATACGAAGGACTTGCTTCAGGGATTGAAGATATTAAGTGGCTATGTGAGGGCCCTCCTCTTCCCTACGTAGGAAGTAGTAAATGGTCGGGGATATTGTTTAGTGTAACAACCCGAAAAAGCTATAGTAATTAATTAATAAATTTATTAAATAATAAAATAACCTTTTGAAATTATCAAAATAAAGCCACATGAGTTGCACCATTGTGTCATCGGTAATTTTTTGGTCAATTTCCACATATAGATTGTCGAAATCCAAGCTAAAACGAAGAAGTTACGAAATAAGGAAGAAAACGAACATATATATATATATGTACATACATATATATAAAGGGAAGGGTCGACCCTTGCTATAGCTAGGTTGACCCTAGCTTGTGTTGGTCGACACTAAAGGATCCGCATATGCATTTGGATGTGTACTCGTCTAGTTTCGAGTAGTGACGTGTTTTTTTGTTTTATTATTTCATCTCGTGCGTCCGTGCTTCAATCCGACGGTTCCCATCGAATGTAACATTCCTGATTTTTTTTACTTATTTAATTTGGAAATTTATATAAAAATTTTGGTTTAATTTGGTTAAATTATGAATTAATAGAGAATGAATTTGAATAATTGGGGATAAAATAAAATTTGTATTTGGAATATGATTTAATAAATAAATTAGATTTAAAAAGCTTTATTAATTAAGAATTATATATGTATGATTATTTATAAAAAAATCAATTCATTTTCCTTTATAAATTATATAATTTTAAATGAAGGCTTTAAAACTTACATGTATGGGTATATATATTTGTTGAAAATTAATACGTACATGAATTAGAATCGGGTTGCAAAATATAAACAAGATTTAATAAAATAGTTAGTTTTATATGTAAATAAATATTCAAGCTTTGATATGAAGATATCTTTTTAAAGAATAAGATTTAAAACTACATACATGTATATATGTAAATATAAAATAGATAAATATGTTTTATAAATTGAAATCAAATAAGGGCTAAAACATAGTTTGTAAATAAATTAAAGGAGAGGTCTCTACATAATTTTGTTTGAATTTAACAAGTGTTAAAATAAATGTACAAGTGTATGGTTTTAAAGAACAAGTGGCATTTTTGTTTTTCTTTTAAGATTTAATTTTAAAATATAGCATTAGCAAAGAAAAAAACCAGGTTGGTCATCTTCTTTAGTACTCAGACTTGAAACTAAAACCACAAAACAAGTTATTAAATTTAGATCATCTCAACTTCAAGTTCATATCTAGTAACACAAACCAGAAAAGAAAACTAGAATCAAATTCAAACAAACAAGATTCAATTCAAACTCAAAGTATTTCAAAGATCAACAATCAAGTTGCTGTTTCAAAATCTAGAAGCTAAGAAAAGAATTAAAAGCATACAAGTTCAACCTGGAAATTTAAAAGCAATTTCAAATCTGGGAGTTCAACTTCAAGGGCATGCAACAAGTTCAAAATGAATTCCAAAATCTTTTCAACATTAATTTCAAATTCCAAGTTTCCTCTGTCTTCATCAATACAAGGTGAGCAAACTTCCTTTTTAAGATCCTTAACCTGTATATTTTGATGTTGTTTGAAATGTGTTGTAATGATGGGGTGGAATTTGGTTTGCATGTTGATAAATATGAAGATATAAGACTGTGCATGCCTGTACACATATGTATACCTCTATTTTTATAGTTATGGGTTCTAAAACCTGATTTGAAAATTCAAACTATCCACCTAAATGATTTTTAGGCTTTAATTCTTTAATAAAAAGTGTTTGTATGTGAATAAACTTTATTTAAAAACAGGTTAAAAAATTTGAATCTAAACTATAATGCAAGTTTTGTTTTTGGCATAAATATTAGATTGGAATGCATGCTATATATTTGTATCTGTCTGTGTGTATATGTTCCTCTGTGTGTTTCAGGAATCATACTCTCATAACAAAAAGAATTCATTTCTCTCTATTGGATTGATTTTTGACCAAAGTGTTTAAAATAAAAAGTACTATAACATGTTGATGTAAATTCTAAAAGTGATTTCAGGAATGTATATCAGGTGTTTATTTCAAAAATTTATAAATGACAGTAAAATCTAAAATAAGTTGAAAATAATTGTATTTATATGTATAAGTATGCTCTCTGTAGTTTACAGGTTTGGATCACTCAATAAATTCAAAATCTCAACATACAATTAATCTTAAGTCTTGATTTATAAATGAAAGATGATTGAATTTATGTAACATCATTATTAAAAATAATCACAGGAATTTATATTTAATATTTGTCTCGAAATTTTGTAAATAACAGTAATATATATAATTGGTCAAAAATCGGTGAATTCAATTTCTGTTTTGAATTACATGAATGAATTAGTAATGGAAAATCATGAGTTTTAATATACATTTCGTGATTTTTAGTTTGATAATCTTTGGGAATTTTCGAGATGAACGTTTGGGCATTTTTGGGAATTGTCGATGATCGGCATGGTGGAGTTGGTTGAGCTTTGGGTTGGAGGAGGCCGAAGTGTTTTCGGTCTCAGGAAAAATGGTTGAAGAATTTTCTGGTGATTGTGGTGGCCAGGGAAGGTCGGAGTAGGGTTTCCGGTCAGTTTTATTGGTTGATGGGCTCGTGAGTTTTGCTTTGACATGGAGATGACCGAGTACGATCGCGAGTTGAAGGATGGTGGCGTGGTGATGCATGGGTGCTCTGGAAGGAATACTGGAGTTTCCAGTTGACGACATCATCGATGACGAGAGTTTTGGTGGGTCGAACTTTGCTCGAGATTTTGAACGAGGATCGAAATTTCGATTCGCAGTTGTATTAGTTTGCTGGTTGTTTTCGTTAAGTCATCGAAGTCATTGGTGACGTGGTCGCAGGTTGGAGGATGGTCGGAGCGGCGTTGGGTGGCCGTGCAAGTGCACGTGCACGTTTTCTGTCAGGTGAAGTTCTGGTTTGGGAACGAAGATGTGGGCTCGAGGTTTTCCTCGATTTTTCTCGCATATGACTCGAAGCTTTTTGAGGTAGGTGGAAGACTCCTGGCAGGCTCATGATGTTTCGGTGTTCGAACTCGAGTTATGCAAGTGATAATCTGTTTTGAGGTGATAGTAAAATATTTGTAAAAAAGCAATCTTCCAGGATTTTAAAACAAAAGCTTGAGTTTACAAATGTTTCAAAATTTAATGGCAAAATTTTGAATAAGGAAATCAAGTTTTCAAGAGTGTTTAATTGAATATATTTTCAATTTTAAAATGTTCAAGGTTGTTGACTTTAGAAGTAATTAACTAAATTAATTTTGAATTTTAACTCTAAAAGTGTTTTCAATTTAATATATTAGATCAAATTTCTTAAGAAATTCAAACAAGTTTTGAATAAGAATGTTTCAAGTTGTAAAGTTACATTCAAAGTAATTATAAAATAATGTTTAATTAGATTTCAAATATATTTTAAATAGATAAGTTTAAACGATGTGATAATTATTTCAAAGATAAATAATTGTTTAATTTAATTAAACATGTTTGAAAACAATTTTCAAAGATTTTAAATATATTAAAAAATTTAAGGGTTTGAATTGTTTTAAAGTAAAATTATATTTCAAATATATAATTGATTTCTAAATTGGTTTAATGAAGTAAATAATTGGAGTATAATGCAAAGTTTATTCTTAATTAGCTAGATTGAAATTAATTAAAGATAATTAATTACTAAATTAAATTAAACGTTAATTACTTAAATGTAATTAGGAATAATTACATGATGAAGTAATTAGTGGATGGTTAAGGAATTAATTAGGGATTAAATGATTTATTAATTGGTTAATTAATTAATGTAATTAATTTTAGGTTAATTAATTAGTCTAATTAATTAAAGATAATCACTTATGAATTAATTAAGAGTAATTAATTAGTGAAGTAATTAATAGATAATTACTTAATATAATTAAGAAAAGAGAAATTACTTATGGATGTAATTAGTGTATAATTACTTATGGAAGTAATTAATGGGAAATTACTTTTGGAAGTAATTAAATGGAAGTGATTAAGGGTAATCACTTGATGTTATTAATTAAAGGATTAATTAATATAATTAATGTGAAAGTTAATTAAAGAAGTAATTAATTAATGAAGTAATTAGAGAATCATTAATTAATTAATTAAAGTAATTAGGCGGTTAATTAATTTAAACCACACGGTTTATCCATGTTAATTAAAGATGATTGATTACTATTGAATGTTGTGTATTGGATTAATATCTCTGTTACGTGCTTGTGATGCTATGTAATATGAAAAGCTTTGTGTTGAGCTGTTATATCTGTAATGAATATACTGTTGTATGAATATGAAAATCCCTTAAAACGGCATTTGAATTTCGATCCGACAGGGAGTCGGATTCCAGCTGGTTATCTGAAACCCACATCGAATCATAATGGTGAATCTTTGTAATTGATAAATTTACTTTATCCGTGAATCTGTGAATAAGGATAAGCGTTGTAGATTATACCGCTTATCGATATTGCTATACTTGAATCTGTGATGATTGATGTTGTTGCACTATTGTGCATAAAACCCCTGGACTACACTATACACTCCCAAATATGGATTTCACGAGGAAATCGGTTAAGTCACAGATTTTTGAAAAGGTTTTAAAAGTTAAATTTTGAATTCAAATGGTTTGGAAATGGATTGGGTTTTAAATGAAAGGATTTTGAAAAAAAATTCAAAGATGAAAGTTATTTTTGAATAACTTGATTTAGTTTTGAAATTCGATATAAATTTGAATTCAAAATTTGAAATTGAATTCTATGTTGAGAATTTATGATGTAAAAAGGTTATAAAAGCTATAAATGTGTTTATATGGGTTTCAAACCATTTTAAGGGTGTTGTTTTGGGAATTAGAATTTAACCTAAAGATTTTAACTTGTATAAATGTGATCGGATTTTTCCGAGATGAAAACTATTTGTTTTCAAATAATAGAAGCTTTCATATAAGGAATGATTTCCAATTTGTGTTAAAGAGATTTCAATTTGAAATGAAATGGGTTTCCAAGTTATGAATGAATCTTTGGAAACGAGTTTTGAAAGCTATAAGTTAAATCTTTGATTTAAAGATTGAATGAGTTAATCCAATTGAAATGGAAATTGTTTTGAAATCCGTAAATGGATCTTTGTGAAACTGGGTGAACTTTGTGAATTAAATCTTTTTGTTTAAAGATTTTGGAAATGGTAATTTTTTTTAAACCATTTGAATGAAAGGTTTTGGAAAATAAGTTATGATTTAACTGAAATCCCATATCCATATGTTTTTAAACATTGCGCTCATTATTCGATTTAGCCGAGAGAGGACCTTTGTGTCGTATAACCCATTCCGAATAATGATACGACGATATGGATGGCATTTGAAGACCAGTGGTGAAGACCGGGTATTTGCAAGAACGATAGGATAACCTATCGATTGTCTCTGCACTGAGTAGCTACGGTATAGAGATTCCCTAAGTGATGGGAAGTCCGATCGGGATTGTGAGTACCCGGATTGCTAGGGCTTATTCGAAAGTGCCTTCGGTTCTGTTCGAATCCGGAATAGACTTGTATGGATGTGTGTCTGACGTTACACTTTGAGATGTAAAGCTGGTTTCTATCAAATACATTTCTATTTGGTGGCGGAGATCTATTCTCTTAGCTTAACACCCATCTCTGAGATGTACGAGCTCAGAGGTTATGTAGTTGATGGTTCCTAGTGATACATTCCCAATTTGGTAATGTGGCATACGAAGTGCTGCTGATCATTTGTTGATCGAAGCATGGCTTTGTGAAAAAGCGTAGCTTTGTGGATGAGACTTCGTTGAGCCTCACAACCCGGTAATGGTTGAAATAGGAATGTTGCGGCAAGGTTTTTAGGGGTCGCGCCCCTAGGGTATGTCCATTTCCTTCTGGATAAAAGGTGGTATCATGGTATGGAGCCTAGATATTTAACCTATATGGTTACTGCAAATTTATTAATTTGTGGTTGTTGGTGTCGAGCGCTCGGATAAAGGTCGGTAACGACCAGGGATGGCATAGCTCGTGTGTTAGTTACCTAGTTACAGCTTGGTTAAAGCGCGAGGTAACATCAGCCTTGTTTAGCAGAGATCCGGTTAGGTTCTCGGGGGCGTCCTTCCAGAGGCGTTCCGATTTCGGTAAAGAAGTTCCTTAGCCTGACCATTTGTTGGAAATCCAATCTCCAGTACGCGCCCTTTACGATTTCAATTGTATAACTTGCTATTCTTAAATGGTAGCTATAGTAAGCATACGACGAAATATGGTATGCTGGCTAAGATTGATATTATACTTTCGAAATGTTTTCTGCACTAATAATAATAATATCAAAATGGTTTTCGCGTATCAAGCATTTTTGACCGTCATAAGGAGAAATCTCCCCCAAGTGTGTGCTTGCATTGTGTGTGTGGCAGGAATCCTTATGCAGTTTCATTTTCCAAAAAGCATTGCGGTTTTCAATGTTAAAATCTTTGTTGTTGTTTTAAAGACAAAACTGTTTTTTTTTTCTCATACCAGTCTCATGACTGACCCGGAGTTTATTGTTCCTTTCGTAAACTCTGGGTGCCCAAAATTTTCCACACGGGCAATCTAGAGTTAGGTTTTTCAGATGGTAGATATCAATTCAGTAGCTTTCAGCTTTCTCTTTGTAATTCTTTGGAGACTTTGGATATTGAAGCCTTTGGTTAGGAAGACTGACCATGCTTATCCTTGTGAAACGTGATGGGGGTTCGAGACATCTATGGAGATTGCTGGTATTGTAGTTATCTCTTTTGCTATTTGTTTTCCGCTGTTGTTTATTGTCTCTGATATTCTTGTATCATATTGATACCATTGTTGTATATCATTGGATGTTGTATTCATTAGAGTTGTATATGATATTCATTCTTTTCTTCCGCTGTGTGGTTATACTTAATGTGTTATAAGCTCCGGCGAGCCAGATTCAGCGTTTGAATCTGTGGCATTCGAGTATAAGTGAAGTACGGGTGCTGATTTTCGGCATTCGAGTGCAAGTAAAGTACGGGTGCCGATTTTCGAAGGCCGAGTCAGGATCGTCATATCGAACCGACGTGGTCGCGGTAGATTTAATATTTAAATCCAATGGTCTGAGATCCATAAGTGGTACTATAAGACCCTAGACCTAGATATTTTTCTCATTCAGATTTTCTGCATGTGGGTTCATTGTCTGGGGCTGGACCTTAAAAGAAATATTTTTCCATTGGAGAAGATCTTTTTAATTAAAATATTTTATACCCTAGAAGTGGATCCGAGAAGGCCAAGGAAAAGAGCTAAGGATCACATGTGAGTGTTTAAGTAATTATTTTATATTTTTAAGTAATTTAAAATAATAGGGTTTCCAATAGTTGTAGTTTTTCTACAATTTTAGGATAACCTTTATGCAAGTTTATTTACAGTTTATTTTTAAGTTTTAGACTTGCTTTTCGGTTTGTTTTCTTTTAGCTACTCTATTTCAATTATTTGCAATTATTTACTATTAATTATAGATTTTCCAATTATTTACAGTTATTTACAATATTTACAGTTATTTGCTGTTATTTACATTTTATTTATATCTATTCTACGTTGGATTTATTTTGTAAATATTAGTTTCTTTATAATTCTCTTTTTACGCGAATGGAGTAAACAAAAGAGAATAATTTGCTAATATGGACTAGAATATAAGAACACTGAATTTACAAAAAAATTAGATGTAAAATAAGAAGAACCGTAATAAATTGGACATAGACTGAAATAGGCAAATTTAAGATATTTGCAAGCATAGTTATAACTGCAATTATAACTAAAAAGAGAAAATTGAGCAGAATAAACAGAAGAGGCTTATTTGAAAGACTTACACTAAGTTAATAAGAAAATATAGCAGAGATAATAAAAGAGGCTTATTTTAAAGACTTAGAATAAGTTAATAAGAAAATAGAGTAGAATTAACAGAAGAGGCTTATTTAAAAGACTTATACTAAGTTAATAAGCAAAGATAGAAGTAGAGGCCATAACCAATAGTATTCCCTTTTAGTCAGGAACTGATGGTCTCACAACAAAGTAGGTGAGGCTGGGACACGCTTATGCTAACTAGAGTAACTAAGGGGCAATAGATAGAAGCTCAAATTAGGGGGTCGGCAAGGGGAGCGACTAGATTTTGTTTGTTAGGATTCATATCGGCAGCATTCCTCTTTCAGACTAGGACTGATGGTCTCACAACAGATCAGGTGAGGCTAGGCACGCTTATGCTGTTTAGGATTGGTAAGAGGTCAAAAGAGGGTGCAATAGATAGTGCGAGCCTAACGGTGGCCGAGTATGCGGCCTTGGTACAGGGAGATAAGTCGCTATTGAGTTCCAAAGCGCTAAAATGTGTCTTTTGCTGTGGGACCCACAGGATGGGACTATCCTACAGTGGCACAAAAGAGATAGAAAGCCGATCAAAGGGTAGAATTAGGATTTCAGCCTAATTAAGATAGGATTAGGGATTCAGCCTAATCAAAGCAGCTACCTAAGACAAGTGCAAATAATCGAAATAACCAGAACTATCAAAGCAAACAGTTAAATAGTATTTTATTCCATCTTTATCTTTTCTTTTATTTCTTTTTATACGAGAACTGTTGCTAAGTCTATTATCTTTATCTTGCTTAAAAAACTGGTAATTACTTCCACTCACCACACTTTTAGTCCGACCCACTCCTTTATTTCCCCTCGTTTCCCCCATAGGCCAACAAAAGAAGGGACAGTAGATTTTGGATTTTCTAGGAGATTCAGCTGTGGAGTTTTTCTTTATGTATTCTTCTTCTTCTTTTCAGTTTGTATTTTCATGTACCAGTACTTGTTGAGAGGGATGAGTTTATGTATGTACTCTAGTATTGTGACTGAGATGGTGTTTTTTATAAGACATATGTATTTGGTATTTTGAGACATATTTTGGTTATGACCCATATTATGAAGTTTGATTTTTAAAAAATTATTATTTTAAATGTTTCTGCTATTTTATTTATTTTATCTTGTGAATCTTTATCTCTACAAAGTTTTAGGTATACCTACAATGCACCGCATCTTCTACTGTGCCTTTTTGGGTATACTAAGTAGTGTGGGGGTGTTCATTTGGTATCAGAGCCTAAGGTTACATGATTCCTAGAACTTGTTTTAAAAATAAAATAATTTTCCAAAAGTAACCTATTTTAAAGTAGCATATCTTCAAACCAGAAGTATTTTTTAGAAAGAAACTCTTATTATAGAAATAGTTTTTCAAATATAAAAGAGAGTTTTTATAAAAATCTCCTCAAAGTCTAGTTCAACCTTCTTTCGATTCCTTCGAGCCTAAATTCTCTTTTCTTTGCATAGTATAGCTGAATGGTTCTGTAGAGCTACGGTACTAGAGATGCAATGGTAAGCGCCTAATATAGCATCGGTAGGTGGAGATTCCTTTAATCCACCTACAACAGCCAATTTTTCTAAGTTATGCCAGGACATCGCTAGTCTAGGAGGCAGAACATTTTTTGGCACAGAGGATTTCGAGGAGGTACGAGCTAGGTTGAAGGATGGTGGACCGACAGAGAGTTTAGCCTACGTCTTGGTAGCTAAAAGGAGAGCTTAAAGAGGTTCCTAAGTAAAAAAAAGCTCTAAGAAGCCATGGTGGAATAGTAAGATGGAAAGGGATAAGTGGAAAGAAGAAGGACCTCAGTAGCGGATCAAGAAAAGTGGGAAATGCAATAGTTGTGTACTGGTTGGTCATTACACAAAGTACTGTAAGAATAAAAGGATGAAGGGAAGGTGTTTCAACTGTGGATAGCCTAGTCACCTTAGTAGAGCTTGTCCTCACGTGACGGGGCAAAGAGCAGGCATACCTACAGCGGAAGTATAGGCTTTGGATGCAGCACCTTTTAGTAGTGGACCAGATAGAGGAAGGAATGTCTTTGTAGTAGGTTTGACTTCTATTTTTGATTTTCCTATTTGGACTCTTTTAGATTCTGGAGCCTCACACTCTTTCAATTCTAGTTTATTGTATGCACTTAGATATCTCTTTTGTAATAGATCTCATAGTTGTTTCAAACCCCATAGGAAGATCGGCACGTTTATCTATTATTTGTAGGGGTTTGAAATTTTTTATCCTAGGCGTAGAGTTTGATTATGATGCCTATGTATTGGGATTTTCATGGTATGGGATGATTTTGGGAATGGATTGGTTATCCACTTATGAAGTGATATTAGACTACGAAAGGAGAGTCATTAGACTAGAAACATGTAGCGGTAAGACTCTCGAGGTTTCTTACGACCCACAGGGGTCAGTCATATTGAGCTTTCTTTATTCCCTCAATTCATCATCCGTGGAGTTAGATCCAGTTCCGATCATCAAAGATTTCCCAAACGTCTTCAAGGAGGTTAGGGGACTACACCTTCAAAGAGAGATCGACTTCAAAATATATTTGAATGACAATGCTAAGATAGTAGCATTATCCGTGAGACACATGGCACTTAGGGAAAGGAAGGAGTTAACAAGCAGATTCGTGAGTTATTGGAGAAAGGCATCATTAGAAGGAGTATATCTGAGTGGGGAGCGCCAGCCGTCTTTGCTGTAAAGGCGGATGGTTCCCTTTGACTTTGCGTAGACTATAGAGAGTTGAATAAGCTAAGGAAGAAGAATCATTATCCACTTCCTAGGATAGATGATCTTTTTGATCAGTTGGTTGTCACTTAGTATATTCTCGGCTAGATTTAGCTACTGGATTTCATCAGCTTGGAGTTGCTGATGATAGCATCGATAACGCTGCATTTAGGAAACCCGATGGATTCTTTGAATGGTTGGTAATGCCATTTGGGCTAACCAATGCCCCAGCATATTTTCTAGATTTGATGAGCCATGTTTTTTTCGAGATGTCCTAAATAAGTTCATAGTAAAGGTCGTGGATGACATTTTGGTGTTTTCCAAGAGTATGGAAGAGCATGTTATTCATCTACAGGAGGTTCTTTGTGCACTTCGCATTCATCAGGGGAAGGCGAAATTCTTGAAGTGTCACTATAGGTTTAAGGAAGTGTGTTTCTTGGGGTATAGAGAAGGTCAACAGATGGAAAGAGTTTGAGATATGATTTCGTATATTTGGGTTCAGATTGTGGAAATCTAAGGAGTGGTAGGCAAACATTGGAGATGTAAAATAGATTCAGTTGGAAAGCCCAAGTGTTGATAATTGCAAAATTTTCAATTGTTTTAGGTAAGTGGATTTAACGGTAGTGCCTTGGAATAAATAAAAGCATAAAAGAGGAATAAGAACAAAAGACTTTAGTAAGGAAATGAGATTACCAAAGTTTAGGAAGGGTACTCCTAGGGAACTCAGAATAAAATCCATTTTATGTTTAGCCCAATAAAATGAAATTATTAGAAGTGAAAAGTTGAAATATATAATTGTCAATATTTTTGAGAATTAAATATTGGGTTTTTATAAAAAAATTGGTATGAGATTTAAATTGGTTTTTATATGATATTATTAAAAGCGAACTTATTTTTGAAAAATTATAGAGCATATATAGCTCTCTATTTTCTTTTTAGGTAAACATAGATTTAGATATAAAAACCTAGAGTGTATTAAGTATCGGAAATATAGGTTGCATCATTTATTGTTGACATATGTTTTCGTGAAAAATAAGGGGAGCATAGACTATAACACTATTGTTATAGTAGATGACTCCCAAGGGAAATGTTTTTACATAATATGCGAAATCTATTAGTATTTGTTTTAATAAATCCATGCACTAGTATTTTTGGGTTGTAGTAACGGTGTTTTACGCAACATCTGTTTTGAAAATAATTTCTAAGTGTAATAAAAAGTGGTTTGTAAGTACTCTTATTATTTAAATAAGTATGAGGAAATGTTTTCTAGTTATGGATATATTAAAACCTTTTTGAAAATAAGTTTTCCTAAAAAAAAGTGTAAGTTAAATATTAGAAAATTAATAAGTTTCATAGAAATTTTTTATTGTAAGATAATATAGATTAAACATACTTTAATCTATTGGAATGAAATGAATAATGATAAATTTTTCTGTGAAACCAAATCAGAAATAAAGATGTTTTGTGCAAGTTATAAGGAATATGTGAAAGAGATATACAAGGTATGGGAAGCACCATATTTTGTATAGCCTATTTCAAAAAATATAAAATAAGTTCCTTGTAGTTTCACATAAATATGAAGCCCTCTTTTAAAGGATTCATAGAAGCTTTTAGCGTTAATAGTTTCTTAAGAAAGTAGTTCCAACATATTAAGGTATAAAACGATTAAGTGTAATATGAAGTGTAATAATTAGAGACAGAGTTGGTTAGGAGAGATATTATAGAGGGCCTTTGTAGATAGTCCCAATTTGTAGTTAGGAACTCCTCCAAGGTTAAGTAATTAGAAAGTTAAGGAGTTTTTAATAAAATAATTGTTCTTGTCTACCCTATTTATTGCAAAATTGAAAATATATAAAAAGAAAATGTTTTGAAAACATGTAAGAACATTTTACAGATATTTTAAAGAAAAATGGTTTGGTAAAAAAGCAAATAAGTTTTTGGAAGCGAAAAACTTAGTAACAGTTAAATTTAAAAATCCAAAATTTTACAAAAAGCTATAAAGATCATTAAAAGAGAAGGAGGAATAAGTTTTGAAGTTAGAATTTATAAGTTTTTCCTTCTCGGTTTGGGGAATAATGTAAATTCAAAAAGGTTGTAAGGATGCAAGTCTAGGAAGATAAAATGTTAAGTAACCAAGTATCTTTGAATTTAATGGAGACCTGAAAATAACACTTTTAAAGACAAAATTTGGGATTTGATATTTTAAAAGTTTAGAAGCTTTAATTTTTTAAATGGATGATAAATGCCAAGACAAACTTTCAAATGTGGAGTAGATGGGAATCATTTCCTTGGTGTGGCGAAAAAGTGTAAGGCGATGAAGGAGGTAGCAGTGGTTACTTTTAGAAGTAATAATAGAAGTTTCAATAAAGTGTATAAGGCACTAGTGAGAACCTAGGATTGTTGCTTCATGTGTCTAGACTATATAAGAATAGTAAAGTGATATTGGTAAGATGGTAAGACACACATGGTTGGGGATGTATGTTCTTGATTTTGGAGAAACTTGAGAGGAGCATCTTCCCTCGGCAGAGTTCGCTCATAATAATAGCTTTCAGACTAGCATTGGAATGACACCTTTCAAAGCTCTTTATGGAAGACCGTGCAAGTCACCTTCGTGTTGGTTAGAGTCTATAGAGAGATTTCTATTTGGTGTCAACATGGTTAGAGAGACTTCGAAGAAGATTGATTTGGTTAGGAAAGAATTAGTGCCTCTTATCCACATCTCTTTGATAATAAATTTTGAATTTCCTATTTCCATCTTTAGTTTTGAATAGGTTCTTTCCTTTATTATCCTTTGGGAGGGTAGAACTTAGGATTTAACTTATGGATGGTAGGATTTGATGTAAACATGTTATTAGAACATGTTATGTATGGTGGATACTCTTGATTGCAAGTAGTTGCTAGTGGATGCCAATGGATGCATATACTTACAGTAGGCATTATTATCTCTTAGGGATCGGCTTAACTAGGACACTAGAGCATACGCACATGGATGTGTGTGCATTTGCATTTCTATTTTATTTTCCATGGTTGCTATAAATGGATGATAATCACATGATTGTTGCATTTGGATGATGATTGTAGCATGCATATAGAACTATCAGTTATCATTAGAAAATTTGAATTCATCTGGATACATGGCACGAACATGATTGCATAAAAGGAGGTCGACTGAATCAGTAGACCGCCTAATCTTTTGCACTAGTTAGGGACATTGACACTGCACTAATTGCATATGTATCATAAACGTATTTAGAAAAACTTAAGGACAATGGATGTAATGGACGATGTTTGAGTAGTCGGTTGTAAAACATGGATGAAAACATTTATTTCATTCTTCCATCCTTAGAGATTTCGGGGACGAAATCCTTTAAGGAGGGGAGTATGTAACAACCTAAAATTTAGGCTATAATAATTAATTAATGAATTAATTAAATAACAAAATAAATTTGTGAAATTATCATAATAGAATCATGGGTGTTGCACCATTGAGTCCGTGATAATTTTCTGGTCAATTTCCATATATAGATTGTCAAAATCCGAGCTAGAACGAAGAAGTTACGAAATAAATAAGAAAATGAACAAAAAATAAAAATAAAGGGCAAGGTCGACCCCTACTATAGCTAGGTCGACCCTAGCTTGTGTTGGTCGACACTAAGGTCGACCCATGTATGCATTTGGACGTGTAATCGTCCAGTTTCGATCAGTGACGTATTTTGTTGTTTTTTATTCCATCTCATGTGTTCGTGCTTCCATCGAACGGTTCCCATCGAACCCATGATGTGGTTGCGCTAGATTTAATCTTCAAATCCAACAGTCTGAGACTCACAAATGACACTATAAATAAGACCCTAGACCTAAATATTTTTCCATTCATATTTTCTCCATCTGGGATCATTGCCGGAGGCTGGACCTTAAAAGGAATATTTTTCTAAGAAAAAGATCTTTTTAGTTAAAATATTTTATACCCTAGAAGTGGATCCGAGAAGGCCAAGGAAAAGGGATAAGTACAACGGATGAGTGTTTAAGTAAATATTTTAGATTTTTAAGTAATTTAAAATAATAGGGTTTCCAATAGTCGTAGTTTTTCTACAATTTTAGGATACACCTTTATGTAAGTTTATTTACAGTTTATTTTTAAGTAAATTTTAGACTTGCTTTTCAGTCTATTTTCTTTTAGCTACTCTATTTCAGTTCTTCGCAATTACTTGTTAATTATAGATTTCCCAATTATTTGCAGTTATTTACAGTACTTATAGTTCTTTGATGTTATTTATAATTTATTTACATCTATTCTACGTTGTGATTTATTCTGTAAATATTAGATTCTTTTTAGTTCCCTTTTTACACGAATGGAGTAAACAAAAGTGAATAATTCGCTAATATGGTATAGAATATAAGAATGCTGAATGTATACAAAATTAGATGTCAAATAAGAAGAACTGTAATAAATTGGACATAGACTGAAATAGGAAAATTTAAGATATTTGCCAGCATAGTTATAACATGTAATTAAAACTAAAAAGAGAAAATAAAGCAGAATTAACAGAAGAGGCTTATTTTAAAGACTTACACTAAGTTAATAAGCAAATATATTAGAGATAATAGAAGAGGCTTATTTTAAAGACCTACACTAAGTTAATAAGAAAATATTGCAAAGATAATAGAAGAGGCTTATTTTAATGACTTAGAATAAGTCAATAAGCAAATAGAGCATAATTAACAGAAGAGGCTTATTTAAAAGACTTATACTAAGTTACTAAGAAAAGATAAAAGTAGGGTCCATAACCAATAGCATTCCCTTTCAGTCAGGTATTGATGGTCTCACAATAGATTAGGTGAGACTGGGACACGCTTATGCTAACTAGGGTAACTAAGGGGTCAATAGATAAAAGCTCAAATCAGGGGATTTGGGCAAGGCGCACAACTAGATTTTGTTTGTTAGTAAATGTACCGGCAACATTCCCCTTTTAGACTAGGACTGATGGTCTCACGACACACTTAAGTGAGGATAGGTAGGACCCTTTCAGACTAGGACTAATGCTCTCACAACAGATCAGGTGAGGCTGGACTCGCTTATGCTGGATTGGATAGGTAAGAGGTCAAAAGAGGGAGGAACAATAGTGTGAGCCTAGCGGTGGCCGAGCATGTGGCCTCGGTGCAGCGAGATAAGTCGTTATTGAGTTCCAAAGCGCTAAACAGGTATCTTTTGTTGTAGGACCCATAGGATGGGACTAACCCACAGTGGCACAATAGAGATAGAAAGCCGATCAAATGGTAGAATTAAGATTTCAGCCTAATCAAAGCAGCTATCTAAGACAAGTGCAAACAATTGAAACAATCAGAACTATCAAGCAAATAGTTAAACAGTATTTTATTCCAGCTTTAACTTTTCTTTTATTTCCTTTTATAGTAGAATTGTTGCTAAGTCCATTACCTTCGTTTTGCTTAAAAATACTGGTAATTACTTCCACTCACTAGACTTTTAGTCTAACCCACTTCTCTAATTCCCTCTTTTTCATCATAGGCCAGTAGAGGCAGGGACAGTAGATTTCAAATTTTCTTGAAGATTCGGCTACGGAGTTCTTCTTCATGTATTCTTCTTCTTCTTTTCAGTTTTTATTTTCATGTACTGGTACTTGTTGAGAGGGATGATTTTATTTTTGTAATCTGATATTGTTATTGAGATGGTGTTTTTCATAAGACATGTGTATTTGGTATTTTGAGACTTATTTTGGTCATGACCCATTTTATGGAGTTTGATTATTAAATAAGTTATTGTTTTAAACGTTTCCGCTATTTTTTTTATTTTTTCACATGAATCCTAGTCTCTATAAAGTTTTAGCTATACCTACAATGCATTACATTTTTTAGTGTATCTTTTTGGGTATACTAAGGGTGTGGGGCGTTACACTTAGGTACGACAGAGAATATCTCAGGTTAGGGCCTGCTTCGAAAAGAAGTATTAAGTTCTTGAAGAGATTCTATGCAATACCAGATAAATAAGTGCCAGTGAGGAGTCTGCCTTGGAACAGTTATTAAATTATGGGGACTTACCTTAAATAAAGGAATTAAATGGTCAAGAGGCCGCCTAGTTTCCATTAAAAGGTATTAAGTGACTTGGGTACTATCTCTGACATTGATAGGACATTACATACGATAGATATGGGTTCACTAGTACAAAAAGTGCATATTGCTTCGCCTCATTTGCATCGGTTGAAGTAAAAACTGATGCAAGTAGAACTGTTTGCATCAGTTCCATCTTAATAACCGATGCAATTGCTATGTGAAAAGCAATAGGTAATAAAAAATCAAATTTGCATCAGTTGTCACCAACAATCGATGCATTTGGTACGTGCAAATAGTTTTAGTCGCATCGGTTTTAAATTCAACCGATGCAACTGCATTAGTTTGCATTCATTTTCCATCGGTTTGCTACTCCAACTTTCATTTTCCCTTCCCTTAACTTTTCATTTCCCGCTTAGATTTCATTTATCCCTCCACTTCCCCGTAACCCGTTATTCAACACAACCATGCAAATACCTCTGAACTCTCTAATTCACAAACAAAATTATCAAATCCAAATCGAGAAAGGAGGTCGATACTGGGAAGGATTTCGTCCAATCTTAAGGCAAAATCATCTTCTTCTACCAACAGGGGTTGTGGACTTAACTAGAAAGAGCCAAAAGGTAGTTGTTTCAAAGGGGAAGCAAACCAGTCCTTCTAGTATTTATGCTTAACCTGAATCCTCTTATCTTCCTCCTCAAATTTCCTCATCTCTTTTCTTCCAAGAATCCCTGATGTAACCTTGGAAGCCTTCAGGCTTTAGATTTCTTTGGTTATTGATGAAATTGGATTAATCTCACTACTTGTAATGGCTATGAGAAATTTTTAGAGTTTGGTTTCCAAAACTCTCTTAGAGTAAGTAATCAATACTTGTTAAAAAAACCTTGATTAATCCATTACATATCTTATATTTAAATGTATACTAACAAATAGCTGCTGTGTTTTCGGTCCTCTTACACTAATTTAAGAGTTTAAAAGAGGCTCTCAAGGAGGCCTAAACAAATAAAGAGGAAGTTGTCAATCTTCGAAGGCAAAACGAAGATTTAGAAAATGAAGCTCATAAGGTTAAAGCTTCTTTTAATCAAAACGCTAAAATTTTGAAGGTTAAGGAAATTAACCTTGTCAAATTTCAAAAAAATCTTCAGGCTAGCAATGACAAATACTCAGGCTTCAAGTTGATTTAGAGGCTCAGGATAATGAGGAGGCCAAGTTGAAAGTTGAACCCGAGGGCCTTATCAACTTGATTTAGGCTAGAGACTTGGCTAGTGAAAAAGCTTTCAAATTTCTATCTGATTCATTGGACGAGAAGGAAAAGCTTAAAGAGGAGGTATTGACCTATATCTCTGTGGTTTTTGTTGAATATGTGCTTAGAACTGTAACCTTTGTCTACTACCTGTTAAGCATTATCTTGTTTTCATTATGATTCATAACGTTGCATTTGCAAATATTCAACAGCTAGCTCATCTTACAAACAAACTACTTATACAAGAAAAGCAGAATAACACAGCAGAAACAGTGGAATTAGATAATCTACTCGATCAAAAGTCTGTTACAGACATGAAAAGTGGAGAAAGCCAATTAATAGATGTACCGGTGAAACAAGAAGATCAAAGTTCAACAAATAGTGTGGAGTCGGAATCTGGTAGCCCACATGAAACGAGTAGATTAAGAACTGATTCCTTTAGTGCATTTGAGACAACTCATTCTGATTTTATGTCATAGTGAATAAAACGATATCCACATACGTTGAAAACCAGTTTATTCTTGCAGTGAATGTACAACACAAACAATTTGATTTACATTTTTGTTTTTTCATTTTCTGGAATGATTTGCTGGACCTACAAGTGATGTAAATAACTACAGCTGAGGTGGGTGATTCATTGATATAGTTGTGGTTTTTGAATGAATATGCCGACAGTGTCATATAGGGAAAACCATATTAACAATTTCAGGTACTGATTAAATACTTGATGCAACCTTTATTTCAAATAGAAATTGAATTCTATCTGCTTAAATAATTTTTTAACGAAATCAAATGTAGGAGAAAGAAATGAGTTAACAACTATAGGTGATGTAGGAAATGCATTGAGGAAGTTCTGGTATATCTCAGCATGGCTTTAAACGATAAACATATGTAGATGTATGTTTTTTCAGTCAATGCTTACTAGTGCAATTCGAGTATAATAATTTTCATTTCTAATTTCATACGCATAGCTCAGTAAGGAAGTTTATTTTATTTTCCCTTATTTATTTCAAGTTAACTTAGTTAACTATTATCGGTTATAAAACCACAACTTTCATGTGTTAAATGAATTGTTAAATTATTCATGTGTGCATTTAATTTCTAAGGCATGCATTTTTCCATCTCAAAATTTAGTACATATCAGGCTATTCTATTTAAAATTGATCAAGTATTATTTTTTTACAAATAAACTCAGTATTAAAAAAAAATGCATACATGTAAACACTGATGAATCTGTGGCTTGGGTTTGAGCTGTAACTAATTGAAAATTTTTGTAATATTTAAATTTTATTTTGTTATTAATCTTCATTTGGAGTTCTTCATAGTTGATGTCTTTCTTCCAATTTTTCTCTTCATTGTTTAAAACAACTGATAATTCAAGCATATGTTACAGAGCAGTTACCACTGATTGTGCCATCAAATGCAAATGAGTGGCTGATTCTTTTGATGCTGAGATAAGCGATGCTTCAAAAGCAGAAGGAAGTGTATTGGAAAAGGTAAACTTTAATAAATTTGTTGATTTTTTTATTGCAAATTAGCAGTATACATATTATGTCTTTAATTGTTTATGTGTGTATACACGCACATTCCACGTTTATTCTTTATAGTACTCCACAGGAACTGGGATATCTTTATGAATGAGTGTGCCTAATCACATTATTGTCAGTTATTACTAGCCTATCAGTGGCTAATTACCATGTGTTGGGACTACTGATTCCATTAAGTTCAGTTTAAAATCAGGCAGTAATACAATGCTTCATAATGCTATGTCAGCGACATACTAGTCTTCCCTATGTCCATTTAGATTGTATGATACCTGTTACTGGACCTCTATCTATTTATTCTTCTGCCAATTTTGCGACCTTTATTTTCTATCGTCTAAGAGCTGTGTATTGATTACTGCACCTTTCAGAAAATTGCATCTCTTAAAAATAGGACAGATGCAACGACTATTCCAGCTGCTAGAAACGCTGAACTCATGGCCAAGATATCCCAACTGCAGGTAATATTTTCTCTACTGACATAGTAATTATATTTTTCTTTACTTGTATAGATGTAGATGCTGATTATTTGTCAATCAATTAGTCCACTGATTTTTTATTATTCATCTGTACATATACTTGTTTATGTGCTAACACGATTTGTTCAAATTCACATTACATCCTACTAGTTTGAACTTTGAAGTATAACTCCTGTAATTTTTTGTTACTATCTTTTGAATTTTACTTAAACTGATAGAAGCAGGGAAATTTTTATACAAAGGATAAGGAAGCAGGATATCTTCTATACTGAAAAATTAAAGAGGAGGTAATTCATTCAAGAAAATATAACCAGAATAGGCGATCTAATTCCATTGTTTAGAATATATATACGAATTTGAACTGATTTTTAGTACATGAATAAAATAAAACTTCATTACTACATGGCTGATTTTGTATGTAACATTTCACGTATAGGTATTACATCAGTGGAAGTGATTTGAAAACAAAACCAGAGGAGTTGTGATAGGGAATGAAGTTAGAATTGCAGTTTGAAAGCAAGGAGAGGTTGTGGAATGGTGATCTGTCAATGCAGGTAGCTCAGTGGTAGATGGTTCAAGCAAGCAATGGAGTATGCTGGTTTAAGCATACAGGTAGGATGGTGGATCTGGAGTATGGTAGCAGTTGTGAAGGTGATGCATGCAGTTATTGTATGGTGATGTTCACAGTAGTTTATAATGGATATGTTCACAGTGTCGAGACAGTGAGTGGAGGTAATTTTTCAAAATAGTGAGTGGAAGTGTAGAGTTGTCAGAGGTGGTGCAAAGGAGGTTCACAGTGAATGTTGATGCCGTGCTTGCTGGAGTAAGAAATGGATGGAGACTGTGTAGTTATTGCAGTTCTGTATGATGTGAGTTTGAAGGGGTATTTGATGTACAGGTTTGGTTAGGTCAGGGATGATTAAAGTTGTGGGTGGTGTTAGAAGTTTATGATCAAATTGTGGTGGAGGCTGGAGTAAGCAGTTGAGATGGTGAGTGAAGTTGTTTGGGTTGTTGTAGATGAATGTATGGTAGGTGTGACTTGTTGTCCAGGCAAGTAGATGATCAGTTGTATTGTCATTGTTGGTTACTGCTGGCAGTATGGGTGGTGGAGCTGCAATGAATGACTGATGATATTTAGAGGAGCATAGAATAATGTCGATAATATATTGGACTGTGATTTTGTATGTAAATTAAGTTTTCTTATTGTTTATGTATTTAGGATGATGTTGGAGATGAAAACAAGGAGGCTTCTGTATTTAAATCATAATGAAATAATCTTTTTTTTAATTTTTTGTGAATGTTTTTTTCTTTTATATATATATATATAAAGATTATCAATAATATATATAGTCTATTTGACTATTGTAATAATGGTTTCTGAGGGATTAGTTAGCATCGGTTGTTATAAAAAACCGATGCAATAGAGGGATTAGTTTGCATCGGTTTTCAACAACAATTGATGCAGCAAGTTCCTTTGTTGCATCGGTTTTCATTACAACTGATGCAACATGGGGGCTGTGTTCAAGCAACCAACCATGATATTTTGCATCAGTTCTTAATAATAACCGATGCAAAAAGGACTTTTTTGCATCGATTTCAGAACTGATGCAAAAGTGTTAAGCCTGTTGCATCGGTTGCATATGCATCGGTTGTTGAACTGATGCAAAAGAGGGGTAAACAACCGATGCAAATGGCCTGTTTTGTAGTAGTGATTATTGGATTGGAAGCATAATGGCTATAGAATTGGATTGGGAAAGCCTTAGGGATTAAAGTCGAAAAGTTTAGAATAATGGTGATATATGAAAGACATATTCCTATTTAAATTATACAGCCAAGTACTGTAATGGAAAGGCTCGTAATTTCTCACTAGATATAGATTTCTCTGAGTCCCTCCTCATCACAACACAAGCTAGGAAAGACGATGCCGAAGTCGGGGACGAGAAGGAAACTTGTGGCAGTTCACCAATTTATCTACTTACGTTATTTTCTGATATACCCATTAAAGAATAATAATGTATTTTGAAAATTTTCTACTACGGGTATGTAACGGTTGTTATTTGTATTATGTTATGGATTTTATGACATTAAATTTTAAATGAAATAGGTATTATTTCTGTTATTAAGTTCCGTTGTGTGTTCTGAATGTGTAGATAAATAGCTCTATATTGTTCTTTATACTAACCTGCAGCCAGCTTTGGAATGGGTCTAAGTTTTGTCCATTTCAGTGCGGGTTGTTACATTTGGTATCAAAGCTTAGGTTACCCGATCAATGACGGTAGGTATATGTATGAAAGGTGTACTTTTTATTTTTGAAAATGTTTTTCAAAAATCCTACTATATATATATACTTATTTTAAATGTACATAAAAACACTAGGAAAATCTTTACTTCAATATATAATACTATCTTAGGAAATGTTGAAGGAAAAGATTGTAAATCCAAAGTTAATAAGCAATAAATGTGCAATAAAAATGGAGTTATAAGAATTTAATAAGGATTAAATGGACCAATTGAAGAGATTATTAGGTTAGTCATAGAGTGTGGAAAGCATAATAGAAAAAAAAATAGAATGAATAAATAAATGCCTTTAGAAATCGTCCATTAGAACAATAATCATTATTATGAACAATTGAAATTTATAGAAATAGCAAATAAACATGTCAGATAGTAACCAAATATTATATCGTAGTATAATCATCATTATGGTAAATTATATAGCCTTAATTATACAGAAAAGACTATTGAGCCTAGCCTAATATATAAAAGTAGATGGAAGGTAAGAACCTATGTGTTGTAAACATTCGAAAGTAAGAAATGATGGGAGTAAAGCAAGATGTAGTGGAGAAAGTTCCTACAAGAAGTGTACATTAATCGCCATAAGAAGATAATTGGATTTTTATAAAGGCTGAGTACGAAAAAGGACACTTCAAAAGAAAAGACAATTAAAATCAATTTCCAAACCCAACCCCATAAGAAAGAATTTTTAAAAGATGTTTGGAAAATTCCTTGAATTGTTTTGAATAAGTCTTTCAAATGATTTAATATGAAGTTGCTGTTTTGACAAAGTAAGGAAATTTGGAAACTTATAATTAAAAAATATTTGAAATTTTATGATTAAAATGATTTTTGGTAAAAAAAAAAATTCGCTTTTGAAATACTAGTTTAAAATTGGCTTAGTCAAAAAAATTTGATTTTTGGGGAAAGAGATTCTTAATTTTTTTTAAACAAATGTAAAATAGAGTGTAGGCTGGACTTGATAAAATTTCTTCTATTTCGTAAATTTGGAAGTTCCTATTTTGAAAATCTTTTCGAAAAGGGGAAATAAATGAAAATGGAATTTAAATAAATTAAGGAATAGAGATATAAGTATAAAATAACTAGGATAGGAGAAACATTTCCATATAAGGAAAATACTGAGAATAATGCCGAAGTAAGAGCCAATTAGTTAGGAGAAATATAAATAGAGGTAATGTTGGGAGATTTCGATAGAAATAGGATCGGTAATCTAATTAGAAATTAATAGGATGGAAGGTATCCTTGTTTACTCCACTTTTCATTGTTATAGAAGATGCTTTTGAATTTTTTTAAGAATTATATGTAATTAAATGATGATAATTAATAAATGAGTCGGGATAATTTTATGAATGTTATAAGGAAAACCATTTACGTGAGGACAAATATTTTATATATACATTTTGCTGTTTAGAACTTGTTTGAATAAGAATAAAACACTATTGAATTTAAAATAGTAATGAAATAAAAATAAACTATGATTGATAAGAAAAGGATTGTGAAAGATTATAGGAGTTTAAATAAGACCTAAAAAAGTTATCAAAAATATTTAGTTAAGTGACAATGCATTTTCAGTAATAAAGCAATAGATGTTGATGTATATTTTTGGGATAATATAACAACTTGATATAAGAAATTTGACAAACATGTGGTCTATTAAAATAATTGTTTTGTAACTAGAAATATCTTTGAAGTAATGAATTCTAATAAAGAAAAACCTATTATTTTGAAGTGCTATTGAAGTTATAATCTTTGTAATAGATTTAAAAGGAGCCAAATTTGGAAAATAATAGTAATATATCCTTAATGGTAATCAATGAACTTTTCATAAGTATATGCCACGATTTCATAAATTAATGGAGAAATAAAAGTTGATTTCGAATATAATGTAATAAGTTTATTTGTATGAAAACAATTTATTGAAAATTATTTTGTATGTTGTAGAAAGTTTTTGAGAAAGGAAATTATTTTGCTCCTTTATGGAATAATAGTTTGATTTAATAATTGGTCTTTAAATGTTTGAATAAAAAGTCCAACTTTTAAGAAATAAATCTCTGTTGTAGAAAGTCCTTAAAAAGGAAAAGTTGGTTAGAAAAAGAAAAAAATTCATGGCTCCTTTTAATTTTTGAAAATTGACAAAAAGAATTTCCAAGTTTATTTACTAAAGATAAAGGTTTTGGTTAAGGTACTTTATAATTATAAAATTTTAGTTTCACGAATGGTGTAAACCAAAAAAAATTACGGAATAGATATGGATCACTACCTAGGTAAGGTAGTGTAAATGTTTTAAGACATGAATAAAATAGGAATAGATGTACAACCTGATCTGGAAGTTTTAAATCAGTCCTAGACATTTAATTGTAGAATTTTAGTAAAGTTGCGAAGATGTTCCAAATTTATAATTTGGTTGTAAGTTAGGTTGCTTTAGTTGACTTGGAATGTGAACTTCTATATTTTTATTTATTTGGAGCAGTTTCCGTGTAATTCCATAAATTTTCCAATTTCAGAATATTTATAAAAGTGTGGCATTTGAATTAATAATGAATATACCAAAAAGAAAAGGATACGAGTAAGATATGGATATTCTTTTTTGTAGTTTACACTTCCTATTTCGTTAAAAGAAAAAAAAATCCTTGTAATTTCAAACGAAGCAAAGATCCCACTTTAGTTAATTTATGGAAAGTTATAATAATCCATTTATAAGGATAGCTTTGATAAATTAAAATGTGGAGTGGAATGTTCTAGTTTAGAAATAAGAAATAAGAAATATATACATACACAATTAACTGCGCTTAACATATAAAAATAGAAATATATAAATAGCATAATTTACAACTATAATTGTATTAGTTAGTAATTAATGGATTGGGATATATGGACTATAATTGCAAATTTAACAGGTAATAAATTTGTAATTAATGAAAGAAACTAAATGGTGACTGATTGGTAAATTTAATATGGTATTTATGGAGGAACAGAATCGGCATAATAGATGGATTTTGAAACTAGTAAAAAGATTAAAGGGATTTAAATGACGATTGATTAGAGATGGTGCAACTTTGACATTAATTATTAATTATTATGGATTTATTAACTGAGGTAATGGATGACCGTATTTGTTAGAAACCAAGAAGGAGAATTAAGGAAGATGGAGAATTAAGTGGAATGACATACTAAGAATGTTCATTTTAATTTAGTAAGATGTATAAGGGCCCCAACATCACTAAAACTATTCAATGATAAATGATAACTTCTAGCAAAATTTTCTTTTATAGTTTTTGTGATTTTTATCGCTAGTTGTCGCCTTTATGTTATTGGTAAAGCATATGATATGCTTTAAGTTATGTTCCTATTTTATCATTGGGTTGATTTTATGGATGAAATTACACTACCAGATGTGTGTGTGTGTGGAGGAACAACACAAATAAGGAAATTACACAAGGACACTTAACTAGCAATAAATTGTAGGTAAAAATGGAAATTAATAAGGAAATTAGGTTAGTAACTAGGAATAAAGGATGCTCTAATCCCAAAAAAATTAGGATTTTGAAAAAAAAAAATTAGCTTGCAAAGTGACAACTATAACGATTGAGATTTCGACTCACGAAAGTCGACATTAATACGTCCACTGTATCAACTGCCGAGCAATCGAATGCCAGAAAATCGTACCGTTAGGGTTTAACAAAGAGGTAGAAGAAGAACAAATTAGAACGAAAAAAGAACAATAGAAACAATATCAGAATCTCACATATCGCGGCGGAACAACATATAATAGATAAATGAGTAATCTTTAAAACAAAGAACTGTACATTTTATACATTACATCATCAGAGTGTACAGCAACAATATACAACACAACAAAACAATGGACAGTTATATAAACATGTCCTTACAAGTGAATTTACAGCGGAAAGATAATATCATATACAAGTAATACGTCTCGCCATCCAGCTTGCCACTTGAGCTCCATAGCACTTCTGAATCCAGAATGACCTGATAACCTGACTCTAGGTTGCCCGTGTGGAAAATTATGGGCACCCAGAGTTTAGGAAGAGAACAATAAACTCCAGATCAGTCATGGGACTGGTGTGAGAACTTAAAACGGTTATTTATCTTTTAAAACAACAACAACAAGGAAAGTGTAAAATATCCGCAATGCTTTTGGAAAATGAAACTACCATAAGGCCTCCCTGCACACACACAATGCAAATGTAGAATTGGAGGAGATTTCTCCTTATGATAGTCAAAGATGCTTACTACACAAAACAAATCATTTTTGATATTATTATTAGTGCATAGTGATGAAAACATTTCGAAAGTATAATATAAATCTTAGCCAACGTAGGTACCATTATATTATGCCTGCTATAGCTACCTCCTGAGGAGGCGGGTTATACAATTGCAATCGTAAATGACTCGTATTGTTTCTTTGGATTTCCAACAAATGGTCAGGCTAAGGAACTTCCTACTGCCACATGGGTATGCCTCTGGCGGGACGTCCCAAGAATTTAACCAGCTCTCTGCCAATACAAGGCCGGGTTACCTTTGTAACTAGGTAACTACTACACGAATATGCCACCCCCTGGTCCTTTGGGACCTTTATCCGAGGGCCCTTGATCACAAAGCAACAACCACACAGAAAATGAGATCGGAGCAACCACATAGGTTAAGCATCAGGGCTCCATACCTGACACCACCCTTTTCCAGAAGGAAATTACATACCCTAAAGGGCGCGATCCTCATAACCTTGCCGCATATTCCTGTTTTGACCATTTTCGGGGTGTGAGGTTTGACGAAGTCTCGTCCACAAAGCTATGCTTTTTCACAAAGCCACGCTTTGATCAACAAATGATCAATAAATAATCATCACACAGCAACACTCAGCATGCCACATTACCAAATTGGGAGTATATCGCTGATAACCTTCAACTACAAAACCTCTGAGCTCGTACGTCTCAGAGAAGGGTGTTAACTAAGAGAATGAATTCTCCGCCACCAACAGAAATGTATTTGAAATAAATCTGCTTTATATCTTAAAATGTAATGTCAGACATGTAACCATACAAGTCTGTTCCGGGTTCGAACAGAACCGAAGGCACTTCAAAAGAATCCCTTGCAAATCCGGGTATTCACAATCCCGATCGAACTTCCCATCACAAAGGAAATTCCATACCGTAGCTAACGGTGCAGAGACAATCGATAGGTCATCCTATAGTTTTCACAAATACCTGGTCTTCACCACCGATCCTCAATGCTATCCATTACATCGTATCACTATTCGGAATGGGTTATGTGACACAAAGGTGCTCTCCTGGCTAATCCGAATAGTGAACACAATATTTTTAAAACATATGGATATTAGGATTTCAATTAACTCTCAACTTATTACCCAAACCCTTTCTTTCAAATGGTTTGAACAAATTACCATTTTAAATCTTTGAACAAAAAGATTTACTTCACAAAGTTTACCCAATTTCACAAAGTTTTATTCCCAGATTCCCAGATAAATTTCCATTTCAATTGGATTAACTCATTAAATCTTAAATCAAGATTTAACTTATAGCTTTCAAAACTATTCACAATTCAAGTCTTTTATAATATAAAAGATACGCCATTTGAAATACTCCTTTATTTCAAGTCAAGTTCAACGACCTTTCACAAAGATTAATTCATAGCCTTTACAACAGTTTAATTTCAAATTTACATTCTTTTAACAGAAAGGGGAATTTCTTTCCTTATGTGAAAGTTATTAGAAAACAGATAGTTTTCGTTTTGGGAAAAACTGATTACAATTTTTCATGAGTTAAAGCCACTCAAGTATAAACTTGGATTTAAATTTAAAATTTCCAAAACTATATTTTAAATGGTTAAAAACCCATATAAACACCTTTTATAACTTGTACAATCTTTTAGACCATAGTATCCAAATTATTGTATTCAATTTCAAACATTGAATTCAAAATTTAAATCAAATGATTTAAATTCCAATTTTTATTAAGTTATTTAAAATAACTCTTATTTTTGAAATTCATTTTCAAAACTTTCAATCCCAATTCCAAAACTAATTTGGATTCAAAAATTCAATCTTTAGAATTGTCAAAAATCTGTAACTTAACTGATTTCCACGTGAAATCCACATTTTGTGTGTGAATTGTGTAGTCCAAGGGTTTAACACAATAGTGCAACAACATTCAACCACCACAGACCAAAATATAATAATATATTTGGTAAGCGGTATAAACTATAACGCTGACCTTTCATTCACAGATCACAGATATATATATATATCACAGATAAACAAATTACAGATCACAACACACATCAGAATATATCACAAAGCATCACATGTCAAAGATATCAAATAATTCAACATCCAATATAATTCAAACATCCATAAGTAGGATAAATTTAATCATCTGATTAATTTAAATCAAATAAATTTCTATGAACAAAATTTTGCTAGTTATGGTAAATCAATAGCCAATTTATTATAAAAACATTTAATAAATTATCCTTTCGTTGATCATTAATTAACTCTTAATTAATAGTTAATACTTGATTAATTATTCTTAATTAATTATCAAAACCAATTAATTTCTGCTTAATAAATTTCCAATGAATTTACAACATCATTTCTTTTTTTTAAATAAATTTCTTTAACTTATAATAATATAAATCGAAATTTTTATTCAATATGGTTTAAAAAAATAATTTTGTCTTTTTAAAACTCCTTTTTAACTTATCCAATTCTCAAATATAATTTTTACTATAAACTTTCAACATGAAATTTCAAAAATCTAATGTTTATCTATTTTCGGTATCCAATGATACCAAAAAATATATTCAGCTAACCTATAGCCTTCAACAAACTCCATCACAAAAATAATCACACGGATTATAAATCAACCAACACACAACATATGAAATAAATTCAAATGTTTGAGGAATCCAGTTGGATTTCTCCAACCTGTTTCCCTGCATCCAAAGATGTTAGCACAATACCAATTCCACTTCGAGGTGAAATATTGCGGTATATGGGATTTATAAAATACTATCCGCTATTATGCGGCGCAATAGGGTCTCATCCGCTATATAATGCGAGAAATCAACTCCAAGTACATATATAATACCAATTCCATATCAAGTTGGAATTATCGCGGTATATGTGTTTAATGAATAACATCCGCTTAATATACGGCGTATAGGGTCTATTTCAAAACAATAGATAATAATTTATCATCCAAGCATACAATCAAGCAATTTTAAATTTAACTATTTAAAATTTAAATCGAAACAATTCGATTGAGTGAGAAGTTCTCACCTTGAGTTTCCGATAACGGTTGTAGCGTTCTGCTTCGAATAAAATTAAACACGCGTTTGATTTTACCCGAAATTATCACTAGCTCCAAACGACTCCAAACCAGCTCCATAGCGTAGTGCTCGACAATACGATTCCAATGCAACTTGTTTCGCGCAATTCCGACCTCGTATGAACAAGTTACAGTGTTTTAAAGATTTGAACGAATTATAATATAAACAAATTTACTATTTTTATTAAATTTTTAAACCCCTACGCATCACAGCCGTTCGATCTCAAGTAAACAAATCTAGGCCGCGTCTCCTGTTCGTCTCCATCGCGTTTGGCTATAGGTAAGATATGACACCGAGAACCCATGAACATCGTGCAAAAACCCTAATAGTCGCGCCTCATCCTACCTACTACTCGTCGATCAAGCTACACCGTTACGTCGCCCACCTCGTGCTCCACCTTCACCGTGAACGTGGTGAAGCTCGGCACTGTAATAGCCTCGAAATTCGTGCCGATACGCACGCCCTTTGAACACAAATTGTCGTTGATTTTCTCAACGAAAATTGATCACAACCGTTGGAATTGAAGATCTCTTCGTCCTCTACAATATTGTGGTTAATAATTTTTCAAAACGATGTGTGGATTGGAGGAAAATCGAAGAGGAACGAGATGAATTTTCGGCCATTGGAGGTTGGAGGTGGCGGCTGAAGGTAGAACTAGGGTTAGGGTTAATTATTTTTTGCAAATGGAAATAGTGGAGGCCTTTTATAGAAAATTCTCAAATTAATATTCACTCGAAATTTTTCGAACTCCAAATCTCGCGCGGTGACCAGCGTTCTTAGCGTTTTACCCTCGTTCCGGACACAATGGAATAGGTAACGAGAGCGAATTCGATCATCTGTGTGAGTTACGGAGATAAACTATCAAATTTAAATTAAATCGATGAAACAAATTTCTATGCGTTTTGGCTTGCCCCGGACAACCGCAAATCCGATTGACACGAAATTTGAAACCTTACTATAATTTGACATTACGGATCCGATGAAACTGGTTTCTTCAAAATTCGAGACTGTTTGAAAAATGACCATTTTCAGTCGTCAATTAAATATTAAAATATTCAATTTTCACAAATTAACTTTTAATTCAATTTTAAAAGTTCACAAACATTGTTCTAACTCCAATATGATTTAATATAACTTTACAAATCATTTTTAATCACATTAAACCCAATTATCAATTATTTACGCAATTTCGAATATTAAATTATCGATTTAATTATCCAATTAAATCCAGATATTTGAAAAATATTTAAAATCAACTAAATATCTGAATTTCAAATGACAGAAATTCTGGATCATTACAACAACATTCAAGGATAACCATTCATCTCGGAGGAGATCGGATGAATAGGGATATGAACAGAATTTTCTATTAGACAAGGATAAAGAAGAAGCTGGTAGAATTTGCCACTTGGTGTTTGACGTGCCAAAACTAAAAAGATAGAATCGATTAGGCAACGAATGAAGGCCGTACAAGATCGCCAGAAATCCTATGTGCATAACCGAAGGAAAGAGTTAGAAGTTGAAGTAGGTGACATGATGTTTGTTAAATTCCCTACTTAGAAAGATCGTTAGATTTGGAAAGTCAGGAAAGTTGGCACCAAAATTTGTTGGGCTTTTTCTAATTTAAGAAAGAATAGAAAGACTTGCTTAATGTATGGAGCTACC
Organism: Allium cepa; assembly: GCA_030765085.1. Lineage (NCBI taxonomy): Eukaryota > Viridiplantae > Streptophyta > Magnoliopsida > Asparagales > Amaryllidaceae > Allium > Allium cepa. Next base: position 690,163,874 of record CM060940.1, read on the forward strand.
AAATAAATTGGCAGGATCCATGACATTTTTCACATTTCACACTTGAGAAAATGCCTTGATAGCACAGCCACTATGGTAGAGCTGACTAATTGGGGGATACTAAGACGGAGCCAATAGCATCATGTGCCACTGCACACGGTATGGGGCACGAAACTAAAAAAATCCGCAACAAAGAAATAGACTGGTTCGAGTACAATGGTTGGAAAACCCCGCAGACAACATGAGGTCTTCTCATCCTAAGCTTTTCACTAGCGAACTTTTCTCTCAAAAATTAGGTTTAAATTGCGTCATGGTTACTAGATTGGATGGTAGGAGGTGATTGCTACACTTTTACTATCACTTTTGCTCTCATATAGAACTTTTTGAATGTTTAGGATGTTTGCATACATGCCTATATGTCATGACACTTGCATTTACGCAAGTATTGGGCTCACCTATAGTATGTCTGCACATATAATCACATTACAATTTTAGTTGAGTAGATGGTTCTGTAGATAACTTAGTTGTATAACATTAATGTTCATTACATGTTACCCTATCCGCCCCTTGTAAAGATTTCGAGGATGAAATCCTTTTAAGGGAGGAGAATATACCAGATCGTAAAAACTAATAAGAAATAAGTAAAATAAGATAACTTAGGTAAATAAGATAAGGCTAAAAATGAAAATTTTACAAACATCATGATTTGACCATGAAAGTTATGTTGTTGCGTTTGTGGTGATTTTCTGATCAATTTCCATATATAATATGTTGAAAACAAAGCTCAAATGGAAAAGTTATTGATGTTTGAAGTCTTTGGATTCAAAATTATTTAAACAGAATTCAAATTCAAATAAATAAATAATTTTTGAATTTTAAATTTGAAAATTAACAGCAATTAGACTTGGAGATTCAGTAATCGTTAAAAAGTTAAAGTTAACATTAAGAGATAACTAAGGAATATAATAAATAAAAACAACGGTAAATAAATGGTTCCCTAAAACAAACGAACCGGTAGAAGCTAGTGGCAGCTAAGGTTTTAACACTCCGAATGTCTAGATTTTTATTATCTTAAACTGACATAAATCCAACGGTTCTGGTGCATTCTACCCACTATAAATAAGAGCCTAGCCCCCTTACTTTTATTCACAAATTATGTTGGGAACCTAGCAAAGCATTGTCAGTCTCTCTCTTCAGATTCAGAAAAGGTTCCATAGGGTTTCAAGTAACAAATTCTAGAAGTTTATTAGTTTATTTCTCATTTTATTCTCATCTAATCCCTTGATTTCTAAATCTAATCTATATATACAAATCTGTTGTTGTATATATCCAAAAGGGGACATTTGAAAGAGGTTACTAAAGGTGTGGCAAATTCAAAAAAAGAAGAGCTATGGACCTACCATGAGCGCAGTCCTAGTCTTTCTATTTTAATATTGAATAATGTAGTTTGGATTTTAGATATGCCTGAGGGAATTTTAGTTTAAGAAAACATTGCCTTAAAACCATAAAATTCCCTCCAAGAGAAATGTCAATTCTTAAGTCTGAATCTTAATTGTTTTATGCTTAAATAATGGAATGTGTGTATATTTTGCAATTTTAATGTTTTACCTCCTATTCCACTTCTTATCTTTTTCTTTGGATCTGATTAAGGGTTTTGATTAGGAAATGATGTGTAAGGTATGAATCCTATTCGTAGTCGCACAACCTATTTTTGTACTTTGAATAAAAAATCTCTTTGTCTAATTTCATGTGAAAAGAAGTTAAATAGAGCATAAAAGTGTGTACATTATAAGTTTCTATTATTGGTTTATTCCACTATTTTAATGCAAAATAAGTGGATTTGGATTCTGTTTCTATACAAGTCTGTTGATTTGATGTTTGGATATCAGATTTATGGTATATGTGTTAATATGGAAATGAAGCTTGTATAATTTGGAAGATTTGACATTTAAACGTTAGTTTAGGGCATAAATTTCACACACTTGGAAGTTACTAAGTGTGCTATATACATACAAACATATATGTATGTATGTATGTATGTATGCATGCATGTATGTATGTATGTATGTATGTATGTGTATGTATGTCTGTGTATTAGCGTAAATGACCCCTTAAGAAAGAAATTAATGTAGGGGAAAAATAGGAAGGTTTTCTTATAAGGTCTAACATCGAATGCAACGATATGTGTCATAATATGTATAGAGTTTGTTATAAATTATGACTAAGTTATAGGGATGCGAAGTCAGCCAAAAGAACATAGAAGTCGGTTCAGCTAATCTGGTTACTAGGAGTGTGACTTTAGGGTTAATGTGAGACATCGTCTACAATAAGTAACTACGGATGATGCAAGGTTAGTCCAAAATTATATAAGGTAAATCTTCCCAGCTAACTTGGCGATCAGTACCTAAAAATAGTCAAAATAATGTAAGACGTCACTATGAGGTACGAGTCATAATACGAAGGACATGCTTTAGGGATTGAAGGTATTACGTGGCTATGTGAGGGCCCGCCTCTTCCCTATGTAGGAAGCAGTAAATAGTTGGGGTTATTGGTTAGGCACGATAGAGGATATCTCGAGAAAGGGCCCTCTTCGATATGAAATATTAAGCTCTTGAAGAGCTTCCATGCACTGCCAGCTAAATAAGTGTCAGTGAGGTGTCCGCCTTGGAATTGTTATTAAATGATGGGTACATGCCTTAAATAGAGGTATTAAATGGCCAAGAATCTACCTGGTTTCCATTAAAAGGTATTATGTGACTTGGGTACTATCTCTTACATTGATAGGACATCATTAATGATAGATATAGGTTATTGGGCCAATAGTATAATGGCTATAGAATTGCATTGGGAAAGCCTTAGGGCTTAAAGTTGGATAGACTTAGAATAATGTTGATATACGTAAGACATATTCCTATTTAAGTTATACTTCCCAAGTACTATAATAGTAAGGCATGGGATTTTTATTCACCAGACATATGTAGTTCTAAATCCCTCCTCATTACAACACAAGTTAGTAAAGACGAAGCTGAAGGTGGAGGCGAGGAGGAAACTTTTGGTAGCTTTTTATTTATTATGTTATATTCTAATGTACCCATTAAAGAATAATGATGTATTTTGAAAATGTTATACTACGGGTACATGACGGTTGTTATTGGTATTATGTTATGGATTTTGTGACATTTTTATTTTAAATGAAATAGGTGCTATTTCTATTACTATATTTTATCTCCTATTGAAAGTTCTGAATGTGTAGATAAATAGCTCTTATTGTTTTTTATACCAACCAACAGCAAGCTTTGGAATAGTTTATGTTTCAATGGGCTTTTTCTAGGCCGAAATTTAGGTTCGTTTCAAGGTGGGTTGTTACAGGATCCCTTGATAAAGTTAGATGTATGCCCTACAGGAAATTCTTTAATTTGTTGTAAATTATTAACTCTGTAATAAATCTCATTTGAAATAAAAGTTATTTTTCCTTCTATTATGTACTTGTTGGAATCTCGATTTTGATTATGACAAGCTATATAAAATATTATGTGAATACTAATCATCTTTGCAGGAGATTTGCCACAGATTCCTTTTCAGATATTTAAGCTGAGCATGGTGTGTTTAGAGTCTGTACTTTACTTAGAAATTTGTTAAAATCTCTCCTGGAACGATATATATATATATATATATATATATATATATATATATATATATGCACACACATGCACATACATGCACAAAGGCCTAAACTCAAACGTCTGAAATCATTCATTCAGACATCTGAATGCTGAAACCTGAATATTGTTTCACAATATTCATACGTCTGAATGACAAATTTTAGACGTCTGAATATAGTCAAAAATTTCCTAAAAGCTTGTTGTTTGCGTTTCAATCTAATTCAGAAATCCGAATTTTTAGTTCAGACATCTGAATATTTCCAACTGCTATTTTCTTGAAAAGACACTTCTCTTCACCAAGAGAAACATTTGCAAAATCAATAGTTGCACATGTTCTTTTCAATATAACTTTTCATCTATAGTTGCTTTATATGCTATAAATAGATTACAGAACTCAATAAACAATTCACCGAATTTACTTTTAGCATTCTTGAATTCTCATCTATTTTCAAGCTTTCAAATTTCACCCAAATTGCTTACATACTTTGATCATTAATCACTTTATCTTCCATAATTCTCAAAGCACATCATACTATATATCATAAAGGAGAAGATTATAGGAAGATTGTACTTAATCGACTTATCAATGTTATTTAAGAACATAACACAGTCATATACTTTTGCTATTTGTAAAGAAGTCATGTTCGATTGCTCAGGCAGTTGAAGTCCTATTCGATTACTTAGGCGGGTGAAGTCCTATTTGGTTGCTCAGGCAGTGTAAACATGTTCCTCTAGGTTAAGTGTGGGTGTTGTAGTTGAAATTCCATAAGAAGTCTAGGACTGGATGTAGAACGGGAATTTCGAACCAGTATAAAAATTCCTGGTGTGTTTGTTTTATTTTACTTATTCATTGCTATAATAACATAGTTTATTTTCGCACTAGTATAATATAATTCCATATAGCACGATCCGCACTGTCTTTTCATTTGGTATCAGAACAAGGTTTCATCTAATCGTAACATAGTTATTTGATTCTTTGCTAATATGGATAATAACACTAGCACTAGTACTATAAGCACTAACACCAATTTTATAAAAGGTCAATCAATTGCACGACCTCCATTTTTCAATGGTTTGAACTATAATTATTGGGCTACTCGTATGAGAATCTATATGCAATCAAATAGCTTTGAATCATGGAATATCACACAAAATGAATACACTCTTCCTACAGGAGAATACTCCACATGGACAAACACACAAAAATTAGATGCTACTGTCAATGCTAAAGCTATGAACATGTTATTTTGTGCACCAGATAGAAATGAATTTAATCGTATTAGCATGTGTCATACTGCTTATGAAATATGGAGAACGCTTAAAATCACTCATGAAAGAACTAACAAAGTTAAACAAAGCAAAATCTCCATGCTCAAAAATTAGTTTCAAAATTTTAGAATGAAACAATATGAATCCATCAATGATATGTACTCCAGATTTCAAGATATCTATCATTCACTATTAGGATTAGGAGAAAAGTACACTGATTTTGACATTGTATCAAAAATCCTAAACTCTTTAAAGGAAGAATGGGAAAGAAAAGTCTTAGCTATTGAAGAAGCTAGTGACCTCTCTACCATAAAGCATGAAGAGTTAATAGGAAATCCAATGTCATATGAAGTGAATTTGCAGGCAAAATGAGTGCAAGCACAAGACAAAAGGAACATAGCTTTCCATGCTGAAGAAGAAAATGATGAAGATTCAGATGAAGAAAATCTAGCATTTATTGCCAAAAATTTCAAAAAGTTCTTGAAATTCCAGAAAAACAACAGAAACAATGAAAAAAGGAACTTTCCAAGCAAACCATCATCTTCAGTTCTAGAATGTTTTAATTGTCATAAGAAAGGTCATATGCAGAAAGACTGTCCAGAACTAAAGAAAAAAATACTTCAACAAGGGCAGAAAAGATAAGAAAAAGAAAGCATTTTCTGTTACATGGGATGATTCAGATACCTCTTCATCAGATAGCAGCAGTGACAGTGAAAACGAGCAAGCTAATGTTTACTTCATGGCTACTGAAAATGAGGTTAGTAATTTTACCTTTGATGATATGATAGAAATAAATTCAGAGCTAGTTGACACTCTCAAAAAACTCAAAAGAAAATATAAGGAGACTCGTGAACATCAGAACAAAGCAGAATTCGAAAGAGATATGCTTCAAGATGAGAAGAAAATACTAGAGGAAGAACCTGAAAAATTACAAGAATCATACTCTGATACTAATTCTCAACTCACTCTTTTGAGTCAAGAAATTGAAACTCAAAAAGAGAAGAATGACGCTCTTGTTTTTGAAAATCACGAATTAAAGACAAAATTAAAACTGACAGAATTAGATAATACTAGTCTCAAAACTAAGTTAGATAGTGTAACAACCCTGTATTTTGTGATTATTTTAATTGTATATTTTGATTGTTTAATTGAATTCCTGATTTAAAAACTTTATTTTATTTATTTAAAATGAATAATTTTTGTTATTTTAAATATAAATTTGGATTTTTATGTGAATTATAATTTCAAACATGAATAAATAGATTATTTTCCAAAAATGTGTATTTTGGTCAATATGGTCAAAATTTGACTTTTAAATTTAAAATTTAAAATTTTTGATTTTTTAACTTTATCTTTTATTATGAAAATAAATTAAATTTCAAGAATACCGCTTTTCGTTTCGTTGAAATGTGATTTATATTGTGAAAGTTATGATTTTTACAATATTGTGCGTAAATTGTTCTATTTAACAAAATTGTTTATTTTAATTTTTATAAATAATATTTTTGTTTGTTCTAATTTGTATATATATGTGTGACATGACATGTTATACATATATTTTATTTTTAAAACATTTTTAAAAGTATAGTTATAATTTTCCAATGCTTACTGTATTTTGTTTACAATTTTTAAAGTCTAGTTTTAATTATTAAATTATTTTCTTATATATTTTCTATTTTTCCTAAAATATTTATTTATTTTCATTTTCACTTTATTTTGTTTTCTTGTTTATTTTTATTTACTGAAATTTATTTAGTTTATTTTAATTTAAAAGAAAAAGAAATACAAAGAGACAAAGACCTTTCATTTCCATATGACTTTTCATTTCACCGTTGCCTTTTCATTTCTTTCTTTTGTCTTTTCATGTTTGGCCGTGCATTTTTTTCTGATTGGCCGTGACTTTCTCATTTCATTTTTCACGTGAAATATTTCTTCTCATCTCAAACTCATGGCAAAGAGACAACAAATGCTAATGGCTTCTCTCTTCCTTTTCTCACTTTCCTTCTTCTTTTCCATGAATTTTTGCCTTTGCTCTCTTCAAGCATAGCTCGGCCTAGTCTCTCCACCTTCACCACCGACCACACCACCACCATCTATAGAGCTCCTCCTCCTCTGATCAAGCCTGGCCGTTCCATCCAATGGAAGCCATCACCTAAAATTTTTGCAAAAACTCCACCAAACTTGCTAGCCGAGCCACATATCTCCACCTACCCTTTCATAGTTGCTTCGGCAACCCCCTTAGCCACCGCCACCAGCAGCTACACCCCCTATAGCCGCAGCTCCAGCCATGTCCAGACCTGTACTTGACCATAGCCGAGCCCTATAATGTTATGGTCGAGCCAAAAAGTTGAACAAAACTTACCTCTTTTGCCTTGTCATTTGATATTCTTCATGTTGAATCACCTACCCCTTCACATCTCCACTTCTAGTTGTGCCATATGACCCAAACTCAAGCTATATCACCATCATGGTCAAGCACTTGATCTTCTATAGTCAAGCATTTGAATGGTAAAGGCAAGGTCTTGTCTTTATTGCTTTGTATTTCAACTAGTTTCAATGTTGATTTGTATTGAATATTCATGTGTATATTATTTGTGTTATTGGTTGTTTACGAGATCATATCTTGGCTCTCTCTTCCTGCTTGCATCGTAGTCGTGTTGTGTCGTGCTGTGTCGTGCTATATCATGCTTTTTGGAATCTATTCTGTGTTTTGATTGGCTATCTCTAGCTTAAAAAGGTGAGTATTCACTCATAACATTTATATAATTTGCGAAGTGACAATAAGTGAATCTGTAAATTGTTATATCATGTTATACCTGCCCGTGATTTGAAATATATGATGTTAACCCTATTTATATACCTGTCTTTCACTGCTATATGTTGCTATACTGTTTATTTATTCTGCTTATCACACAAAAAGTTCCCTGTAGAATAGAATCACTATGGGTTGAAATGATACATACCCAAACGGACTTTAGAATAGGGAAAAATCGTTGTGAGCTGAAATGATAGGCCTGAACGATTTTATTCATTTTAATTTAATTAGGATTGCGGGTTGAAATGATAAAACTCAGATTTTTCTTTGTAAATTACGGATTGAATGATATATTATCCGTATCACTTGACCTGGGTTAGAAAAATTATACAGACCCGTGGTTATTATATAAATTTTTTAGGAATTTTTAAAGTATGTTTAAAATATTTTAACTTTTATATTATGATATTTTGATTTAAATTGAATTTAAAAATGATTTTAGTGATTTTTTCTACAAGTTAAATATGGTAAATAATGAATGGTTCAATTGAAATTTGAAAATATAAATTAATTTTGAAATTTGGGATTTTGTTTAAAAATGGAGTTTAAGTTAAGTAAATAAAATATGATAATTTGATTTAAATTTGAATTTAAATGACTTAATAAAGTGTCATTGATTTTTGTATGAATTAAAATGGTTAAATAAATAAATGCTTAAAAGTGTAAATTTGAAATGTAACTTGACTTGGAAATATGAAATTTGTTTAAAAATATAAGTTAAGTTAAGAAAATAAAATGGAAATTAAGTTTATATTTTGAAAAGGTAATTAAAACTTAAGTGTTAAGTTAAGTTTTAAAAATGTAAAGAATAGAAAAAAATTTGTATGCTTGAATTTAATAGGTGAATTATTAATAATTTGATTTTTATGTATAAAATTTTACTTTATAATAACCATAAGTTAAAGGGTATTTTAATGAACATTTTTGAGTTGAAAAATATGATTTTTATAAGTTAAAAGGATTTAAATCAAAGTTTATTTGTTGCTGAAATTTCATTGAAAAATCTAGAAATTTAATTTAATAGCATTCAGAAATGCTATCATTTCTAAAGTTAACTTAAAATCTGTTGTAAAGGATATTACTACTTTGTAAGTGTTGTGGTTGATGCAAGTAAACTAAAGGCTAAAATTTAATAAAAGGGCTATTGCAGCACTTGTTAAGTGCTGTTGTTACTGAAACTAAAACAAAAATCTAAAACTAATAAAAGAGCTATTGTAGCACTTGTTAAGTGCTGCAGTTGGCTGAATTGAATTAAATCTTTTAATTTGAACCTGAATTATTACAGCAGTTTTGAAAATGCTGTCTTTTGCTGAGTTTAACTATTTTTCAACTAAAACTGAACCATTACAGCAGTTTTAAATGTTGTCTTTGCTGAAATGAATTATTTTCAAATATAACTTACCGCAGCATTTTCTTAGTGCTGTGGAAAGCTGAAATTCACTGCTTTAATGTATTTAAGTGAATAAATGAACTCATAAAAGAGTAAATTTTTGGGAATTGAATATTTGATTATTAAGTATAATAACTTCACTTTTAAATGGTTTAAATGGAGTATTTTGATTTGAAATGTAAACTATTTTTGAAATGTAATTTGGAACGGTATTTAAAATAAAATTATATTAGATTTATGAAATGAATATTTCAAAACTAAGTAATAATGAAGTTGAATTTGAGATATATGAAATTATAAAATTTAGTTTTGAAATGTGGTATATTAAAGCTTTGAAATATACTAAAAATTGAATAGTTTATTTTGTGGACCAAATCTATATTTGAAATTGATAAGATTTTGAAATAGTTTGTTGGGAAACTAAATTGAATTAAAACTGATGGTTTGAATTTAATTAAATTGAAAATTTAAAAATTTGAGTTTAATTGAATAAATTTGTAAAACGTAAAGAATTAAAGGAAGGTATCAAATGTATAATATCGAAATGTTATGATTTTCAAAGTGTAATGATTTCAAATATTTTGGTTTCAAAAAGTTATAACTTTGCATGTATTATGATTTTTGAAAGGTGAATATATGTCCGAAATGGAAATGATAAACTATTTGGTTTGAATATAGTTTGAATTAAAAATGGTTTTGATATTTTTGAAGTATATAAACTATTTTTGAAATTTATAACCACCGATTATAATAACGACTGGTTGTTAAAGAGACCGAGATCGGATATGGACATACTCTCTGTCGATATCAAAAACCACTTTTAACAATTGTGTACGCGGTGGAGATTCCAGAACGAAGTAGGACGGTGGCGACGATCCTATTGAGGTACGAACGTGGACCCGACTCCCGTGAGTTGGCTTAAGGTGGCTAAAACAGGAGCGATCGACGGGCCAAGTGAGGTAGCTCCTCCTATCGGATGCACTTCTTCGGTTCTATACTCTTTCTTGTGGTTGATTTGATGGCCATCCTCCGATTTTGATTTGAGAGTGTGTTTCAAGGTGGACGATAGTGGTTGTTATGCATTACCACCAGCCCGGAAGCGTAATTGGTATATCAACCCTGCCATTGCCTAGTTGTGTCGTGTCACCTACCATAGCGAGCCTTACTAAGAGTTTGTTTTTCTCCCGTAGCCCGTGGAGTATTTAGGGTAGCCTCCCGATTTGAAGGTACGCTGATACTGGATGGACTATTGGGACTATTACATGTTGGGGGCTATAAGGGTAACCCTTCAATGCTATTTTAAAGTAAATTTATTTTAGTGTAGACTTTATTATAATAGCACAATATTACTACATAGTAAATAGTTTAACGGATCCTTAGAGGATGGGCGGTCCCAAGCATCCTTTAAGTTACTTGTGCTTTACTGCAGTTCACTTGAGTTGGTTTACATTATATAAGCATGTATGTCCTGACTCGAGTGTTTTGTGTTTTGCTTTACGCTCGGGTCAGCCTGAGTATTCACAGCTTAGCTTTGGATTTCTCTTTTTGGAGCTAGGAATCGCTGGAGACTCTGCTTATCTAGTTATCTATCTATTCAGTTTTAGTTGTTCTATTTCAGCTCTTGTATTTGTGATCATCTATGTATTTGTGATTCTATTGTATCTGTTTTCAGACTGATATTATGTATTTTGTTGTTGAGACTTTGTTATAGTAGCTTCATGAACTACTATGCTATTTTAATTTCCGCTGCGAGTTATTCTGATATTTTTGTACTTGTGATTCTATGTGATGATTTTATTTGCTCAAAATTTTATTACAATGCGGTATTTTGAGCAATTCAAGTCCGACATGTGTGGATGCGGATGGATGAAATATCGGGTTGTTACAGATAGCATCACCAAAAATGTTTCGAACTTTAATAAAGGAAGAGAAACTCTATCTAAAATTATTGATAGCTCTCAATCTGTTTCAAGTAGGAAAGGATTAGGGTATATTAAGAAATCAAAAGCTCCACCTAAAAAGAAAATAAGGAGAAATATTAATCCTACTGATAAACAGTCGAAAAAGAATACTTACCCCAAAAACATAAGAGTTTGGGTTCCTAAAACAAACAACGGTTTGATTAAGAAAAAAAAATATTAACACCTTTTTAGAAACTGTTCATAAAAATAAAGATTACATTTTCAAATGGGATACTGAACCCTCTTGGTTTTGGTTTCCTAAGACTTAACTCACCCTATTAAAAAGGTGGGCACCAATGTTATCTCATATTTTTTGAAGGTCCCACTCAAGAAAAAGGGAAAATGGATACTCGACAGTGGTTGCTCAAAACATATGACAGGAGACAAAGATATGCTATCAAATATTACTTACTCAGATGGAGGCTCTGTCACACTTGGAGACAACTCAAAAGTCTACATCATCGGTAAAGGCGATGTAAGCAACAACGGTATTTCAAATTTACCTCTTATTTCAAATGTTTTACTAGTCAAAAAATTAAAACATAATTTACTTAGTATCAGCCAATTATGTGACAAAGGATTCAAAATCACTTTTTCTAAAAACAAATGTAGTATTTTTTATCAAAATAAAAATTTTATCTTTGAAGGAAATAGAGACAGAAATATCTATATTCTAAATATGAAAATAAATCATAATTCAGATATGTGTTCAATTGCCAAAGAAAATGATCCTTGGTTATGGAAAAAACGATCCTGTCACATTAACTTCAAAGCTATAAATAAGCTTTCTAAAATGATTTAGTAAAAGGTCTACCAAAAATAAATTTTAAAATTGATCATATTTGTGATGCATGTCAATTAGGAAAATTAACTAAGTCATCTTTTAAATCTAAAAAGGTTATTTCAACTTTACAACCACTTGAATTACTACATATGGATTTATTTGGACCAACACAAGTACAATCCGTTAATCACAGTAGATATGTATTTGTAATTGTTGATGATTTTTCTAGATATACTTGGACTATTTTTAGGAAAAATAAAAGTGATACTTTTGATAATTTCAAAACTTTTGTCAAAAGAATTCAAAATTTTAAAGGATTTAGAATCAAAAACATAAGGAGTGATCATGGAGGTGAATTCGAAACGAAGCCTTGGAACATTTTTGTAAGAAGTATGGAATATTCCATAAATTTTCGTTTCCTAGAACTCTACAACAAAATGGAGTTGTAGAACGTAAAAATAGAACCTTACAAGAACGTGCAAGGCTTTGTTAAATGGACGTACATTACCAAAACATTTTTGGGATGAAGCATTCGCAATAGCTTGTTATGTTTTGAATCGTGTTTCTATTCGAGCACTAACTAAGAATGCTCCTTATGAACTTCTTAATGGTCGAAAACCAAATATTTCTTATTTTAAAGTTTTCGGTTCAAAATGTTTCATTTTAAACACAAAAGATCTGCTTGGTAAATTCGATTCAAAATCCGATGAAGGAATCTTTGTAGGATATTCAGATCGAACAAAACTTATCGAGTTTATAATAAAAGAACCAATATCATCGAAGAAACACTTCATGTATCCTTCGATGAAAATTTTAGTCAAATACCAAGTATAAGAGATGATGAAGAATTCCCTGATATTATCACAAACACAGAAATTTCAAATCTTGAAAATAATTAAAACATAGAATTAAGATCTCCACCTAGATTATTAAGGGATCATCCTTCTGTTAATGTCATTGAGAACTCAATTCATCTGTTAGAACAAGAACTCAATTAAATCAAATGGGTCATGTAGCTTTTCTTTCTCGTATTGAACCTAAAAATATTAAAGAAGCATCCACCGATGAAAATTCGTTAATCGCTATGCAAGAAGACCTAAACCAATTCGAAAGAAATGACAATCAGGATTTAGTTCCAAGGCCTAGTGATCAATCAGTTATTGGTACAAAGTGGGTCTTCAAAAATAAAGCAGATGATCAAGAAAATATTAGTAGGAATAAAGCTAGATTAGTTGCACAAGGATATAATCAAGAAGAAGGGATTGACTATGAAGAAACGTTTGCTCCAGTCGCTAGACTAGAAGAAATACGAATCCTACTAGCTTATGCATGTTTTCATAACTTTAAATTATATCAAATGGATGTTAAAAGTTCCTTTTAAAATGGTTTTATAAAAGAAAAGTTTATGTTGAACAACCTCCTTTATTCATACACGAACAATTTCCTGACCATGTCTATAAACTTAAAAGGGCCTTGTACGGTTTGAAACAAGCACCCCGTGCTTGGTACGATCGTCTTAAAAGATATTTAATAGATTTTGGTTTCGAAATTGGGAAGGTTGATCAAACTCTTTTTATTAAAAGAAACAAGCAAGGTATTTTAATTGTTCAAATATATATTGATGGTATTATTTTTGGATCTACAAATGAAAAACTATGTCAAGAATTTTCTAAAATAACGACCAAAGAATTTGAAATGACACAAATGGGTGAATTAAACTATTTTCTTGGCTTACAAATAAAACAATTAGAAAATGGTATTTTTATAAATCAAGAAAAAATATTATAACAATCTAATTAATTGTTTTGGTATGGAAAATATTTCGACCAAACCAACTCCTATGAGTACAACTATACATCTTGATAAAGATGAAAGTGGCAAAAGTATTGACCAAAAATTATATCGAAGTATGATTGGATCATTACTATATTTAACAGCTAGTAGACCTAAGATAATGATGAGTGTTTGCTTATGTGCATGATTTCAAGCAGATCCCAAAGAATCACATTTACGAGCAGTGAAATGCATACTACGGTATCTTAATAAAACCAAGGACTTTGGACCATTCTATCCAAAGGAATGTCCTTTTGACTTAGTGTCCTATAGTGACGCTGATTTTGGACGAAGCCGAACAGATAGAAAAAGTACAAGTGGGACTTGTCATTTCATTGGACGATCTCTTGTATCATGGTTTAGTAAGAAACAAAACCGTGTTTCATTATCGACATGTGAAGCAGAATATATTTCTGCAGCTTTGGCATGTGCTCCATTTATCTATATGCAACAAACACTACAAGATTTTGGTTTTAATTTATCGAAGTCAACTATTTACTGTGACAATTCTAATGCTATAAATTTATCTAAAAATCCTGCTAACACTCACGGACAAAACATATTGAAATTCGTCATCATTTTCTTCATGATAATATTGAAAAAGATTTAATAAATGTAGAATTTGTGTCGTTTGACAAACAATTGGCAGATATCTTTACAAAACTGTTAAATTAAATTACTTTCATCAATTTAAGACGAGAACTTAGGATCTCTTTTAAAAGATTTATAAGTTCACATATTTTTAAAAATATATAGTTTTTATACTTTTAATTCATAGTTTCTATTAAAAAATATAAAAAATAATAAATAAATAAAATGGGGTTGTTTTCCAGTACTTGAACTCAGGATCTCATACTCGGTAGTCTTCTGCTCTACCACTTCACTCTTTATCTTTTTCTGAAACATTAGTTTGTTGTTGAATTTTTATTTACCTTTCATTTTCTCCTATTTTTCCTATGGCTATTATTCCCCTAACCATTCAAAGTTTCTCTATTTTTCTAGCTTCTAACTATATATTTTCTACAATTCTTAATTCTTTGCACCAGAATTCATTCAAGTTTTTTTAAAAAAAATTCAAATTACTGTTTCAACGTGTCATCTCAATACAAAATCTGAATCATTTGAGCTTTCTTATACTTCACCTTCTTCGGCATCGGTAAATCTACCAACTCCTACACCAATTTATGAACTAGTTCCGATTGTTCCACCCTCAACTCATACTGGATATACTCCACCAATTAAAAGAATAAGACGGTCTCTCTTTGTTGGATCACCATCCACAAAAGAGAAAATAGATTATATTCATCACTATTAGAGAGAAACATTAGAATTACAACACGAATTATACTATGAACAAACTGTTAATGCCAAACGGCTTAGCTTTTTGGAACAGGTCGTATTAAAGTTCTATGGTTCTTCATCAAAAGACATAGTTCACCAACCTTCTACCGTTCTTCTCCAAATCGTCACAATCCTTGGGAACCATCACCACAACAACCACCGATATCACCAAATTCTTGGGAACGTGGCAATAGATGGTCTCTACTTCGACCATTTGTAAAGAACACTAAAATTGAAGTATACTCCAACTTCTTCTTCAAAATCTCTTTAATTATTTTTTGTTGTTTATATGCTATTGTTAATTTGTTATTTCATTCTTCTTGTTCTACAAACTTGTATCATTTCTAATTATTAATATATATTGTTTTCTATATTCAATAAAGCCAGTATGTGCCTATGAGAAACAATTCAGGCGGCTGTTTCATTCGAAACAGACGTCTGAACATTCAAGGTACAAAAATTTTGCCCCAGAATCAGACGTCTGAATAAGCCCAAATTTGAACTATTTCATTACGGGTTGTATCTCATCCCAATTCAGACGTCTGAATCAAATGATTCGGACGGCTGGATTTTTCTGAGCCAATTTTTTTACCTTGCTTTTTTATTTTCTTTCCACTTTTACCCCTACCTTTTCACCCACTATATATTGCCTTTTTCACTTCATTGTCAATTATTTCAGAACCCTAGCCCTAATTTTTCATCTCTTTCGAAGCTTTTACCTTTCCTCTAACTCTCAAATGGCACTAATATCAAAAAGAACTAGAGAATCAACCTCCAGACCATCTGAAGATCAAATTAGGCAATGGCTTTGGAACGATGTTGTTGTTTCTAGGTTTAATTTTATAAAGAGTTCCAACATCTTCGAAGGAGCATTCATGAAACTTTTGGATTTCGTAGCATATCATGTTAGAGAGTTAGCGAAACAATTCCACTTCGATACCTTGATTGGGTATACTCCTAACAATATTAAGATTAATCATCTTATGATTAAAAAATTTCTTGCAAATTTAAATTTGGATCATCATAATCCCCAAAACTAACAAGATTGTGTTTAGTCGATAGTTTGTGGCATAAGAATCTTTTTACCTTTACAAAGACTATGTCATATTTTAAATTGTCCTTATCAAGGAATTGATATTAATGAAATTGAAGTTGATATGGATCATCGAAATGAAGTTTCACGTTAGTTTTTGATCGATCAACTTATAAATTTAGGCAATTTAAAATCTACCTTCTTAAGGCCACAAGCTAGGCTCATTCACCGTGCACTTATTCGTTCTTTACAACCAAGGACGGGGAGTTATGAAAAAGTGTATAAAGAGAACTTCCAAGCCCTTTATTCTATTTACTCCAATCAACAAGTGAATTGGGGAAAATTATTTCGGATGAATTTCAAGACATCATAATCCGAGGAAAATATAGAACCATTCCTTATGGTGCTTATATTATTTGTATTCTCCTAAATGTCGGTGTACCCATGCTCGACACCGATTTTACAATTATTAGTGAGTTAGGCGCTAAAACTTTAGGATTGATAGGCCTTCCACCACGTCCTCCTCCTCAACAAATT
The DNA here is from genome assembly GCA_030765085.1 of Allium cepa. Lineage (NCBI taxonomy): Eukaryota > Viridiplantae > Streptophyta > Magnoliopsida > Asparagales > Amaryllidaceae > Allium > Allium cepa. The sequence goes on from CM060940.1 coordinate 690,180,478, forward strand.
ATTTCCTTCCATCAATGGTCGCAAAATGTTCAACAAGGTGTTCCTCAACCTCGAGACACTAATATCACTTCTTCTTCTCATACTCAACATGAAGAAGAAGAGGAGGACGATGACACCATTCAAGAAATTGGCCCAAAAACTTCTTCAAGGCAAGCCATCATCACTCTCTCCCGAAATCAATCAAAAATTCATCGAAACATAAAGGCACTTGAGAAGAAGACGGACAGAAAACTCAACTCTATCAAAGGCTTTCTTAATAAAATATGGGATCGAAATTCTTGTTCCGGTTCTTCATCCGCTCTAGCTTACAACCCTTCCCCATTTCAGTGGTCTTCCTCAAGCTCGAGTTCTAATCATAATGATTCGTCTCTTTCAAGTCAATTTTAATTATCTTTGTCTATTTTTTATCTTATGTTTGAGTTGCTTTATGAGAAATTTCTGAACTATTATCTCTTCACGTATTAATTACTCTAATTGCTTTAATGAGATGAACTATCTATTGTTATCTATACTCTTTCTTTTTGTCGATGACAAATGGGAAGAAATATAAAATTGTGCATATTGACGGGGGAAGTAACAGTACTTTAAATATTTATTGATTATATAGTTCTCATCATCAAAAAGGGGAGAATGTTGGAATCTCGATTTTGATTATGACAAGCTATATAAAATATTATGTAAATACTAATCATCTTTTCAGGAGATTTGTTGCAGATTCCTTTTTAGATATTTAAGCTGAGTATGGTGTGTCTAGAGTCTGTACTTTACTTAGAAATTTGTTAAAATCTCTCCTGAAACGATATATATATATATATATATATATATATATGCACACACATACACATACATGCACAAAGGTCTAAACTCAAACTTTGGAAATCATTCATTTAGACATCTGAATGCTGAAACCTGAATATTGTTTCACAATATTCAGACGCCTGAATGACAAATTTCAGACATCTGAATATAGTCAAAAATTGCCTAAAAGCTTGTTGTTTGCATTTCAATCTAATTCAGAAGTCTGAATTTTTAATTTAGACGTTTGAATATTTCCAACTGCTATTTTCTTGAAAAGACACTTCTCTTCACCAAGAGAAACATTTTCAAAATCAATAGTTGCACCTGTTCTTTTCAATATAACTTTTCATCTATAGATGCAACTATTTATATACTATAAATAGATTATAGAATTCAACAAACAATTCACCGAATTTACTTTTAGCATTCTTGAATTCTCATATATTTTCATGCTTTTAAATTCACTCAAATTTCTTACATACTTTGATCATTAATCACTTTATCTTCCACAATTCTCAAATCACATCACACTATATATCATAAAGGAGAAGACTATAGGAAGATTGTACTTAATTGACTTATCAGTGTGATTTAAGAACACGTTACAGTCAGATACTTTTTTTATTTGTAAAGAAGTCCTGTTCGGTTGCTCAGGAAGTTGAAGTCCTATTCGACTGCTTAGGCGGGTGAAGTCATGTTCGGTTGCTCAGGCAGTGTAAACCTGTTCCTCCAGGTTAAGTGAGGGTTGTTGTAGTTGAAATTCCAGAAGGAGTCTGGGACTGGACGTAGAATGGGAAGTGCGAACCAGTACAAAAATTCGTGGTGTGCTTGTTTTATTTTACTTATTCATTGCTATAATAACTTAGTTTATTTCCGCACTAGTATAATATAATTCCATATAGCACGATCTGCACTATCTTTTCAATACTTGTCGTAATATGTTATATTAATTAACTATTTAGTTTAAGTATATTAAATTGAATTACTTATATGTTATGTTATAGTAATTACAATGTGATGTAATCATGAGAAATTTACCACATTAGAAATAACATATTATTTTAAATGTTCCTAGTCAAGATGTTTCTAGACATGATATCAATACATCCATTGAGATTTTTATTTCTATTATACATTTATCATAATATGTTATGTTAATTATTATTTAATTTGAGTATATTAAATAGAATTACTTAAATAATATGTTGTGTTATATTAATTACAATGTGTTGTAATCATGGGAAATTTATCGCATTAGAATAATGTATCATTTTAAACATTTCTAATCAAGATGTTTCTAGACATGATAATAATACATACTTTGGGGTTAGAGTATGTAACGCTCTCTGCATGTTAGGTAATGTATTACTCATGGCTACTGGAGGCACCAAGAGGTTATGTATTGATAGCTATGGGTAACTATGGAATAAATCACTCGAGAGTTTTCTATTGATCAACATAACTACGGCCAAATGGTTAATCTCGAAGTGACGATATTACACAAATCTCTTGACTTGAGAATTTTGTTGAACTACAACATGGATACTCCATATTAATGTTAGTTAATTCATGGCATTACGTCCATCGAATGATTATAAATGGATATGAGTAGAAGAATTGGGAGTGAAATACTATTCAATAAAGAATTTGTCTCCTCGGTTAATGAGGTTAATATCACAGTCAACTGTAGTAACCTAAAATCAAAATATCTAGTTAGAGAAATACGATTAATAATAATTGTTAGAACTAAGGATTTTGTATTTGGACTAACCAAGTTGAGCGTGGACAATATTGAAATTTTTACCAAGACCAAATTCAGTAAGCCCTAAAGTATATAGTTTTAACAAAGAGTTAATGTAAATAAATGTCGCTGCTAGGTACCACTAAAAATAGTAAAATTGGATTTTAACAAAAAGATGTGTAAGTGATAAATTTGGCATTCTATCAGTCCACTAGTTAAGGTGACATATGAACGTCAATATTCAAATTGTTCGATGTTAATTACTGATCGAATTTACACCTATAAGTCGCATGACCGCATTGGGATTCCCGAAATATCTCATAATTTGATTGGTTTATAATTATTATAAACTAATTCATGTTTATGAAGTATTAATTATTTATTTATTTGATGTATCAGGTGTTATTAGTATTTTTTAGGTGCCATTATTAATTAATTAGGTGCATATATAAAAGTTATATATGTACAAATCGATATACGATACCGATATGTATTTGATTTGGATTAAATTGTAACTAATTACTTAACGGATATATATGTACCATAGGTGGAAGAAAGGAAAGGTTTTTGAAAATTTAAATGTTAGAACTAAGTAAATCCGAGATTAGAAAACTAACGAGAAATGCTCTTCCTGGATTTTCTATAAATAGCTCATTACCCCTTCATTGTTTGGTGACTAAATCTTCTACCTTAGCTCTATCATAGCCGCCACTTCTAATCCCATCACCTATGTTTGTACATATTAACCTTGTACACAATACCTATATGTTGCACGTGCACTATACACATGAATATATTTGGATACTTAAATTCAAATTCAAATTCAAACTACTTTCATTGTTTAATTAAGTCAATTATCAAATACAATTATATTTTATTTAAAATGTAAAAATTTATATCGAATCTAGAATTAATTAGACGTCATAGGCCCAACAAAGATCCAAAATGGAAAGAAAAAATTGAAATCCACTCATCTAACTCGCTACAACCGGCCTGGTTCCTTCAATGGCATCAAAACTAATAGCCTATATGGTCAAATTTAGAAATATTAGGCTAACTTATTAAAATCCTGTCCATTTAGTAGGGTGCATAGAAAGATAGTGTTTAAGGTTGAAATTGGATAATCAAGTATTATGCCCTGCTTGGCTATTGAGCTGGCCCGAAGTATGAAGTAAACCCAAAAGGCTATCTCCAATATAAAGGCTCAATTGATTCTAGGCCTTAGGCTAAATTTCAAAATTCAATTTGTAAATTTAATATTTATTTTGAATTCAAAAGTTAAATTTAAAATATAAAATAAATTATATATATATATATCAATGTATGTGTATGTATAACTTAAAATGTTTAAGGTAATTTTTGAAAACTATTAAAAATGTAATATAAATTGTTTCAACTAATGAATATTTATTTGGTAAATATATATTTATTAAATTTTAATTAATAATTTAGTATATATCTATATAATTAAATATGTATATATATAACTATATGTGTCATATTTAATATTTATCTTAATTTTTGTAGATAAATAAAAATAAATTTTTGATTAATTATTAATTAAATAAAGTTAAAATTATTAAATACAATTTAACTAATAATATAGATAAAAATGGTATATAAGTCAATTAAATTATAAAGAGTTATAAATAAATTAAACTTATAGTATAAATGTATAAAACTCTTGGTGGAACTATAAGAAATCCAAATTAGGTTTAAGGAATAAATACATATATATAATATGTATACGGTGATTTCAAATTTGTTTGGCCCTTGAATCACTGGTTATTCATAAGAAATACATTATTCCATAAATTGGTACCACCCATATAAATATATAAATACTATGAATCTCTAATATATGTTATCATCTATCATTTATATATTAATGGATTACTTGCAACTCTTCAGTGTTTAGTTCACCTCAAGCCAGAGATGTTACATGTAGTAGTATTAATATATTGACTAGACGAGGTAAGATACATGCACTAATTTGTTGAGGTTTCCTCAAGGTATTTTCATTATACTTAGATCATTGTGAAATGCTAGGCACGAATGAATAATCTCTCTTGATTTTTAAGCTTTCATCAAGGTCAATGTAAGATTAGGACAAATACCATGTATTTAAGTTGTATATAAGATAACGGACAAGGTGCTATCTACCGTATAGGGGCTTATGATGTGTTCAGCCTCCTCAAGGTCAAATTCCTAAGGCATACAAGTCCTAACACCCATTGGAGAGGTCAAAATACTTCTATATTTCTCTTTGGATTTTGAGAAATATAAATATCTTGTGGAATCTTATTTGTAAAATGAAATAAATGTATTTAACCTTATTAATAATAAAAAAACATTTGCTATATACAAAATGTGATAATCTACATAAATTAAATTCACAAAATATGTCCACAATAAGTTTAATTTAAAAAAACGACAAATTCACTAGACCATATTACGTTAACTAACTAGGAGAAATCAAAATAGCACTAACTTACGAACGCTTATGGTCAACTATACATAAACCTTCAAAAGAAAACCTGCTGAAGGTGTAGATCCAAAATTAATCATTGCTTATAATAAATAAGTAGCCGATCTTTAAATATCCTAAGTCTACATGATGTCAATATTAGACAAACTGTTGTATTGACAGAACAAGAGCATGACTGTCCATCAAATCTTTAATAGTATTAATGCCTTGTTTATAGAGTAATCTCATTTCGAAAATTATGAGATTACTAAGAAACTATTTAATACGAAGATGAGGAGGGCACTCATGAATATGTCTTAATGATGAAAGGCTATATTGATAGAATTTCACAACTGAATGTAGCCATAAGCAATGAGCTGCAAGTGGACTTGATCTTAGAAACAATCACTCCATGGTATAAGCCGTACATATTAAACTACAATATGAACCAGTTGGATGTGAGCCTCATGGAGCTACTCAGCATGTTGAGATCAAGCATGATGCTCGCTATAAAGGGAAAGGCATCATATTCAAATGGTTTAAAGAAAAGAAAGCGTGTTAACAAGAAGAGTGAGAAAAATGCTCCTAATGACAAGTGTGAATTCCACCACTGTCAAAAAAAGGGCTTTGAAAGGGGAATTTTTTACAATAATTAAAATTTGTCAAAGAGAAGAAAGAGAATGATTCTACCACTTCTACTAGTATGTTTATGATTCAAGATAATTTTTCAATCAACAAATTATCTTGGGGTTCAGATACTAGGTCTATGACTCATATTTGTAATTTGTTACATGGACTTAGGAGCACATGACATGCGGTGAAAGGTGAAATGCGTCTTTAAGTTGCTAATGGATCTATTATTGATGCAACTACAGTTGAAGACTACCATGAATTTTTGCCTAATGGTTTTGTTCTATTTTTAATTAGTTGCTATTATCTAAAGACTTTATTTATGGGATTTTATCAGTTTCGAGATTGTCCAAAACTAGTTTTACCTTTCACTGTAATAACAATATTACGAATATTATGTTTGGTGGAAATAATATCTATGATGGTGTTTTGGATAATGACATTTATGTACATAATCTTGATCATATTTGTGCTGTTAATACTATTTATAACATTGACATTAATAATAATTATGTATGGCACTATAGACTAGGTCTGTGACGACCGCCCTACACCTCCGGCACCCAATACATGTATAGTGTGATGTAACGATGTCTAGCCGATGCACGGCGATAGTCAAGGGTTGTAAAGTAAATAAAATATCATAGAACTTGTCATATATCTCACAATGCATCTAATACAATATAATAATCACCATAGATATAAAATAGGCAAGACGGTAATAACTGATGAACCACATAAATCAAAGTACATAGATCCATATGGTTATATAGCATAAGTGATAGAGTTTATACAACTAATACTAAACTCAATAGATGTTACCTCTAAATAATACAAACAGACACCATTAAAGCTTCAGGGTACTTCACAGCAGAATAAACAACAATGGGTCCAAATATAATTATGAGAGAACATCATCTCCTGCCCATCCATCTGTATAGCAATATGTGTCCCCCAACCCAGCTAATTAGTATACTCGTTTAAGAGTACCCAAGATAATAAAAAGCAAAGCATAAACCTCGATTCAGACGATAGTCTGGTGTGAGAAATAAAAATCTCAAAATACTATGAAAGTCGATATAATTTATAGGACATAGGGTATGCAGAATCATACCTGACTTGTCCTTGAATCCAAAGAATTAGCACATAATAATCAATACATTCTCTATACAGTCATCGTCGCCATACAGGTATACCATAATCTAAGTATAAGGTCGGGTGTCCGGGTATCTGAATCATAATACCTACCTTATGTGACAGCCCTAGAGTGATAAGCAAACATGGCCAAATAAATCATCCATCAGACAATCCTCACATCATTCGAGTTTATTGGATATAAGATAACTCTAAGACATGATCATAAATCGAAGACGCAATCAAATTTCGATTTCACGATGCACAATCCATGCCACTTCATAAGGCTAGAAAATAGATCCATATTCATGAGATCTAGAGTAATCCATAGTCATAAGATCTGGACACAGTCATAATCCAGGTGGGTGTCTTCACGTACCCTCTCTACATGAGCACATAGGAAACCTCAGTATCTACGATCCTTTTATACATGTCATCATAATGGTACACATACATAATTCTCTTCTACTCATCTCTATAGTGGAACACAATCATAATTCCACTCATCTACATGATAGAACACATCATTGTTCTACCCACAAGCTATACTCATTGAACTATTCCTTGTAGGTCAACATCACAGCTCCTATCATTGAGTCATAATTATCAGAACACCTTCAGACATTCCTTATAAGTCTAGTAGCCTTATATCAAAGCCCTGAATCAATCACATTAAAGCACCTCATCATTTCTTCACCATCGAAATCGCTTGTCATATAGCAATAATATCAAAACCAAGAGTCGATAACACAAACAAACTACCACGTCGTGTTCCCCATAGACTCCTCATTGTCCACATAAAAGATTGGCTAAATTGACCATCATCAATAGCGATAGGTACCGACCACTCTACATTGGTCAATACCGACCACTTTGGTCACTTATCTAGCCAAAAACAGCTAAATACAAACCAAATTAAAACATTGGGCGTCTATCCTGAAGTATGAAGCACGCATCCAAGTCCATCATATTTCGTCTACCGATTGATCAGTATGCATCCTAGTACTCTTCCAAATACTTATCCCATCCATTCGAGTTCACATCATTTGTGCATTCAATCGATATGCATGAAACTTTGTCTCATCGTTCGAGTTTCCATCATGTGTGCACGGTCGATATGCATGAAAATCTATCTTAAGGGATATACCTATTGTAGGATCGATTTCACCCTAGAGGGGGGTGAATAGGGTGATAGTGTTAATTATAAAAATTAATCGCGGAAGCTTATAATATATTCAGTTCAGATCACAGAATAGCAGCACAGATATCGCATAATATAAATAACAGAAAAAACAGAACAACACAGAATTTACCCAGCTTCGGCAAAAACCTGCCTACGTGCTGCCCCCAAGGTTTCTACTAGAAATTAGATAGTCCCTCGCTTACACACGTAAACTCGCTATACCCTCTATTGACTAATCTAACTCTACGCTCAAAACCTTACCACAACTCAACCACCGAGTTGCGAATTCCCAAACTACGACACGTAGTTTGTCCCCTAGTCACACGACTAGAAAATTAAATGGTTTAAAAAATGAAAATACAAATTAAAAAAAATTTAAATTAAAAACAACCCTACTTTCAAATAAAAACCCTTTATAAAATAAAACTCTTAAATATAAGATAAAGGCCGGCCCCTTTTATTATTTTGACCCGATCTCTTTTTTTTATATCCTTCGTTCCTTTGAGATAATGGTGGCCGTGTTCTTCTCGTTCCTCCTGATTGCAAAATTAGGGCTTTTGTACTTGATCCAAATTAGGGCTTTCGAAGAGCCGTTACTACTTCGATCGAATCTGTGGTTGTACGAGAGTTGCCTAGCTCGATCGATTTCTCATTGCTCTCTCTGGCTACTTCGATGAGTTCGATTCTTCCTTCTGGTAAGAATTTATGCTTTGTTACCTTTTGATTTTCGTATTCGAACTCTATGCATTGATTGCCGATGATGATTGGGTTATATATGCGTTCGATCTCCTTTATTTTCGTTCGTATAAACTTATTTGAATTTGTCAAATATTCATCTCGGCCACTTGATGATGCTTGAATGTTTGAGACTGATTCTGACCTTTTCTTATGTACTTGATTCCTTGATTGTCACGGTAGAATATTCTCAGCTTGAATTTGATTTTGGTTCAGTGACTTTCTCTGACTTGATAAATTTCGTATAATTTGATACTCACGGTTTTGAAGTTGCGATTTCTTGGCTTTGACCTATTTTGTTTACTTGGTTATCACGGCAGTGGTTTGCTTTTGACTTCGGTCACTTGATTTTGACCGTGGTTACTCTGTGCTCCTTTTTGAAAATTGGTTGCTCGATATTGTTGTAATGTGTTGTTTTACCCTGCTGCATATCACTGCATTTGAATTTTGTATGTAAACTTGGATTTGCTTCATTTGAAATTCTAGTGGCTGATGATCTTGCTGTTCATGGCCATTATATCTTTATTGCCATATTTTGCTTCACTGGTTCATTCGTTGTCATTCATTGGTCATTTTGGCCTTGAATCTGTACTTGTAGTTGTTCAACCTGGTTTGCCTAGATTGTTATTGAGTTGATGTACTTGGATATTTGCAGTTGGTATTTAAATTTCAGTTTTGTTCACTGGTCTTGATACTTAAAGTTGTATCGCTTGATATTCATTCCTGTAGTTTGCATTCATGTACTTGCTGTCGTAGATGTTGCACTGCATCACCACTGTTCTTTGCATTTGTACATATGAATGTGCTCACTGTTGTACTACAGTACACTGCATATTAGTCTTCTCATTCATGTTGCCTGGTTTTAGTCTTGTTTCATGTTTGAGGCTGTGCTTGCATTGACATGTTGTGGCCTGTACTTGTATGCTTCATATATGTGGGTGTTTGAAGGTTGCTACTGACTTGATTCACTTCATGTTTGTTGCCAGTTTACCTTGATTTTGCATCACTTGTAGCTTGCTACTGTGTTATCTGCACCCATTATGTTTGATCTGCTGATGTTTGTTGCAGTCCATGTTTTTTGGTCTTCATTCTGGTTGTCACTTGAAATTGTTGAGTTGTTGCACACTTGTGATCTTTAGTTTGTACTTCTGGTCTACTTTGTCTTCATGTATTTCATGTTGATTTTTGAAATTTTACTTGCGTTGAATCCAGTTTCAAAAACTCGGGTTTGACCTTGTGCTCGTGTCGTGATTGCACGTGAGTTGAATCCGGCTTTTCATTTGGGTTTGACCTGTGCTCACCTGTCCCTATAGCATTATCAAGTGATACCGATGTGCACGGCCTTGTGGCATGTACAGTGATACACTGTGCATGTCACATTGTTCGTGTATAATGAATTCAAGTGTGAATGATGACGAACAACCCAAATAACTGAGGAAAATCATATTTTCAAGAATCATATTTCATTTTATATTGCAAAAACATTTCTTTTTCAATTTTACTGCGTTAGTAAATATTTTGCAGATTGCTCAGATGCTAGATTCAAACTGGAATGCAGTTGACGACCAATACGAGTGTGAGTGATATGTAGTGAGGTGAAGATGTAAAAATGAATTGTGATGTAATCAGAAATGTATTGTAATTGAAAATGTATAGTTATAGTGAGAGCTTGAAAATGTACTATCAAAATTGTAATAAATATTTGTTTGAATAAAATATTCGTTTGAATTCAAAATTTGTGATATTTATTTTATTTAGCAAATATTTATTTAATCTGTGAAAAATAAAATAGTATATTAACAAATACATTTAACTGAATATATATATATGTTTATTATCATCAAACAAAAATAATATAGGCGCATATTCAACAATCTCCCCTTTTTGGTGATAACAAACATATATTTAAGATTTTGAATATGTTAAATGTATTTGATCATTGATATGCTCTAATTGCTCCCCCTATTTAAATGCTTCCTCTCTACGCAATACTCCCTCTACATATATGCATAAAAATACGCAAATGTGCCTAGATGCAAATAGAAAATTATTTGACTTTTGCTTGATTTTATTTGACAAAATCTTAACTTTTCTCTCCCCCTTTTGTTATCAGCAAAAGAATAATAGTGTTAGAGAAAATAGAGATAAGGTGATCGATATTAATTCAACATTAAAACTCAATTGAATATAAATATTAAATTTCAATAAAAAAATCAAAGAAAAATCATAAATATTTTGTTAGGCGCATATTCCACTTTTAGAATGATGGAAACGATGTCATCATATAAATCCATACAGTTTGTCTATTTGTGGTATATTTATATCAGGAATTTGAATATCTACTAACCATGCATAATCGTTAGGACTTTTAAATGAGATTAGTAGTATTCCAATTTTATCTAAAAAAATGAATTCAAGTATCTTCTAACCACGCATAACCGTGAGGACTTTTAAATGGGATTAGAATCACCTTGTTTATTTTAAAAGTCAACTTTTGATATGCGTTCTATACATGCATAACCGTGAGGACTTTGAAATAAGCATGAAAGCACATAACAAATTCCAAGTAATTCACCCATGCATAACCGTGAGGACTTTTAAATGAGAGTGAATACTTTGGTATTTATTATTATTATTATTATTACATTTTTTTTTTTTTAAAAATCTGAAAATGAAAAACGAACGATTCCTGTTTAAAGCACCACATATCGACAAACTATATAGAATTCTGATGAGTGATGGTCGTTAGAAATATGATAGATATAGAGATGGCCATGGAATTTTTACCAACAAAAAGTTTTATAACTCTTGTTTAAATTTCTAATGAAATTTTCTAATTATACTTTCTCAGTTATAATATATGATCAATATTAACACTCATCACTTTTTCAATCACTATTTTTCTTTTTGATAATCATTCGGGAGTCAGATTAGTCAATATAGTCATTTAAAATCAAATTCAAAAATAATTATGAAATCAAATTTTTCAAAATGACTAATCTGAAAATATGGTCAAAAATGATTTTCTCGAGGGGGTTTTATAAGAATATTTTCTGCTATTTGAAAATTATTTGAAATGAAAAATATGTATATATTTTCTTTGAAAAACGATGCAGTTACTAAATGTCTCAAAAATCACGTTCAACTAATAATTTTTCTATCAACTAGATTACCAGTGTAATCTGCATCTGAATTTCTTTTTCACTCAAAATTATCATTAATTGAATTTGATTGACCAAACATGAAGTGTGCACCAAAAATTTCAAACTCAATTTTAACAGCAATTTAAATGACATTCTCTTGAATTTGAATCGAAGCCGTGTAAACAATTAAAAAAACCGTCAATATAGAGTTAGCCGTATTATAACCAAATGTATTATTATCCAACAAAACACTATTTTTAATCCAAAATGATATATATGAAGTAATTCAAAGAATGTAGAGATTATTATAGTGTTTTTGGCATAAGAATATAATTGGCCAACAACTTTGAATAAGCCAGAATCAAAATCATCATTTTTTCATCATCTTCATTATTGGCTGATTTAATTCAGAATATGGTGCAGATTATCACATTTAATATATCGTTCAAATAAATATAACTTTACCTATTTTACCTTTACGATAATTTTCCATTGTTGTCCATTGTGATTCTGTCACCTTTATACTAGGCTAAGGAACTTTGCTTTGTCGCCCGTTGTGTTTCTGGAACAGCCAAAATCCAGAGAACACTGTTATTGTTCCTTAGCCCACCACCACACCTACATGGGAAAAGATTTATGTAACCTATTTGTTTTTATAGGTCCATGGTTGTTAGTGGCAGAAAATTTTGAAAAACAATTTTGTGGAGACCCAAAACTATTTATAATTGTTCCCTTCGGCACCCAAATTTGTTTAACTTTAAGAGATTTTATATTTGTGCCTTTTGGAACCCAAATCGGTATAGTTTTCACATGTTTGGGTCTATACCAACAATTATTGTGATTGTGTCCATATTTTCTACAAATCGTGCACATTGAATTTTCATGATTAATCTTGTTTTCAACAATTTTCGAACTATTATATCCAAGTCCTTGTCTAACCGTATTAACAGTTTGCTTTCCTAATAGCATATTCAACGATTTTCCACTTTTTGAAAATTTATCTAAAGTTCTTGACAATTGTTGGACTTGTGTTTTGAAAGATTCATTTTCGTTTAACAATTGTGTGCACTTTTTAATAGAATTCTCTCTCCTAGTATTTTCATTCTCTTTTAAAATCAGAATTTCATTTTCAAGTGACTTTATATTGATTTCTGATTTTTTAATTTCCTCTTTGAATGTTGGACACTTATCACACTTAGGGATCCTACGTTGATAGTTCTTAACTAATTGATCAAGTTGTTCATTACATTCTATCAAAGTATCCTTTTGAGATTCAAGTTTAGCGTATTTTTCCCTAAGTCGTTCAAAACAACTGTTTACTTCATGAAAATATATAAGCAACTCAGAATGGGTAAGTTTTGATACCTCACTTGGCTCGTCATCGTCACTGTCAGTTGTATCACCTCGAAGACACAATTCTGCCTTTTCGCTTTCACTGCCAGTGCTTTGATCATTCTCGTCTATTTCATCCCAAGTGGCTGCAAAACTTTTCTTTTTCTGTTTCTTTCCATGGCTGAATTTAATTTGTGGACAATCGGGCTTGATATGGCCGGGTTTGTTGCAATTATAACAAATAATCTTTTGTTCTTCTAAGTAGTCTAGTGCTTTGGCTATTCTGCTTTTTGCTTTTTGAATTCGAGCTGAATTACATGTTTCTGATTCCATTTTTTGAATTTCCTTATTAACAGCTCTAGTTCTTCTGCACCATCATCGTCGTCGTCGTCGTCACTTTTAGTTGTTCCTTTAAGAGCTATTGATTTTCTTCAAGTGTCACCTCCTTCACGCTCTTCCATGAATTTCATTTCTAGCTCATAAGTGGTGAGATTTCCGATGAGTTCTTCAACTTTAAGTTGTTTTAAATCTTTTGATTCTTGAATGGCAGTTACTTTTGCTTCAAAGCTTCGTGGAAGGACTCTGAGGATTTTCCGGACTATTTCCAATTCGGTGTATGTTTTCCCGAGAGCCTTTGATTTGTATACGATGTTGGAAATTTGTCCGTACATATCTTTGACATTCTTCCTTCGCCATTGTAAAGTTCTCGTATTCGCTGCTTAGCATGGCAAGGCGAGATTCTTTGACTTGACATGTTCCTTCGTGAGTCACTTCTAGTATGTGCCATATTTCCTGCGCAGTTAGACAATGTGAGACACGGTTAAATTCAAATTAATCAAATGAACAGATAATAGAATTCATAGCTTTGGCATTAGAATTTTGTAATTTATTTTCTAGTTTTGACCATTGTTCCTTTGGTTTCTCTATTTCCTGATTATCTACAGTTATAGTTGGAGTTTTATAACCTGTCTCAACAATATCCCATGCATCAATGGTTTTCAAAAAAAATTTCATCCTATTTTTCCAAAAAGCATATTCACCATTGAACATTGGTGGTCTAACTATCGAATGACCCTCTGCAAAAGCATTATTAAAAGAAGCCATTTTAAAAATTCAAATTTTTAAAACAAAAATTGATGATTTCAAAAAATCGAATTTTTAAAAACAAATGTTGACTTCTATTCCTAGCTCTGATACCAATTGTAGGATCAATTTCACCCCAGAGGGGGGTGAATAGGGTGATATTGTTAATTATAAAAATTAATCGCGGAAGCTTATAAAATATTCAATTCAGATCACAGAATAGCAGCACAGATATCGCAGAATATAAATAACAGAAAAAACAGAACAACGCAGAATTTACCCAGCTTCGGCAAAAACCTGCCTACGTGCTGCCCCCAAGGTTTCTACTAGAAATTGGATAGTCCCTCGCTTACACACGTAAACTCGCTATACCCGCTATTGACTAATCTAACTCTACGCTCAAAACATTGCCACAACTCAACCACCGAGTTGCGAATTCCCAAACTACGACACGTAGTTTGTCCCCTAGTCACACGACTAGAAAATTAAATGGTTTAAAAAATGAAAATACAAATTAAAAACAATTTAAATTAAAACCAACCCTACTTTCAAATAAAAACCCTTTATAAAATAAAACTCTTAAATATAAGATAAAGGCCGACCCCTTTTATTATTTTGACCCGGTCTCTTTTTTTTTTATATGCTCCGTTCCTTTGAGATAATGGTGGCCGTGTTCTTCTCGTTCCTCCTGATTGCAAAATTAGGGCTTTTGTACTTGATCCAAATTAGGGCTTTCGAAGAGCCGTTACTACTTCGATCGAATCCGTGGTTGTACGAGAGTTGCCTTGCTCGATCGATTTCTCGTTGCTCTCTCTGGCTACTTCGATGAGTTCGATTCTTCCTTCTGGTAAGAATTTATGCTTTATTACCTTTCGATTTTCGTATTCGAACTCTATGCATTGATTGCCGATGATGATTTGGTTATATATGCGTTCGATCTCCTTTATTTTTGTTCGTATAAACTTATTTGAATTTGTCAAATATTCATCTCGGCCACTTGATGATGCTTGAATATTTGAGATTGATTCTGACCTTTTCGTATGTACTTGATTCCTTGATTGTCACGGTAGAATATTCTCGGCTTGAATTTGATTTTGGTTCCGTGACTTTCTCTGACTTGATAAATTTCGTATAATTTGATACTCATGGTTTTGAAGTTGCGATTTCTTGGCTTTGACCTATTTTGTTTACTTGGTTATCACGGCAGTGGTTTGCTTTTGACTTCGGTCACTTGATTTTGACCGTGGTTATTCTGTGCTCCTTTTTGAAAATTGGCTGCTCGATATTTTGTAATGTGTTGTTTTACCCTGCTGCATATCACTGCATTTGAATTTTGTATGTAAACTTGGATTTGCTTCATTTGAAATTCTAGTGGCTGATCATCTTGCTTTTCACGGCCATTATATCTTTATTGCCATATTTTGCTTCACTGTTGCATTTATTGTCATTCATTGGTCATTCTGGCCTTGAACCTGTACTTGTAGTTGTTCAACCTGGTTTGCCTAGATTGTTATTGAGTTGATGTACTTGGATATTTGCAGTTGGTATTTGAATTTCAGTTTTGTTCACTGGTCTTGATACTTGAAGTTGTATCGCTTGATATTCATTCCTCTGGTTTGCATTCATGTACTTGTTGTCCTAGATGTTGCACTGCATCACCACTGTTCTTTGCATTTGTGCATATGAATGTGCTCACTGTTGTATTACAGTACACTGCCTATTAGTCTTCTCATTCATGTCGCCTGGTTTTAGTCTTGTTTCATGTTTGAGGCAGTGCTTGCATTGACATGTTGTGGCCTGTACTTGTATGCTTCATATATGTGGGTGTTTGAATGTTGCTACTGACTTGATTCACTTCATGTTTGTTGCCAGTTTACCTTGATTCTGCATCACTTGTAGCTTGCTACTGTGTTATCTACACCCATTATGTTTGATCTGCTGATGTTTGTTGCAGTCCATGTTTTTTGGTCTTCATTCTGGTTGTCACTTGAAATTCTTGAGTTGTTGCACACTTGTGATCTTTAGTTTGTACTTCTGGTCTACTTTGTCTTCATGTATTTCATGTTGATTTTTGAAATTTTACTTGCATTGAATCCAGTTTCAAAAACTCGGGTTTGACCTTGTTCTCGTGTCGTGATTGTACGTGAGTTGAACCCGGCTTTTCATTTGGGTTTGACCTGTGCTCACCTGTCCCTATAGCATTATCAAGTGTATACCGATGTGCACGGCCTTGTGGCATGTACAGTGATACACTGTGCATGTCACATTGTTCGTGTATAATGAATTCAAGTGTGAATGATGACGAACAACCCAAATAACTGAGGCAAATCATATTTTCAAGAATCATATTTCATTTTATATTGCAAAAACATTTCTTTTTCAATTTTACTGCGTTAGTGAATATTTTTGTAGATTGCTCAGATGCTGGATTCAAACTGGAATGCAGTTGACGACCAATACGAGTGTGAGTGATATGTAGTGAGGTGAAGATGTAAAAATGAATTGTGATGTAATCAGAAATGTATTGTAATTGAAAATGTATAATTATAGTGAGAGCTTGAAAATGTACTATCAAAATTGTAATAAATATTTGTTTGAATAAAATATTCGTTTGAATTCAAAATCTGTGATATTTATTTTATTCAGCAAATATTTATTTAATCTGTGAAAAATAAAACAGTATATTAACAAATACATTTAACTGAATGTATATATGTTTATTATCATCAAACAAAAATAATATAGGCGCATATTCAACACCTATGATCGATGTTTTGAACCAAAACACGCAAACAGCATACATATATCTATCATAGCATACATACAACATATATAACACGTCTATATCAACCAATTTGGGGATTCATATCAAAGGTAGTATAAATCTTGTGATATCCTAAAAATAGTACGTCTGTAATAACATATGTGATATCCGATATAAAACCATTATAAAACACTTCAAAATTATTTCATAAAATCGGGTGTGGATTTTAATATAATAGAAATCACGTTTTAAATTTAGAAATCATTTCAAAACATCATTTTTATGCCATACTAACAATCATAGTATGGTGAGAGATAATATTAATCACCTCAATAAAAGCTTTGTAATCCTATGTTAAGTCATGGAGGGCTCTAATATGAGTGCAACCTAAGAAATCGCATTCGAATTGGACCTCATATGCAAATGAATTAGATAATCTAATATATCGCTTTTCGTATATATATTAATTAATAGATAAATTTATTAACTTTACAAATCAAACACTTAGCCTAATTAACTACTTTTATCCTTACCATTTTTATTTTCTCATCTCCTCGCATAAGCCGCACCTCTCTCACTCCTGTAACCCATACGTGAGCTTTATTGCTCAGATCCATGTCCACGCATGCAAATAGCCACATAACCACCTCTTTTGCTAATGCTTTTCATGTACCTACAACCTACCTACATGCTCACACAAACTCCAACCTACACCACCATATCAACTCCATGTTATTACTGCTGCCAACTTCCGACCTCCGCTTGACAATACCGCACCTCCAAGAGCCGACATGCCCTGTTCATGAGAGAGAGAAGCAGCCCCATATTATATTATTTTTTCGTACATTGCCTACACACACATCACCAACCGCTATAACCGGACACCATCGCACGACTCCACACCATCACCATCACTTGCGATGACTACCCTGTAACGACCCATAAATTTTAATGGTTTTAATAACGTAATTAAATAAATTTTTTGTGAAATTTAAAATAATAATATTTGGAAATAAAAATTTAATATTTGGTATACGTCTATTTTAGTATAGTAACTGGTAAATTTTCATCTGATAATATTGAAGTTTATTTTATTGTGTAATTTTATTTCAATCAAATCACCTAAAAATTTAATGCTAATAAAATATTTTCAAAACTTGAATGTTTTTATATAATAAATTTTTAAATCATCTTCCGGGTTAGACATGATATTTCGTTTCTTCAAATTTGATCTTCTCTAGCTCCGTTTATCATATTTTCTGCAATTTTGCAGCATTTCCGGTAGTTGAAATTCAAGTTTTATAATTTGATCGTACCACCAATATATGTATACCAATTTAATCGTCTCATCGTGCTGATCTCTATGGTATATTCAATTCTGTATTTTGAGTCAGGTACGCAACAGAAACGGTGATAGCGATCCATCATAGGGGTACAAAAATTTGTGACTTTCCACTTTCTTACCTTTTCAAATTGAAACATGTTGTCTAATCAAGCCGTAAACTACTTTAATTACTTTGCCCAAATCTAAGGACTTGACCGTTACAATTCCTTTTATATAATATTTATACACAATGGCTCAAAAATTTCATTTACCATCTCTATCTTTTTCTCTCCATGTTCTATTGAAATTATATACAATTTAAACCAAGCATTCCCACTAGAATCCATTTCACCTTCTTCATAATACTTTTCACCTGAAGGTTTTCACGGCCGCAGCCACCTCATTAACCACCTCGGCCTACGACCTCCACATACTCCGTCCATCTACCCTCTATGGCCACAATCACCTCTGACCCGCTTCTCCAGCATGCCTCGCCACCTTCGGCAAGGCTAGCTGAAGCCATGTAGCAAGCCAACCCGCTATGGTCGAACACCGTGCGTTCGCCTCCATTTCCTCTTTTCCTCATCACCGACCACCACGCCCGGATAGCAGCCTGCCCCAAACCCATCTCTCTCTATCCCTCGTCGTTTCCGACAACCTGCCCCACTTGAAACCCCTGAGGCCGAGAACCCCTAGTTCCTTTGCCCCTCTGTGTAAATCATATATATACAGTTGCTTGAAAGCTTGTTATGCTCTGACCTTCTGAACAATCTTCTTTTATATAAAGTAAGTTTATATATATATATATATATATATATATTATATAATATGATATAACATATATTACAGAAAAGTATAGGTAGTACATAAAATGTGGTCTATATACACATGAATTTAAATGTGATATTTATTTTAGTTATATACTATAAGTTTATATAAAGCTATTATAACCAAGTTGCGGTATATTTAAAACGGTAAGCCGTGGGTATTTTATATATTGATTTTACAATAAATATTTTCAAGTATATGTATTAGGGTATTATGTAATTTATAACAGTTTTGAAGTAAGATAAAGTATGTTGCTTGGCTCATTTGATTGGATCTGAAGCTTTAGCCTCTTTGTTTAAATTTATATATATGTTTATACATATAGGCCTACTTTGTATATCATATGTATATGTTAACATTCGCTTTGAATTTTATACGCCTATATGTTGGATTTTTGGAGTATATACCTATAGATTCTTTTATGCATTCAAATTTTATACTGACTTTAATTAACATATATATATACACATTTTAATATAATATATATGTGTTTTATAAACTGTTGAATCTGTCGGTTATATAAGTTTTTTTATTTCATTTTTACCAGTCGATATATATATATATATATATATATATTTAAATATATGATATGTTTAAAGTTATATATTTTGTGAATAACTGGTTGTATGTGTATATATATGCATTTGATTTAAAGTTATAAAATTTGTATTTGTCATATGGTTAGATTTATATGAGTATGTATAAGTTATACTAACATATATATTAAGTTGTAATATATATCTAGTGCCTTTTTTTCCTATGTTTATAGTTTACAGTTTTAGATTATTGTATATATGTAATAGGTTATTTAACAAGGCTATGCTATAGAATATAATCGGTTAGTGCGTTTATATATATATTTTGAAATTTTGTTTTGGAACTGTCTTGCTTTTATAGTGATTCTGGAGTATGTTATAATAATATAAATTTTTAAATATATATATATATATATATATATTTTATATGGGATCTGCTATATATAATGTATACTTTGTTGTATTAAAGATATATTTCTGGGCTTTATACATAGGTTGTTTAATAACATGTTAGTTTATGTATTTTATAATACTGGTATTCATATTTATTCTTAAAATAAATAAATAATGGTTTAAATTACAATTTGTATATAAGTATATATGGGCGTGTTGCAACCACATATAGAGATTTTATTTATATGTATTTAAATTTAATATAGATTTGAGAATAATTATATATATATTATTTATTTTCTACATATTCAAATTTTTTTCGATATTTATATATATTATAATAATAATAATAATATATTTTTGTATATGTCAAGTTGATTCTGATTTACCCTCATCAATTCCTATATATTAGCTTTGTTCGCCGAATTCGTGCCACTCTAGCTTTGATTTGGAATTCGTGCTGGGATCCGTAACTCAATTCATTGTCTATTCTCTCTAGCCCCGACAGGTTTGCAATCACTCACGATTAACGTTCTTATATTTGTAAATTTTATTTCAATTGAAACGATAATTGAAATACGCTGCTATTAGTTATTTAACTGTCATATTTGATATGCTATTATCTGTAACTGTTCACCTGTGGGATATGACACCATATCCTGATGTTTCTATTTATTTATCATTGTTGATATATGCATGTTTGCCTATTATATTATTATCATATCTATTATCACTCTGCAAGTTTCCTGTTAATTTAGAATTCCTTATGGGTTGAAATGATACATACCCGAACGATTTGTAGAGTAGGCGAAAATCGTTATGGGTTGAAATGATAAACCCAAGCGATTTTCATTTAATTGAATTTGGGATTACGGGTTGAAATGATATATACCCGTATATATTTGAATTGCGGATTGGAATGATAAATATATGTATCACTTGACCATAGGACAGAAAATTTTATATACTGACACTGTTGGTCTATATATAAGTATTTTGAAATAATTTCTATGGTTTTGGAAAGAAATATATGGTTTTAATAAATAATGATTCTTAAAATATTATATATAAATGTTTTTCTATTTATAGGTTTAATAATAATATTTAATTTAATTAAGATTGATTCAATCAATACATAATATATTTAAGTATGTACTAAAATTTATATTTCAAAAATAGATTTTTGTAATAATTTGAATAAGTTAAGCTTGGGAAGATAAATTTGAAATTTATTTGAAATTGTGTTTAATTAAGATTTTTCTTTAACTAAATCAATTTGAAACTATTGAATTTGAAATTTAAAGGTATGAATTTATAACTTGATTTTGATTTAAGTGATTTAATGAATATTTCACGTTTAAATAAATTAAAGAAAATATATAAAAAATGTAATGTAAGGTTATTTAAATAATATTGAATTTATTAAGTGAATATTTCAAGACTAAATAATAATGAATTTAAATCAAGATCTATATGAAACCATAAGTTTAGATTTGAAAATGTTGAATATTTAAAGCTTTGAAATATACTGAAATTTAAATGGTATATTTTGTGGTTCAAAATCTGTATTTGAAATTGATATAATTTGATTGCGTTTATTTAGAAACTAAATTGAATTAAAATTGATAGATTGAGATTTAATCAAATTTGAATTTGGAATTCGAGTTGATTTGAATCGATTTGTGAAATTTGAGGGAATTATAAATATTATACTTTATAAATTATTTTAACTATATATATTATTCTAATAGAAAATTATTTTAATATAAACTATTTTAATATACTAATTATTTTAATATAAGCTATTTTAATATACTAATTATTTTGATGTAAACTACTTTAATTTATAAACTATTTTATTTTATATACTATTATTAAACTGTTTAAGTGGTGGAAGTTATGATTTCAAAGTTATGGTTTTCCAAAGAATTATGATTTCAAAGTGTTTTGGGTTTCGAAAGTGTTGTAACTTTGAAAGTGATATAATTTGAAAATAGATATATTTGAAATGGAAATGATATTTTGGTTTTGAAGTATAAATTATTTTGAAATGACCACGGTGTTATAATGATGTTCGGTTGTTAATAGTGTATATTTCTTCATAGTAAATAGTTCCACGGATTCTTAGAGGATGGTTATCCCAAACATCTTTTGAGTTACATGTATTTTAATTGATATTTCACTTGAGTTGGATTTATTGATATAAGAACGAGTGTTTGTGTTTTGGTTTATGCTCTGGTCAGACTGAGTGATACAGCATTTGAGACTCACCTTTGGAGTTTGGAGCTTCGCTTGGAGTTCCAACTATCAATTCAGCTTTCCGCTTTTCCATTTGATTTGTTCAGAGATGTCCTCAATCTGTATTTGAGATATTCTATTGTATTTTATTTCGAACTCTGTTGTTTATGTAGTAGCTTCATGAACTACTATTTATCTATTCCGTTGCATTATTATTATATTACTCTATTTCTGTGATTCTGTGATTGATTTATTTACTGTAAATGCTGAGTTTTGCCAAATTTAAATTAAAAATCTGATATTTTGAGCAATTCAAGTCCGGCACATGTGGATGCGAATGGTTGAAAATAACGGGTCATTACAATTGGTATCAGAGCTCTGCTTTTTGGCAAAACTTAGCATATGTAGTAAATTTAAATACAGAATCACTTTCGTTCGTACTTGAATCTCTTCCTCTTTGATTTGGTTTCCTTTGAATTTTGAAACTCTCCCACTTGTTCTGAAATCTATTTTTGTCTCCCCTATTTGTATTCTTTTGATTCTAGAATATCTCATAACTCCACTTCGAATGATCTCTATAAAAATTGGCGATCCGGCCAATCTTTGAATGATTTGTAAAGGGGTGAAACTCCTTTGCAATTGTCATTGATTCACCGAAGATTTATGTACCCTCGGTTTAGATGCTGCTATCTCTTGCTATGTCGAATTCTATCTCTGGCAATCGAATGTCGATTTTCTTTAGAATTCCACATCGATTATATTCCAGAAGTCACGGCTGACCCGATTAAGGTCACCCGCGATTTATATAAGTATATCCATCTTCTATTTTGTAATTAATTATCTCATCTTCGTTCGAGCCTATCTTCGAATCAGAATTCTATTTGATTAGGGTTCCTCTAATTTGAATCACTGTCTTTATTTTGAAATCCAATCTTGAATCATCCTTTGAAAAAATCATGTTTGTTTGTGTTTGCGCCAGAATTGGTCACAAACCCCAAATGTCATGAAAGTACCAATATATGAACACAGATCACAGATTCACGTAATGTAAAGAATGAAAGATGAAGAGTAATAACTTAAAATGGAAAGAAATAGACAGAGACGCAGGATTTATAGTGGTTCGGCTATCTCCGACCTACATCCACTTCAAAAGTTATTCTTCTATTGACTTTCCTTGCCGATTAAAAATGATTACAGTGGATCACGGTAATAAAACTCGAGTACAACAGCAGCCTTGTAGTGCAAAGATGTTTCTGGCAGAGTCTGGATGTCCGATCGCCAAAAGATCCCTTTTTGCAGGCTCTAGGGTGCTATTTATAGGCGCTCCATGCAAGTATCTCGCTCAAACTTCGGGAGACTCCTTCTGGCGCGTGAGTGGGCCCACGCGATCGATCCCAGGCTGTTTCGACTCGATCTGCAATCGGTGCGAACGTAATTTGTATCGACCGAGGTTTTGTCCAATGGAATCGAAATTTGTCATGAACACTCCTTAGCTTGTACGTAAGTACCTATGAAAATTTCATAGCATTTGGACTTGTATATCTCGAGATATGATCGATACAAAATGTAGAGTTTGTGTGGTATTTTGTTCGTATTAGTTAGTTTCGTATCGATACTGGATCATATCGATACCATGCACGTGCTTGTTAATGACATGGCCCTATCTTCAAGGCTCGATCCACTTTCTATGCCGTGTTGAACGTTTCTTCCCTCGAATCGTGCACATTCTTCATTTGCATCCATGCTTTGTGCTCATTCGTATCCATGGTTTTGCATCGGTACGTTCGTATCTGATTCGCTGTTTGGCTTCCCATCCACCTATTCGTGTCTTCGTGCCTGTTACTTCGCACCCACCAAACTGACCTTCTTCGTATCCTTCCCAAGCGCCTTCTTCATATCGATCGACAAGCGATCGATGTGAAATGTCCAATCACAGTCCTGAAACCATTGCTTCCCCTTCGTATCGATCCAGCAACGATTGATACGAAGTACAATCGTGCATCCATCCAACTGATATGCACTGTATCGATGCAAAGTCTACCGATGCGAAGTAAGCTCTTACGTTCCATCCTGACTGATATGAATTAATCGAGTCGAACAAACATTCAAGCATCTATCCATCCAACCCAAATCCACAGCCATCGAGTCGAAATCCATTTAGCCTTCCTACCTGATCGATACGAACGCACTGTTCGTATCCATGTTGATCGATACGAATAACTCGATCGTATCCACATTGGACCGATATGAGTTCACATCGATTCGAATGAGATCTCGTCGTGCACGTATCTGTCATTCCATTGAGAAAATGAACCTTCTAATTGAAATTTGAAACATGACCACTCCTAGCCTTGATCATCGTTCCTAATTGATCTCGCCTTGAATGGATCTCGGTCAAATTTTGATGACATCGATCATAGCCTTGTTTTCAATCGATCTCCAATCCTGATACACATCCTTTCCAGCCAATTTGTTGATGTTCCAGCATTGACCAATGGGTGGGATAACATCCCCCACCCCCAAAACATGCCTTGTGATAAGAATGTGTGTTTTGAATAGTTCTGAATCCGATATCCGAAGTCCATATTCCGTC
Source organism: Allium cepa (assembly GCA_030765085.1). NCBI lineage: Eukaryota > Viridiplantae > Streptophyta > Magnoliopsida > Asparagales > Amaryllidaceae > Allium > Allium cepa. The sequence continues at coordinate 690,205,400 of CM060940.1, forward strand.
TATGGCAAATAACCAATAGCCTAATCCAGGTACTCTCCGGGTCAATATCCAAATCCTTTGCCATTCATAACCGATATTTGTATCCATAACCTCTCCAGGTTCTTGTCAAGTGTAATCCACACCTGACGACCGTGGTCCAGTGTCTCTGAACATTGAGTAACACCATGGCTTAAGTTCTAAGCCGAATTCTGGTCCCTCCGGACCCTTGCCGAGCATAGTCCATACTTGACGACCTGAAATAGTAACTGATAATATAAGGCCTAAGTCCTAGGCCGAATCCTAGTCTTCTTCGGACCCTTGTCGAGCATTATCCATACTTGACGACCTGAATAAGTCAATTTTCCATGCTCGGACAAAGCGACTTACCCCTTGCCAGGTATAATCCATACCTGATGACTATTTGCCAAAAGCCAGATAAAAATCCAAACAAAAGCCTATATGAAATCTAGATCAAATCGGAAAACCAAAAATCCAGATCAGAAATCCAAACCAATATCTAAACCAGAAAACAATCATCCAAACAAAAGTCCAAACCAAAAGCCAAACAAAACCAGGAGTTCAAACCAAACTCCATAACCGAACCAGAAAAAGCAAATGTCCAAACCGAAAGAAAAAACAGATTTCACAAACCATAACGTCGTGATTTATCATCGTTCAAAGCATGCCTAGGGGCCATCTCTATCCCCGTACATGAGTAAATGAATTGGCTGTTTGATAGTAGTTTGCTACTTATTTCATATCATCCCTATCAATTGATAAACAATCGACCGTCATTTCTGGGCCTCGTGCCATCGTTGTTTGAGGTAGACGCTGGTTGCTCCTGTTCCACCGCCGCGTTCCGAGCCCCAACGTATTGTCGCAACTATCCATTCCTTACATGCTCCTCAATTATGTCCTTTAGATGCCTACAGCTGTTGGTGTCATGTCCGTCCAAATCGTGGTAGTGACAGTGCCTTCATGATGCCCTTTCACGCTCAGAGGGTTCTCTCCTTGCTGGCCTTCGGTAAGGAAGGCGATTGCGAGTCTCCATGAATATCAGTTCTAATGTCTCGTTCAATCCTGCATAAGTGGAAAACTTTGGCTCTCTCCACCGCTTCTTAGATTTTCCTGATTCCTCATCTAGCTTCCTTTTTCCTTTATCTTTATCTTTATCCGAGCTTCCGCTCGATGACCCTCCATCTTCAGTCGCATTCACCTCCTTTAATTTCATATCTGAACATGCATCTTCCAGTCGAAGGAATCTCTCAGCGTTGTGAAAGAATTCCTCAAGATCCATTGGTGGGTCTCGTATTAAAGACATTTTGAAATCCGAATTCTCTCTGACTCCTGACACTGCTGCCATTAAAACTATCGATGGATCCGGCCGATCCACCAAAGCAACTGCTACATTGAACTGAGTTAAGAAAGCTCTAAGCGATTCATCCGTCCTTTGTTTTACCGATGTTAGTGTCATTATGTTTTTCGGCCTTTTGATATGAACCCGAAACTGCTTCAGAAACCTATCCAACAATTCTGTCCATGTCCTGATAGATCCCCCTTCCAGCTGTGTGAACTACATAGCAGCTATATCCATCAAGTACAAAGGGAAATATCGGGTCATAACTTCCTTCGATGCCCCCAGCACTTCCATGTGTCTTATGTATCTCATCAAATGATCAGTTGGATCAGCCTTGCCATTGTATACCTCCAGAGTAGGTAGCTTGAGCTCTGGTGCGTTCCCAGCCATTCTGATTTCACGAATAAAAGGACTCATGTTTACTCCTTCCAGATCTCTGTTTCTCAAACCTCCGTGCATAGTTCGCTCGATAATCTCAGCCAATCCAGCGTTATCCACCAAGGGTTTCCCCCCGGGTCCCAGAGCAAATTCCGGCACGTACTCTTCATCGCGTGCTCCTGTATTTCTACCAGCATCTTGTTATGCGGTGTCACCTAGAATTTCTTCATGAATGGGTCCGTCGTTACCAGGTGGCATTCCCCTAAGCCTGGATCCATCCAGATTATCAATTGTGTGCTGATTAGGGATTGTGCTTTGTTGAGCTGCTCCATTCGGTTGACTGTTTGATCCTTCTGCTCCAGCTCCGTAGATCTGAACTCTTGAAGCACTAGCTGTTCCTGCTTGTCCAAACTATCTGAGGAGGTTCTGCATCATTTCCTCCTGCCTTTTGAGAAACTCTTCATGCATAGCTCCCATCATCATCTCCATTTCGTCTCGGGTGATGAAAGCTGAAGTCTGATTAGCCCCTGATGATGGCTCTTGGGCTTCCTTCATGCTGACTTCTCCCTGTTCTTTGTCTTCTATTTGACTGCCTTTTCTTAGCTTTTCATATTTGACTCCGTTGGCCTTCAAATTCATCTTCCAAGCGATAGAATCCCTAAGTTAGCCTTCTCAGTGAAAGCACCAAAGTGTTTGCACTAGAATTGGCCACAAACCCCAAATTTTGTGAAAGTACCAATATATGAACACAAATCACAGATTTAGGTAATGTAGAATGAAAGAAGAAGAAGAATAACTTAAAACAGAAAGAAATAGACAGAGACACAGGATTTGTATAGGTTCGGCTATCTCCGGCCTATGTCCACTTCAAAAGTTAATCTTTTATTGACTTTCCTCATTGATTACAAATGATTACATCGAATCACGGTAATAAAATTTGAGTACAACAGCAGCCTTGTAGTGCAAGATGTTTCTGGCAGAGTATGGATGTCCGATCGCCAAAAGATCCCTTTCTGCCAGCTTTAGGGTTCTACTTACATGCGCTTCATGCAATTATCTCGCTCGGACTTCGGAAGACTCCTTCTGTCACGTGAGTGGACCCACGCGATCGATCCCAGGCGGTTTTGACTCGATCCATGATCGATGCGAACAGTATGGACAAAGGTTTTGTCCAATGGAGTCGAAATTTGGCGTGAACACTCCTTAGCTTATATGTAAGCTCCTGTGAAACTTTCATAGCATTTGGATTTGTAGATCTCGAGATATGATCGATATAAAATGTAAAGTTCATGTGGTATTTTGTTCATATCAGTTAGATTCGTATCGATACCGGATCGTATCGATACCATGCATGTGCATGTTGATGACGTGGCCCTATCTTCAAGGCTCGATCCACTTTCCATGCTTTGTTGAACGTTTCTTCCCTCGAATCGTGCACATTCTTCATTTGCATCCATGCTCATTCGTATCCATGGTTTCGCATCGATACGTTCATATCCCATTCGCTGTTAGGTTTCCCATCCACCTCTTCGTGTCTTCATGTCTATTACTTTGCACCCACAAAAATGACCTTCTTCGTATCCTTCCCAAGCGCTTTCTTCGTATCAATCCATAAGCGATCGATATGGAATGTCAAATCAAAGTCCTGAAACCATTGCTTCCCCTTCGTATCGATCCAGCAACAATCGGTACAAAGTACACCCATGCAACCATCCAACCGATACGCACTGTATCGATGCGAAGTAAGCTCTTACGTTCCATCTTGACCGATACGAATTAATCGAGTCAAACAAACATTCAAGCATCTATCCATCCAACCCAAATCCACAACCATCGAGTCGAAATCCATTTAGCCTTCCTACCTGATCGATACGAACGCGTTGTTCGTATCCATGTTGATCGATATGAATAACTTGATTGTATCCACACTGGACCGATACGAGTTCGCAACGATTCGAATAAGATCTCCTTGTGCATGTAGCCATCATTACCTTGAGCAAATTAACCCTGTTCAACTTGAAATTTGAAACATAGCCTTTCCTAGCCTTGATCATCGTTCCCAATTGATCCCTCCTTGAATGGAGCTCGGCCAAATTTCGACGACATCGGTCATAGCCTTATTTCCAATCGATCTCCAATTCTGATACCCGTCCTTTCTATCCAATTTGTTGATATTCTAGCCATGACCAAAGGGTGGGATAACAGTTTGTATTTTAGAAATTGTTTTACATATTGAAATTATTATTTTGATAAGTACGATTATATTCTATATAAAAGTGAAAATGTTTTCGATAAGGATTATATACCTTTTAAAAACAAGAATTTGAAATTTTGAGAGGGTTTGGAATTTTGAAAATTATACAAGAAATTTGATTTATATAAAAATGATTTATAACTGAAGGGTTTTAAATTGGAAATTTGAGGAATTGAATTCTGATATACTGAAATTTGTTTTAATATTTTCAAGATATATAATAATACGATTTGAAAGTATTTTCCAAATAAGAAATGTTTCAAATGACTTCAAATGAGTTCCTATGATTTCGAAGAAATTTCAACGAAGTTTTCAAGAAAATAAAAGTCCAGAACTCACTTATGTCGCGGGAGAATAATTTAGGCGATGAGTGCACGCATCATCGACATTGATTTTCGAGTTTCAGAGTGGGGGAGAGGCCACTTTAGTAGCTTTCCTATGCGATTGATTTTGTGAAACTCTTTTGATTTCAAATTCCGAAGTATGATTTGATATTTTCGAAAGATATGTGTGTGTGTGTGTGTATTTAAACAGTTTGAAGTGAGCCTGGTGTTCAGTCCTCAAGTTTCGGATTTGATTTAGTATAACCCTATCAATTGAAATTGATTTACTGATTTGTTGCTGGTTTCCAACTCTTGGATTGGAAATTTGATTTCTCTGACTATTTTGAATGTTCGAACACTTCCAAATTGAGGTTTAATTTTCAAAGCTAAGTAATTTCTAAAAGTATAAATTAATTGATAAAGTATATAAATTTATTTTTGTATGTTTAAATATGAAGTAATATAATTTAAATAAGTTTGAAACTGTTTTGTTAAGTAAATTAATAAGACTATTTTGAATTATGCTAATATAAAATTTAGTTTTGAAATTGTTTTGAATAAATTTAGTTCTAAATGTTTTAACTTAGTATCATCTTTTATAAAACAGTATATATATATAGAATAATAATTTTCAAAAGGTAAAATGGATCTCTCAAATAGAAATAAATAGTTTAAAGGCCTTAAAGGGATAGTTATAAACTGGTAATCATTTTGGGTATAATTGATTTTGAGAAAAATATTTGGTTTCGAAAATTGGTTTGAATTTAAAACCCAGTATTTATATAATGATTTTGGAAATGAATTTGTTTGACCTAAATTATGTTGATTTGGAAACTAGGATTATTTTCTAAACCTATTATTTTGGAAACTTTAAAACTGAAGATAATAAATTTGGAAGAAATAATTTGGTGAAATCATATAAGATTTTGAAACTGAACTGATATTGAAATGAATTGAAATTGAGAACCTTATTTTACTAAATACTTGATTTTGGAGTTATCGAACTTATATAAAATTGATTTGTACAAGTATGAAGTTTATTTGAAAACTATTGATTTGGTAAGGTACTCAATTTAAAAAGCGAAATCTTATATAATCGAAGTCTATATAAGTATGATTTGATATACTATTGATTTTGGAAAGTATTCCATTTGGAAATGAAATCTTATATATAATTGACTTTATATAAGTATGATATTTGAAATTGATTTGAAAGGGTGCTATATGATACATGCTTTCGAAGTAAAGATATGGAAAGTGTCTTCTGCTTGATATCCTCTTTGTGGCCATATTTTGGATTCATTCTATCTATAATATTCTCTCTGATTTGGGTTTTCTGGATATGATACTCGAGTGTGCTTCGAATTCCATGGCGTTACCCATGGTCTTACGAACTCGAATGCATAGCGTAATTCGCAAGGCAGTGATTGCTCAAAAGGTACGGATGTTTCCTGGGGGATCCGGGCGTAACCATTGTGTATCTATGATCTATGCTCATTTTAGTAGCGTAATCCACAAGGCAAAGATCGCTTGAAGGGTACGGATGTTTCCTGGGGGATCTAGGTGTGACCATTATGTATCCGTGGTCTACAGTTTTTTTGTTATCATGGCGAAATTCTTAAGGCAGTGATTTCTTAAAAGGTACGGATGTTTCTTGGGGAACCCAGGCATAACCATTATGTATCTGCGATCCATGATTCGATTCGGTTGATTTGTTTGGATTGTACTTTCCATATCGGTTTTGAAGGTTTTTTAGTATTTTCACTGGGTGTTGAAACAGGTCTACTAAGTGCTTGGAGAATTCTAGCTTTGCGCCTGATCAACGTATGGCCAGAGTCTGCAAGAATGAGAATAATCTGTTAAGACATCGAGTTATAAAAGTATTTTGATAAAGTATTATATAAAGGATAATTTGATCATTTTCTTTCTAAATGATTTAAATGTTTAAAATACTGTTTATTTATATACTACATGGTTTAATAGTAAATTATTAGTGTTTTATGTAAGTGATTGATCTTTATATAAAAAAGTGAATGGAAATCAATTTAAAATGAAATTTTATGATCTAAATTGACAGTTTGAACCAACAAATTTGAATCGAATGGCTATTCACTACACCAAAATTCATTTTTAACAGCAATTATTCTCAGCGTTTATACCCCGAATGCGGTTAAAAGTTATCTCATTTGGATTATTTTTAACGCAAATGCTGGTATATCAATGTGGATTTTAATTAAGCCTAAAACTTTTTTTAGAACGCTGAGAATGACTGTTTACTAAAAAAAAACAATTGCCGCCTCTCTTCTTAATTTTTTTGCTTTCCCTCCACTCATCCTGCATTTTCTTTTAACTTCGTTTCCTTCCATCTTCATTTTCATTCTTCGATTTCATCCTACCAATCGTATTTTTTTCCAAATTCATCAATCGAATAGGAAAAATAATCTAGTTCATCTCGACTTCTTTTGATTTTCGGATTATCAAATACCAATTTCGTTTTCGTCGATTGTAGAAGATTTCATTCGGACATGATTAAAAGGATTTATTCAAACTCCAATTCAGATGTGGATGTTTAGGTTTGATTCAAACTTTGATGTCAAGTACTCTTTGCTAAGTAGAACTGCTCTGATTTTGTAAATTTTTAATTTGTGTGTTTGGTAGTTTTATACTATCAGCTTCTTCTCAGTAAGAAACAATGGTGAAATTGAAGCAAGTGTCTTTGAATCATTCTGTTTTACTATTTTATAATTTGATAACAGATAGATTTCTAATAATGATAAACCCTCAAAAAAATCTCAATGTAGTCAGCACTATTTTGTCAATCCTTGATTTCATATACAATATTTGTTCTATTGGTTAATGGTAATTAACATTTGATTTTAATTATACCATCTTAAAGATATTTTTATGTTTTGACATTGCTAGTATAACTTATTCTTATTGTTGCATTATTTTAATTATACCATCTTAAAGATATTTTTATGTTTTGACATAGCTAGTATAACTTATTCTTATTGTTGCATTATTTTATTTAGATTAATTTTTTTTGATGCAGTCATGATTAAACTGACAATATCAAATTTTTGTACCAAGGGGTAGTTTGTGGTACAATCGATAATACTCCAAAATAATCTTGGAATTTATTCTTTTAAATGATGCTATTGCTTTGCTAATTTAGCAAAGTGAAGACCGATCCCATCAACTATTTAGAAGCCTATGTTTAAAACAGTTACCTATCTATCTATTAGACGATAAGGTTGATTTGTTGTTTTACTTATTAAATGTAAATGTCATATTTACTTGCATTATATATGTTTGTATAAATGATTCAATGGTTACAGGTAATTTATACACTAATTTTATTTATCATGCTCTTACAAAATTGATATTTAATGTCTATAATGAAAGGAAGATGATATAATTAAAGGAAGATGATATATTACAAAATGAAATGCAACTCAATTGCAATGCAACTGCAAGTGATTGCAATTTGCAACTTAGTTTCAAAACAGAGTTGCATTTCAATTTGCAAAACTGAGTTGCAATGCAACTTAGTTCGCAACTGTGCTGCAAATCGCGACTCATTTTTGAAACTAGATTTGCAAATTCCAACTTATGATGATAAATTGATTGTCGACTCAACTTATAGTGGTCTGATTAATTTGGGACAAAGAAGCCGCGTAAGGGTATTAATGATACTAAGCCTACAAAATTGAATTATAGTTTAAATCATAATCATTTATCTATCTTTGGGAAATCCTTATGTTTCTTATTGTTCTATGCATTTCAAATTGCTCTTTGTTGATTGATTACTTGAATTCTATAGGTGTGCATTAGACATCTTTGGGTTGCATTTTTAATTCTGGTCGAAGGATTTGATGTTCAAATATTGGTGGCTCTTGGGTTTCAACATTGCCTATGAATATAATCATTGGTAAGCTTATTTTGATTTACTCGCTATGGTTTCCCAATGTGAAATGAATGCAAAGACAGAAAAAATGCATGGAATTTTTTTAAATAAGTATGCGAATTATTACACAATATAAAGAGAAATAAGTAGTAATATCTCCAAATTATTAGACACTGATGCAATATTCCCTCTTGGAGACTACCCTATTTGGTTCCAATAGATAAATATAGACAATTACAAAGGCTATTTTGAATTAGCAACTGAGCTCATATTTTGCAAAAAAATAATGTGTTAGTGCTATTGATTTTTATGAATTAGTGTGCATGTACTTGGATGCATCAGTATGCATGATTGTTTACGAGGTGCTTTTGAAATCACATTTATTTTACCTCAGACATAAGCAAAAAAATATGTACGTTCATTGTCATGCGTCGAAAAGAAAAGAAATAAGAAACGAACACTTGGACAATCAAATACAAGATAATCATCATTCATACAATTATCTAGCTCTTCTTCCAGCCAATTATCCATGCTATCTTGAAGGTGTCTGACAGTTGCTAAGGAAATTTATGTATAAATTGAATTTAAAAAAAAATCACTATAAAACTCACAATGATGTGGGTATTACAACTAGCATACATCTTATTAAATTTATTCTATTGGTTTGTCAACCGTGGTATATTTTTCTAGCCTTCAAATGAATACAGAACACTACAAGAAAATGGGTTGAAGTGATGTGATGAAGTATGGGTTGAAGTGGGTGACTGGTGGTTTGTTGATGCAAGACAGGGGGTATGTTGATGGGTAGCAGTATAAAATTGAGGCAAAGATGTCAGTTTTGGTTTGGACAGTGGAAGAGCAGGTCAGAGGCTGTTGTGACAGTGATGTGAACTATGATATGGCGGAAATAAGTGGATATTTTATGAAGTATTGTTGAATAGGATATTGAGGAACAGTAAAGTGGGTGGAGTTTCAATGGAAAGTGGTGACAGGCAGTGGTTATGTCGGTAGTTGTGTGCTGCTTGGTAGTGGGTGGCAGCCTGGATATGTGTGAAGTAGCAGAGGGAGTTTTAGAAGTGTGTTGATGGTGATGCAAAGAAGTAATGTGCATAGATGCACGGGGAGGAGGGGAATGTAGAACAGTGAGCAAATCAGAGTAGTAACTTGCACTGAAATATTTTTTTTAAGAAGAACAAAGAAAAATGTAAAAAGAAATTCTAATGTAAAATGAAAATGCACTGAAATAAAATGTTTTTTTTTTGAAATGAACTTGTGATGTTTTTTTAGGAATACAAATGCTAATGAAAAGGAAATTAGCAAACTACAAAATCAAAATGCACACAAAAATCCCAAAAACACTCAACCCAACAATATTTTTTTTAACACAAACACACACAAAATAAAACGAAAAATAATTCGAAGACAGGGGGTATGTTGATGGGTAGCAGTATAAAGTTGAGGCAAAGATGTCAGTTTTGGTTTGGACAGTGGAAGAGAAGGTCAGAGGCTGTTGTGACAGTGATGTGAACTATGATATGGCGGAAATAAGTGGATATTTTATGAAGTATTGTTGAATAGGATATTGAGGAACAGTAAAGTGGGTGGAGTTTCGATGGAAAGTGGTGACAGGCAGTGGTTAGTATGTCGGCAGTTGTGTGTTGCTTGGTAGTGGGTGGCAGCCTGGATATGTGTGAAGTAGCAGAGGGAGTTTTAGAAGTGTGTTGATGGTGATGCAAAGAAGTAATGTGCATAGATGCATGGGGAGGAGGGGAATGAAGAACAGTGAGCAAATCAGAGTAGTAACTTGCACCGAAATATATTTTTTAAGAAGAACAAAGAAAAATGTAAAAAGAAATTCTAATGTAAAATGAAAATGCACTGAAATAAAATGTTTTTTTTTGAAATGAACTTGTGATGTTTGATTTAATATTTGATGGGGCGTCACATTCATAATATTTGATTTAATGTTGGTTGCCCAGGTTTTAGTAAAGATAACAAACAAAGTAACAGTTATTGGGAGGTTCCAAATTTGTGTGCATATTATTATTTTTAATTGCTAACTAATCTTTATTATTTATTTTAATAATTCTATTTCCAAAATGATATGTTTTGTATGCTTTTTTTACTATATTCTAAGTCGGTTATTTTGATGATGACATCCAGTTTTGATGACCTAATTGCATTATATTAAAATAAATATCCATTTGTTGTGCATTAACATGAATATCTCCTATTTTTGGGTTATGCTCTGTCCTGGTTGTTCACCTTCAAAATCAAGTATTAAGACGGATCATGGTTTGAATGTTAGGGTGTTCATAGTATATCATACAAAAATTTAATTTCAGTTGGATATGGTAGTTAGACTACTGTTTTGTAAAGCATAATTGTTTATAAGTTTTAGGAGAAAACAATTTGTTGTTCATCTCAATGAAAGGAAGTTCCATTTGTTATATTTAATTTTAGCTTTAGTGAAAATTTTAATTGCAGGGTATGCAAATATCTTGTTGGATGTCCTTCCATTATACAATAGGTCCAAGCTCAAATCTTTTTGAATTTGGCATCGCTTCTTCTATGATTTCATTGAATATTGATGCAAACACGGGAGATCCCCTGATTGGTATTATCAGTATAACCGAACTACCATTTTTCATTGACCTTTGTGATTAATAATTTGAAAAACTGACATTTGTAATTGTTATCGGATGGGATACTGATCAGTTCCTTACCGGTGTAAGTGAGGCCACCCTAATTATGTTAAGTGTGATCCAAAATGTATTCTCTAGTGTCATATTACTATCCACATAATACACAAGTATCTTCTACACAAGGATCAGCTAATAAAGAGTTAGAGATATGCACTTTCTTCCAATCCCTTCATTCAGGTAATTGCATCCCTTTGTTCTTTAACCAGTTTATGAAAGAATTTAAAATCTCATTATTTTTCTCATTTTGTATTTCTAAGTATTGTAGAGAGTGAGTTTATGAAAAAATTTGTGATCATGCTTGACTTCATATTTTAAAGGATGGTTCATATTTAAATGCTTTAGCTATTTACTTAACATTTTAAATGCTTCATCACAGCGAATATGGTTCAAACCACATACACTTGCCAGCTCGTTTATTTAACACAATTTTGATTTGAGTACTAAGATATTCTGCTATCTTAATTTTTTAAAAGGTCAGACTAAAAATTCAAACAACACTATAGGCAAATAATACTTGGTTTTGTAAAGCAAGATAATGTACAACTTAAAAAAGTTTGGGCACCAGAACAAATATACTTATGCTACTTGGGCTTGATTGTTTTCTACGTATTTCCATCGGAATTATTGGAAGATCATTGTATTTACTATTTTCTGCGAATTCATCAACGGAGCTTGTTTTAAATCATACACGGTTGTTATTATAGGTAAAAACAGATATATCGGTTACAGCAAATTATCCAGAAAGCACTACATGGGACGATCACGATCCATCTGTATTTTTGATCAAAAATGTTGGAAGTATAAAAGGAGAATTTCAAGTGACCAATGGCCATGGAGCAAATGCCACTGCAGTAATGAGAGTAAGCAGCAATGTTTAGTTATGGTTCTGACAATTATTTAATCCTTGTGATTATAATGTTTTTAAGTACATAAAACAATAAAAATGTTTTAATATTTCATATGTTAAATAAGTATGTAAGAAGTTTCCTTCTCTACTACACAAGTGACCTCGCTAGGATTCCTTGGAAAGAAATAAAAAAATCAACCGCAAAGCACTAGAACCTTAGCTCGACTTGAATGTTTGCGTTTTTGCCCTTTTTACATTCTTGCGCATGCATTGCTAGAAACTGGAAGCTGATGATGATAGTTGCAGGAACAAATGCCACAAATAAGAACACCGAACTGATTCTGAATGAACAACAATGCAGTGAAGGTTTGGACCATTCTCTCATTCATCAAGACTTGAACATCTTTGAGTACTACTAATGGTGCTAGACCAGAGTAAAATGTTTGGGAAAAGGCACCTGATTTGGTGTATTTATTTGCAAAAGTAAGGAGCCAGAGTTTGCAAAAAGAACTCTTAATTTGGCTCATGGTTGCAAGAGGCAAAGGTATGGGAGAGTGGAAGCGGAGATGATGGTCAGTAGGTTCATTCTGGTGTCTAAGGCAATAGGATGTTATGCTATTTGATCGGTAATGACCATTCCATCACTAGTAAGCCTAAAAGTGTTCGCTGTCAGTAGCATGGTTGACTCCGGGTGGGATGGGAGCTATAAATGCAAGCAAAACTGGTGATAACTTAACCTGAAGAAAGAACGATAGTAATATAAGAGAGGATTTATTCATGTGGTACCCGTGCTTGGTAGTAGTGGACTGGATGATGGTTAAGAGACAAGCTGAATCATTCGAGTGCTCAAAAGTGAATCAACTGGTTGAGGTCCAATGAGAATGATGGGTGTTTGATTTGAAAAAGGCAATGAGGATGGGTTTGTATTCGGATAAAGATTGAATATTAAGGGTTTAGTACGCAATAACTCCGAGTTGCATGAAACTCAAGCGTTGGAGGACCTTGTGATCAGCCTGGTCCAATGGAGGACATGAGTGTATTTAGTGGTGCTTCAGATACAATGTAGAATGATCGGGATTTGTTTTAGTGTTTGCAAGGAGCAGAGGGGTGGATTTGTTTGTGGTGCTTGAATGTAATTTGTTTGTGATTGGGCTTTGTCCTTTGATGTTGATGAATATAAGGCAGCAAGCATAGTTTGATAACAAGTCAGAAAGGGGCTGACAGATTAAGATGATGGTATGAACTGAATGAAGGGGATGGGAACGGTGTTGTTTGCAAAGTGAAGGCAGCATGAAGGCAACAGTTGTGAATGGTCAGAGTACATACTACTTATAGGACACAGCATGTACATACTACTCTCTTATCTTCCTGATTCATGTTTTGTATGATCTATATTTACATGCCTTGCTTTCCTGCTTTTGATAGATTTGGCACTCATTTTTTTACTACTAGATACTAATTCCCAATCTTGTTCATTCCTCACTGCAGATTCCTCTCACCAGCTACATTTTAAGAGATTCACTCAAGCTAAAGTCCAACTATGCGGATATGGTTGTTGGCATTTGATGCGGACTTACTGTATTGATATTATATTTTTGTTTAACATATAACGTGTCTTTGTTTAACAGAATTTGTGGCAACTTGGTTTACTTTGTTATTTTTGTTTATGGATATTATTGAAACTTGGTTTATGGATGTCTTTTGTCTATTAATATTGTCTTAACTAGTTTATGTAACTAATTAATAGTTATTAGAACATGTTATATTTACTAGTTGCTTGAATATACTCAAAATATAGTTCTGAAATATTCAAAAATAGAGTGGAATATTAAAGCTGTTATATAAATAGAAGACAGCGTTTGATTAATGCTGTAAATGAAGAAACAACAGCGTTTAATTCGTGTTGTAAGTGGTTAATTGATTTGGGTTTGGTGCAAGAGGTCACAAGTTCGAAACCTGCTTTCGAACATTTATTGACATGAGATATGTTGTCTCAATGAATTGTTGTATATAAAGTACCATTTCAAAAAAAAAAAAAAAAAAAAAAATAACAGCGTTTAGTACATGCTGTCGAAATAGTTGATGATTCAATAACAGCGTTTATAAAAAGCTGTTGTAAATAGTTAAAGTAAAATTAAAACACCTCCGACAGCATGTTTAAAAACGCTGTAAAAACATTATTGACAGCTTGTATGAAACGCTGTCAAAGTGATGTTTCAACAGCGTTTATCAAAAAGCTGTTGTAAGTTCTGTGTATACGACAGCATGTCGTTATACAGCGTTTGAACTAACGCTATTGTATCTTATTACAGCGTTTATCAAACGCTGTTAAAAGCCTTTTGTGGTGTAGTGATTTATGGATTTAATAAAATGGGTTTAACTAAATTATTGAATATTAATTAATTTAAACTGAAATTATATAGTTTTAAATTAATTGTTTATCTTGTCTTTCAATCTATTTTCTTTTTGGTTGTTTCAATTCTCCTACCCTCTTCCTTTTCGGGGACGAAAAGTTTTGAGTGAAGGAGAGTGTAACGACTCATAAATTTTAATAGTTTTAATAACGTAATTAACTGAATTTTTTGTGAAAATTGAAATAAAAATATTTGGAAATAAAAATTTAATATTTGGTATATGTCTATTTTAACATAGCAACTGATAAATTTTCATCTGATAATATTGAAGTTTATTTTATTATGCAATTTTATTTCAATTAAATCAGTTAAAAATTTGATGATAATAAATATTTTCAAAACCTGAATATTTTTATTTAATAAATTTGTAAATCATCTTTTGAGTGAGACGTCATATTTCGTTTCTACAAATTTGATCTTATCTAGCTTCGTTTATCTTATTTTCTGCAATTTTGCAGCATTTTCGATAGTGGAAATTCGAGTTTTATAATTTGATCATACCACTAATATCTGCATACCATTTTGATCATCTCGTCATGCTGATCTCTACAGTATATTCGATTCTGTGTTTTTAGCTCAGATACGCGACAGAAATGGTGATAACGATCCGTCGTAGGGGTACAAAAATTTGTGACTTTCCACTATCTTACCTTTTCAAATTTGAGACGTGCTGTCCAATCAAGCCATAAATTACTTTAATTACTTTTCCCAAATCTAAGGACTTGACCGTTACAATACCTTTTATATAATACAGTGACTCAAAAATTTCATTTACCGTCTCTATCTCTTCCTCTCCTTGTTCTGTTGAAATTATTTACAATTTAAACCAATCATTCCATGTGAATCCATTTCACCTTCTTCATAATATTTTTCACCTAAAGCTTTTCATGGTCGCAGCCGCCTCGTGAACCACCTCGGCCTAATAACCTCCACATACCCCGCCCATCTTCCCTCCGCGGCCACAATCACCTCCGACCCGCTTCTCCTGCATGCCTCGCCACCTCCAGCAAGGCTAGCCGAAGCCGTGTAGCAAGCCAACCCATAGCCAAACACCATGCATTCGCCTCCATTTCCTATCTTCCTCCTCACCGACCACCGTACCCGGATAGCAGCCCGCTCCAAACCTATCTCTCTATCCCTCATCATTTCCGACAGCCTGCTCCACTTGAAACCCATGAGGCCGAGAAACCTGGTTCCTTTGCCCCTCTATGTAAATCATACATATGTAAGCTCATATATATACAGTGTAACGACCTGATATTTTCAACCG
The DNA here is from genome assembly GCA_030765085.1 of Allium cepa. Classification (NCBI taxonomy): domain Eukaryota; kingdom Viridiplantae; phylum Streptophyta; class Magnoliopsida; order Asparagales; family Amaryllidaceae; genus Allium; species Allium cepa. Next base: position 690,220,834 of record CM060940.1, read on the forward strand.
TTCGCATCCAAGCATGTCGGAATTGAATTGCTTAAAATACCAGATTGTAAGTTTATACTTGGCAAAACTTAGCATATACGGTAAATAAATAATCACAGATACAGAGTAATATAACAATAGTGCAGCGGAAACAAAAAAATAGTAGTTCATGAAGCTACTATATATATAACAGAGTTAAACAAGATACATAGAAGTCTCGAATACAATAGTCAAATACAAGATCAGAATACATCACTAGAATCAACTGAATATCTGAAAGCTGGATAGATAGCTGGATCTCCAAGCGAAGCTCCAACTCCAAATGTGAGTCTCGAATACTGGTACACTCAGTCTGACCCGAGCGTAAAGAAAAACACAAAACACTCGAGTCAGGATTAACATTCTTATATCAATAAATCCAACTCAAGTGAAATAACAACTAAATACAAGTTACTCAAAGGACGTTTGGGATAACCATCCTCTAAGGACCCGTTAAACTATCTACTATGTAGCAGTGTACGCTAAGTAGATAATGTCTGTCAGTAATATAAAATATCAAAATAGCGTTAAGGCGTTACCATTATCCCCCTTAACACATTTTATATAAGCGTCATAGTCTATACAGCACTGTAAACTCCACCGTAAACTAGTGGGATATCAGGGAGTACACCATAGGTATAACACAAAACAAATCGTAGTGATCGCGTATAGGGATACAAGTATAACAAGGCACATGAGGCAATACCCAAGGTAGTGAAACTACCGTTTGCCTGATCCGGACTGGTGAGAACGCATCGCCGCAACGATCACAACACCACGAAACAACAATCCGAATTCAAGGGTGCGCACCAATCAATAACAAGTAATGAGTAGTTTACGAAGAAGTGTTTTCGCTCGAGGTGGCTAACCCCATTTGGCCCTGCACGGCTCCTGTTTTAGTCATTTCCAATTTGACACAAGTGTCAAGGTCATCTATTATCGTTCTCTTTCTTCAGTCATCATGTACATCATTCCAACCACTTCACTCTGGATCACACTCCGCGTATAGTTATTAAAGTGGTTTTCGGTTTAGACGGAGAGTATGTCCATAACCGATCTCGGTTTCTTTAATAACTTTCGTAATTATTACACCAATTGTTCGTTAATAAATTTCAAAAGCCAAGTTAATTTCAATCTCCCTTTGAATTTGAAAGCCAGCATTTCATTTGTCTTTCTATATCAATTTCTATAATTTACGTTTCAAAACTTCCAAATTTACCATTTCAAAACTTTATAATTCAACTTAAATTTTTTTATTTAAAACAATTCAAACATTGATTTAAATTCATGTATAAGTTTCATTCCATAATCATTTAAATTAAGTTAATTTAACATTCAAAACAATTTATATTCATTGATGGATTCATTCAGTAATCATTTAAATTAAGTAAATTTATCATTTCAAAATAATTTCAATTGAATTTCCAATTCATTAAATCAATCATTTAAGTTTACCTACATGATATCAAAACTTATAAATTGAATTAAATTAAATTCGTTAAATTAAATTCTTTAAATTACAAGTCCCGTATTAATTTCTATCAATCAAATTTTATTTCTTATTAAAGAAATTCAATTTCACTTATTTACCTATTTAATTTAAACAAATTTCAAAACTTAATTATTAAAGAAACTCAATTTCACTTATTAAAGAATTCAATTTCACTTATTAAAGAATTCAATTTTATTTAATTATTAAATAATTTCAAAACTTAATTCAATAATTTACTTAAATTTAAACAACATTCTTTCATCAAACATTTCGTTAATCATAATACTTTGGAAATCAAAATTTAGAAATCATAATACTTGGAATCATAACACTTCCCACTTAACTGTTTAAATATAAATAACAGTATATATAATAAAATAATTTATAATTTAAAATGGTTTATATAAAAATAGTTAAATTTTAAAATAGTTTCTATTAAAAATAATTTATATTAAAATAGTTTATATGAAATAATTTATAAAGTAACATATATAAATAGTTTTAAATATAATTTAAAATACCTTATATAATAAAATAGCTTTCTCAAATTTCATAAATCGATTCAAATCAACTCAATTTTCGAAATTCAAATTTAATCAAATTCCAAATCATCAATTTTAATTTAATTCAGTTTCCCAACAAACAATTTCAAGTTATATCGATTTCAAATACAGATTTTTAACCACAAAACAAACCATTTCAATTTCAATACTTTCAAAGCTTTAAATATTCAAACATTTCAAAACAAGAATTGATAATTCCATATATATGTATGTATGTATGTATGTATGTATGTATGTATCAAATTCACTATATAGCTTAAAATCAAGAATTTTACTATACATAAAATAATCATTTATATAATATTAAAATCAATATTTATATAAAACATATATTTCTTTCCAAACCATAGAAATCATTTTCAAAATATTTACATATATAGACCAACGGTGTTTGTAAATAATTTCATACCCTATGGTCAAGTGATACGGATATTTATCATTTCAATCCATAATTTAAATATATACGGGTGTATATATGTATATATCATTTCAACCTGTAAATCCCAAATTAATTTCAAATGAAAATCGTTTGGGTTAATCATTTCAACCTATAGGGAATTCTATACTAATAAGGAACTTGAAGAGTGATAACAGATATGATAATAATATCACAGGCATATATCATCAATATAAATAAAAAATAATGGTGTCAGATGTCACAGGTGAACTGATACAGGTAATAGCATATATAACGGTGTAAATAGCTAACAGCAGCATATTTTAATTGTCGTTTCAATTGAAACCAAATTTAATAAATAAAAGAACATTAATTGTGAGTGATTGCTCACCTTCCGAGGCTAGAGATGGACGATAATGAGATGAGTTACAAAAATCTAGGCACGAATTGACGAGCAAAGCTGATAACGAGGAATTGATAAAAGGAATCAGAACCATCTTAGTAATATAAAAATGAAGAGTAAATTATATTATTATTTTATTACTTTATTTCAAAACAATTATTCAAATTAAGACACTTATCAAAACCAAATCCACGTATGCTTAACAATCCATATAAATTTCAAAATATATACATATCAAAAATCAAATATATATCCCTAAAATCAAAGTCCATATGTATAATATAATGTCGAATCAACTCGAACTCCTCCATACATTTTAAACATCAACGGCATACAAAACATAATACTTATATTAATATAAAACAGGTTAAAATAAATCTAATCTTCATAAATATAAACCAACTTATGCCTTAACATACACAAACATATATAAATCTATATACAGATGAAACAGCCTATAACTCATGAATAACAATACATAACTATATATGTGAAGAAGAAAAATCATGATCTAAATGCAAACACACATAAGAAAACTATAAATATATATACAATTTTTTAGAAACAATACTAATTAACCAATGATTACCCTTTCAAATTTCCCATATATATTTACATGGCCATACACAGTCAAAACCAAACCTGTATGTATGCCCATACTAGTGATTTATACGTGTATATATATATATATAATATTACACAGTATTAATGTACAAATATAATTTATGAAGCAAAGGAATCATGCAAGGTGTGTTTATAAATTAGTTTTCAAACAAAACACAACCTACACAGAACCGAGCTTATGTATAAATTTCTACAGATCAAACTTCATACATGCTCACATATATATTTACTTATAGCTTAAAATATAAAACACATAGTTGGACTTTTGGTAGGATATAATGCGGTACAGTATAAGATAATAAAATATGATAGAGTACAATACTTTTATTTTCAAATATAAAATATCCTTTAAATTGAAACTTGCTATTCATATATAGATGTATATCATATACATATATTTTTCAACATGTATTTATCTTCGGTAGAATAGAATAAGGAAAGGAGCAACACATACATGCATGACGTGTGTGTGTATAGAGCGGAGGCTTGCTGCACGCAAGGTAGAGGTGGCTGCAAGGTCGTCGGGGAGGAAACTGGCGTGCTAAGGCAGAGGGAAGAGCAGCTGCGGCGAAGGGAGAGAGAGCGGAGGTGAACGGGAAGATGTGGATATTATTGGTGAACGGCGATGACATGGACAAGGTATGGCTGTTGGGTGGTGAACTTGGTCGATGGCGGAGAGGGTCGATGGTTAGTGGAGTACGGCACTTGCATGGGACAGGCTGGCATGGGTTTGGGTCTTGGAGTTATGGCGTGCGGAGGGGAATGGGTTGCGTTGATGGCCAAGGCGGAGGCGAATGGTGGTGCGACGAACGGTGGGTCGGACGATGCATGGGTTCAGCTTCGGGTGTGAGTGCTTGCCCTCGAAGGAAAGCGGCCAGTGAACGGAGAGGGGAAAAGAGGAAGTAAGGTGTTGGCGGAGCTCACGGAGATGGATTGCGTGGCTGATGTCATGGAGTGGGTGGGCTGGGTGAAGCGGCCGACCTTGTTGGATGAGCACGGTGATGACATGGCGGCACAGATTATCATGGTGGAAGGCGGAGGCAAGGAGAAGCTAGGGGCCATGGCGGCGGTTGCAAAGGCTGAACAATCTTCTCATGTGGCCGAGCAAATTGATGGGGACAAGGTGCTAGCAGGCAAAAGAAAAATATGGGGGAGAAAGACATGCAAAGAAAAAGAAAAGAACAGGTTGGCTATGAATAGAAAAGAAAGGAAGAAAAGGCAGAGGAACCGATTGGTAATAAATTGGAACCATGGAAAATCAAAATTCAAATGCTGAATTCAAGAATATTAATGGTAGTGGTTGAATTCATTAATTATGAATTACTATTGACCATTGGTTTTCTGACATTGGAAAACGAACGGTCACTAGAAAACAAAAGGTAAATTATTGGATATCGATATGGTCATCTGTTTCACGATCTTCGTTGTGTAACGGACATCGATATACGGAGATGAATATACTATGGAGATCAGTACGATGAGGCGATGAAAACGGTATACATATATCAGTGATATGATTGAATTATAAAAATGCAAATTTTCTACTAGCGGAAAATGCAGCTAAAACGCTGAAAAATAAAATCGACGGAGCTATAGAAGTTCGAATTTGGAAAAACGAAAAATGTCTTCTTGCTCAGAAGATGATTTACAAATTTTCTACATAAAAATATTCAGGTTTCCAAAATATTTTATTACCATCGATTTTTAACTGATTGGAATTAAAATAGAATTACACACAAAAATAAACTTCCATATTTTCTGATGTAAATTTACCAGTTGCTATGTTAAAATAGATGCATTCCAAATATTAAATTTTTATTTCAAATTTTTATTTTTTAAAATTTCATGAAAATTGAATTAATCACATTATTAAACAGTTAAAATTTAACGGGTCGTTACACTGCCCCCCACTCAAAACTTTTCATCCCCGAAAAAGAAGGAGGTAGGAGAATAGAAACAACCAGAAGAAAAAAGACTTGAATTACAAAATAAAACAATTAATTCAACCCATATAAATTTCAATTTAAATTAGTTTATATTCAACAATTGACTTTAAATTCAAGATAATTCATTAAATTGATTTTATTTCAATTTTATTAATATTTGATACAAAAGATTTCTTTCAAACAAAATTTTTATTTAATTTGGCTTGTTTATTATTTAATCAACTTATTATTCTATTTATCTCTATTAACAATTTATAGCTAAAATCTAAGTGTATTCGTAACCACTAAAATTTTATTTATAAAATTATTAATCATCATTCTACATTATAAATTATTCAATTACATTTTCAACTTTTGAATGATTTTGGATAAGTCATATTGGAATGTAATTGGGTATTATATAAGTAAAATTTCCTTATTTTTAAAAAAAAATCAAGTTTAAATATTTATTCAAAATTTTGGCTTTATTTAAAATCATCCTTTAACATAATTTCAAGGATTAAATTTCCAATTAACTTCACACCATTTTATAGATAAATATACATATACTATATATATCAAATCAAATCTATAATCATATTCTTGTAGATATAATATATAGTATAAATCAAACCATTCTTAAAAAGTTCAAATCAAATTCATTTTCCAAACAAAAGAGTGGCAAAGCTACTGAATGGTCTCTCCACTTTAAAACTCGAAAATAAATGTCGATGATTCGGACGTCATTACCGAGATTATTTTCCAGCGACAATGGAGGAGAGCACTGATTTAAACCTTTTAAATTCTTTGAAATGATTTCTATTTGAAAATATTTTAAATACTATACACTTTAAAACTTTCAAATCAAAGTTTGACATTACTGGAAATTAAATTCTCAAATTCCAATTTGAATTCATTTAAACTTTCAAATCTGGATGTTGTAATAGTCAATGGTTTACAAAATAATAAATTAAAATCAAATATTACTATTTTTCAACAATAATTCATTAACTATTTAATTTCAGAAAATTTATACTTATATATATAATTTAATCATACAAAATCTGTTTCATTTACGAAATTTTGAAAATGTCATTGTGTCAGTTTGTTTTATACAAGTGTTTTGGAAATCTTATCGATAGCGCTAATCAGATGAATCGATCGGAAACCCAAATCAACATCAACAACTTAAACAACACAATATATATAACACTTTTATATTACTCTTTAAATACACTTCCTCGTTCGACTATACAAGAGTGGGTTTCAAAGCAAGGATAGAGATTCAAATTTGATGGACTCAAATAAAGAAAATTTTGATTCGAAGATAAGTTCGAAGCAGAAGATAAGATGATTAAATGTCAAAAGGGAAAGAAGGATAGACTTATACAAATCTCGGGGAACCCTAACCGGGTCAACCGTGACTTCAAGAATTAGATCGATGTCGAATTCTAAGGTAAATCTACATTTGATTTCAAGAGATACAATTCGGGCATAGCAGGAGATAGTTAGCATCGTAAACCGAGGATACAGAAATCTTCGGTAAATAGATGTCTATTGTAAAGGAGTTTCTCCCATTTATAAATCATTCAAAGATTGGCATGACCATCGATTCATTATAAAGATCATTCGAAGTGGAGTTATGGGATACTTCGGAATACAAATAGAGAGAGGCAATGATGGAATTTGGAACTGAGGGACGTTCCAAAATTCAAAGAAAATTCAAATCAAAGAGGAAAGGATTAAAGCTCGAATGAAAGTGATTCCGTAATTAAATTTACCCTACATGCTAAGTTTTGCCTAGAGCCAAAGCTCTGATACCAAATGCAACGACCTGATATTTTCAACCATTCGCATCCAAGCATGCCAGAATTGAATTGCTCAAAATACCAGATTGTAAGTTTATATTTGGCAAAACTCGGCATATACGGTAAATAAATAATCACAGAATCACAGACACAGAGTAATATAACAATAGTGCAGCGGAAACAAAAGAATAGTAGTTCATGAAGCTATTATATATATATATATATATATATATAACAGAGTTAAACAAGATACATAGAAGTCTCGAATACAATAGTCAAATACAAGATCAGAATACATCACTGGAATCAAATGAATATCTGAAAGCTGGATAGATAGCTGGATCTCCAAGTGAAGCTCCAACTCCAAAGGTGAGTCTTGAATACTGGTACACTCAGTCTGACACGAGCGTAAAGCAAAACACAAAACACTCGAGTCGGGATTAACATGCTTATATCAATAAATCCAACTCAAGTGAAATAACAACTGAAATACAAGTAACTCAAAGGACGTTTGGGATAACCATCCTCTAAGGATCCGTTAAACTATCTACTATATAGTAGTGTACGCTAAGTAGATAATGTCTATCAGTAATATAAAATATCAAAATAGCATTAAGGCGTTACCATTAACCACTTAACACATTTTATATAAGCGTCATAGTCTATATAGCACTGTAAACTCCACCGTAAACTAGTGGGATATCAAGGAGTACTCCATAGGTATAATACAAAACAAATAGTAGTGGTCGCGTATAGGGATACAAGTATGACAAGGCACATGAGGAAATACCCAAGATAGTGAAACTACCGTTTGCCTGATCCGGACTGGTAAGAACGCATCGCCGCAACGATCGCAACACCGTGAAACAACACTCCCAATTCAAGGGTGCGCACCAATCAATAACAAGTAATGAGTAGTTTACGAAGAAGTGTGTTCGCTCGAGGTAGCTAACCTCATTTGGCCCAGCACGGCTCCTGTTTTAGTCATTTCCAATTTGACACAAGTGTCAAGGCCATCCATTATTGTTCTCTTTCTTCAGTCATCACGTACATCATTCCAACCACTTCATTCTAGATCACACTCCACGTATAGTTATTAAAGTGGTTTTCAGTTTAGACAGAGAGTATGTCCATAACCGATCCTGGTTTCTTTAATAACTTTCGTAATTATTACACCGATTGGTCGTTTAATAAATTTCAAAAACCAAGTCAATTTCAATCTCACTTAGAATTTGAAAGCCAGCATTTCATTTGTCTTTCTATATCAATTTCTATAATTTACGTTTCAAAACTTCCAAATTTACCATTTCAAAACTCTATAATTCAACTTAAATTTTTTTATTTAAAACAACTCAAATATTGATTTAAATTCATGTATAAGTTTCATTCCATAATCATTTAAATTAAGTTAATTTAACATTCAAAATAATTTAAATTCATAGATGGATTCATTCAGTAATCATTTAAATTAAGTAAATTTATCATTTCAAAATAATTTCAATTGAATTTCCAATTCATTATATCAATCACTTAAGTTTACCTACATGATACCAAAACTTATAAATTGAATTAAATTAAATTCATCAAATTAAATTCTTTAAATTACAAGTCTTGTATTAATTTCTATCAGTCAAATTTTATTTCTTATTAAAGAAATTCAATTTCACTTATTTAATTTAAACAAATTTCAAAACTTAATTATTAAAGAAACTCAATTTCACTTATTAAAGAATTCAATTTCACTTATTAAAGAATTCAATTTTATTTAATTATTAAATAATTTCAAAACTTAATTCAATAATTTACTTAAATTTAAACAACATTCTTTCATCAAACATTTTGTTAATCATAATGCTTTGGAAATCAAAATTTATAAATCGTAATGCTTGGAATCATAACACTTCCCACTTAACTGTTTAAATATAAATAACAGTATATATAATAAAATAGTTTATAACTTAAAATAGTTTATATAAAAATAGTTAAAATTTAAAATAGTGTATATTAAAAATAATTTATATTAAAATAGTATGAAATAAATTTATAAAGTAACATATATAAATAGTTTTAAATATAATTTAAAATACCTTATATAATAAAATAGCTTTCTCAAATTTCATAAATCGATTCAAATCAACTCAATTTCCAAAATTCAAATTTAATCAAATTCCAAATCATCAATTTTAATGTAATTCAGTTTCCCAATAAACCATTTCAAGTTATATCGATTTCAAATACAGATTTTTAACTACAAAATAAACCATTTCAATTTCAATACGTTCAAAGCTTTAAATATTCAAACATTTCAAAACAAGAATTGATAATTCCACATATATATATATATATATATATATATCAAATTCACTATATAGCTTAAAATCAAGAATTTTACTATATATAAAATAATCATTTATATAATATTAAAATCAATATTTATATAAAACATATATTTCTTTCCAAACCAAAGAAATCATTTTCAAAATATTTACATATATAGACCAAAGGTGTCTGTATATAATTTCCTATCCTATGGTCAAGTGATACGGATATTTATCATTTCAATCCATAATTTAAATATATACGGGTATGTGTGAGTGTGTGTGTGTGTGTGTGTATCATTTCAACCCGTAAATCCTAAATTCATTTCAAATGAAAATCATTTGGGTTAATCATTTCAACCCATAGGGAATTCTATACTAACAGGGAACTTGTAGAGTGATAACAAATATGGTAATAATATAACAGGCATATATCATCAATATAAATAACGGATAGTGGTGTCAGATGTCACAGGTGAACTGATACATGTAATAGCATATATAACGGTGTAAATAGCTAACAGCAGCATATTTTAATTGTCGTTTCAATTGAAACCAAATTTAATAAATAAAAGAACATTAATTGTGAGTGATTGCTCACCTTCCGAGGCTAGAGATGGACGATAATGAGATGAGTTACAAAAATCTAGGCACGAATTGACGAGCAAAGCTGATAACGAGGAATTGATAAAAGGAATCAGAACCATCTTAGTAATATAAAAATGAAGAGTAAATTATATTATTATTTTATTACTTTATTTCAAAACAATTATTCAAATTAAGACACTTAACAAAAACAAATCCACGTATTCTTGACAATCCATATAACTTTTAAAATATATACATATCAAAAATCAAATCTATATCTCTAAAATCAAAGTCCATATGTATAATATAATGTCGAATCAACTCAAACTCCTCCGTACATTTTAAACATGAAGGGCATACAAAACATAATACTTATATTAATATAAAACAGGTTAAAAAAAATCTAATCTTTATAAATATAAACCAACTTATGCCTTAACATACACTAACATATATAAATCTATATACAGATGAAACAGCCTATAACTCATGAATAACAATATATAACTATATATCTGAAGAAGAAAAATCATGATCTAAATGCAAACACACATAAGAAAACTATAAATATATATACCACTTTTTAGAAAACAATACTAACTAACCAATGATTACCCTTTCAAATTTCCCATATATATTTACATGGCCATACACAGTCAAAACCAAACTTGTATGTATGCTAATACTAGTAATTTATACGTATATATATAAAATATTACACAGTATTAACGTACAAATATAATTTATGAAGCAAAGGAATCATGCAAGGTGTGTTTATAAATTAGTTTTCAAACAATACACAACCTATACAGAACCGAGCTTATGTATAAATTTCTACAGATCAAACTTCATGCATGCTCACATATATATTTACTTATAGCTTAAAATATAGAACACACAGTTGGACTTCTGGTAAGTTGGACTTCTGGTAGGATATAATGCAGTATAGTATAAGATAATAAAATATGATATAGTACAATACTTTTATTTTTAAATATAAAATATCCTTTAAATTGAAACTTGCTATTCATATATAGATGTATATTATATACATATATTTTTCAACAATCAACATGTATTTATCTTCGGTAGAATAGAATAAGGAAAGGAGCAACATATACATACATGACGTGTGTATATATAGAGCGGAGGCTTGCTGCACGCAAGGTAGAGGTGGCTGCAAGGTCGTCGGGGAGGAAACTGAAGTGCTAAGGCAGAGGGAAGAGCAGCTGCGGCGAAGGGAGAGAGAGCGGAGGTGAAGGGGAAGATGCGGATATTGTTGGTGAACGGCGATGACATGGACAAGGTATGGCTGTTGGGTGGTGAACTTGGTCGATGGCGGAGAGGGTCGGTGGTTAGTGGAGTACGGCACTTGCATGGGACAGGCGGGCACGGGTTTGGGTCTTGGAGTTATGGCGTGCGGAGGGGAATGGGTTGCATTGATGGCCAAGGCGGAGGCGAATGGTGGTGTGGCAAATGGTGGGTCGGACGGTGCATGGGTTCGGCTTCGGGTGTGAGTGCTTACGCTCGGAGGAAAGCGGCCAATGAAGGGAGAGGGGAAAAGAGGAAGTAAGGTGTTGCGGAGCTCGCGGAGATGGATTGCACGGCTGATGTTGTGGAGTGGGTGGGCTGGGCGAAGCGGCCGACCTTGTTGGATGAGCACGGTGATGACGTGGCTGCACATATTATCACGGTGGAAGGAAGAGGCAAGGAGAAGCTAGGGGCCATGGCGGCGGTTGCAAAGGCTGAACAAACTTCTCATGTGGCCGAGCAAATTGATGGGGACAAGGTGCTAGTAGGCAAAAGAAAATTATGGAGGAGGAAGACACGCAAAGAAAAAGAAAAGAACAGGTTGGCCATGAATAGAATGAAAGAAAGGAAGAAAAGGCAGAGGAACCGATTGGTAATAAATTGGAACCATGGAAAATCAAAATTCAAATGCCGAATTCAAGAATATTAATGGTAGTGGTTGAATTCATTAATTATGAATGGCTATTGCCATTGGTTTCCTGACATTGGAAAATGATGGTCACCGGAAAACAAAACGTAAAGTGATGAATATCGATACGGTCATCCTTTTCGCGATCTTCGTCGTATAACGGACACCGATATACGGAGATGAATATACTATGGAGATTAGTACGACGAGGCGATCAAAACGGTATACAGATATCGGTGATACGATTGAATTATAAAAATGTGAATTTTTTATTACCGGAAAATGCAGCTAAAACGCTGAAAAATAAGATCGACGGAGCTATAGAAGTCCGAATTTGAAAAAATGAAAAATGATGTCTTGCTCAGAAGATGATTTACTATTTTTCTATATAGAAATATTCAGGTTTCGAAAATATTTTATCATCGATTTTTAATGATTGGAATTAAAATAGAATTACACACAAAAATAAACTTCCATATTTTCTGATATAAATTTACCAGTTGCTATGTTAAAACAGACGCATTCCAAATATTAAATTTTTATTTCAAAATTTTATTTTTTAAATTTCACAAAAATTGAATTAATCACATTATTAAAACAGTTAAAATTTTACGGGTCGTTACATACAGTTTCTTGAAAGCTTGTTATGCTCTGACCTTCTGAACAATCTTCATTTATATAAAGTAAGTTTATATATATTATATAATATGTTAGCACATATATTATAGAAAAGTATAGGTAGTACATAGAATGCGGTCTATATATATACGGTTTTAAGTATGATATTTATTTCAGTTATATATTATAAGTTTATATAAAGCTGTTATAGCCAAGTTGCGGTGTATTTAAAATGGTAAGCCGTGAGTATTTTATATATTGATTTTATAATAAGTATTTTCAAATATATGTATTAGGTATTATGTTATCTATAACATTTTGAAGTAAGATAAAGTATGTTGCTTGGCTCGTTTGATTGGATCTGAAGCTTTAGCCTTTTTGTTTAAATTTATATATATGTTTATACATATAAGCCTACTTTATATATCATACGTGTATGTTAACATTGGCTTTGAATTTTATACATTTATATGTTGGATTTTTGGAGTATATACCTATAGATTCTTTTATGCGTTCAAATTTTATACAGACTTTAATTATCATATATATATATATATATATATACACACACACACACACACGTTTTAATATAATATATGTGTGTTGTATAAATTGTTAAATCTGTCAGTTATATAAGTTTTTTTAATTTCATTTTTACTAGTCGATATATATATATGATATGTTAAAGTTATATATTTTGTGAATAACTGGTTGTAAGTATATATATACATTTGATTTAAAGTTATAAAAGTTTGTATTTGTCCTATGATTAGATTTATATGAGCATGTATAAGTTATACTAACATATATATTAAGCTATGTTATATATCTAGTGCCTATTTTTTCCTATGTTTATAGTTTACAGTTTTAGATTTTTGTATATTATGTAATAGGTTATTTAACAAGGTTATGTTATAGAATATAATCGGTTAGTGCGTTTATATATATATTTTGAAATTTTGTTTTGGAACTGTCTTACTTTTATAGTGATTCTAGAGTATGTTATAATAATATAAAATTTTAAATATATATATATATATATATATATATATATATTAGACTGATATATAAAATGTATAATCTGTTGTATTAGAGATATATTTTTGGGCTTTATATGTAAGTAGTTTAATTACATGTTAGTTTATGTATTTTATAACATTAGTATTCATATTTATTCTTAAAATAAATAAATAATGGTTTAAATTACAATTTGTATATAAGTATATATGGGTTGGTTGCAAGCACATATACAGATTTTATTTATATGCATTTAAATTTAATATAGATTTGAGAATAATTATATATATATATATATATATATTATATTTTTATATATTTAAATTAATTTTTTTTGAAATTTATGTATATATTATAATAATAAAAATATATTTTTGTATATATCAAGTTGATTCTGATTTACCCTCATCAATTCCTATATATCAGCTTTGTTCGTCGAATTCGTGCCAATCTAGCTTTGACTTGGAATTCAAATGGTGGGATCCGTAACTCAATTTATTGTATATCCTCTCTAGCCTCGAAAGGTGGACAATCACTCACAATTAACGTTCTTATATTTATTAAATTTGATTTCAATTGATACGACAATTGAAATATGTTACTGTTAGTTATTTAACTGCCATATTTGATATGCTATTATCTGTAACTGTTCACCTGTGGGATATGACACCATATCCTAATGTTTCTATTTATTTATCATTGATGATATATGCCTGTTATTGTCTATTACATTATTATCATATCTGTTATCACTCTATAAGTTCCCTGTTAAATTTGAATCCCTATGGGTTGAAATGATACATACCTGAACGATCTGCAGGGTAGGCGGAAATCGTTATGGGTTGAAATGATAAACCCAAGCGATTTTCATTTAATTGAATTTGGAATTGCGGGTTGAAATGATATATACCCGTATATATTTAAATTGCGGATTGAAATGATAAATATCCATATCACTTGACCATAGGACAGAAAATTTTACATACTGACACCGTTGGTCTATATATAAGTATTTTGGAATAATTTCTATGATTTTGTAAAGAAATATATGATTTTAATATATATTGATTCTTAAAATATTATATATAAATGTTATTTTATTTATAGATTTAATATTAATATTTAATTTAATTAAGATTGATTTAATTAATATATAATATGTTTAAGTATTTATTAAAATTTATATTCCAAAAATAGATTTTTGTAATAATTTGAATAAGTTAAGACAGGGAAGATAAATTTGAAATTTATTTGAAATTGTGTTTAATTAAGAATTTTATTCAATTAAATCGATTTGAAACTATAAAATTTGAAATTTAAAGATATGATTTTATAACTTGATTTTGATTTAATCAATTTAATGAATATTTCACGTTTAAATAAACTAAAGGAAATATTTAGAAAATGTAATTTAAGGGTATTTAAATAATACTGAATTTGTTTAGTGAATATTTCAAGACTAAATAATAATGAAATTAAATCAGGATCTATTGAAACCGTAAATTTAGATTTGAAAATGTTGAATATTTAAAGCTTTGAAATATATTGAAATTTAAATGGTATATTTTGTGGTTCAAAATCTGTATTTGAAATTGATGTAATTTGAATTCGCTTATTTAGAAACTGAATTGAATTGAAATTGATAAATTGAGATTTAATCAAATTTGAATTTGGAATTCGAGTTGATTTGAATCGATTTATAAATTATTTTAATATATCTATATACTATTTTAATACAAAATTATTTTAATATAAACTATTTTAATATACTAATTATTTTAACATAAACCATTTTAATATACTAATTATTTAATATAAACTATTTTAATTTTTGAACTATTTTATTTTATATACTATTGTTAAACTGTTTAAGTGGTGGAAGTTATGGTTTCAAAGTTATGGGTTTCCAAAGAGTTATGATTTGAAAGTGTTTTGGGTTTCGAAAGTGTTGTAACTTTGAAAGTGCTATAATTTGAAAATAGATATATTTGAAATGGAAATGATATTTTGGTTTTGAAGTATAAATTATTTTTGAAATGACCACGGTGTTATAATGACTTTTGGTTGTTGATTGCGTATTTTTCTTCATAGTAGATAGTTCCATGGATTCTTAGAGGATGGTTATCCTAAACATTCTTTGAGTTACTTGTCTTTCAATTGATATTTCACTTGAGTTGGACTTATTGATATAAGAATGTTAATTCTGACTCGAGTGTTTGTGTTTTGCTTTACGCTCGGGTCAGACTGAGTGATACAGCATTTGGGACTCACCTTTGGAGTTTAGAGTTTCGCTTGGAGATCCAACTATCAATTCAGCTTTAAGTTTTTCTAGTTGATTTGTTCAGACATGTCATCAGTCTGTATTTGAGATATTCTGTTGTATTTTATTTCAAACTCTGTTGTTTACATAGTAGCTTCATGAACTACTATTTATCTATTCTGCTGCATTATTATTATATTACTCTATGTCTGTGATTCTATGATTATTTATTTACTGTATATGCTGAGTTTTGTCAAATTTAAATTAGCAATCTGATATTTTGACCAATTCAAGTCCGGCATGTGCGGATGCGAATGGTTGAAAATAACGGGTCGTTACATACCCACAGCCGCCATGATCATCATCCGCGGAGTAAAACATGAAAACCCCATATTTCTTTCAAAACCTTTCATGCCTATTACCTCCAGCTCATCCTTCTGTGGCTCTGGTCATCTATATTTCCTTATTCCCCTCGCCGAAGCGAGCAAATCCATGTCACCAAAATCCATTTTGGTTCCTCTCCAAAAATCGTCTCTTTGTCGGATTTGTTGTTTCCAGCCTCCACGGCTATGGTCGTGTCGATCTGTGGCCATCGTAGATCTCAGAAAAATAAAGAGACCCGACTATTACTTTTCCCATAACAGTTTCCATTTTCTTGAGAAAGAGAAGGAGAAAGAAGAATGAAGAGGTAGGTTACTATGGAAAGAAGAAACAAGGAGAAAATAGCTTGCGCCCACATGGTGAAGATGTAATATCCTCATTGCTTAGAGCATTCCCGACAAGAAGTCAGTCATTGAGTGATTGACACACAATAAGGGGTTATAGAGCCCAACAGTGGGCTCGTAATTGACTCACATGATCGCTGTAGCGACCTTGTTAGTCGGTGAGTTATCTAGCATTAATAATGATGGCTAATTATCCGACATTAATAATACCAGCTAACTAAATAGCAATAATAAATAAATATTATTATTGCCTATTTATCCAGCATTATTGATGCTAGATAAGGCAACGGTAATATTTATTATCGTTGCATAATCTCTTATATATTTCTATATTTTCTTTTACCAATTATAATACAATATTATTCTATATCACTACTTCTTAATCCCTTAAATCTCAGATATTACAAGCAAGTTTAACCAAAAGTTGTCCAAAACTCAAAGAGCAAAAAACCCAATGAACTCCACATATCCAAGATTTCTAGAAATTAATCAAATTTCTGATATTTATAATAATCTTCGTCTAACTAATAGAAAAATCATAATTATCAACCAAATTCTCAATATACATCTCAAGTATGTTCTTATCACCAATCATAGCAAATGAATCAAAACTTCAATGATCAAACAAGCAACCACCACTCAAATATCAGTCCATAATATCAATCGTAGAATTTCAAAGGTAGCTCACAAGGTAAGTATAACCAAAATACCAACTCTGCTACTCCAAAAGCACACTCAACATCTTTTCTTAATGGCATGTTATGCAGTAAATTTTTCGTTCTTCTCATTACATGGCTTTTTGAAACCTTTTACCAAGGTTTGGATATATCCCATCACCAAGGTGGCATCCATGTTGTGTTGTTTATCCCCTATAATGAAATTACAAGCTAGTGCAGTATCATTAAATAAAGAACTAAATAAGTAAGGCTAGCATGAAATGTCAATGTCATTCAACTATCTGGTGTAATAGTATAGTACAGACGATGTTTATAAAAATATCTTTTGTAAACCTTATGTGTCATTTAACATCTGTAGTTGTCGTAGCTATATTTTATCATAATCTCTTTCTTTATCTTGTTTCTTTATCATGCAGGCATAATAGTATATCATACAAACATTTATAAAAATAGATGGTTTATCGTGTTTCTTGGTCATACGTGGAGCAACATATTTTACAAAGCTATTTATGTGATTTTATATAGAGTTACCTACCGTAATAGAAAAAATGTTCAAGAGAATATGATAATAGTCTAAACAGCGTAATCATAAAAGTTGAAATGGTCTAATAAAAACATAAAAGAGACATATCAATATAGTCTAGTATAAGATACAAAAGAACCAGTCCTCAAATATAGGTGAAAATAAAATAAACTAACAAATCAAACAAAAACTACTCACTGTCATCCTCATCATATCCATCATCATTGTCGTAATATGGAAGCATGCTATCGTCGTCATCCCTATCAACTCCAACATGCTAAAATTAGAAACACAACCCAAATCAACTGGTGAATTTACACGAGGAACATGTCGGTCGATGCTGGTATCTGACCTCATCCTAAATAGTCAAATCCCAAACACGTCGTGTCAAATCAAAACCTCTCTGCTCATACTCCTCTGTTCCATGTCTGTGCTCTCTGTAAGCAACATCTTCAAGACCAGTCTGCATCTAAAATTGATCCTCATACGGAAATGAAGCTGAATTGAGTTGGTCACTGATCGAAAGATGTGGTATGCCAATATATCGATCATGGTCGGTTGAAGTAGGTAAGCAACGGTTCTTCCATATCCTTTAGATGGAATCTCAAGTGGCGGAGCATCATACCTCTGTGTAGGCTGGGATAAGTCCTACACAACTGATATTGTAATATTAGGGCGGGTGGCGGATATTCCAACTAAATCAATAGTGTCTCATGAGTGAAATATGCAGATGGTGGTGGGATTGTAGAATCTATGCCAAAAATCGAGATAACTTAAGTTGGGAATACTAAAGTAACTCGATACCTGCCAATCATATCCGCAGCTGCAACCATAGGGAGGCTATTGGATAAACACTAAAGAGGGTATAGGAGGATGGGGTCATTAGGTACAGTGTCAATTCTGTAAATCTGACTCCAACAATGCTCACCATGATACCACATACAACTAGCAGTAATAGGAGATGATATCAAGAGATACCGTCTACTTGTTAAGAATCCAGCATGAGAAGTATTAGGATATGTCAAATATGGAGATCCATGTAAGACTGCCAAATGATATCAGAACGTGTAGGTCGTAACTTATTAGATCTTCTGATATAGACAAAATACGAATGCAAGAGGCCCATGTGGTTTTCCTTCCTTACCCCATTTAAAAAATTATTTTGAATTTTAATTTTACCCAATAAATGAAATACCCTATACTTTATAAACTACAATTTCAATAAACTACCTAATTCCAAACCTGTAACGCTAAATTAATAATTTTTGTTTACGATAAACTATGATAATTGTGATGTTAAATACTTATAAATAATTATTGATGTTAATCTATAAGGGTGTGTTTAAATATTAAATTTAACTTACAGTGACATCGACGCGATGGAAACGTGCACTTGTTGATCGGCAGAATACAAAAATCCATCATTTATTAGGTCCTAAGTTTTGATCGATATTTGGATCTAAAGCAGCGTCTTTCAAAACAACATCATGCGTCTCGTCCAAGATACTGCAGTTTCATCACCCCTACAACTTCTAAAAGAACTAGAGCTAGCACATTTGCCACCATCTCATCCGTCGAACACCTACCACTACCTCGAACTTCACGCAATATTCGTCTCATATTAGGGTTAAATTTGTAAAAGAATTGAAAAAATATGTGAAGAAGTAAAGGGAGAGCTTGAACATGGAAATAGAGAGCACTGTAGGAATATATGGAGATGACGGCTGAGAAAAAAGACTGAATAATGTAAATGTATAATAGTTTATCCAGCATTACTGTACCAAAAAAATCGTACCATTAGATTTCGCAGTTGCACAGCTTGCAAGCCATGCGGCTGCGATAAAGCTCAGCAACATTTTTTGTTTTTTTGTTTTTGTTGGGGTGCTCTTACTAGTAAGATGCTCTTAAAGACGTTCCTTTTCTATATTTTTCAACCTCAGACATAAGTGCTTTTGCATTCCTAGTACAGAAACAACTTTCCAAATTTGCCATATCCCAAGCCAGATCATGACAAATATAAGCACCCTATTAACTTGTCATTTTATGCTTCTTTTAAACTAGTATTTTTATTAATAACGTTAATGTTGGCCATTCTGAAATTTTGGGCTAGTTGCGCCATTCTTCAGAGGGCTATATAACATTGCAGGATCGTACTACAGTATGTACCAGTGCAGTGAACATAATCATAAAAACAATAATCTCTTAACACGATCAAAATTCAAACACCACAAGTTGTATTCAGTTTCAGCATAAACATGCCAAATGTTACAAGAAAAGAAAGCTTAATTTTGATGAAATTTTCTAATAACCACCCTTGAGATCATTAACAACATCATAAGGAATAGGAGTGACGGTTTCAAGGGTGGCTCCTTCAACCATGAAACCGGGTTTGGGTCCTGCAGGCTGCCGCTTCGTGCTTATAACTTCACCACGTGCCTTTGCTTCTGCCTTCAGTTTGTCGTTCTTCGTCTTTCTAAGCCGGAAATCTTCCGCGCATCTTGATGGTTGCACATGCTCTACTCGTACATGAATCCTCTTCCTTATGATTCTGTTCCCAACCTGTTATAGCATTCAAAGTGATAAACTTTTAGGTAAGTAAAAACAACTGAATTTGAATTGTTGTATGTTATGCTTGATTAACACGTTCCATAAATATCTTGCTCTAACAATTGCAGCATTACATAGCTTTTGACTATATGCTGAAATTAGAATACATATTATCAATCACAATGATATTACAAGGCATGTCATTGATCACTTATATATTTTTTTTTACTTTTGTCACCAGACTCAGACGTGCAACAGCAATGCAAGCAAGGTATTACAAGGACCAAAACTTGGAACTGTCGCTTCTTTGGAAACACACATACTGGCAGAGGGGTATAGTATACAGGGTTGTAAAAGGTATCGGCAGGATATGCTTAATGGTCTAGGCATTTACTGGGTAAGCTTTAGGTGCGAGGTATGTTGCCAGACAAAGGAGGATGGTAATATTTTACACTTATACAGGGTTGTAAGAGGTATCGGCAGGATATACTTAATGGTCTAGGCATTTACTGGGCAAGCTTTAGGTGCGAGGTATGTTGCCAGACAAAGGAGGATAGTAATATTTTACACTTAATTGCATATATCATCATGCATTCACATGAAAATACAACTACTTGAAAATCAGTTGGTTGCAAAGTAGAAAAGAGAGGAGGAAAAATTATGATAGATTTTCCATTGATAGCCTTACTATGTCCATCCAAGAATCACATTGTATACAACAGTGCATCACGATGAACGTCAGATCAATCCAAAATTACTTAGTAAAACCAAAAATATTAACATTCATGTATATCTTGGGCATTGACAACTCTAGGTAACCCAATCATACTTGAATTTTATGACACCTATAATAGCAATAAAATGCATAGCCAATTTATTGTTATGGGTCATAAGCTTTACAGAATGCATAAACGAACCATTTAGGAAAGTGAAAGACTATATTAAAATAAAAACAAGCTTCGCGGAAAATATAACATCAGTTGGAGCATATCCAAGAATAAGGTTGTTCAGCTGTGAAATAAAAATTTCAGAAACAAAACCTCTCCACTGGGAAGCATGCATGCTAAAAATCAAAAATATTTGTTAAGATCCCTTGCTCGGGATTTAAAAGCCGTAAGCATAACACTCAAAGCACGACAGTTGAAAATACATCTAACCTTTTTTCAGCAATTGAACAGGAGTTCTCTCATTGTTATTAGTCTTAATTTTAAATACAAAACATTATTTCAAATTTATAGAAAACAAGTTAAGGCATGACACAAACATATTTAATAGGGGTGTAACTGCAATCCTATTGAACACTTCCAATCTATTGAACAAGTGCGGAGGCTAAGCATGCTGCTTCCCATCCAGTCCTGCTATTCAGCGTACAGTGCTGAAGTTCATCCATACTATTACAACTGCTATTCAGTGTTCAGTGCTGAAGTTTATCCATAGTATTACAATAAAAGCAACTACAGTGGTATGGATTAAGGGCTGAATATCACCCAAAAAAAAAAAAAAAATCTCAGTCATCAATTAAAGGCTGAACATTCAGCTTAAAATTCAGGATCCACTTCAAGTGGAGAGGCGTTTTGGGAAAAGCCACGACCGCGTACAATAAAAAGCATGCTGAAAAGACGAGATCAATGTCTGCAATCACCGGTCGTTTTGGTAAGATTAATCGACAAACACAATTCTACGAGTCTCGGAGTCACAAAATAAGAACAGCAAATCCTAGTGGAATGGATGGCGAAGCTGAATTGGTATCGATCAATTCTTGAAATTATTTCTAAGAGAAAATGGTACAAAGAAACCACAATATTATTAGTTTGCAAACTGCTATGATTTGCTTGTTAGTCAAAAAAATGAAGCATAAACAACGCATTGTTGAAAATAGATCAGGAACGAAACATATGTAATTGAAATATTCATGTAATATTCTTAGTTATTGCTGTTTAAATATTCATGTACCTTCAGTTTATATTAAAATCGTGTACTATTTTCAGTTTTAAAATATTCAATGGTACATCGCTTTTTTTCGATGCATTCTGTAGATATCATTATAGATTTACTTCACCAGACATAAACGCTATTACAAACACCATAATCATAGCATTCTACACTTCGTTACACAAATAAAAAAAGCAGACAGATGTAATTAAACAAAGATCCACCATCATGAACTACTGATTTCCATAAGAATTCCAAAATATGCTCCATTAAATCTCTTTGGAGCCTATTATGAATAGCTGCATTATGATATAATTCATGATGATCGACATGAACTGTGTATTGTCCTTCAGTTTGTAACATGGCTGTGCGGAACAATTTAGGGGTTATCTTGCCTCCATTATACTCGAAATCGGGATAGTCCATACCGCGTTTATCTTCAATGATCATGTTATGCAGAATTATACAACATAATTATAGCCATTTTTGATCTCTTCCATAATCTACATAGATTGCTGACCATTGCAAACCTTGCATGAAGGATCCCAAACGTCATTTCTTTGTCTTTTCTGTATTGCAACAAATTGTTTCTGTTTTGCCGTCATTGGATTTGCAAATGTCTTTACAATCGTGTTCCATTTGGGATGAATTCTATCTCCTAGATAGTATCCATGCTCATGTGTGTTATTACCAAGTGTAAATAATACAGAAGTTGACTTACCTTGCGTCAAATCATTAAACAAACAAGATTGCTCGACGACGTTTAAGTAGTTAAGAGAATCGAGCATTCCAAAGAAAGCATGTCAAATCCACAAATCATGAGAGGCAACTGATTCTAAGATGATAGTTGATTTTTTTCTTTGCCGTTATATGCTCCATTAAAAGCGCTTTTGGACAGTTCTTCCACTTCAAATGCATACAAATCTAGACTTTCAAGCATGCCAAACCAGTCTTTGCTTTCATGCATTTTACGCAATCGTGTTACATCTGCCTTGTTTGGAGAACGAAGATATTCGGTCATAAATGTGCACAACTGATTGACAGAAGTGACCTAAGTTTTCCAATGTCGTACTCTCTGCAATACGATATGCGTCGTCAAGGGCATCGACGGGTGTACCGTATGCTAACATCCTCAAAGTTGCGGTCATCTTTTGATGTCCACTCAAGCCTTGTTTTTTTGCAGTGTCCTATTTGTAAACAAAGTAATTATTATTTTGTTGAATACTTTCGAGAATTTTTAAAAACAATGGACGGTTCATTTTAAATCGTCGTCTAAACATCTTTGACCGTAAGTTGGATCATGGGCAAAGTAAACTTACATAAGTGTTTTGTGAAATGCTGGTTACGGTTGATATATTTTCGACCCACAACTGAGCCGCCGTGTTTTTCAAAAGTTAAACAATATGCTTCATGATATATCTCCATCAGTTCCTCCTCCTCTTGTTGGTGTGCTAACACATACGCTTTTTCAGAGTGCTATCGCATAGCAATATAGCTTTTAGTAAATTTTCCGACATTGTCATTGAGAAAAGTTGTTTGATTTTTGAATAGTTTGTTAGATTGAATTATGGTAAACAAGTATGCAATCCATATGGTTATGGTTATATATATATATATAGGACTAATTCTTGAGTGGATACAAGACGGCTTAGTGTGCGGTCAAATCATACACTGTAGCTACGTTTCACTGCCGGCCACAGCTAATATCTTTATTGAGTGGAGACAAGGTGGCTCAGTGTGCAGTCAAATCACATACTGTAGCCACATTCATTTGACGGTCAAGATTCTTTCTTGTACGATGAATCTACGGGGTGTTACTCTAGCCCAATAAGCATCGTAATCTCCATCGATGAAGAAATTACTACTATCCACTCAGCCTGTTGTAGAGCATCTAGGTATCGATCGTCAATCACCCTATGTCTACCAAACATGTTCTCACAAGATAAAAGATCATATGGCATACGACGATCACCGGTAATATGATAAGCACACAT
Source organism: Allium cepa (assembly GCA_030765085.1). NCBI lineage: Eukaryota > Viridiplantae > Streptophyta > Magnoliopsida > Asparagales > Amaryllidaceae > Allium > Allium cepa. The sequence goes on from CM060940.1 coordinate 690,245,202, forward strand.
CTTCCCTAAGTATCACATAAGCATAAATGCAAGTGTATGCAAAGCAACCCTACGTCTAGATAGTGAATACGCAACCATCAAGGGATTGTCGTCTGCCATAAAACATGCATCTGCTAGATGAGTCCAATGTGAGGCCCTAGGAGTCCGAATGATGTTACCCTGATTGCGCATATCAAGCTGTGACATATCCTCCATCAAGTCATTTCGTACATCTAAGAGAACATGATGTGTGTACTGCATAGTCTCGTCCTACGAAAGTACTGCTCAACAGCCTGACTAGTCATGTCCTGAATGCATGTTTGTCGTGTACTCGTAGTACCATAACGGCAAAGTATACCAAAAAGCATGCATCTGCTTGACATGCCAAGCGGAAATGAATCTAAAACGGTATAAAAGGTGCCCAATATCGCTGTGCCCCAATCAATAATATGCAGCTGGTCTAATCTGACAAGAGATGCTAAATAGCCTAGTCTAACCGTATCTTTTTGGTTCGAAAAAAGATCGAACCAAACAAGTACAGCAGAAATTCTCTAGTAACTACACCACTTATATAGCTAGAGCTGATATGATGGATGCAGTTACTAGAGCATTTCTGTTGTACTTGTTTGGTTCGACCTTTTTTCGAACCAAAAAGATACGGTTAGACTAGGCTATTTAGCATCTCTTGTCAGATTAGACCAGCTGCATACTATTGATTGGGACACAGCGATATTAGACATCCTTTATACCGCTTTAGATTCATTTGCGCTTGACGATGTCAAGCAGATGCATGCTTTTTGATATACTTTGCCGTTATGGTACAACTAATATCTATCAGTGGTAGAAAAACAGTAAATATGTAATGTATCTGTTTACTATACATATGTTTGCTGTTTTTAATACATCTGCATGTAAGTCAACTTAACAGAACCACAGTAAACAGATATATAGTATACAGATACATTACATGTTTGTTGTTTTTCTACTACTGATAGATGTTACATGCATCACTAGTGGTTCTGTTAAGTTGACTTGCCTACAGCAGTACATAGCCACTTATATAGCTAGAGCTGATATGATGGATGCAGTTAATAGAGCATTTCTGTTGTACTTGTTTGGTTTGACTTTTTCCAAACCAAAAAGATATGATTAGACTGTGCTATTTAGCATCTCTTGCCAGATTAGACCAGTTGCATACTATTGATTGGGGAACAACGATATTAGACACCTTTTATACTACTCAAAGATTCATTTGCGCTTGGCGATGTCAAGCAGATGCATGCTTTATGGTATACTTTGCCATTATGGTACTACGAGTACACGACAAACATGCATCCCCGCATCCAAGACATGGCTAGTCAGGCTGCTGAGCAGTACTTTAGAATGAGACGATAGAAGACTATGCAGTGCGTACATCATGTTTCCTTAGGTGTACGGCATAACTTGATGGAGGCTAGGTCACACTTAACATGCATAATCGGGGTAATATCATTCGGACTCCTAGAGACTCACATTGGACTCATCTAGCACATGCAGGTCTTATGACGGACGACCATCCCATGATGGTTGCGTATCCACTATCTAAACATATGTTTGCTTTGCATACACCTGCATTTATGCATATGTGGTATTTAGAAGAGATGTGTGCTTATGAGATTACGTGTGATCGTCGTATACCATATGATCATTTATCTTGTGAGGACATGTATGGTAGACATATGGTGATTGGCGATCAGTACCTAGATGCTCTACGACAGACTGTGTAGGTGAATAGTAGTACTTTCTTCATTGATGGAGATTACGATGTTCATTGGGCTAGAGTAACACCTCGTAGATTCATCCTACCAGAAAGCAGGGAATCTTGGCCAGCAAATGAACGTGGCTATAGTATGTGATTTGACTGCACACTGAGCCACCCTGTCTTCACTCAATAAAGATATTAGCTATGGCTGACAGTGGACCGTAGCTACAGTGTATGATTTGACCGCACACTGAGCCGCCTTATATCTACTCAAGAATTAGTCATATATATATATATATATATATATATATATAACATATGCATATCATACTTGTTCACCATAATTCTATCTAACATAACATTCAAAAATCAAACAACTATTCTCAATAACAAAGTTCGAAAATTTACTAAAATCTATATTGTTACGCGATAGCGACTCTAAAGAAGAAGCATATGTGTTAGCATATCAACAAGAGGAGAAGGAACTGATGGATATATACCATGAAACATACGGTTCAACTTCTGGAAAACACGACGGCTCAATTGTGGACCGAAAATACATCAACCGTAACCAGCAAGCATTTCACAAAACATTTATGCAAGATTACTTTGTCCATGATCCAACTTATGGTTCAGAGATGCTTAGACGACGATTTAGAATGAGTCGTCCGTTGTTTTTAAGAATTCTCGAAAGTATTCAGCAGAATAATAATTATTTTGTTTACAAGCAGGACGCTGCAAAAAAACAAGATTTGAGTGAACGCTAAAAGATGATCGCGGCTTTGAGGATGTTAACATACGGTACACCCATTGATGTCCTTGACGACGCATATCGTATTGCAGAGAGTACGAATTGGAAAACTTACATCACTTTTGTCAATCAGTTGTGGACATTTATGAGACTGAATATCTTCGTTCTCTAAACGAGACAGATATAACGCGATTGCGTAAAATGCATGAAAGCAAAGGCTAGCCTGACATGCTTGGAATTCAAGCATGTATGCGTTGGGAGTGGAAGAACTGTCCAAAAGCTTTTCATGGAGCATATAACGGCAAATAAAAAAGTCAACTACTATTTTAGAACCAGTTGTCTCTCATGGTTTGCGGATTTGGCATGCTTTTTTGGGAATGCCTGATTCTCTTAACGACTTAAACGTCGTCGAACGATCTCATTTGTTTAATGATATGGCGCAAGGTAAGTCAACTCATGTATCATTTACTCTTGGTCATAACACGTATGAGCATGAATACTATCTAGGAAACGAATTTTATCTCACATGGAGCACGATTGTAAAGACATTTGCAAACCCAATGACGGCAAAACAGAAACAATTTGCTGCAATGCAAGAAGGACAAAGAAAGAACGTAGAAAGGACGTTTGGAGTCCTTCATGCAAGGTTTGCAATGGAGCAATCCATGTATATTATGGAAGAGATCAAAAATGACTACAATTATGTTCCGTTGTTCCGTACAGCCACGTTACGAACTGAGAAACAGTACGCAATTCATGTCGATCATCATGAAGTATATCGTAATGCAGCTACTCATAATAGACTTCAAAGGGATTTAATGGAGCATATCTGGAATTCTTATGGAAATCAGTAGTTCATAATGGTGGATCTTTGTTTAATTATATATGTTCGCCATTTTATTTATGTAGCAAAGTGTAGAATTCCATGATTATGGTGTTTGTAATAGCATTTATGTTTGGTGAAGTAAATCTATAATGATATCTACAGAATGCATCGAAAAAACGATATACCATTGAATATTTTGAAAATAGTATATGATTGAAAACATAAACTGAAGATACATGAATATTTAAACTGCAATACCTAAAAATATTACATGAATATTTCAACTACATATGTTTCGCTCCTGATCTACTCTCAAAAATGCATCGTTTGTACTCCATCCAACATTGCATTGTAATTGGGTCTATTCTGATGACAGTCTTTTCCATTACTAAGGTCTCTTAGCGTTACTGCTCTACCTCAAACAGGCCCTTCTCAATCTTGATGAGTTCTTTTAACACGGCAAGCTTTTCTGCACTTCATCTTTGAAGTTCTACATTTTCTCTCGCATGTTTGTAATTCATTAGGGCTCAACGAAATCGATTTGGAATTAAACAACAATTTTCTTCTTATTCGTTCGTCACCCCATCAGTCTAACATCTTCATCAAATGCGGGTTCTGCTTCATCTTTGTTATCTGAGCATATATTAGAGTCCATATGAGAAGAATCGCCTGAGCTAGAACTATAATTAGTTCGACTTTTCTTGCCCTTCGACTTCGTCTGGACATCTCTTAAGCTTTTAGCGTTGTTTGAGCTCCATTTTTGTTGAATAACAAGCAAGTCATAGCAATTTGCAAATTGATAGTATGGTTTCTTTGTACCATTTTCTCTTGAAAATAATTTCAAGAATTGATCATTCATCATTCTCTTCTAAAAAAACAGAAACATAAAATGATATATTAACAAAGTGATAAAATACGAATGTAAATTAAAAATGACATTTTTCAAAAACGTTACCAATTCAGCTTCACCATCCATTCCACCCGAATTCGTTGTTCTTATTTTGTGAATCGGAGACTCGTAGAGTTGTGTTTGTCGATTAATCTTCCCAAAATGACCGGTGATTGCATTCATTGACCTCGTTTTTTCAAGATGCTTTTTATTGTACGTAGTCGTGACTTTCCCCCAAAAAGCCTCTCCACTTTGGTCATTCCCCTTGACCGAGTCGTTAGAAAAATGACAGTAAACATAACACAAATCTTTATCTTAATCATCAGACCATGAAGCAGAAGAATGGAAGGATAGAGGGAGAGCGGTGAGGATGAACATTTTGAACGGGCTGAAAATCATAATCTCAGTTATCCACATTCATCGCTTCGATATATGATTGAAACGGATGAGACATATTTTCAATATTATGAAATTGAGAATATAATTGTAGTAGAAGAGATGTGTGTACTACAATCTGAAAAATAGTTCGATATATGTAATGAAATCAAAAATATGACCGTTTATAGCCATTGTTGTTTAAAATATGAACGTTTATAACCGTTGAGGTCAAAATATGACTGTTTATAGCCGTTGGAGGTCAAAATACGACCATTTATAGTAGCGGATCCCGAATTTTAAGCTTGAATGTTCAGCCTTTAATTGATGACTAAGAATTTTTTTAATACTCAACCCTTAATCCATACCACTGGAGTTGCTCTAAGTCCTGCTATTCAGTTTTCAATAATGGATGAAACTAAAATAGTTTACTCATGTCTATAATCCGATTCTAAACGCATTACAGTGCTCAAGTCTACAATTGCATTTTTTTTATTACTCAAAAAACACCAAACACCCAAATTCACCATACATTATAGCAAAGCGTTTGTAATGCTCACCTAACTACAGTGCAAGTTCTACACTCTTACTAGACAATAATGAACATTTCAACCATGATATTAATAGTGAAATGGTACATTACAACCTACTCCAGCTGCAATTTTATTTTGCATCTAACGTAACATCCAATCTATATCTGAATCAATCTCAGAAATAAAACAATTTCAAAAGTAAAGCGAAAGAGCAAAAGAAAAAAAAAAAAAAAAAAAAAACCTGCTTATTGATCTCCACGCCGATAGCACGTTTGGTGACATTCCAAACTTTTCCGGTACGGCCGTGGTAGAACTTGTGGGGCATTCCCTTGTGTACGGCACCGTTAACTTTCACGTCCACATAATCACCGATCTTGTAGGTTCTGAGGTACGTTGTCAAATTAATATACCCCTTCTTCCTGAACGGACGTGCGAAAAGATCTCGAGTTCTCGAGCGAAGTCCGTGCCCAGCAGGCATTTTTTACGAGAGTTGTGGAAAAGGATGGAGAGGGGGCTAGGTTTGAGTAATAATGAAGTAGCAGCGTAGATGGCGGCTAGGGTTTGAGTTATGATGGGCTGCAGCTTGGACTTGAGAGTCGTTGCCTTAGGCTTGTAGGCCTTTCTAAGACCAGATCTTTACAATCAAAGACGCATCTTTCAAAAATTCTAAAAGATATGAAAACATTATACGGGCCATTTGGTTTATTTTGTGTTTTGTGTTTTAGATTTTCAACATTAATTACAAAATATGAGAAGATAGAAGGGCAAACGAAGGGTATGGAGGGACGACAGAATGATGGATTGTTTCGCGTGCTTCCGTTATTTCTCAAAATACGAAAAGAAAAAAGTTTGTTTTATATTTTCTATATTAACTTCATTTTCTAATTAGTCGTTTTCCACAATATAAATGTGTCATGCGCATTTTTGTATGGATAAAAACACAAAACTATAAACGGTAAACCAACTATAATTTTGGAATTTTACAGCATTTTGTTAGAAAGAAACAACTTTGGAACTAACGCTGAGTGTAAGTACTCGAAAAATTTGAAATCCACCTTTATCCATATCTGAAATATGAAAATTTATCTGATATTCAAAAAATGGATATGGATGCGAATATGGCCACAGCCGAATCCGATAATTATCCACTCGGTTTTTATCATGATTATATTTTTTTTATGTATACAAAATGATTGTCATTTTTTAGATAACATAATTTAATATGTGTAAAAATCAATATCTGTTATTTAAATTATTTTTTCTTAGCGTATTTTTTATATTATTTTTAGTATTGAAATTGATTTATAATGAATTAAAATCTTCTGTTAATTTGTTTATATTTATTAGTTGTTAACTGGTCGAAAAATATTCGATAAATATCATATATCCGTCCGCATCTGTGGATATAGACATCCAATATCCAAAAATGATTTTGGAAACAGATATGGCATTATTCGAATCTGTATCCGACTATTTACAGGCCTGTTCGAAACTCCTCGATTTTATTCTTACTCCTAAAAATTTGTTTCTATTATAATTTTCCTAATATTATTATTTTGAACCTTCTATGCTTTTCATTTTATCAAGGTACATGATTGTGAAACGATGCCATCGTAAAAATGAAAAACTATCACCAATCAAATCATATTTCTTAATAAAAATTCAGCATGTTTGTCAACTAATTGTGTTGGTAACTATTTGATTACCAACTTTTGTATTCGATAACGGTTAATAAAGATCATTAACATCTGCCTTTGAAGATAAAAGAACTACGATACATGATTTACACATAAGTTGTTCCATACCCGATTTACACATAAGTTGTTCCATAACTAATTGTGTTGGCATTGCGGGTTTTCCCTCCATGCGTAGTTGGGGTACGCGTAGTCGTAGTTGCGGAAATTTATTCCCATGTGGAAATGTAGGGAAACTTATTAGAGATAGTAACGCGCGGTCATAATATGAGATGTAGTCTCATACAGGAAGTTGTAGGACGACCCTATGTTGAGTAGCTCTAGTAGTTATAACCGATCATTAGTTATTGAGGTTCAATCCATAGTTCGATCCTTGTAGGAGCTTGCACTAGTAGTTAGTGTAGGTGTGTATTAAATAAAAACCCTTAAGTGAAGAGCCCTAGGAATACACGGACACTTATAGAATACCCCAGGTCGCATAAAGTAGAATTAAAGTCAACTGCACTTGATCACCATATATTAAACATGTACCCATTCACCAAATTTTGTCTGACCCACCTTTTTCCTTTCTTTTTTCCACCACATGAGGACAAGGTAGCAAGTGATTTCTCGATTTTAGTACGTGAAGTGGCAAGCTCATCACAAGAGTTGCTTATCATTTTATTTACTCTCTATGTAACTGTCTATCTTATCAGTACTTGGTACTTTATCAGACTATGGGTTGTATTTCCATGTACTTTATATTTGACTACATACTGTTTTTTTAGATCATGTTTTGAGATATTTTCTAAGATGGTTATTTTCTATATTTATATTTTTCTCCTTCCACTGTGAGTTTTAAAATTTTGGTATATCCTACATCATATTTGTTTATTCTTAATCTCTGTAATCTGTTGAAAGCCTATAGCTCGTACTTGGCACCAACGCGAATCCGAAAGTCACTCTAGGCTTTGGATCGATGTGTATAGGGGTGTGGGTTGTCACATGCCTCCAAATAGACCTTAGACCGATGGTATGAACCACCAGGCTAGTTCTAATCCTATGGCATTGTTAGAACTAGGTCAGCCCACGGTGGAGGAATTTGGTAAATTTTAAAAAATCCATTATTGGATCTTTAGTGGACCTATGTAATCTAATTCATTTAGAACTTTTCTAAATTTTCTATTAAATAAAACCAACATATTATTTAAATAAATTTTTATTGTATAATTTGTATTATATTATATATATGAGTATCATATACACATATGTGCATGCGTGCATATGCAATAAGTTAATGTGTACATGGTTTGACATGCCCATATATGAATGTTAGTATATAAATCGTAACGGACATGTTAGCCTCTCGTGTATAAAAATGGATTGCATATATATAATATATATATATATATATATATATGCGTATACATAAAATTGTGCATATATATGTGTGTGTGTGTGCGCGCGCGCGCGTGTGTGAAAATATAATTGCATAATTATTATAAAATATTAGTTGTGAATTATTAACATAAAACAGTAATTAAAATACCCATACATATATATATATATATATAATTAAATTATAAATTTATTTTAAACATTAATCTGTAAAATCATTTAGAATATTTACACTATAAAATTCAACTAAAAACTTATATATTTAATTAATTTAAAATTAAATTAAATACATATTACATAAAACATATAACTAGTTATAATTATATATACATGTGTGTGTGTGTGTAATTTATACTTAAAAAATTATTTTGCTGCTGCTTTTGGCCTGATAATAAAGATAATTTTTTAATTTAATTTTCGTTTTTTCAATAATTTATTAGTCAAAAACTTATAATCAATTGTTAAACCATATAAAAATAATAATAAAATATTTAAAAAATTATTTTTGAAACCACAATATATAATTTATATTATATAAAATTTCCATAATTTTATATTATTTATAAATATATATATACATGCATTTTATTTGTATAACCAATTTTGAATTAAATAATAGCGTGTGCATTAAATATCAGAATAAAAATTAATCTTCTTATTGCTGAAAACCATACAAAAAAATAATTTTTTTTTAAGTTTTTAAATATATATATTATATAGTGTTCAACTTTTAAAATTAGATTTGATATTTAAATCCATATAATATATTATTATTCAAAATTTCAAAAATAATTTTTTTTTATTTTAGGCCAAGAGATGTATAAACAAATTTGCATAATATTTTGTATTTTAATATAAACACACACATGTATACACAACCATCAGCGTGTGGCAACCCATCGATGTACCGATTCATAATATTTTTAACAATATAATATATAGAACAATAATCATAGAAACATATAATATAATAGTGAACTAGAAGAATACCTTTCATTAGGGCCTAAAGTTCGCACATTGAAATGAAGAAGTGAACTCGTTGAATTGAAATCCTATTCTAAAGTTGCTAGCTCTCGAATTACCTAACCACGGATGATCAAATCGAAGTGTTTTTATATGATTTTTTACTTGGAATTTCAGGACTGATATAAGCTTTGGCCAGCCTCCTTTTGCTGCTGTAGAAGTGCCAAAAATCTTTGCTTAAGTGAGGAAGATGTGGCTTATATAAAGGAAAGATAAGAGAGCAAAAAGTAGACCTAGGTCGTATATTTTTTCTTTCTCGTTCTCTCCTTTAAACCACTTACCATATCAATATATGAGTGGCCTCACTGTGGTCATTTATAGCCAGCTATCAAAGCCTCCTTCTAGGCCTCAACAAATATTCTAAGCTCAAACAATATTAGTTGCATTTAAATCTAATTTAAACGCGTATCAATATAGTATAACGACGGTGGTTATACAACTATTATATACGCACTATTTAGTATTGTTCAATACACATCAAATAAAATTTTATAATTACTATTTCATAAATATTAATTAATTTATAACAGTTATAAATTATTAAATTGGGTGGTAAAATGAGTATTCGACATTTTTGTTGCGTGACTCTTAGGTGTAAATCTGGTTAGCGATTAATATCGAACGACTGAGTATTAATGTTCATACGTCACTTAGTAGATGGTGTAATATTTTAGCCAAATTTATCGCTTACTTGGTTTTATTAAAGTTCAGTTTTACTTTATTAAGCGTTACCCGGTAGTGATAATATTTCATACAAATTCTCTTCGTCAAAACTTTATCACTTTGGACTTATGGGATTTGGTAATGGTCAAATTCCAATGTCGTCCATATTCAAATCTCAGTCTAAACACCAAGTCATTGGTTCAATAATAACGATTATTACTAATCAAACTACTTTGGCCAGAGACTTCGACTTTGAGTCTGATTTAGTTGACCTTGATACTAACATCATATAACCAAGGAGACGAATCTTCTCTTGAATAGCGTTTCCACTTCCACTGCCTACTCGTTTCAAGTATAGTTGTTCGATGGATGCTATGCCACAATTTAATAATAATTAAAGCGGAGCTTCCAAGTTGAAGATCAATAGTATTCTTAAGCTAAGAGAACTGTGTGATATTATCACATCGATTTTTTTGTTTGACCTTAGTTATATTAACCAATAGAAAACTATCGAGTGAGTTATTCCATAGTTATCCAATAACTATTAGTATGCGACCCCTTAGTCCCCCCAGCAGTCATGAGTGATACATTATCCAACTTTTGGAAAGTGTTACGTATTCTAGTGTCAACGGATGTATCAATATCTAGTCTCGATACACATTGACTAAGAATACTTAAAATGGCATGCTTCATTTATTATGATTTTATCACTCATGATCATAACACATTGTAACTACTATCACAAAAAATATCATTTATGGATTTTTTACTAAATATACTTTTAATTAAGTTAACTAATCTAACATATTATATCGAGTATATAATAGAAGGAAAACACATTTTTATCTCAAACAATATTGATTATCGAACTAGATATATGTGACAATTACATAAGGGCACACTTTTAAATCTATTAATCTCCTATTTACATTAGGGGCTAATTATGGAATCTTTATCCCATCCCTTGGATCAGTTTGATGAGAACTGATCGAGCTAGTCCCTTTGTGAATGAGTCTACTACGTTATTTTACCTATCCACTCTGTCAATCAACTCTTTTTGATCTGATAAACTAACTTTATTATGTGTAACCAGTCAGAATATGTTACTCGACTTCTAGTGAGCTCTTATCATTGCGTTGTTATCGTATAAAAATGATGTAGTATTCTCAATAATTGGAATCTACTTTGGCTCAGTTATAAATTTACCCATTTATATTTATACACATTGCTTTTATAATGGCGCTATTCAAGAAGATGTACTTAGCCTTTTCATTGAATCATCCACAATGTGTCATTTGGAATATTTCTAACATAAAGCTTCTTAGTTAAGGTTTGAACGTGAATTTAGTATTGACAGATTATACTCGATAGCATTTATGAAGCTCGAGCCTAAACAGTCCTTCATAGAGTTCTAGTATATCGTAAATACTCGAGAATACTCTAAACTACCATTTAGCGATCTTAACTTGGGATATTTCTTCATGCATCAAATACGTAAGAAAATTGTGATATTGTAGACAAAACAACATGTATAATAATTCTTATTGTCAATGCATAAAAATCCATCTTACATGTTCTATATTAAACATTTTAACAAGGTATCTTTGCATATTGGTTGGGACATTCCAAACATCCTTTATACTTATTATAAAAGATATCATTTACAAGTTCAATTTCAATTATTAAACAACTAAACTATTACTGATTTTAACATAAGTACATCGTTGATAATCAATAATATGTTGTTTACCTTTTAGAAATATTTTGGTACCTTAAACAGTTCTTTCTTTTAGATACATGCTTCCTCTGCATTTTGATTAATTATCAAATTATTTGATATTTCTATCATAATACGTTTTCAATTCTGATGCTTATAGGAAGATACCTTTGTATTATTTTATTGATCATATCTTAAAACCTATAAACTCACCCCCACTAACTTCAAGCACTTTGGTTGTTATGTACAAATTGTATATTCTAAAACATTATTTAGAATTTTTCATTTCAGCATATGTGTACCAAAACACAAAGTCATACTAAGCGGTATTTTTGTGAGTAAATCCGTATTAACTTGAGCATGTTGAATAACGAAGCTAATTTCAATAATTGAAATTTATAATGTGATGCTTATCAATGTTATTCATTGTATTCCAACCGCATTAGTCTTACTCTTAAAGACTCATTCGCGGCCGATGGATCATATCTCTTTGGGTGAAACCATCTAAATTATATTTTGATACTGTACTTGGAATTCATTTTGAATTTGCGCATCATACCACATCACAGAGTCAATACTGTTAATGGTTTAATAGCTACTAAGGATTATCTATGCTCGACATCGATAAGAAACTCATAGTTTCACTTCAATGTGCAAGAATATCTATTAGACATTCTAATGCATTGTGTTCTTGTAGATTTGGTTTATTTCATTTCATCCCACATAATTAGTTTCATCTTTGGATTGTATCCAAATCCATTTTACTATCAATAAGTTCTAAAAGAAACTCTTCGCCACGAAGTTGGCCTTTCTTGAAACAACAATTATTTCTTAGTACAACTGAATAGGTATTTATAGACACTTTATGAATTGCTTGTATATAAAATTGATTTGGTTTTAGTTTATAATAACATGTTCAAAACATAAATTGGTCATCCAATAACAGTTGTTTCTGAACTCCTTTTGGGGCGATTCATACAAGATCATTCACGAACAATTATTATGTTCAGTCTTTCAACTCACATAACAACCGGATCGAAGTGATTTTCGGAAAATAAATCCCGATCCCGGTCTCTTCGGAACGATCAGCGCATTGGCCAATATTGATAGTCGATTATTTAATTATCAAATAGCATTCACAAACAACCATCAGACTTTAAATAATTTTTCAAATTGTTTATTTCAAAATAACTTTGCAAGCTATTTTCCATACTTCAACCCTTTTGAAAACAGTTTCAAACCACATTTCTCTCATGAAATAAATTTCCCAAATATTTTCTATTTCCACTGATAATCACAAACTCTAAATACTTTAGATTTTTAAAATAATTTAAATTACTTTATTCTATGATATACTTTAAAACATTTAAATTAAACTACTTAAACATTTTGTTCAAAAATATATACTTAAAAAAATATTTAAAGGAAAACTACTTTATAAAATATAAAATAAATTTTTAAGATAAAAGTTAAGCCAAACTAAATTTTAAAATAAGAGTTACAATTTTATACAATTTTTTAAATAAAACTTTAACCAAACTATTTTTAAAATAAAACTATTTTATAAAATATAAATATTAATAATTATCTTTTTAAAACATAATACCAGTTAACCATTTAAAATAATTACTACTATAACTAATTTAATAAATATTTACCTTTAAAATTTTAACAACTTAAATAATAATTTCTAAAAAAACATTCCTTTAAACAACTTTAAAACTTTTTAAATTACACCTAAAAATCTGCTTTGAAAACGTGCTTGGCTTTTCAATGAAATACACTTTTCCTTCATACCCTTTTTAAAAATAAACCGTTATTTATTTTTAGAACAAATTACCAATTTGTTTATAAATTCCTACCATGAATTTATACCTCCAAATATCCACCGATATCCATTCACTTTATAAACCCAGTTTATAAATTTCGAAGTCCCATTCTTCATTTAAAACACACCTTCAAACACTAAATCAATTCCCATATCGATTTTCAGATTTTACTCCATTTTAAAATAAATTCCTTTACTTACTCAATTATTTCAAAACCCATTAATTTCATATTTAACTTCTTTATTATGATTTAAAATCTTATTTAAACTGAAAATACCACTTTCGTATTTATTTAAAAATTCTTCTTTTATTCCTTCCTAAACCATTTAAAATCTGAATTTAAAAAATAAATCTTTATTCCTTTAAATATTATCACTTAAGTTTAAGAATTCATTTATTCCTATTTATTCAAAAATTTCCTTTCCCACACTTGGAATTTATTTATCAACTTTTTTCCCTTTCCAATTTATTCTTTAACTCATCCAAATTCTCTATAATTATTTTACTTAAAAATTTCCTATTTTATTTTCCTTTGAAAAAATTTCAATCTTTAACTTCTATATCTCAGTATACCCAAATATATTCAATCAAACCATAGCATCAAATATTTTCAATCACAAATATAATTTATCACAGATTATTAAATAAACCATATCGTAGAATATTAAAACTATCTAAATAATTTTGAGGATCCAGTTGGATCCCTTCAACCTGTTTCCCTACATCCGCAGATGTTAGAACAATATAAAAATACCAATTCCACTTTGAGGTGGAATATCGCGGTATATGGGGTCATATTATCTCATCCGCTATTGTGCGACACATAGGATTTCATGCGCTATATAATGCGGGAAATCAATCACTCCAATATATACTGTGCATACTACTATATAATATACCACATCCAATCAATACAATCATTCAACCAATATTTAAATTTAAATAACAATCCAGATGAATGAAATTAACTAATCTTTGATCTTTGATTTGCAATCTGATTCAAACCCGACTTGTTTCTTCACTATTTCAGACCTTGTATAAATATTATACAGTCAACTAAAATTTAAATTAATTGAACAATTAATTACTATGTATCATATTAAACTAATAATTCGATTTTTAAATTAGTAATTTAATTTAAACAAATAATTAAATTCTTAAGCTAACTTCCCTTAAATATCTTTTGGTGATTAAAATAAATCAAATAAGTTAATTGAACAAATTTAATCACCAATCCACTATTAGCAAATTTAAAATATGTGAATATATATTTACTTTATATTTTTTTCTGACTTATGTGCATGTAGATAAAATTGAAAATGTTAGAAATTAGATTACCTTAACCTGGTCAACCCAGAAATCAACGAGTCCGAGCTCAAAAATCGAACGCCAGAGGCTTCCCAATACTCCACCCGCCGTCGTCGCCTGCCACTAAAACGTGCATGAACCCAAACATCGTCAGCATCTCCACCACTTTGTCCCTCCACAAGCCACTGCGTTTTCCATTCAACTCCTCATCGCACAAGCTCTTCAGCCATCACCACAACACCGAGTCCGATGCCTCACCTCAGATCGTCCCACCAGCCTCACACACGACGGTGCAAAGTCGCACCCCTTAATGGGTGACCGGCCTTATTGAAATTAGGTGAGTAGTGCGTGCTTCGAAAACAGAAACACAACCGCGCGTTCACCTTCGCCTAATTCGCGCTCCCTGACTGGGAAAATGAAACCCTAGTTTCACCATATCCTCGTCAAGCCTTCGATTTTGCCAAAACATTATCGCACACTACAAAACTCATAAGGGACTTAAGCTCACGCCTGTACAAACTCGAAGCAACGAATTTTCTGATTTTATTGAGGGAAAATAATTGATTTTGATTCTAAAACTTGCGGCCGTTTATTTATGAAAGAAACGAACTCGATATATTATTTATTTATTTTTTTTAAAAACATGGTTGTTTTGGTTTTAATTGTAGATAAAGATGAGTGTGTGTTAATGCAGTTCAACACGTGTTTTAAAATTCTATTACGTGTCCACAAAGACCTGCAATAGTCCCAATGAAATTTATATTATTTACCTAAATTTAAATTTAAATTCAAATCGTCTCGATTCCGCAACTCATAATCTCGATCTCCTATCGAGGCATGCCACTAGGCGTTCATAATATTACACCCCTATTCTAAATGCAATGGAAAAGGTTACGAGGTCTAACTCGTTCGTATGGAGAAGATAACTTTTTGGACCCAGTTATTATATTAAATTTTCGATATAAATTCAGCGTGTTTATCTATTGTACGATCACACAACAACTCCAAACATTATGATATTTGAAATTCGATAATAGTACACTATTACGGATCCAATGGAATTGGTTTCGTCGAAATTCGAGACTGTGCTTCGGAAGGCTATTTTTAAATTCAATTTAAACTATATATATTTTTAAAACAGAACAAAACATCTTAAAATTAAATTTTAACACTTCTATTATCTTCAGTATTACCAATATAAATTCTATAAGACATTGAAATATTTTAACAAGCCTTTAAATTTCTAATTCCTTAATTTAGCTAGTTTCATTTGTTTAATTCAATAATCAATTATCCAAATAAAAAGTGATATTTGAAATTCAAGTTAAACTAGCTTTTAAATATTTAAAATAAATTAAATATTTCAATTTCAAATTTCCAGAAATTCTGGGTCGTCACATTTACAGTGCTTTAGTAAACAAAAAAATGTAACTACAAATGACAAAAAAACAATAAACCTGGGACATAGCGTTGGAAACTTCAGTTGCAGCTTTTTTGGCGATTCATCGAGCAGTTAAAAATATATTGTTATTCATTTAATAGTTGTTTCGTTTGAATTTAAAAACGACATCAATTCCCACCGACTTTTCAAAAATGTTGATCACCTTCACTTCACCTTTTTCCTGAATCAAAAAGAGGAATGTGATTGTTTAATATAAATATACAGGTGTGACAAAGATAAATCATGGGATAATGGTGCTAAATTCTACTATCTATATTAAAAGGATTGAATGACAGGTAGTAAAAGGGGTTAGATAGTTTTTGGATACCTTTAGAACAGTTAAGGAAAGTAAAACTAAACTTAATGACATATAAAACTACACTACCCTTACATAGTGTACATCATAGTAGCATAATCACGGTACCATAGTTTAAAGAGCACCGATAATGCACAAATGACTCAACATTTGAGTGGATAAGCGTGCTCAGAGAGGAAAAAAATCATGGCCAACAGACGATCAATCTAGTACTGCCGATACTGACACTGACATACAATCAATAATTTCCCAATATTATAAATTTATGAATCCATATTTGGTTGAACGTCACTGACAACTGCATAAATCTATGAACTTAATAAATCAATGCAGTAGTAGTTAACACATATAGACGAATGATGTTGATTACTTTCACCAATTGGTTTTAGGTGGAGATAAAAAGCTCGTATTCATCAGTACATGAGTTTGAAACTACGATTAAACTTTTCAAGCTTAATTTGTGACTCCGGTAAAACCATTTCGCTTTTCAGTTTGATTAGAAAGCGCATTAAAAAAATCTAAATGTAAAGGGTAT
This sequence comes from Allium cepa, assembly GCA_030765085.1. Classification (NCBI taxonomy): domain Eukaryota; kingdom Viridiplantae; phylum Streptophyta; class Magnoliopsida; order Asparagales; family Amaryllidaceae; genus Allium; species Allium cepa. Next base: position 690,262,199 of record CM060940.1, read on the forward strand.
TTATCTTTGCCTAATCACTATTTAACCAATTGGGAGAAGTAAATGGTTATAGAAGCTAATGGGGTTAGAGAATTGGTATGTGGAAAAAGAGATACTGTATACGTTCATAACATTTATTTTTATATATATGTGGGAAAAGGATATTGTATAAGTTTATATAGATCGTATAAGTTCTATATATGTTTTGAGATGTCGTATAAGTTCATAACGTTTATTTTTAGTTTCACTTTAGAAAAATAAATCGTTTGTCTATATGATGCCCAAAGAGTGGATAGTGGATAGTGAATCATGTCTATAATTCATTCAGATTCAGACCATGTAGTAAAAATACATATACAATGAAAAGAATCAAGATGAAGCAATAAAAACACTTTTTTTTACTAAAGTTATTGATCAAAAGAGGCAGCTTGATAGGCTCAAGAATGCCAAGGAAATGGAACAAAAGTTGATAGCTAAGAGAAATCAAGATATGAACCCGTAGAGACATTTAATTTTCACAAAATTTTGGATTAAATGGACCGACATGTTATTATATTTGAACTGAAATTAGTATTATTTTCTAAAACATTCTCATCCATAAACCTGTAAAAAATGTAAACTGAAGACTATTAAATTTAAGTATTGGTTTCTTTTTGTTTGATTCTTTTTCACATTAAAGGTTTACTTATACCATATTTAAGCACCACATTGGTAAAATACGTAAAAAAGAGGGCACTTCTAAAATATTATCATTTTTCAAATACACAATTTTTACTAAACTAATTTTTTGAAGCAATTTAACAAATATCATTCACACAATTTATTCACCAAAATGATATTAACAGAAATTATTTAAATTGCTTCAATGTTAATGATTTTAGCAAATTTACGAACTATTTTATAACTATAAGATAAGATACCAAACTTGGCCAACAATTAATTTTTTTACACCAACAGATTCAGGCCATGGTGATAATGTAGTCCCAAACTTTTGCACTCAATTTAATGCACTAAATTTGGATAACATATGAGTAAAAAGACAGAGAAATATAGAAAATTTTAAACTTACATTTAGGGCAAAAAGAGCTTTTTCTTCTGGCCAATTAACAATTTTTAACAATGGTTACTTATATAAAAAGGTACAACATAAAGAATTAAATCATGCATTCAAGCATTTATATATCTTAAAATTTTGTATCTGTAAAAGAAATAATTTATACTTACTAGAACTTAGATTCAATTATAACTTTTTCTACTAGCTAAGCTAAACTACTGTAGAACCAACAGCATCTTGAATGCAGACCAGATTAGAAGTTGGTCTCCACGGAACTGCATCTGGAATTCTTGCATTCACTACCCGAACTTTAACAACTTCTCTTCCAAGTTGAATGAAATATTTGTCCTGGACATTCTGCTCATGTAAAATAGGTAAATTTACTTGCAAAATATTCTACAACATACTAGATATGTCTCTTTTTACTAAACGATATTTTTATCACTATTAGCAGGAAAAAAAGAATTATCATATGTTAACATTTTATACACAGTAAAGAGGAAGCCTTCCCTAGATTCATTTATGGAGGTTTCACATAATCTTGAAGTTGATCCATCGAGCTATAAATTTATAGATAACAGGTTTATTTCCTTTCGCTGCTGTATTTCTAGTTTTTTTTTCTGCGTTTAATGTAAATTGATCTTGTTGTCCGAATTATCAATTACTATCATAATACCTAAATAAAAATAATGCGGTGTAATTGAGTGAATTACAGGTTACAATTTCTAATAAAAAACATATTTGTTAGATAAATCAATGTCGAATATATATACGTCGGACTAAGATGACTTTTCATTGAAGATTTCAATAGGAGTTTTTGCGTGTCAACTGTCAATAATATAACGTTATCTTAATAAATGAATTTTCGTTTTAATCATGCAAGATGAAGTAAAACTTTTTCACATTCATTTTTGCAGGTAGTTGGATATTAACACGTCATCATTATGTCGATGCTTTTCATGTCTCTTTATTTGATTGATATGACCACGAAAATTTTAAGCCACATATGTACCAGGAGCAATGACCGGACAACATATTTTTGTCTACAATGGTGTTACACGTCTAGTATACCAAAACAGAGACTAATCTATAATAAACTTGTCGCACAAGTTTACAAATTTTAACAATAAGTATGCTGTAATCAATTACAACAACAAATTAACAACTATAGCAATAATAACTGTAGTGCTAAATCAAACGTTATACTATATAAAGAAATAGTACAATGCAGAAAAGAAAATTATATATATATATATATATATCAACTAGAAATCTAACTGATTGAAGAAGGAAATTACGTCTGAGGCTTGTTGTAACAATTTTCATAAGACTTTATTCAAAGTCTCTCAAAATACAACAGACGTGGTCTGCTTGAGATTGTGATATGTATGATCTTCTATGTAATATGCAAAAGCGCACGGATTGTAGATATTAAGAAACGAAGAGAAAGAAGAGAAAATTCGGAATTAAAATTTAGTTAGGAAACTGATCAGGTTTCCTCCTTATTTATAGCCGAATACCCAATGGCTACACCCGTTGAGAAAAGTAGCATTCCTTCATTTGCAATACCAAAAAGCATTACTATTCACAACATTCGCGCCTCTTTGTTTGCAATAGCCGAAAACTGTTGCGGTTCGCAACAGTCGTGCCCCTTCGTTTGCAACGGCCGAAAAGCGTCTCTTCGTTTGCAACGGCAAGAAACTGTTGCGGTCTGCAACAGTCGCGTCCAATCCACTAGTCGCTTCTATTCGAATTTAAACAGTAAAAAAACCGTAAACTTTTGTGCAGCAAAAATATAACACGGTCCACTCTTATTGGACCCGCACACACTCACACCCGACCCGGCCCGGTTCGGTCGGTAGGACGTGCGGATGGCGGCGCGTGCGCATGTTTTAGTCCATGGCCATATAGGTCCTCCCCCTCGCACAAAATTACCTGACCCTAAGGGCCAATATAGGAATTGAGAGTATACTATATAAACCAGAAAATTGACTTATTTTTGGCGATGTGGGATATATCTCATTCATTCTTTTTTAAGAATTCTAATAATTCCCCACATGAATGACAATATATGTCTCCCCCGCACACAAAGTGTAATATCACACAGTTCATATGAAAATAATGCTATATCGAGGATAAGTAGATATTTCACTTTGAATTTTCCCTAGTTAGAACTTATCGGATATACTTGGCTAATCCATGAATTATTTCATCTTGAATCGTCAGCTGTTATTGTATAACCAGACAATAAGCTTTACAGAGCATTATTTCCGTTCACACCCAATCTCTTGGTTGTGTTCATTTTGGTCTTGAACAATTTTTGGTTCTGCGAGTGTTTTTAGAGAATAAAAGCCTTTGATATTCTCATCGAGCCGACCCAGCTCACACTAACATAGGTGATCACAACCATTAAGAGTATCCTACATATACCCCACTTGTTATTTTCAAGATATGGTCATAACTAAAAAACATAGTTTTATCCTTTTAATGCTTCTGTAGGCATGCATTTATATTATGCACCATAGGAATGGAGTAGGACTAAATCCAAACAAATGCATTACGTCTTGAGTTATTTAGAACTGGTTAGCCTATTGATCCTGGTCCGTGTGATCTCCAATCGCTAGGATAGGTTTCCGTATAAGATAACTCTTGTTGGTATAGGCTTTTAAACTCATTCCCCTCGATGCGCAGTTAATTTTATCTCTTGATAAATCTTTAGTAAATGGATCCGCTAGGTTATCATTTGTTCTCACATAATCTATGGAAATAGTTCCATTTGAGAGTAACTTCCTAACTGTGTTATAACGTCGACGAACATGTCGTGACTTTCCATTATACACAAAGTTGTGCGCTTTACTTAGCGTAGCTTGGTTATCACAGTGTATGCATATGGCCGGTACAGGTTTAGCCAAAATGAAATATCTTTTAAAAAATGACAAAGCCATTATGCATCTTCTTTTGCTTTATCTAAAGCGATGAACTCCGATTCTATAGTGGATCGAGCTATGCATGTTTGTTTAGAAGATTTCCATGACATTGCTGCCCCTGCTAAGATAAATACATAACCACTTGTTGATTTTGATTCCTCTGAATCGATAATCCAGTTTGCATCACTATATCCTTCTAAGATGGCAGCATATTTTCCATAATGTAAGGAATAATTTGTGGTATTTTTTAAATATCCAAGCACTCTCATTAGTATTTTTCAGTATTCCTTTCCTGGATTGCTTGTATACATGCTCAGTCGACTTACTGCATAAGCTATATCTGGTCTTGTGCAATTCATGAGATACATGAGACATCTTATTACACGAGAGTATTCTAATTGCATTACACTCTCATTAGTGTTTTTATGCAGTACTTCTGATGGATTAAAAGGTGTCCTTACTCCTTTAATTCCAAAATTTTGAAAATTTTCAATCATTTTGTCTACATAGTGTGACAGAGATAATTCAATTCCATTAGGCATTCTTGTTATTTTGATCCCCAAAATAATGTCTGCAACTCCTAAGTCTTTCATATCGAAATTGCTAATTAACATCTTCTTTATGGTCTCTATTACCTGAGTATTTGGACCAAATATTAACATATCGTTTAAATATAAACAAATCACACATATGATTGTCCAATTTGTTTATAATAAACACACTTATCGCATTCATTTATACGAAAACCATTTCTCATCATGACACTATCAAATTTTGCATGCCATTATTTTGGAGCTTGTTTTAGTCCATATAATGATTTTACTAATCTATAAACTTTTTTTCATTTCCTTTGGAAACAAAACCTTCAGGTTACTCCATGTAGATCTCCACATCAAGATCTCCATTTAGGAATGTTGTCTTTACATCCATTTAATGAATTTCTAGATTGTAAATCGATGCAATTGTTATTAGCATTCTTATAGAGGTTATTCGTGTTACCGGTGAATGTGTATCAAAGAAGTCTACTCCTTCTTTTTAACGATATCCTTTGGCTACTAATCTGGCTTTATACTTGTCGGTAGAGTCATCTGCTTTCATTTTCTTCTTGAAAATCCATTTACAGCCAATAGGTTTTATTACAGGTGGAATATCAACAATTTTCCAAGTTTTATTACTTAGAATTGAATCAATTTCACTTCGAATTGCTTCCTTCCAACATGAAGATTCAGAAGATGGCATTGCTTCCTTGTACTTTTGAGGTTCATGTTCTAACACATATGTGAAAAAATCCGAACCAAATGTCTTGGAAGTCCTAGCCCTTACGCTTCTTTTTGGTTCAATTTCCTTAATCTCATGATGAGTTTCATCTTCATGTGAATTGCTTGATTCTTCTCTTGTCCTTTTAGGGACATTATTCCCTTCATTCCTTTTGTACAGAAACACGTCTTCAAAGAATGAGGCATCTCTAGATTCTGTAATTGTATTTACATGAATATCAGCTATATCAGACTTGAATACCAAAAATTTGTACGCCCTAGATAGTAACAATATACTATTTTTGGTCCAAGTTTGACTCTCTTGGGAGGCGGAACTGGAACTTTTGTCAAGCACCCCCACACTTTGACGTATTTAAAGCTTGGTTTGTGTCCTTTCCAAATATCATATGGAATTGTTCCTGTTTTATTGTGAGGGACTTTGTTTAATACGTGATTAGACATATTTAAGGCTTCCCCCCACAAGTTCATCGGTAGACCAGAGGTTAAAAGCATGGCATTGATCATGTCCTTTAACGTTCTGTTCTTCCTCTCGGCTACGTCATTTTGTTGTGGTGAATATGCAGCTGTTGTTTGATGAATTATCCTATTTTCGGCATAGAACTGTTCAAATGGTGATTCATATTCTCCACCTCGATCAGATCTCAATATCTTGATCTTTTAATTTAACTGATTTTCTACCTCAGCCTTGTATTTTATAAATGTTGTAATTGCTTCATCTTTACTATTCAAAAGATATACATAGCAATATCGTGTATAATCGTCAATAAACGTGATAAATTACTTTTTTCCACCTCTTGTAGGTAACGATTTAAAATCACATAAATCTGTATGAGCCAAACCTAGTCGTTCGGTGCTTCTATCAACAGATTGAAATGGTTTTTTAACCATTTTTGCTTCTACACATGTCTCACATTTGTAGTTCTTATCTACTTGGAATTTCGGAGTTAATCTCAAGTTTGATAATGTTTTCATTTTTCGGAAATTTATGTGTCCCAATCTATCATGCTGTAGTAAAATTTCGTGCTCAAGCAAGTAAGAAACTTCAGTTTTATTAATAGCACAATCAGAATACGTAGTTTTATTACCGATAATGGCTACATTTGCCTTAAATAGGCCATCATGTAAATATCCCCTTTCGGTATATATTCCAGCTTTGGACAAAACCATCTTGTCTGACTCGAACACCATTTTGAATCCTTTCTTCGATAGTACTGTAGTAGAGATGAGATTCTTGCGTATGTCTGGAACGTGGAGCACGTCATTCAACTTGGTAGTTTTTTCAAAAGTAAACTTGAGGATTACTGTGCCACTGCCTTCGGTCATAGATACTGTAGAATAACCATATAAAGTTTTTCTTCATGATCGAATTTCTGATATGTATAAAACATGAATTTGTCATAGCAGACATGACAAGCAGCGCACGTGTCTACCCACCATTGGTTAGGATTCTAAACCAAATTGCATTCAGATACAACTTCTGGAAAGTTGGACTCATCTAGTTTCATGCTGTCTACTATATTTTCCTCTTTGTTGTGTTCTTTTTTATGCCTGCAATCTCCAGCGGCATGTTCAACCTTTCCACAAACCCAACACTAGCCATTAAACTTTTTGGTTCATTTGTTGTCTTTTGATTTGTTGTTTGGATCTTTCCTTTTCTTTTGGAACTTCTTCTTTTTGTTTTTGGTCTTTGACCCTACAGCCACAAATGCCTCCTCGCTTGGTTTTGTAACTCCACGGTTATCTGCCTCAATTTTTGGTCGGACTATGAGATCCTATAAAGAGATTTCCTTCTTCTTATGCTTTAGATAGTTTCGGTAATCTCTCCACGACGATGATAGTTTTCCCATGATGGCTTCAACCAAAAACGATTTTCCAACCTTATGACCTTCCGCTTCGAGTTCATGATTGATGATTTGCAGTTCATGCAGTTGAGCAGTCACTGGCTTGGAGTCAGCCATCTAGTAGTCCATGAATTTGTCTACAATGAATTTCTTAAGACTGATATTCTGCATCTTATACTTCATGGCAAGTGCATTCTAGAGTGCTTTTTCGGTCTTTAGAGGCTGATATACTTTGTATAGCACCTTGTCGAGACAATTCAAAATATAATTTCTGCATAGAAAATCGAAATGCTTTCACGTATAAGTATCTGATTCCTTGCCTGGTGCAAGAATTAGTTCCTCCTCCTTGTGATACCGTTGCAGACCGAGCGTGGTGAGATAAAATAGCATTTGATTTTGCCATGTTATGAAGTCATCACCATCTCCTTTGAACGAATTAGGCCTATTGTGAGTAGTAGCATTTGTTGATAGTTCAACTGTTGCCATCTCTGTTTTAGCAAAAACAGGAAAGTCTTAAGATGTTATACGTCTGTTATACCAAAACAGAAACTAGTCAATAATAAACTTGTCTCACAAGTTTGAAACTCAGAGTTCCACTGCTTTAGAATTCTGTATTAGTTATTTTAACAATAAGTATGTTGTAATTAATTACAGCAACAAACTAACAACTATAGCAATAATAACTATAGTGCTAAATCAAACGTTACACTATATAAAGAAATAGTATAACGCGGAAACAAAAACGATATATATATATATATATATATATATATATATATATATCAACTAGAAATCTAACCGGTTGAAGAAGGAAAGTACATTTGAGGCTTGTCGTAACAATTTTCTTAAGACTTTATTCAAAGTCTCCCAAGATACAACAGACGTGATATGCTCGAGATTGTGATGTATATGGTCTTCTGTGTGATATGCAAAAGCGCATGGATTATAGATATTAAGAAACAAAGAGGAAGAAGCGAAAATTCGGAATCAAAATTTAGTTAGGAAAGTGATCAGGTTTCCTCCTTATTTATAGCTGAATTCCAATGGCTACACCCGTTGAGAAAAGTAGCATCCCTTCATTTGCAACACAAACTATTGCGGTTTGCAATAGTCGCGTCCAATCCACTAGTCGCTTCTATTTGAATTTAAAAAGTAAAAAATCATTCACTTATGTACAGCAAAAATATAACATGGTCCACTCTTATTGGACCTGCACCCGCACCTGACCCGGCCCGGTCGGTCAGGCGGGCGGGCGGTGGCGAGCATGTGTTAGTCCGTGGCCATATAGGTCCACCTCCCCCCCCCCCCCACACAAAATTACTTGATCCTAAGGGCCAATAAGAGATTGAGAGTATACTATATAAACCAGAAAATTGACTTATTTTTGGCGATGTGGAATATATCTCATTCATTCTTTTTTGAGAATTCTAACAGTTGGATTATCTGCTTACAAGCAAAGTCTCGTTTATATCATTCTTCCCTCAGATGTTGCTTTCAATATTTTCTCATTTTTTCTCTTCATTGGTTCATTTCCTTTATCCTGATTATACCAATGGTACCACGTCCTTTGTTCATCAGATTACACTGGCAAAAATGTGCTCAATGATAACATACATTCTTTCATCTAAAGTCCATTTTAAAGTGAAGATAAAAGCATAAAGGAAAGAGCAGAAAAAAGTGAATGATTCAGCTACAACCAAGGTTAAGGTGGCATTATTACATAGTAATGTCCTTTACCCGTTCGTAAAGCATGAACCCTATTTTTTTCATCTTTTAGATAAAGAATAATTGGTCTTCTCTATTCTATAAATCTCCACTGTTTACCTCCTTTTTTCTTTTAACATGTATGTTTTATTAATCAGTATCCACATTTCAGAACAGAGCATGCAATAAACAAAGCTATTTTTGCTTTTAAGAAGAAAACTAATTTAGAAGTTTACATTATATGCTTAGCTTGGTAAGTAAAAGAAGAAGAATTCATACTTTGAAACAAAGCAAGTTAGCAATGCCTTTGAAATCTTGAGGATGCGTTGTACTTTGGTGGTAGATTAGAAATTATGTAGAATATAATCTAAATGAAAAGGTCTATGATTTGAACAATAATTTAATACCATATATGGTGTTCGCATTAAAATTATTTGGTATTTATTATTACACCAACCCACATGCATATTTCTATTATGCTTTTCACTTAAGAGTTTTTTAGACAGATTTACAAGAGCTTTTTAAGAAGATGCCAGTTTTGCCATTAATCAAAGGTTTACAGGTCAAATTTCAATAATATAAAATAGTCGATTATAAAAATTGAAATAAGCAATATTGAAAATAATTAAATTAACCTTTTTTATTTTTTTGAAGTAGTTGAAAAGATATCGTTATATAAACAACTTTTAAAAATGCTCTTTCTAACATAGAAATCATGAAATCAAAGTTATATTATTAGCTGTAAAATATTCAAAACAATTGTTTAAAATATGGTAGAGTTGGACGAAAGTAATAAAATAAAACCGCCAAAAACCACTGATTTACCAGGTTGAACAAAATGATCAAAATTATACCAATTTTGACTGATTTTTATAACATCCAAAGCTGTTGGTTCAACGGTGGTGTTTACAACATCTCATGAATAAAGCCGTCCAAAAGCAATCATAATCGGTATAGCCTTAGTAATTGGAAAATCAAATAAACTAAGACCAAATCACTAAGAGTATTATCTGCGTCTCCTATGCAAAATTATTAATTGAAATTGATTTGAAATTTAACTTCCCAAAAGTTGTTCAAATAATGGACGAGCAAAGACAATGTAACATGACAAGAGGTTTCATACCAATAGAGGCCAAATAGATTACCTAACAACAATTATGTATGTGAATTAAATGTAAAACCACACTTAAACTACTTCTTTATTGTTGTTAATAGTGAGGCAGACGAATAAATTCAATACCATTTTAATCACTCTTGATTTTTACACTAAACAGTGTTATGAAATTATCGCTAAAATCAAAATATTAACAACAAACTAAGATAGCTTAAATAAATCCTCTTCATTTAGAATATAAAAAAACTCAAAATTTATGGCTATTCTTTATTTTCTAGGAATAATAGCTCTTCGTATTTAAATATTTTTAAATGCCTAACACTATAATATATTATCTAAGCAACCTACATATACCGATAGTTTAAATCTAGTTGCAATCTTGAAGTGTTAGCCATCGATAAATTGAAAATATCTTATGTAACTAATTAGTCTAGAGTATGTTCTAAGTGTGTTTGCTTCCATGCTTATTGATTAAAATAAAGGATTTCATTCGCATGTTTAATAAAATCGTTACTTATGACATTTACCAAATCATTCATTTGTTTTGTTGTAACATTTACTTATAGGCATGTGGGTGCTATTATTTGATTGCATTTGAATGAGATGGCAAGGAAATATATGCATGCGCATGTTATGGAATAATATATATGCAAAAAGATATGCATATTATTTCTTTCTTCGTAATCGAATTACTTTAAGATTATTTTCTTCTTATCATTGGAATAAGTGAATTACTTGCTATGTTTGTGCGATTTGTTACCATTGTAACTTGCCTCCATTATCTTTTTACCGCATCTTGATAACTTGATTGATGACTCACATGAATTTACATTGGCTATATATTGAGGGTAGACTTCATTGTAAACCCATCCTTGTATCTTCTTGTTATGTCTAATTTAGGGCTTTGGTATGTAAACTCTTATCTTGTAATCTCTTGTAACTCTCTCATGTGTAATAAAATCTCTCTCCTTTGGACTGGATATACAATATCCTGATGATAGTTGAACCAGTATAAATATTATGCGTCTATTTTTTCCTTCTTTATAGTTATTTACTATTTATTTGGAGTAACATAATAATTGCTGCTAGATTAAGTAATGTTCAAATTGGAAAATCTAGATCCTGTTTATTGTTTTTTTGCATCCGTGCAATTTTTGCACGGTAGATTGGTACAAGAGCAAGATAATTGTTTAAATTTGTTCTTCAATGGCTTCTAGAAAGAGCGGTAGGTCTGATGGTGATTATGCTATTACTTATTTGGATGGAAAAGGAGATTTTATGCAATATGGAAGTTAAAGATGGAGGAAATTATGTAGAAAGAGAAGAGCATTCCAATCTGGGAAATTTGGTAATAAGGAGTTTAGTGTGTTGAAGGGACATCTGGATTTGGGAACCAATATCTGCTTCATGGCTCAATGTTGATGTGAGAGCCTTATGTTGATTTCCATGGGAAATTTGTTGTTTGGCAGATAATGTATGTGGGAGGAGAGAGATCTGTCTTACATACAAAGATTTGGATTAGCCTTATTATGTCCATTGACTTTTGTTTTTTTTGGCACTGCATTTGGATTGGTGATTGAGAGATTTTTTGGCCTTGGTGGCTTTGAGATTATTTTGGTATATACCTTCTTTTAATTTTGGATATTCGCAACATTTTGTTGGCGGGCGGGGATATAGTATGATCTCGTTAGTGTAAGGACCCGATTCTTCGTCTTTCGAAAATTCAATATCGATACTCACTTTATCGACTGCCGAGAAATCGAAGGCCGAAAAACCGAACACTTAGGGGTTTAAGAAAAGGACAAAGGAAGAAGAAGAGAGAAAGGATAGAAAATAGAGTAGGGAGAAGAGAGGAAAGAAAATGGAAAATATAGAAAATAGAACAGAACAGGAAATAACAGAACCATAACAGAATCTCACAATTCGCAGCGGAACAACATATAATAGATAAATGAATAATCTTTAAACAAAGAACTATATCAGTTATTACATTACATCACATTTCATTACATCATACCATCAGAGTGTACAACAACAACAACATCAAACAGCGGAAAAGAAATACTATATACTAGAAATACGCCATGCCATCCATCTTGCCTCCAGCAACTTCAGAATATCCAGAATATCCTGATAGACCTAACTCTTAACTGCCCGTGTGGAAATTGGTGGGCACCCAGAGTTTAGGAAGGAAAACAATAAACTCCGAGTCAGTCATGTGACTGGTGTGGGAACTCAAAACAGTTTATTTATCTTTGAAAAACAAAAATATAGGAATATTTTTAAAGTCAATTCGCAATGCTTTTAAAAATGAGACTACCATAAGGCCTCCCGCACACACACACAATGCAAACGCAGAATCGGAGGAGATTTCTCCTTATGATAGTCAAAGATGCTTGATACGCATTAAAAAGAACATTTGATATTATTACTAGTGCATAGTGTAGGAAAATATTTCGAAAGTAGAATATAAATCTTAGCCAACATACGACCATTATCGTATGCCTACTATAGCTACCATCTAAACAGTGGTGACCACCATAAGTAAATGGCAGGTTCTACAACTAATACTGTACAAGTTTCGTATTGGGAATTGGATTTCCAACGAATGATCAGGCCAAGGAACTTCCCATTGCCACATGAGAATGCCTCTGGATGGACATCCCCGAGAACCAAACCGGATCTCTACCAACACAAGGCCGGGTTACCCCTAACTGAGTAACAACTGACCGAATATGCCATCCCCCGGTCCTTTGGGACCTTTCAACCGAGCGCTCGCAATCAATTCACACAATCATAAAGTGTTTTCAACATGAGTAAGTATCTGGGCTCCATACCATGATACCACCCTTTTCCAGAAGGAAATGCACATATCCTAAAGGGCGCTACCCCTCATAACCTTGCCGCATCTTTCCTGTTTTGACCATTCCCGAGGTGTGAGGCTCGACGAAGTCACGTTCACAAAAACATACTTTATACAAAAGCCATGCTTTGGGTCAACAAATGATCATAGAAATGATCACCAGGATAGACGATCAAATAAACGATCCTATCAGAAATAATCAACACAATGATCATTTCACAGCAACACTCAGCATGTCACATTACCAAATTGGGAATATATCGCTGATAACATTCAACTACATAACCTCTGAGCTCGTACGTCTCAGAGAAGGGTGTTAAGCTAAAAGAATAAATTCTCCGCCACCAACAGAAATATATTTGAAAGAAATCTGCTTTATATCTCAATTTGTAATGTCAGACATACAATCCATACAAGTCTGTTTTGGGATCGAACAGAACCGAAGGCACTTACAAAGAAGTCCTTGCAATCCGGATATCCACAATCCTGATCCGATTCACCATCACATATGGAGAACTCTATACCGTAGCTACTCGGTGCAGAGTCAATCGACAGGTCATCCTATCGCTCTCGCAAATATCGGGTCTTCAACACCGATCTTCAAATGCAATTCATAACGACGTATCACATATTCGGAATGGGTTATACGACCCCATGGTCCTTTCCCGGTTAACCCGAATAGTGAGCGCTTATTCAAAAATAAGTGTGGCATTTACATTCAAACAAATCACATCAAATACCCATTCAAAGGGAAATATTGATAGTCGGTTATTGAACTATCAATGGGTATGCACACATCACCAGATTCCAAATAATTTTCCAAATTATTTATTTTCCAAAATATCTTTACAAGATAAATAATTTTTATACTTCAAAAATAAATCAATATTTATTTTTAAACAAATTCCCCTTTCTTTTATAAATTCCATAGTGAATTTATATTTCAAAATATCCATGCATATACGATTTCAATTATTCATTTCAATTTATCTTCAAAAAGATAAATTCTCAAAATATTCACTTTATATTGGAAAACATTTCCATACTTATTTATTCATAAGTAATTCACAAATTTTATTTATTTTCAACACTTGGAAAATATTCAACATACTTAAATCGAAATTAAGTATATATTTCATTCTTTAAGGAAATCATTCTCTTAAACATATTTATTTGGGCCAAAACGAATGCTGCGTAAAACATCGTTACGACAACCCAAAATCACTAGTATAGGGATTCAAAATTTAAAACAGATATATAAATCCCAATACTATACAAAACATTTCCTTTCGGAAATCATTTACTATAACAACAGTGTTATAGTCCACCATTTCCTTCTATTTCTCGAAAACGTCTATTTCAACAATAAATGTTGAAATCTATGGTTTCGAATCTTAACACATTCTAAAACATTGTTAGATCGTTTTAATTCTATTTAAAACATCAAATCTAAACATTTTCTTTAACATATTATTCACTATTCAAAAACGTGAATATACTACGTTAACAATTTCATCATTTCTATTCATTTTATTTTAAAGTATTATTCACAGTCAAAAACGTGAATATAACTCCATTAATAGGTTTCAACAATTTACTTATCAAAATAAGTCGTTTGCGGATTTATAAAACAAGGTTTATAAATTCCTTTATTAACCTATTCAATTCATAACTCAATTATAAACCAAAAGTTCATATCATAAGTGAAATACTTATAATTTATTTGTTTGCAAAATCGTTCCTGTGAACTTCATAATTATAAATCTTATAACTTATAAGATTCAATTATTTATCCAAAACTTATTCTTCAAATAACTTTATAAATTTTATAAACCTACTGCTTATAAAATTTCATTTATAACTTCACCGTTTATAATTCTATAAATTTCATTCATTCATGAAATCCATTCACAATTCATTCTAACACTTATAAAAACTCGTTTTATAATTCAAATATTTTCATTTATAAATTATCAATTTATAAATCCTTTATAAAATCAATTTATGCTATTATTTTAAAACATCTTTAATCTCCTTTATAATTTCACCATTTTGATTTATAAAATAATCATAATTTATAAATCCTATTTTTTAAACTTTTTATAATAAATTCAGAAATCCCGTTTTAACTATTTTATAAAATCATTAGCCTCATATTTTCAAAAATTAACCTTTAACTATATTTCTCAAAAATCATAATTTTCATAACATTAAAATTATAACGTTTATTTATTTAAAATGGATCAATTCCAAACATATAGTATATTTTCAAAAATCACTTTAAAAATCATTTTAAAGTTCCAAAATTTGGTCCAATAATGCTACATACCAAATAGTCAATCACGACAACAACGATATCATATATCGATATGATAATCCATCAAATATCAAAATATCTGAAATCAAATAAATACTGTTGAGGAATCCAGTTGGATCCTTCCAACCTGTTTTCCTGCATCCACAAACATTAGCACAATACCAATTCCGCTCCAGTACGAAATTATCGCGGTATATGGGATTTAAAATATTATTCGCTTAATAGACGGCGCAATAGGGTCTCATCCGCAAAAAAATACGGGAAATCAACAACTCCAATATATGCATATGCCAATATATATATATTGCTATTATATATAATACCAATTTCACTGTTTATGAAATATTCGCGGTATATGTTTTTAATAAATAACATCCGCTTACTAACGGCGCATAATGTCTATTTTAATAATCAATAGATAACAATCATCATTCAAACATGCATTTAAATATTTTAAATCTAACCATTTAAAATAAAATCGAAACCGATTCGATTGAGTGAGAAGTTCTCACCTTGATTTCAATTTCATTTTAGCGATTTATTTCGAATAAAATTAAACGGACGTTTAATTTTACCCAAAATTTTCACTAACTCCAAACGGCTCCAATCCAATTCCATCGCGTAGTGCTCGTCCATACGATTCCAACGCAACTGGTTTCGCGCGTTTTCGACCTCGTATGAAAAAGTTATACATTTTTGAAGTTTACACGAATTTTAACTATATAATTTACAACTTAAATATATAATTTTAAACCCACACTGATCATAGCCTTTGGATCATGCCCCATACAATCTCCACCGTGCATTAGCTTCTTCCACACGCGCGCGTCCATCTCCAGGAGCAAGCACGCACAAAAGAACCCATCTCAATTAATTAAGGTTAATTATTGCAACTTCAATACTCAACTCCACGTCGATCAGGAACCGCCACGTCGCGCGCCTCCATCCCCTCCATGCTCGGCTCCAAGGCCTTGAAACTCGGCCACTTACATCACCTAGAAATGCGTGCGCAGCTGGCCACGAACGCGGCCCCCCTTCCATCGACTCGCTCCGCTTCACGCTATCATCTCCGTATAGATCTGAAGATCGTTGCGTGCTCTCCAACCTTCGTGTTGACAAGTTCTCCTAATTGCTGATGGATCATGAGAGATTGAGAGGAGAAAGACAGTGATTTTTGGCCTTCCATTTCTTAGGGCCGGCTAGGGTTTAGTTTAGGGTTTTATTTTTTTTTATTTTCTAAAGAGAGGAGGGTCTATTTATAGGAAAACGACGAACACTATTCATCCCGGAAATTCCAAACTCCGATTCACGCGCCGTAACCAGCGTTTCTAGGGTTTACCCGCGTTTCGGACACAATGGAACAGGTTTCGAAAGCTAATTCGGACATCTGTGCGAGTTATGGCAATAAACGTTCAATTTGAATTAAACCGATTTAAACGATTTTCTAGGGGTTTTAATTTGTACCGGACAAACGGTAAATCTAATTGACACGAAATTTGAAACCTTACAATAATATCACATTACGGATCCGATGAAACTGGTTTCGTCGAAATCCGAGACTTTTTGAAAAATGGCTATTTTAACTCGCCAAATTAATATTAAAAATAATTCGATGCGTTTCGAGCTGCCACGATCAAACGACAACTCCGATTGCTACGAAAATTGAAATCCGGTAATAACAACTATTACGGATCTAATGGAACTGGTCTCGTTCAATTCTGAGACTGTTCAAAAATTGGCTATTTTCACTAGTCGATTAAAAATTAAAATATTCAATTTTCACAGATAAACTTTTAATTCGATTTTAAAAGTTCTAAAACATCTTTCTAACTCCAATATGATAAAATAAAATTTTACAAATCATTTTCAATCATATTTAACTCTATTTTCAATTATTTCCGTAATTTAACATATTAAATTATTGATTTAATTATCCAATTAAATCCAATTATTCGATTTAAAATTTATTCGACTTATAAATTCACTAATTAATATTAAAAATTAATTAAATATCCAAATTTTAATTACTAAAAATCCTAGGTCGTTACTGTTAGCAAGGTGTAATGAGGGTTGGCCTTGTCGGAACCCATTGGGTAGGTATTCATTTTGGTATCTATCTCATTAAGAGATTTTGGTTGAAGGTGGAGTTTGATTTTAAGAGTTTTATGTTGAGAAGAGAACTTAGTTGAGGTGGGGTGTTGGAGATATGTGATTTTGCATCAAGGTGGAGTGTTAAATTTTGATGATACAAAATCACAAATAGAAGGAAACAAATATGCAAGAAGGAAAGTAATCACGTTTGGTCATTAGGAAAATTCATAAATTATTTGATTGCATTTGAATGGGATGACAATGAAATTTACACATGCGCACTTTATGGAATAATATATATGCAAAAAGATATGCATATTATTTCTTTCTTCGTAATCGCATTGCTTTGGGATTATTTTCTTCCATCTTTGGAATAAGTGAATTACTTGCTATGTTTGCGCGATTTGTTACTATTGTAACTTGCCTCCATTACCTTTTTACCACATCTTGGTAATTTGATTGATGACTCGCATGAATTTACATTGGCTATATATGGAGGATAGACTTAATTGTAAACCCAACCTGGTATTCAGCCGGTGATCCTCAAATGGAGTGTCTCTTCTTGTTATGCCTAATTTAAGGCTTTGGTACGTAAATTTTTGTCTTGTAATCTCTTGTAAATCTCTCATGTGTAATAAAATCTCTCTCCTTTGGACTAGATGTACACTACCCTGATGATAGTGGAACCGGTATAAATATTGTGTGTCTCTTTTTTTCCTTCTTTTAGTTATTTTACTATTTATTTGAAGTAACAAAATAATTGTTGCTATATTAAGTAATGTTCCAATTGGCAAATCTAGATCATGTTTATTTTATTTTTTGCATCTGTGCAATTTTTGCACAACAGATACATATCTTATAAGCTTCTGTTTAGAAAACCAAGATGTAGATATATTTATATAGAGCAATTTAGAGAAACAAGCAAAACACCTATGCAATGTAATATTGTAATGAAATAAAAAGATTGATAAGTAAATGACATATATGGCATTTAATATACACTAATCTTGCTTTCTTTTAATTGCCTACTTTTTTTATGTATCCTTTATTATTATACAAAAATGTAATCATAACCTAGATTCTTTCAAACTTCCTTCACATTTGTATCCAAGAAAGATGCACAACACATTACAGATAAAAAAATCAGATGATAGTTCCCATCCAACTAAATTAGCCATGTTAATCTTTTCCAAATATCATTCATCGATGTTCAAAATGATGAATCATCATTTATGACACATATCATTACTAGTGCTTAGGTGCTAATATGTTAGTTTTCACTGTCTAGACAATTAGTTCGGATAGATAAAGTGCTACACACCACATAAAAGACACAATCCTAAATGCAAACTTGAAATATATATATATATATATAGCAAGACATTTTCAAAACCCAAAAGCTACCATAAAATATATACTGAAAGAATCAACTTCCTAGGCAAATACAACGCATGAAAGTGCTAATTCCCAGAAAATCGAAGCCACCTTTCTTTTCAACATGGGAAAATACCAATCCATTTACTAATTTTGTGTGAAGCCCATATGAATATGATTTTTTACATAACACCCATTAGGTAAAATGAAAAAAATAAACAAGACCACGATTCATTTCGTTAAACTTAAGATCTGTGAACGTATTTTTCTTCGGCTCTATCTAAAACTTCGTCCTCAAATGCACCTATTGTCAATTTTGATGAAAATTTACATCATATTTGAATAAACTGCAATTTGCCGATGCTACTTATATTTGATGGTGGAATATACCTATGATATCTTTAATGGCATGTTATTGAATCTTGATAAACAAAACTGAATCAAAAGATTGTTGAATCCTAATTTTATAAGAACTGTTAATTGACAACAACTCGTCAATGATTAGATATGCGTCTTCCCTAAATCAAAAAATGCAACAAAAGGGTACTTTTCGTTCTTAATCGAATAGTTACTTAAGTTAGAAACAATATATAATAAATGGGCCAAATAAGAAAAATTACAGCTAAAGTAGATATATTTTCATGTACGCGTATTTAATAGGTGAATAGAAGGTTGATTGGATTTGAGTCATCTTTAAAAATGTCAAAACTGGTCGATACAAAATTGGTAAACTAACTCATAATTCTTACCTTAGTTTTAAACTCATTTGTAAAGATATATATATATATATATATATATATATATATATATATATAGTCATATAGACCGTACAATATCATTTTTTGGTATCCAACTAGGATTAAACTATAAAACAAAAATCCATTAAATTATAATAGACCATAGATCCTCAGCAATATTATAAAATAATAGTGGATCAACTTATCTTGTTTTTTTTGTCTTCCTTGTCTTTAGACATATGAAGTCACCAATCTAGTTTGAATGCTAGAAATTCCATCATCATCATTAACTATTTCCAATGGACAATAAAATTTAGTAAATTATCGAACTCAAGTTTGAGTAATTAGAAAAATGATAGTTAATTTCCAATCAGTTTCTCTGTCTAGATATAAGAATAGGCAGCCAGTATAAATCGCAATCAACCACTAGTTTGCTCATCTAAAGACTATAGAAGGTTGTTCCAAACACATTATAAATATATGTTATACCTTTCGCAGTAGTTCGAATCAGAGAACCGCGGATGGTGGCTGCTTACAGCGGTTCGAATCGGAGAAGCATGGATGGTGGCTGCTCATAGCGGTTCGAATCGGAGAAGCATGGATGGTGGCCGCACACAACGGTTTCGAATCGGAGAAGCACGGATAGTGGCTACGTTTAGTGATTGGGATTCAGATTAGGGTTATGTGGATGGTGGCATCGATTGATTGTTGATGATGGATGGTGGCTTTTTATTGCCCGCAAAAATTTTAGTTCCCGCCTTTTTTTATTGTAAAGCATTGAGTACACGATGCTTGTGCAGTTTATAGTGTCTGAAACCCTGGGTAAGGGGATAAACGGAAATGTTGTATATTCATGCTACCAAAAGCACATATTTTTGCAGTGCTCTCTTCCCTGATCTATTTTCTAATGAGATCTATATAAATATTGTCTGTGGATCTGAATATGGAGTTAAAAATTGAGAATACAGATAGCAGTGTTGGATCTGGATTAGACCTAGAGATTTTGAAGCGCTAATTAAAGGTGAGTGGGGATATGATCTATTTTTATATAATACTAAACTATATCATTTCAGATCTATTCCCATATGCCTGAGAATTGAATTTAAATTGCAATAAATTTACATGTATGAAGTGTTGAAGATTGTAAACTTGCCTATAAGTTTATATTGATAATTACAGAAGCTAATGATTAGATTTAATTCTGTAATTGCGAAATGATTTTAATTATTAATTTTACGTTGGATTAGTTAACTGAAACACAATGAATTGGCATTTCACTTTATTTTCTATTGGTGGTTGAGACTAGAAAACAAAGTTAATTGGACTTTTGGGATTTTAGTGATATTTAATTCAATGGAATGTATACTATTGTAAGTGGATTTCAATATACTGTCAAACTTAAATCTAGCAAAAGTATGATGCTTGAAATGACAAGGAACAAATATATATCAATAAAAGAAAGAGATGTACAGAATAAAGGTAGTTACTGTATTTTGTACTATATATTTCAATAAATAAAAAAAGAATTCCTCGTAATTACAACATTGCACAAACCATATCTTTATGACAAAATATGAAATTTACTATATAGCAATTAGTTGTTAAAATTTAGATTCTAATTTACTAAAATGTGGTAAATCCCAAAGGTGTGATACTTAAATAAGAATGGAACTAATAAGTTAATAAAATGAAAAGGAAGTTTGAGTGATAGGCAAAAAAAGAAGCTGGGAAATGAAATTGATGTCCGGATTGAGTTTGATAATCAAACGAAATGGATTAATTTGCTTAAAACAAGTAAATTAAAAGATGTTTGGAATAAGTCTGATAATTAAATGAAATGGAATAGACATCAAAGTTGAACTAATGAATGTAGTAGCAAATATATCAATGATAGAAAATGAGAAGCAGTAAACGAACTTGATAAGTGAAAAGCTAAACGCATAGTAAAATGAAGTCCTAGGGGCAAACATAAAGATGTAGAGGCAGTAAAGAAAATGTAAGAAGAATAAATATACATGAATATGAAACATGTATATATGTAGCCTCAACATGGGTTTATGATGGATGTGAACAATTACAAATTGTTTGTTATAATTATATAGACTAGATGACATAAGTTCATTAAACTGGGTTGGGTACTAGAAACATATCAAACTAATAGGACCTATGAAGAGTATACACTTGGGTATATACGAAGGGACACCCTCAAGTCTGTGGGTGCTTGGAAAGGAACCTTCATAATTGAAGGTAATGGACGGACCTTTTACGGATGGCGAGACTGTACCAACACTAGTAGTCTACTTCAAATTTGTTAAAGGAGGGTATTGCCTTAATTGCACCAGGCAATCTAAATGGATGATGGGTTGGATCAGACTTATGCAACAGGACGCGCAAAGGTTGGCTTGCATAGATACCAAAACGAGGGGTAGGAGTGACGTATTTAGCAAGCTCCATATCGGTCCTTTGCGGTCAACGAGAAGGACAGGGTTATACCTAACTGATCTTTTCTGTCTACTAGGATTGATTTAGTTGGGTTATGCACTACCATAGTTTATTGTTAGTCTATTTGATGGGTAAGGCTAGTTAATCATATCAGAGATTCCATCAAAAATACGGACGGGATGGAGGTGCATTGGGTCGGAAATCCATGATATATGAAGCGGACAAAGGTGAAAATCCTCGAAAAATACAGGACCTTGCGGATTGGAGGTTGTCGGCGCACACTGTAGGATTTCCTCAAATTATACGACGATCATGATGCAGCAAGGTGATGAATCCTTACATGGTGCTGAGTGATAAATACTAGTGGGGATGTCATCCAAGTCCATTAGTGGATGATGAGAAATATATACACGTAAATATAGATATAGATCTACATAGTGTAGATGGAAACGGTTCGTACGCAGTGATGGAGTCGTAGAGACTAATGATAAATCTAGCATAACAAGAAATGGTAAACAATTGGCATAAGCTAGTGTTATGCATAAGATGTATAGTTTACTAGTCACCAGAACGTTGTTCTGACCCCCTCCTCATTACAGCCCATAGGATTTGAAAGAGCGGGATTTGGTATTGTTTGGAGTGATGGTCTAGCTGAGGCACTTGAAATTTGAGGTGTTAATTCTAGGTCAGTGATTATTATGATCTATTATATTTACTTATTTCTGCTATGAGTTATTACCATTAATTCTTTGATATAGCTTCTCTTTTGTAGGATGCCAAACCAACGATCTGTATTTTAACAGGCTTAGATTTTTGGGTTAGCGAAAATCTTAGCCCACTAGAGTGCAAGTTGTTACATTGGTATTAGAGCTTAGGTTAGTTGATTTCTGAAGAAAAAAATTAGAAAACGTTGAGTGAACGTATTTACATTTTTCGTATAAATATAATATACATTAGACCCTATAGAATAGTTACATATGGGAAATCCCTAAAATTGGATAATATATGACTCCCTAGTTGGGCCTCAATAACCCAATGATTGTAGCTTCTCGTATGATTGTCGATTGCTGATGTACAATAGGTCCAGATAATGAGGAAATAGGAATCCATATGTTATTGATAATGGCAGATATGGAAGTTCCTAAACAAAGGGTGAGAAATAGTCACTCCTAATTGATGATTGGATTTTTAGATTTGGAAAGAAGAATGTCTTGAGGAAATAGTTAGAAGTCTACTTAGAGTCCACCAATAATAAGAAATTTTTGAAAAGTTAGAAAAATATAGATTGCATACTTGTTTTTTGAAATGGTACTTTATATACAACATGTCACGGGGACAACATATCACATGTCAATAAACGTTCGAATCACGCTACGCAAGTTTCGAACTTGTAACCTCTCGCATCAAAACCGAATCACTTAACCACTTGGACAATGGTGCTTATCAAAGATTGCATACTTTAAGATGAGTTTTAATGAAAAATTAAGTAAGTGTTGAATTTTGATATATATATATATATATAATACATTATATATAATAAAGATCTTATAAGAATTTATTTTTTTAGCTAATTTGATATCGGTAAAGGAAGTTTTATAAGAGGTCATTTTCTTTTGAAAAGAAATGATAAAGCAATATAACTCGTAAATCTTTCTATGTAATGAAAGTTTTTAAGATATGAAAAATATTTGTATGGGTGGACGATATGAGTGGTACATAAATCAGAATAGGGTAACTATTATACATCATCAATCGGCCAAAGAATTGAGTAGTAAGAAGTTAGAAAGTAAAAATGAAAGAGTGGTTTGGCTTACTGTAATTAGGTTGCGATTCGAAATATTTTAATTCATTGGAGTGAAAAGAGGTAACAAAATCAGTTTCTACGAATCAATCAATTTACAAATAAAGGTGTTTTGTTGAAATAATAAGGAATGCATATGCAAAGGAAGAGATGGAAGAGATGTACAAAATATCGAAATTACCATATTTTGTACAGTCTATTTCAGTAAATAAAATGAAACATAATTCCTTATAATTTCACACAAAATACGAATCCTCTTTCAAGCGGTTCATAGAGAGTTGTAGCATTAACAATTCCCCTTGAAGGGAAAAGTGTTAGTAAACTAAACTATATTAAAACAATGCTAGTAACCTAATTAGAGAAGTAGAACAAAGGAAAATTGGCATTTTCTGTTAATATAAGCATTTATTGCTAATATTTATTAGAAGTCCCCCTTTCGTAATGTTAGAAACTCTTCCAACTATTAGACGTAGGGAGAGTATGAGATTTAAGCAAAGTGAAAGGACGAGAGTTGTTCTTATATAATTTAAAAGGTATGAAAGATATTTTAGAAGCATGTAAAGTATACTTTAAAACGAAATGGTTTAATAGAATAAATATTTTTTTTTTTGGAAGAAAAACTTAATAAATGGTTGAATTAAAAATCCCAAACTTTTGATAAGAGTTGGAATGGTCTTTAAAAGAAAAAACAGATTTGATTTTAAACTTAGAATTATTAACGTTTCCCTTAGAATTATTAACATTTCCCTTTTAAAGTTTAATGAATATGTTAAATTTAAAAATCTTAAAATGTAAGTGTTGAAATGGGTTAAGACACCAAGTATTTTTGGATTTAATTTTCTAAGTAACACTTTTAAAGGCAGGAGTTTTGGGATAAAATATTTCAAAAAATTTGAAATTTTAATTTTTGAAAAAAAAGATAAAGATTAGACCAGAATTTTAAATATTTTAGTAGATAGGAATTACTGCATAGGTGAGACGAGGAAAAGATTAAGGCTATAAAGGAGATAGTTCTAACTACTTTTGGAATAGTAATAAGAAATCCCCGTAAAGTGCGAGGGACACTAGAAGAGCCTAGGAATGTTATGTTGATATGTGAGTAAGCCATAAAGAGGGTATTGAAGTACACTTCTATAAGTTTTGGGATATGCTTGTAAGAGGCTTATGGATAAAGGAAATACTAAGGATTGAGGATACTATCAAAAGATTGAGATTAAGGGAATATAGTAATAGATGATAAGCACATATGGAGGATATTGGTAGGCTCTAATTGGGGAAGCAAGAGAGGAATTGGAAGGTTATTTCCCCAAGCTTAGTTTCCATTTAATATAAAGATTTCATAGGTTGTATTTCTTCCACTATAGCGGGAAGAGGCATGGTTATTCCATAATTAAGTATGGGATGGAAGAGATAAATATACCTTATTCATCATAAGTAATAAAAGAAGGACAAGATATGAAGGCTATTGTAGAAGGATGGCCAGTTACAAAGGTTCATTCTTGAAGTAGTAGTATTTAGTAGTGTTGTGTTTCCTTCCAGTGTTAGTTTTTCTTTTCGTCGGTTGTAAGCATTAGTTGTTGCTATAGACTGTGTACGTTTAGGGAAATGTTCATTTTTTGTGGTTTCTTAGTAGACCGCAATGATTGAGAAAGCAATATAAGGAAATTTCAGAGAAGGTTACTTAGCTATGTGAGGAGAAAGAAAACAGCTGAAACTAGAAGTTAAGTAATAAATTATGAAAATTTATTTATTTAACTACTAAATAAAAGAAATAAAAATAGAAATGTAGGTTTGGAAAAGAATAAGGATTTTTTGAAAGGTAAATTTCGGTGGACGAAAGACAGGAGTACGAAGAGGTAAGCCACGGGTCAATGTTCATGTTCCTTAAAGACTAAAATTTAAAGTTGAACATGAGTGCTGGTTGATATTAATAAGAACGAAAAGTTTTTGTAAGCTTAAAATTTGTTAGGGATGCGGATTAAGGATCTTAAGGCAGAAATAACACTAGAGGGGGGGGGGTGAATAGTGTTTTAAAGAATATATGAACTATATGACTAAATTAAAACTTTCAACACAAATCTAAAAAGAATTCTAACACAGAATGATCACAGAACATATAACAAATGCAAATAGTAAAGTAAAGCAAGTAAAAGGAAAGAACACACCGGATTTTATACTGGTTCGGAATCCTCCTACATCCAGTCCTACACCAAGGCAATATCCTTGTACAGATTTTTATAAGCCAATATCCAAATTACAACCCTCAATTTCTAAGGCCTTGAGGAACCCTCCTATCTCCGAGTCTGGGGTAAACTCTCTTGATTTACGGGACACAAGATCACCCTAATACTTCTTAATAACAATCCTTTTGAATGGATAGACTCGATGGACCTTTTGAATACAAATTAATCCTATAACTCTGAATAGTACTTTGATCTTTAGTAGAATGATGGAGAATCAAATGGAGAGAGTATCTAAATGATTTTCTATTGAGAATTTGGCAGAATGATGGCACGATCTTTAAAATATGAAGTTTTATGGATATGGAATGGCGGAGAAGAAAGAGTGAAGAAAATAAGAAAGTAATTGTTAAAAAAATTCGTTTTGGAAGCCTTTATATAGATGCACAACAGTCATAACCATTGGCGAAAGGTTTTCGAACGAATGGACACTTCTTTTGAAAATTGAATTTTGAATCCAACTGTCACCATGTCGACATGGGGTATCCCCTTATGTCGACATCCCTTAGTTTAAAATTATAGAGATGTTGTTTTGTAAAGACAATTGAATTTAAAACAAGTTGAAACTTCTCTAAAGCAAAGTAAAGTGTTTAAACAATATTTTGAGATAGAGAATGAATATAAAACATTATTTTAAATATATATATATATAATTGATATAGACCGTCAATTATATAAGTAATATTTAAAATCAGAATAAGTTTTGATGTTTTAAAAATAGAAGTTTTTAAAATCAGAATAGAGGAATATTTCAAGGCTAAAACAAAGTTTGAAAATATTTTTGAAAACATGATTTTGAAAGCTAAAACATTTTGAAAACAGATTTAAAAACATTTTGAAAAATCTATTCAAACTGAAATTGCAAGAACCTTCCTACAGAGCTCCTCCATAGGACTCGAGAACTTGTACAAAGTAGTTTAAATGATTTTGATTTTCGTGGGTTTGTAAGCCACTTGTCGTAGGTTTGTAAGCTACTTGTCGTGGGTTTGTAAGCCACTGGTGTAACAACCCGCATATTTATCGATTTTTATATTTAAATATTTTATTTAAATATTTTATCGTTAATCGGATTTTGGTCCGAAGCTACTTTTTGCAAACGGTCAAATTAGGACTCGAGACCACTTCCATTGAGTTCGAAACGTCGTTTGCAATCTTCTAAGTATAAACATTGATATGTTTGGGGTTAGTGGAATTTCACCACTTTTTCACTCGAGCCTTTGGTTTGGACTTTTAGCCCATTAGGCCCAAGTTCCACCCCCCTTCTTCTTCATTGCTTCATTTCATTTCCTAACACTAAAGCTTCAACAAAAATGGTGAATGGAATGAGAACTTAAAACTCCAAAGTCTTTGTTTTATTACAACTCCAACATTCAACTTCAAATTCAAGAAGAAGACATCGGATTCAAGCTTGTGGTTGCTCCTCCATTTGCCTTCAAGCTTTGTTCTTCATTTTCATTGGGTTTTGGAGCAAAGGTGAGATTTTTATCTCACAAAACTAGTCTATAACTATATTGGACTGTTGGGAATGATTCCCTATCACTTTTGCATGCACATTTGCATTTGGTTTGGATTGGATTGGCGAAAAACTCCAATTTTTAGCGTTTTGGTGAATTTTCTGCACTTAGGTCGTTCTGGCCATTTTCGTGTGTTCGGAGTTAGGTCGCTCGCGACCTAACCCTTAGGTCGTTCGCGTGTTAGCGCGCTAGGTCGCACTGCCTTGAATTTTCACTTCGGAGTTAGGTCGTTTCACGTTAGGTCGTATGGGGTTTAGGTCGTAGGTCGTTTCTGGCCTTAAATCCCCTCTGCAGCGTTAGGTCGCTCAGCCTTTCCTTGTTAGGTCGTCACCACTTAGGTCGCGACAAATGTTAGTACGTTAGGGCCTTAGGTCGTAGGCCTTAGCTCGCATTTGAGCTTAGGTCGTAGGTCGCCAGCTCGTAGCTCGTATTTGAGCTTAGGTCGTATGGCGCTTAGGTCGTAGGTCGCATCACCCTTAAGTCGTTCGACCTGATGCCTCTCTTAGGTCGCGCATCCCTTTAGGTCGCTAGGTCTTAGGTCGCGCATCGCCTTAAGTCGCTCGACCTGCTCTCACCCTAGGTCGCGCCATCTTTTAGGTCGCGTACCATGCTTTAGCCCGTTGTCCCTTAGGTCGCTTGCACCTTAGGTCGGCCTCGTTAGCTCGCAGATCCTCTAGGTCGCGTGGCCTTTAGACCGTAGGTCGTTTGGTCGTAAGACCTTAGGTCGCCTGACCACTTAGGTCGCTTGACCTATTCAAATGTTAGGTCGCGAGTTCCTTAAGTCGCTCGTCTCTCTTAGGTCGCTCGCTTCGGCTAACTCGCGAACACCACTAGGTCGTTTGACCCTTTAGACCCTTAGGTCGTGAGCAGTTAGGTCGTTAGACCTAGGTTGCCTTTTCCCCTTAGGTCGTTGGACCGATAGGTCGCTTCACCTGTGCTCACGTTAGGTCGTTCGACCCATTCATCTTTAGGTCGTTCCACTTGCCTATCTCGTAGGTCGCATTCCACCTAGGTCGCGTGAACTTATAGGTCGTTGGACCCTTAACTTTTAGGTCGTTAGACCTCATTTTGTCTTCACTAGGTCGTACCGTTTTGGACGGGGCGCTGCCCAGCACCCCGCCGGGGGCGCTGCCCCCTGGACCCCCGCGACCTGACCGGGCAGGTCGAACCCCGTAAGCGGTGGCGTTGCCCCCGCACCCCCACCTTGGGGGGTTGCCACCCCCCCGGACCCCCCCCTCCGTAGGGGATCTTATCTGAAAAATATTCAACAGAACTTGCTGAGCTGATTTCCTTGGATTTTTATCACATCTTCGAATGTGACCTTTGTGATTGATTGTTTCTACAATCGCTTCTGTGATTTGTCACTTTAAAGTATAAAGGTTTCAAAACTAGTAGTAAATATCAAAACTCTATCAACAAAATGATTTCAACTCTATTTTTAATAGCAAAGCTCTTTTCTTAAACCGTTTTCCAATCTATTAGTATATACAAGCCTTTACCTCACTCGGATGAGAAATCTAATTAAACGACTTAGTAAAACAAGTGGTATGAAATGCTTGCGTTCACTTCGTCGGTTAATTCTTGGACTTGTTCGATTGAACCTCTTGTGACAATTTTATTAGTGAAGATTTACAGTTTGTTCGTAAATATTTAAGTTAAGCAAGTGGTTATGGGACATGAAGCTAAACTTCTATATTTACTAGCTTAGTGTAATTGACACTTCTCGTTGATCTTGATGATCGCTTTATGAATTAGACTAGCAATTGCGCGATGTCTCTTTCATTGCAAGGTTAGACTAGGCACCACTTGTGTGATTCCATTCACACATACCTTTCTGCTTTTTGGTTAGTCTTGACCTCAATCTGTGTGATTCCATTCACACATGTGGGGTAGCTCCCCATGGTCTTCGGACCGTCATGTGATAGGCCTCGTTTTCAAAGACTGCTATCTTGGATGGGAAAAATTGGTGTATTTGGCAGCCTAAGATGGAGGATGTTCTGTACCCCAATGATCTTCATGATCTGATTGATGGAGATGAAAAGAAGCCCTCTGATTTAGATGAGGGAAGATTGAAGTAGGTGGATAAGAAGGCGATTGCTTTAATTCGCCGGTATCTTGATGATTCAGTTTTCCATCATATGGCTGGTTGTGAATCTGTGAAGACTTTGTGGGACAAGTTGGTATCTTTGTACGAGTCAAAGAGTGCTATTAGTAAGACTTTTCTGGTTCAAAAGTTGGTACAATTGAGATTAGATGAAGAGAAGTCTGTTGCAGAGCATTTGAATGAATTTCAAGATGTAATAAATCAACTGGAAAATATGAAGGTCAATTTTTATGATGAATTACAAGTTCTTTTATTAATGAGTTCGCTTTCAGAAAGTTGGAAAACTTTGGCTGTTTCATTGAGTAATTTCAATGCTAATAGAACTATTTTCTGGAAACTGTTCGAAGCAATCTTTTGAATGAGGAGCTTAGAAGAAAAGTGTCAGGTATGGAATCAATTCAAAGTGAGACTATGGTGGCAATGGACTCGAAGAAAGATACAATTTGAAAGAATAAGGACGCTAATGGTAAATGTATTATCACTTGTCATTATTGTAATAAGAATGGTCACATACGCAGCAAGTGTTATGCTTATAAAAGCGATCAGGAAAAGGCTACGCATGGTGATACTAGCAGTGATGCACATGCAGGTTTTGCTGAAGGTACCGATAGTGATGCTTTTTGTGATGTCCTCTTTAGTGAAAATAAGCCTTGGAAGATGGATTCAGGAGTCAGTTTTCACATTTGTAAAGATGCGATTGTTTTTCTTCTTATGGAAAGAGTGTCAGCATGATTAGGACAGCCAATAGAAAAGAGCTACCGATTTGTGGTATTGGATCTATCCGATTTCGTATGCATGATGGTGTGGTTAGAGAAGTCTGGAGTGAGACATGTATCCACTTGTTTGCATAATCTTATTTCTCTCGGTCAGTTGGATCGCCATGATTGCACTTATGAGACTCAAGGTGGAGTTTTTAAGAGTAAAGAAAGGTGGTCGTGTAAGGATGAGAGAAGTATTGGAAGAAGGAAACCTTTATAGCCTGGTTGGTTTTGTGGTCGACAGTGGAATGCGAGTGACGGTTGAAGGACCTAATCCACAGCAAGGTGGAGAGATTAATGTGGTCGTTGGTTATGATTCTAGCATTAAGGATCATATTGTAGACAGGGTCTTAATGTTGATGATGCTCGAGGGATCGATAGTGATTAGGTAATGATCTCAGATCGAGTGATAGATGGGTATCGAATCGCAAAATCCACAAAGACAAGACAGAGATCTTTGTGGTATTACAAACGTTTTTGAGACTGGATTTGTGTAGTGCACCTCATGTGGAGATGCATCACTTACAGATGGTGGTTGATGTTTGTAATTTAGTATGGTTGAGATATGAGGATTTGTGATAGATCTAGATATGGCATGCTTGATATGTTGGAGATATGTGATTTTGCATCAAGGTGGAATGTTAAATTTTGGTGATACAAAATCACAAATAGAGGAAAATAAATACGCAAAAGAAAGAAAGAGAAGATTTTTTTGAGTATGTTTATTTCTTTCTCTAATTGGCTAATCAAATTATTTTTTATCATCTAATGTTAACTTGGGCATTAAGTAATTGATTATATAAATAGAGACTAGAAGAGAGGGTAAAAGTGTGGTGGAAAATCTATTTGCTAATTTTCTCATCTTCATCTTTGTACTTTATCTCCAATAATTTTAGCCATATAAATATATGCTCCCTTTCTCAATTTAGTCATTGATTCAATGGTATTTTGTTTACTTTAGCTTTGTTCTATTAATTATAAACAAAATTTCGATGAATCAAAAAATGGGTGGTTGAGTGGAATATTTTGTGTTATTGCGTTTTGATTTCAATTCCGCCTTGTTTTCAATCCAAGTTATCTTTTTGTGATTTGCGTGACAAACATCCGTTGATAAAAGCTTCCACAAAGCGCTACTATTTTCATAACAAACTGTACTTGGAAAGGTAGGGAAAAAATTAGGGAGTAGATCTCTTAGTACAGTGAAAAAAGGTTACAAAAAAGAATGGTGGAAATATAGAATTTTTCATCCAGACCCTTTCTATGCATAAGAAAATAGGCTCATAAAACTGAATTTTTTTCAAAAATATGGATGTTAGGCATGGTGTGCTAGGAAATTGGATGGTAAGAACTGGATGAAAAATTGATTGAACTATGCTTCTAGTCATAGAAGTGTGGGAAAATATGGATGAAAAACTACTTAGATTTTAAAAAAGATTCCATTCACGTAGAACTGCCAGTATACTAAGGATGTCACATCATGTTTTTTGAAACTGATTTAAAAAACAATCATTCATATAGAAGGCGCTAATTAGAAATCATTGTTCATACATATCATATGTATTGTGATGCACCATGCATATGTACATGGATTGTTGCAAAACAGGTTGTACACTAATTGATTGTTGGTGTAGAATTGATGTGCGATGGTTTACATGATCGAACCCTTATGTAATTTCGAGGACAAAATTCTTTTAAAGGGGAGAATGTAACACCCCTCATTTTTACATTAACTAAATAAAACAGAAATCAATTAATAATAAACAGTGAAAAATAGATTTTTTGTAAACGTTGAAATTTGGCTATGAAATTTATAACATTGGATTTATGGTGACTTACTGATTAATTTTCATATATAAACTATTCAAATCAGAGTTCAAACGAAGAAGTTATCAGCGTTTGACTTTTCGTAGTTGGAAATAATTATAAATATTGTTAATGAAATAATTTGAAATTAATTAATGATTGATTAACACCATTAAAGTTAACAGCGGCTTAACGTTTAAGAAAATTAATTAAAGCATAAGATAACGCTAGTTAACATTAACTGGAAAATAAATGGTACCAAATTAATTAAATCAACCAACATTAAAAAAATACACTATTTTGACCTAGGCAGGTCGACCATGACATAAGCACTATCGACCATGAACGGTCGACCTAGGTCATGGAGCAGTCGACCCACCTTGTTTTGGTGGCAACTATACGTTAAGGCCGTGTGGCCCAGATCTAATTTATGTCCATCTGACGGTTAGCGCTGATTTGAACCTTTAAAAACTAGGAATCAAGGCTTCACTTCCAACTCATTATTCTTCTAATAAGTGTGGAAGCTCTACCATTTTCTTTTCTCCTTCAAAATTTCTAAATACAAAGGAATAGATCTAGACTGCATGCACACATTTTGGAGAAGAATAGGAAAGAACGGAGGATAAGCAGTAGGTTCAAATCTAGTTGCCACGTCAAAAGCAAACTTTTAAATCTAGTTCTAATTAACAAATCTAAATCACTTTTCCATTATCTAATTTCTAATGAGACCTGTATAAATATTGTCTGTGTATTCGAATAGGGTGTTAAAAATGAAGAATACAAATAGCATGATTAGATTTGGATAGATCCAGAGATTTGGAAGCGCTAATTAAAGACGAGAGACGAGTGAGAATATTGTACATTTTTATATGATACTAGATTATATCGTTGTAGATCTATTCTTATATATTTGAGAACTAAATTCAAATTGCAATAAATTCACATGTATGAAATGTTGAAGGCGGTAAACTTGCCTATAAGTTTGTATTGATAATTACAGAAGCGTAATGATTATATTTAATTATGTAATTGCGAAATGATTTTAAATATGCAGATTTATGATGAAACAGTTTTTTTTTTTTTTTTTTTGAATTTTGCAGGTTTTAAATATGCAGAGACTTCCATCTCACAAACCAGAGAAATGAAGATATAAATATCCACACAATATATTTATGCATTCAAATATTAACATACAACAAGTTTAAAAACTTAAGTTATTTAAAGGAGTTACTCACCATTGCATTTGAAGGAATGAACAGAGCACCTGAGTGTTGAAAATGGCATATACTTTAAAACTGAAACTGTTGTGAAATATTTCTGCTTTGACTTTGCATTGATGCTTCAGTTATTAAAATATATGTGTTTGCTATGAAAGACTATGCTGAAAGA
This sequence comes from Allium cepa, assembly GCA_030765085.1. Classification (NCBI taxonomy): domain Eukaryota; kingdom Viridiplantae; phylum Streptophyta; class Magnoliopsida; order Asparagales; family Amaryllidaceae; genus Allium; species Allium cepa. Next base: position 690,295,528 of record CM060940.1, read on the forward strand.
ATTAGAAAGCATGTATATGAAAAAGGTTATAGGGGAAGGTGATAACTGGGACAACAATTTCTTTGCAGGTACAAAATTTGTTTTATTAGGCAAGATATTTGCATACACTTGAATTGACAAATTAGGTGCTGATATGATAGTGATTAAGATTTTGTTTCTCTATTAGTTAACATAATTATAATTATATACAGTTGTGTAAGTGTACAATTCTGCAGACACACTTTAGCTTGTATATGAAGCTTCATGTTTACAAATATTTGTTTTATTTGTTTCTAGTTCGAACTATAGTATACATCTTTTGTGAGCTTTTATTTCATACTTTGACTAATTCCATTTGACTTGAATGAAGATATTTTATTTTGTTTTGCATATTTGTCTCTCCCCTTTTTTTTTCTGCCTGCATACTTAATTTACAAGCTACTTACATTTTTTTTTTTATGCTTTTGCATTTCAACAGTTGACATTCATATTTATACTATTCCTGGCATTTCCTTTACAAGCATATATTTAACTTTGTTTACTAAATTTTGCTCTGCATTCTTTTCTCTAACCTGCATACTATATTGCAGCTACACACCTAGCTTATCATTAGCCTGCATCATATTTTCCTTATTTTATTTTGTACTTTATTCTTGATTTACTCTTTGGATTCAAATTTATAGTTTGTGTTGTAAGTTTGTTTATTCTGTAGTTTGTGTTTCACTTCATTTCTTATTTGTATTTACATTTGTATTTTAACTATGACTAACAAATATTTAATTACATGTTATTATTTTATTTTATACTTATATTAATATTAAAAATGTTTATTTTAATTTAAACATTTTGAAACCTTTATTTTTAATTTTCAAATCATAAATTCCATTCAAACACACATATAAATAAAGTTGACATTATTAAAAATTCATTTGTAAACATTTACATAATTAATATAGTTCATTATTAAGTCAAAATGATTTATAAAAGAATTTATCTCTTTATTAATAAACTACTTATTTTTATCAAGCTAAATTTTAAAACAAATTAAACAACCCCTTTTTCTAAATTTAAATGTAAGCTAAAATTATTTTAAACAAACTAAACTGTAATCTTGAGTAATTTAAAATCATATAATTATTTATTTTTATAGCTTAAATATCAAATTTCTAAATTTTCAAAAATATTAGAATTAGAAAACATATCTATTTATTAAATTAAAACAAAGATTTTCCATATACAATATATACAGATATATATACATTATAAATAGAAGGCAAATTTGATTAGCTTTTTAAAATATAAATTATCAATTAAATATTTATTTAAAGGAAGATCAATAAATCAATTCATATATTATTTACAAATATTATCAAATCAATTAATTTTTTTTAATGTAGATTATTAAATTGATATTGTCCCAAATTTTCGGGATATCACATTCTTCCCCCCTTAAAAGAATTTCGTCCCCGAAATTTAAAACAAAGGTAATTTAATAATCCAATTAAAAGTTTAAATTTTGAAACACAAGCATATATCAACATAAACTAACAATGATAGCAACCAATTCATCCAAACAAACAAATCTAACTATCCAGACAAAATTCTAGATAGAATTTTCTCGAGTTTCCCTAGGTATAAAATACCGGGTTACTCGCCCTATAAAATCCAAACAACCAATACTACTATTAAACTACAGAGTTTTCACTCATCTAAATCTACAAAAAAAACAGGAAATCAGACCAAACTCAAGTCTGACCCAACACTACAACTCCCTGAACTGCTGATTCTAAAATCAAAGATAGATCTTACACGTACTCCCTCAGAGATACGTGAAACACTCCTAATTCCAGTTATCCAAAATCAAATCTCCGATTACGGACTCCAAATTTCTTCGTCTCTTATCCACAAAACTCTTCGGACGATCCTGGGCTTCCTTCATCCTTCCTGATCAACTCAACCCTTGCTGATGCCCTTATAAACAAACTGAACCAAAGACAATCCAACAAATTGATCCTTCTAAGATCAACCAAAACTCAGAATACAACTCTATTCCAAAAACAGAAAACAAAACTCACTTCTCCCGCATCTAGAAAAGATAGAACATGAGCACTCCAAACTAGCCTCAAATCCTGAAAAAATTCCCGTATAACTCTCTAATCCAAACACTGCAATATCCAATTGCTTCCAAACTAAAACAACTGCCACCATGCTTCCATTGCGCCACTCTGATTGAACAGATGAAAATGCTGATGATGATCTCAAGCACAGTCTGGTCAACGCATTCAAAAAATAAAACTCAGAAGTTCCACCAAAATTCCGAGCTGCTTCACCAACTCAATTTCCAGATGTTGACAAAACTCTAACTTCCAGAAGACATCAAGAAAAATCTCTGAAACCCCAAAAGAACACCCAAACTATCGCAAGTCACTTTTGCGATCGATACAGCCAAATTCCAAAGGAAACTGCTCTCTCTCCTTTTACAAAACAGAACAGCTTACACTTAGGTGGCCAATCCATCAAAGAAACGGGTCTACATAATTACTTCTGAATTCCATAACAGAAAAACTGCTAAGCCAGAAGATCTCTTGCCAACACCGAAAACATTCCAAGCTACATTGCTGCCACAGATGCTAAGATTTCCTATCCAAAGTTCTTCGAGAAACTCGGACCCCAAAACAAACAAAACACCCTGCTGAACCCAGCCACAACACCGAAGCAGATACACTTCCAAACTCTAACTCATCCAAACTCTAACATTTCAAAGATGAACTCCGAACCTAAACAGGTTTCCTTCAGAGATCAATGAAATTCTTACACCATCCAAAACTTATTCGAGACAGTATTAGGTCTACAGTCTCGACAATTACACTTCCAACCATTGATAGTTGTGTTACACACACCACTACCTATCTACCTTTATAACTTATATTGGATAACCCGGACAGGTAACCCAACAAATAGGTAGAAATAAATATAAATATATATATCAAAATTACAAATACGCTCTCTCAAGAAGAAATCACTTAAGAGCCTAGGTATTCACTCAACCTAGCGCTCTGATACCACTGTAACGACCCCACTTCCTATGCCCAGGAAGAAGTATCGTTAATAAGAAAAGAAAGAGGTGAGAAAGTAGAAAAGATAAGAAAGAAAGAAAGACAACATCAGAATCTCACAGCGGAATCGAATAAAATATAATATAACAACATAAGTATTACATAGTTATATAACATCAATCAGAGATACACAGATAATGCATCACATACTAAATAGTTATAAACACCTGTCTAGTTAATACAACTCAACTCAAACAAATGACTCAGAGATACCAACACAGCGGAACTATATATATCTACAACGCTGAAGCCACCTGCTCCATTGCTCCTCCAGAATTCGTCAAAGCTAACCTGAATCCCTTGACTACCCGTAAAAATTTGGGTACCCGAGAGTTTATGAAAAACAAAAATAAACTCCGGGTCAGACATGGGTCTGGTATGAGTAACAGGTTAAAGTTGTTTAACTTTGAAAATCTTTTGAAAACAAAAGGTATCACGTAAGACTTCCCACACATAAACATGGAAAAGTTTTTACCTTACGCTAACCAAAACATTTGATAGGAAATTCTGTGATATTATAATAGGTCTAGGGTTTTCAAGTAAATAGAAAATAGCCGAAATTGTTACATTCATTAAATTCCAGCTACTAGCCACAAAAGTGGGTAATACAATCAAAACCGTTGGCACTTATTGGATTGTGGATTCCATACAATGGCAGGGCTACTGGGGTACCGCCCGTCACAGTACGTGGCCTAGATCAACGTACCGAGGATTACTCCCTTCATCCCCTGCAACACAAGGCCGGAACCATTCCTTACTGAACAGTCCCGAACAAGATAACCCCGCAGTTGGTGTACATCCAACCGCCCACAAAGCCGAATAAAAAGGGACATCTAGACAGGGGAAAATCTTGTCCTGCTTGGGCATGACCCACCTAACCTTGCTGCATCTCCCCTGTTTTAGCCATTCCCGGTTGATGAGGCTCGAGGCTGCGATTACCTTTATAGAATACATTTCTTAGAATGCTCATCGTCCATCTGACGATGTGTTGAAAGCATTCAATCCATACAAGTTCGTTCCGGGTTCGAACGAAACCGAAGGCATTATCCCGTTACACTCATTTTGGAATCACCCTCAGAGTTAACGACGACAACCCTTGCATTTTGAATCTTCATCTTCACTTCAGATTCACGACCTAACGTTAATTTGGAAACGATGTGGTTTTCGGATGTTCCTAATGCGGAAAACCCGATCCCGGTCTCATCGAAATCCAAAACGTGTCTTTTAGGGCCAAGTTGTCTATTTAGCCTTAACAGTTTAATTTAACATAATCAATATACACACAGATAGATAATTCATAATATCACAGTAGATAATCATATCATCATCATAAACAGATAATCAAAATTATTAATCCAATCAGATAAAAACAAATATCATACTTAAACAAACATCCAAGTCACCTAGATATTATTCATCTCATATCTGAGTTCACAACCATCAAATGAAATATTAATTTCATTCATCCATAAGCAGTGATTTATAATCTTACCATTTTGTAATTAATTTAAAATGAATTAAATTAACTACTTCTATCTCTAATTAATTTAAAGTAAATTAAATTAATTACTTAATTTATAAAACCTGCTTATGCAACCAATAATTAAATTTATACAAACGAATTAATTAATCTCTAGATATTTATCTTGAGTAACTCCTCTAATTAATCGTTTTCTAATTACAATAAGTAATTAGTCTTTAATAAATTGTACAAATTAGTTATTCTAAGTTATTCCTAGTAATTAACTTTAATTACTCCATTTATAATTAATTACATAAATTAATCTCCACATTTTTAATTATTACTTAATTAAACAATTCTTAATTTACATCATTAATTATATTAATTAATGATCTCTAATTCAGGTTAAATTACTTTATTAATCACATTAAGTGATTAATCTTTAATTACACACAATTATTAATCACCTTTGATTAATAACAACCAGTACTTAAATATCCTTAATTACTCATATAAATCCTCTGATTAATTATCTCATATAAATCAATAAATCATTCCATAATTAATTATCTCCATTAATTAATCCTTTGATTAATTACAAAAGTAATTATCCAAATTACTTTATTAATATATCATCTTTCACTAATTACATTCAGTAATTAACATTAATTACTTTCTTAAGTAATTATGCTCCATTGCCTACACTAGTAATTAATCAATTTAGCAAATGATTTCTTTAAATTAATATAAAATAAATTAACTAACTTAAATTCATCATCTTATCAAAATTAATTACCATAAGTAATTAATCCCTTAATTACTTTCATCAAGTAATTACCTAATTAATCTAATTAATTAACCAAAGTTAATCATATATATTAATTAATTAAAGATCTTTGGTTAATTGTCTACATTTAATAATATTTCTTAATTTACTTCTTAATTGACCTTCATTTATTAACTTTGATACATAGGTCATTCCTTAATTACCCTATTATCCTTAAGATAACTCATTCTTTAATTAATGGCTTCATTAACATTACATTTTTAATTTAAATATCATTTGAATTTAAGATTCAAAATGATTAAAATTAACATTCAAATTAAAATCTTTTAAATTAAACTATTTGAATTTTTAATTCAAATTTAAATTTCCAAATTTACATCAACATTTAACTTGCAAATCTCAAGTTAAACAATTCATTTATTTTTCATTCAAAAACTTGAAATCAAGAATTCTCAAAATCAAGTTAATTTTTATTAAATCAAATTACTTGTCAACTATTTTATTCTGAACTCATTCTTGAAATATTCATATTTAAACTAATTTAAATTTTCAGATTTTGAATACTAAGCAAACTTGAATTTCTCAATTTATTTTGAATTTAAACTTCGATTTAACTTTCTTTTAACAACTAGAGTCAGAAATTTGATTTTTAAATACAAATTCATTTTAAACTTTAAAATTCAAATATCCATTTGAATCAAAACTTTAACAAAAATCATATTTAACTGCAGCAACATTTTGTTTTCTGATTTTAAATCTGGAAATTTTTATGTTTTAAAACTGAAATCCCTAAATATTTTAAAACTGCATTTTTAAGATTCAAAATATACATTTGAATTTATACTTCTAATTAGATTTAGACTTTATAAAATCTTAACTTAAATTCAGTTACACCAGGATTTCAACTAGCATACATTTAATTTTGCTTTAAATTTAGATTAAATTTAAAGGTACAGGGGTTTATACAACCGGTAGAAAGTTAAACTTTCACCTGAACCTAAACAAAAATACTTCGGGTCAAATGCCTCTGTGCTTCGAGTAAAAATGAAATTTACTCGAGACTTCCCCGAGTCCAACTTGCACACTAAAAACTGTAACCTTCAAAACCTGGAAACCATCACAATTATCCACCTACCTCAGTGCTTCGAGTCTTCCACCACCTTGCTTCGAGTCATTTACTCAAGTTACTCGAGTATTCCCTCAGGCCAAACTCTGCACACCAAGAAATCAGCACCACCATACTTCACTGGCACGGTGCACGTGCACCGTGGCCCCTGCATACTCCGGCCATCCCCTGGCACCCCCACACGACACCAGTCACTTCAAGATCCCATCACAATCACCAGATGCTAGCCCCTTGCTCGAAAACAAAAATACACTTCCCTCTGCAACCTGAAACACCAACACATCCCACTGCCAAACCTGTCACCCTCGAGTTCTCCACTCTCCGACCATATGACTGTCTACAACTCCGGCATCATATTCGACTACAACCCAACTACCACCACCCCAAATATCCCTGCACTCGATCACCAACCTGGGCCGTGGCGATCAATTCTTTATACGCAGCAAAACTTTAGGGTTCTAGGAGAAAACCCACTACCGCATCTCCCCGGATGAACTTCATCGCCGCCACCTATTTTTCCCAGCATCACCAATCACTCCTCCATCGATCTGAAGATCCCCGACCCCTCCAGTCCACTTGATCACCAGAAAAACCCATGTACTCATATTTCATTTAAATCAGAACCATTTCCTAAAACCCAAACTAAAATTTATAATGTTTAGTTCAAAAATTTTATTATAGTTGTTGTTTTCCAAATTTTTTTTATACTGGGCCTCCAAATTACGAGTTGAAATTTTACTTTGTTTAAAACTGTTGTTTTAGCTCCCTGGGACACACAGACTTGAAGTTTAACTAAAACAGGCTTCTGAACATAAATGCATAATGAAACAAACAGCCTTTGTTTGTAACTAAGTTCTATTAACAAATTTACTGAATAGAATTATTAATTTAAATCTAAACAAGAAAACTGGAAACTAACAGAGGGTGTTTAAATGGACATAAACATACACAGACAGATTCACTTACATATGTACATACCACAACATTTATCACAGAAAACATATAACCATATTTATTCTTAGATTTATAGGAAATGATGTTACACACTTGAAAATAAATAGAACAGATTTATGATGAAACATTTTTTTTTTGAATTTTGCAGGTTTTAAATATGCAGAGACTTCCATCTCACAAACCAGAGAAATGAAGATATAAATATCCACACAATATATTTATGCATTCAAATATTAACATACAACAAGTTTAAAAACTTAAGTTATTTAAAGGAGTTACTCACCATCGCATTTGAAGGAATGAACAGAGCACCTGAGTGTTGAAAATGGCATATACTTTAAAACTGAAACTGTTGTGAAATATTTCTGCTTTGACTTTGCATTGATGCTTCAGTTATTAAAATATATGTGTTTGCTATGAAAGACTATGCTGAAAGAATTAGAAAGCATGTATATGAAAAAGGTTATAGGGGAAGGTGATAACTGGGACAACAATTTCTTTGCAGGTACAAAATTTGTTTTATTAGGCAAGATATTTGCATACACTTGAATTGACAAATTAGGTGCTGATATGATAGTGATTAAGATTTTGTTCCTCTATTAGTTAACATAATTATAATTATATACAGTTGTGTAAGTGTACAATTCTGCAGACACACTTTAGCTTGTATATGAAGCTTCATGTTTACAAATATTTGTTTTATTTGTTTCTAGTTCGAACTATAGTATACATCTTTTGTGAGCTGTTATTTCATACTTTGACTAATTCCATTTGACTTGAATGAAGATATTTTTATTTTGTTTTGCATATTTGTCTCTCCCCTTTTTTTTTCTGCCTGCATACTTAATTTACAAGCTACTTACATAATTTTTTTTTTATGCTTTTGCATTTCAACAGTTGACATTCATATTTATACTATTCCTGGCATTTCCTTTACAAGCATATATTTAACTTTGTTTACTAAATTTTGTTCTGCATTCTTTTCTCTAACCTGCATACTATATTGCAGCTACACACCTAGCTTATCATTAGCCTGCATCATATTTTCCTTATTTTATTTTGTACTTTATTCTTGATTTACTCTTTGGATTCAAATTTATAGTTTGTGTTGTAAGTTTGTTTATTCTGTAGTTTGTGTTTCACTTCATTTCTTATTTGTATTTACATTTGTATTTTAACTATGACTAACAAATATTTAATTACATGTTATTATTTTATTTTATACTTATATTAATATTAAAAATGTTTATTTTAATTTAAACATTTTGAAACCTTTATTTTTAACTTTCAAATCATAAATTCCATTCAAACACACATATAAATAAAGTTGACATTATTAAAAATTCATTTGTAAACATTTACATAATTAATATAGTTCATTATTAAGTCAAAATGATTTATAAAAGAATTTATCTCTTTATTAATAAACTACTTATTTTTATCAAGCTAAATTTTAAAACAAATTAAACAACCCCTTTTTCTAAATTTAAATGTAAGCTAAAATTATTTTAAACAAACTAAATTGTAATCTTGAGTAATTTAAAATCATATAATTATTTATTTTTATAGCTTAAATATCATATTTCTAAATTTTCAAAAATATTAGAATTAGAAAACATATCTATTTATTAAATTAAAACAAAGATTTTCCATATACAATATATACAGATATATATACATTATAAATAGAAGGCAAATTTGATTAGCTTTTTAAAATATAAATTATCAATTAAATATTATTTCAAGGAAGATCAATAAATCAATTCATATATTATTTACAAATATTATCAAATCAATTAAATTTTTTTTAATGTAGATTATTAAATTGATATTGTCCCAAATTTCCGGGATATCACAATTAATGCTCTAATATAGCTTCTCTTTTGTAGGATATCAAACCAACAATTCATATTTTAGTGGACTTGGGTTTTCGGGTTAGCAAAAATCTGGACCTACTTGAGTCATGGTTGTTACACATTTACTTTAATTTGCTTTCTTCTCGTTTTACATTTTAAACATAGTGATTAGCAAATAACTTTTGCTTTCATAAATGCATTAGTCTAATTCTGTGGTTGACTAATTTATTAGTCAATAGTACCGCTTAAGGCAATGTAAAGATATGATTTTACCAAATAGATTTGTAAGCGATAAATTCAACCAAACTATCACAATAGTAATTAAGGTGACGTGTGAACATTAATATTTAAATTTTTAATTAATCGCTAGCTGAATTCACACCTTTGAGTCACACAACCTTATTTTTGAATTCTTTGAAATACCATATGATCTAATCTATAAAGTGTTATAAATAATATTTAATAAATATTAATTATTGTTGCATTTGATGCGAGTTCTCCAAATACCACATAATTTAATTACTTTATAAAGTGTTATAAATTAATTTATATTTAACAAATATTAATTATTATTTTATTTGATATTTGGAGTACTATTAGTAAGTGAGGTAGCATTTGGAAATTTTTTGGGTGCTATTAGTAATTATTTGCATGTTTATATAAAAGTCATGTATGCATGTATCGATAAACGATATCGATATATATTTAAACAAGCTTTGAATGTATTTAATTACTTAATGGGGTTTGGGATGTTTTAGTTATGTATGAGGCCATGTATGGCTGACCAAACAAGGAAGATAAATAGTATAAATGTTAGATCCGGATATAATTAAAAATTAATTAGGAATTTATAAGTGAGGAAGGTGGAAGATCTTTTCCATTTCTCTTTAAATACCAAGCATTCCATGTTTATTTTACTCTTCCTCCTTTAGTTTTTGTTGGCCAAACTCTTTTTCTCCTATACAACACCAAATAAAATTAAAATCAAGTGGTTCATTTGACTAGCAATATTGGGTAGTGATTCAAGGAGTGTAAGAGTCAATCGACAAATCTAGGTGTGACGAAGGGCTAAATCTGCAAATGCATGTTCATTTATATATTATACATTCAAATGCGCCCACACTAGACCATAATTGATGTATGTAGCATATATTTTTAAATTTCCATTGAATATTTTAAATTTAACATGTTGCATATGTTTATACATGATGTATATTGTTGGAATATTGAAATTGTGGTAACCATTATCATTAATTTAATGTTACAACATATTTATTAATTATTGAAACCATTATTGTTTGATTTAATACTGAACTATTAATTTTGAATTTTATACGAATAACTTTATATTAAATGAAATAGTAAAATATTATCTACAATCAAAATACTTGACAAAGTCAGTTTTAATCAAATCAAGATATTTTGATGTTTATCTAGTCAAAGATATAAATTTAAAATTTATTTTATAAATTATTTTCAGAGTTTATGTGTGTTTGTGTGCGTGCGTGTGTATAGCTCATGTAAACTTACCCAATTCTTGACTGGAAGGAACACCAAAGGCCTCTGCCCTTCTCTATCTATCCAAGGGAGGGAATGACTTTTGTTTTTTTAATGTTGTCAAACAGTTGAATAATGAAAATAGATGGCGAGTGCCTGATTGAATTGAACATGTCGTGTAGGAACAAGGTTCAAATCTCTCGGTCTGTTAGGATGCCTCAGCTGCATACATCACTACACTTCCACTTGACACCTATCGTAATGATAAATGGCTCGTCTCGTAGTAACACACACACATATACAATATGTTGGTCGGATTTGAAAATAACTAACAACTCGGTTGTGTTGACTCTTTGGTGTGAACTCGATCCTCAGTCCATATTTAAACAATTTAAATACCGAAACCTGTACGGACTTTACTGAAGTACAGTATCAAACATAAGTTTAACGCTTATAAATCATTAAGAAAAATCCAATTCCTGATATATTTTAAACTTACATAGTAACAATATTTTGTACATGTATTCTTTTCTTTATCATCGTATCACTTAGATATCTAATATTTGGTCTAAGGTCGAAAAGTTTATCAATATTTGTATTTAATCGTGTAGGCTTTTTAAAGTCCTTGGTCCAAGTTGATAATATTTATCGATCGATTGATTTATCATGGCCAAAGATTTTAACTTTAAGTTAGCCATTAATTACGATGGTACTAACCTTCTACAAAGAATTCTCTCTTGGGTAGTGTTTCACTCCAAGTAGTTGAACGTATACCCAACTATGGACGTAACAAGGTCACCATGTCAAGTGTTTAACCATAGTCAAAGTATATCCCAACCACTTAAAATCGACAGTGCCCTCAAGTCTAATGACTATTGTATATCGTTACCATGAGACCTATTTTGGCTTGGTTGTAATATTCTATTGAAGACCCTCGTCGAGTCATTCTAGGATTATTCCATACAATCATAAATACATAACCCTTTGGTGTCCTCCAACGGTCATGAGTAACTCGTCATCCATCAAATGGAGATCGCGTTACCTACGCTAGTCTTAACAAATATATCGATATCAATTTTTCTCGATACATCTTGACTAAGAATATTTGAGGAGCAAGTGTGTGCGTATATCAGTTCAATATTCATGGTTACCAACACATGCATAACTGCAGTCGATACAAACTTCTCTTAAGAATTTTCTACTTATATATTTTTGATGTATTTAATTTGTTACTTATATCTCTATATAACAACATATAAAAGAAAATAAAAGCAAATGCATACATCATTTCGAACAAGGTTCTTTTATAGGAGTTATGCAATAGATTTCATAACTGCCACTACGGTACACCATTGACTCAATCAATACATATGTTATTTTTGTGTAATATTGCTTTTTTCCCCATGTGTGATCTTTTAGAGTAGGTTGACTGAAAATTTATGATGTTAAATCATATTGCATATAATATTTCATAGTAAAACATACTTTGCTTAAATATTATTACATATGGCGCCTCATGTTAAAACATGCAGTTCAACATCTGGATGAGGATTACAGTACGTGTATTACTTCCTTTGTTTAAAAAAAATTGTTACGTGCGTAGAATAAAAACAGAGTAGTATTTCGTTAACATTGCATGATTGAATTTGATGGATTTTATGTTTAAACATGTTATGTTCATTATTTCGTTGCATATGTCGGAGCAAGTGCATAAGTAATGCCAGTACTTAATACAAAATAATTTTTTTTTACCAATTAAGCATATGAAAACCTTCTTCCTTGCGCTTATGTCAAGCATTTGAGCATTTCAATACTAAATAAATTATATTTTTTTCTCGCCCATGTAACATTTTTATTTTGACATATGCCGTTTCTATTAATTATTTTGTATTGTATGCATAAAATCTATACCTTTTCATCAGAGCATCCAATTTGTACTAATTATTTTAGGTGTTGTTTTCTTAGTCTCGAAGAATTACTTTTAGGTAGATGTTTATATACATGTTTAGGAGGAATTAATTTAAAAACAAAAATTTGTATATTTTTAGTCTCAAGAAGTCTCAATATTTTAACCATAAAGATAAACATTGTTCTAAAAATTATTCACAGTGACAAACATTATTTCAAAAATATTAATAAGAACAAACATTCTTCCAAAACTGCTACCGAACTAAAAACTGATACCTAAAAACTGTTACCGATAACTACAAACTGATAGTTAAAAAACTGCTATCAATAACTAAAATCTGATAGTTGTTTTTTAAACTAAAATACTGAAGGTCTGTTTTTAGGACTAAAAAGCTGACAAATTTTGTCATATATTATATACACGGAAAGAAGCGAATTTGGTCAATACATGAAACAAATTAAGGCACGTCATCAGCCTGTTTTTTGAAAACAAATTTGTATTTTGGTGAAACAACACCACAGCACCAACCACTTTTTGGCCAGCATCCCCTCGTCGTGATCTCATCTATTTTTCGCCCGTAGAGAACAAAGCGTAGAAAAATATCACGCAGAAAAAAGGAAAATTTAAAACCCCAAATGTCCAATTCAAAAGACTCGTCGTCGTCATCTGAATCCTCTTCAGATGAAATTGAAGCTTCAAACAACGAGGGAAGAGAGTTGGAATTTTTCGGGTGGGTTTACCATTTGGGCGTGAATTCGATTGGGCAAGAGTACTGCCATCTGCGATTTTTGTATTTAAAGGGAAAATACGTGGCAATGTATAAGAGAGATCCTCATGAAAACCCTGGAATTGTAAGTGCTGTCAAATTCTTGGCATATTCGTTCATTTTCATTAGCAATTGATTTTTCTTTTTTAGGAATCCAATGGGTTTTGTGCTGAATTATGTATGGCACAAGTGATTTCTGCTGATTGCCGTATCCCATATGTTAAAACGTTAAGTTTGTTGCTACAAACTTTGAATTTTGGTGGAGTTAGCATGGGTAAACGGAAAGGGTAGTATACAAGGTCAAATTCTTGTGCCATTAAACAACAAGCTGATAGAAAATTTCATCATACCAAAATTAGTAGCCATACTCTAAAGCTCACAATATCAATATTGTTTTGCCGCTTTAAAGTAGAAGCAACTGTAGCAGAAAGTGGATGATATATTAGGCAACAACAAGCTAATTAATGTAAAGATTGTTAAATTCCAAAAGAAATTTGGGCTCTGCCGGAAGCCATGATGTGCTTATACTACGTTCATCACAGAATATTTCTAAGTCCCAATACACCCAATGCTAGATGGCTGCTAAAAAACAGAGTAGAAATAACTAATCATGTATAGTAGAGAACCTGTTCACCCATTGATGATATATTCATTATCTTACAAAAGAAAAGCTTTGCTCTTATTTAACATTGTCATTTGTCATGCCACCTATAATGCTAATCGATGAATTTGAACGACTTTCATCAATAATCAAGCTGACAAGTTGAAGAACATTTTTGCTTCTGTAAACTAGGAAACTTTGAGTAGCGTATTTTTCCCCAAATATATCCATCAATACAGAATGGCCCAACGAGCGTCTAACCACTGAGATAGTGATGTTGAACAAACATGATGAAAATTGGCCACATTTGTACATTAATGTCGTATAAATATATACGAAGTATACACATAAGTTATATATACACATTTTTGTTGAAAATTGTACTAAATTTTTTGAACCAACATATACTTCAATCGAATGTCTCAAAAAACCTTAGAACCTCTATGATGTTCTACTTGGATATCTAGCTCACTCTTGCTGTTATAGCAACAACTTCCTCAGTCAGATCATCATCAAATACAAGCTCAGCCTTATCATCAATATTTCACGTCAACCATTCATTGCAACCATAAATATTTTTCAACGATACTGAATCATCAGTGTCACATATGTTAATAGATATAAGCATATGTACTAATCTTTATGCATTTTTGGATTGTAAAACGTAGTAACAAAATGTCCGAAATGCGTGTTTTTTTTGCACCGTGCACTTTATTCACCTTTTGCACTATTCAATGTGTTTTTCCATGTCCGTCGCATCTTAGGGTGAAACGGCGTTGTCGTCGCGTTTTGCACACTTCTTAGCATGCTTTCATAACTGTGTTATTATAGTCATCATTATAATTAGTATGTATACTGGAAGACTAATCATATCATATTTCATTTTTATAGACGATCCTCAATCCATTTTTCTATCGTACTTATATTTAAAGGGTTCAAAGATAATCATAATCATGAAGCCAATGAATGAGTACATTTCAAAAAAGACATTTATGTTTAATACATACTTATACTCAAATAGTTATTTCTGTATGGACATGGGTAGGATGTACTCGTACTTAAATTTTTTAAGGTTTGAAGTGTCCACTTATCTTACCATAAAGTATCGACGTATTTGTAGTTGTATTTGTGTTATGTAGTTTAATACAAATCGGATCTTGCTCCAATGGTGCACGAATAGAAAATGCTCATGTTTTATCTTATTGCTACAGCAGAATACACCTACGAGCAATTGATCAGCACCAACTCTCATACCGTAATTTCGGAATGTGTGAAGTTTGTTGGCATACTATATTGTTGTGTATGTCATCCCAATGAAGTATTACTATATATATATATATATACAGTTTTAATTGTGGTGCTGATTCAAATGCATTTGGTATCTGTTATGTAGTCCATGTTGTTGCATTTCTCAGTCTAACTAATACACGTCAATATCACATTGATTAGTGTTTTATATAACCCACTTAACTGTGTTATCATTTGAGCATATCTGGAAAAGCTCGACGAGTACATCTTGTTAGTATGGAAATTTTATTTTGTATCATCTTGATTTAGAATGTTTAGCTCATCGTTATTGAAAGTGCCTTGTTGCTTTTTGGTGATAATCTGAATTGTCTTTCATCGAACTATCAAATCATATGAATTATTTACAACTTTAGCAAATATTTATTGATAAATTCTAAAGAAATTTTATTGCATTATAAGGCAATGTTCTGTAGATCCTCACATTAGTAAATATTTGAGGACAACAAATACAATGAAGATCCATCACCTAAACTAAAAATTCAATGATAAATTACAAAATAAGAATTTAGTATAATATGTGTGTTAAATAAATTAAACCTATAATAACATCATATAGCCATCTATGAGGTTCATCGTTGCACCAACCACATATGGTCAATACCATCTCAGTTCTCAAATTCCATAGGGTTTCTTTATATTTACTCCACGTTGTTTAGAGTGAGATTTTGAGTCTCGCTTGTCTACCATCATTACCATCTCAGTTCTCAAATTTGGTAGGGTCTCTTCTTATTCACTCCACGTTGTTTAGCACGAGATTTTGAGTCTCGTGTGTCTACTATTTCACCATCAAGACATCTTGAAAGCAAATCGTATTCCATGAATATGATACCTACCTATATAGTGTGATATATAGAATATATGACAAAGGTGGGTTGAATGTTGTGATGTTCCTATCGACTGGTCATGTCATATACGCTAGAGTCAAACATCAAATTGGTTTGATTTGAATTATCTGCAGGATACCCTATATATAAAAAAGATGTATAGTCAAAGATTCGTCATTGTTTTCTTCTTTGAAAGGCTAATCATTATTTCATTTTAGGGATAAATTCAAAAACAAGTGTTTCATTATAGGCTTACATATCCATTCAAGATCCATTGATATTCATTGTAGCAACTTGCACTCTATCTTATTGCGATGAATTAATAAAATCAACTTCACCATTATTCAATGGTATTTTAGAAATGTCAATTTCTCTACCATTTGATGGTTTAACTCATGAAGCATGATGCTATTTGAAATTGCTGTTAATGATAGGGTTAAGAGTATGCCCTAATGGCAATTATGTAATTTGATTATATAACATAACTCTTATAGCTTATATTGTTGGAAATAAAGTAAACTTTTTTGTTTTATTTTCTATTGTATATATATTGGAATATAAGTAATGTTTTAAATAATCAAATATATACAAGTAAAAAGTTCTTACAAAATTATTTAATTAATTGCAAGTGTGTCGTAGCCATGAGTGTTGAATCATGTCAATAAATATTTATTCTTGAAATGTTCATAATCAAAATATATCGAGAATGAAATATCGATAATCCGATGAGACTAGCATACATAATGCTTTTTATATGAAGGAAGGTGAATTAATCATGCCCGTTGGACACTGAGGGGTCATGTACGTGTGATTGTTTGAAATAATTAAAGAATGACTCATCATGAGTCTTATATTATAGGTTAATTAGAAAGTCAAATAGAAGATCTCATGTTATGCAGTCGTCTTTTGACTTGAGAATATTGTGAATCAAAATTGTCTAAATGGTACTTTGATTATGGTCAGTCACATGACATCGATGATCATGTTAAGACCATAGTTGGATATAAGCATGAACACTTGAAGTGAAACACTATTCAGTATGTGATTCATCTTCTTCGTTTAAAATGTTAGCATCATCGTAATTGATAGTCAACTAAAGATCAAAGTCTTTGGTGAAAACCGATAGGTTAATCGATAAGCATTGTTTCAAATCTCGGATTTCAAAGAAAATCTCGAGCTGATATCTCGGCTGAAATGAATGAAATTTAAAATTATGATAACTGACCAAGCTATCAAATCTCGGATTTTGAAGATAATCTTATGTTGATATCTCAGCGAGATAAAGAGATTTAAAACTTTATCTATAAGATTGAACCATACAAGGTTTTCAAAATAAGATTTAAATCGTAAATCGCAAAGTATAAAATTTAAATCGAAATGAGATTTAAATCGTAGATCGTAGATTCAAAATATTCATATTTTAAGGTTTATATGCACTTTAAAGTTGATTTTGACGTTTGAACTTTAACAACTAAACTTGTAACTTAATTTTCTCTTTAATTCCATTTTTTAAAACATTTGAGAATTGTGAATCTAAATAAGTACATTTAATATGCTAGTATGAGTTGAATGTGTTTTTGATCGTGTTTTTAACTAAGTTTGAATCAGAATGTAAATCGAATCGTAAAAGGTGAGATTCGATCTGAATCGGGATTTAAATCGTAAGATTTTAAGATTTTTGACAACAATTGAACCATAGACTTTAATGTTGTGTTTCACAAATAGTTATGGATATTATTAGAGTTTTGACCATTGACTGAGCTCTAGATATCTAATTGATATAACAACGATGAAGAGAAACATGTACAATGTATCGTTGCTTAGGGTGCAACTTAAATGATTAGAAATATATTTTTACTTAGATGATCTGTAAACAACTGAATTCATGTTGACTAGTATGTTTTAGTAAAGTCCATACATACTTTAATATTCAAAATGTTTAAATATTATCGAGCGCTGAGTTCATACTAGGAAGTCACACAAACGTAGTTGTCAATGTATTTTCGAATTTAGTTCAATTGAATTAGTTTACAATTGTTATAAATTAAAATAAAGGGAATTAATATTAATGTTGTATTAATTTTTAGTTTTTTTAATTTATTATTGGAGGGCTTAGAATTAATTAAAAACAATATCTGTAGTGTTATATATATTTTTAATTAAATAAATAAAATTTAAACAATAATTTAATGACTATTAACTGTTAATCATGGCCGAAATTTTTATTAATTAAAAAATATATGGACTGCACCAATTGGTCATGATTGACCAATATGCATAATTGTTGTGTGTATTGTAATTGGATGATTAAGTAAAACCTTGTTGAGAAAGACAATACTAGATATTTTTATATATTTAGCTTTATTAGCCATATAAATAAAAGCGGGATTTTCTTTCATTTTTACACACAATCTTAATAACATGACACATTCATTAAAGGGTTGAAGCCTAGATCTTGTATATCAAACTAGTAGGCAGAAAAAGTTATTTGAAGAGGAATTTACTTGCAACTCGACATGTAATCAACCATCAGTATTCGTTCAGATAAAATCTTAATTTATTATTTAATCTTCATCATAAAATCCTGAACATATATTTTGGCTTGATATTAAAAAGAGATGAATTTTAGATATGAATTATTTTATTTATAATTAGTTGTTTCAGTTAATGTGCGTATGTACACACATACATATTATTTATAAGCTCCGGACCATGAAGTTTTGAAAATATCCTTGCTTTTATATAGATGAGGACCGTGATTCATAAGTTAAGCGCGAAAATTTTAATCTATATTATTATTATTGTAAAGTTTGGAATATTATCAAGGTACGAGGTCGAATCTTGATAATGACAATCTTTTACACATTTTTTTTTAATTTTTTGTTTCTGTTTTTGTTTTGTAATGTCTTTTATCTTCAAGTTTCAATGAATATGTATCCATTTTTCATTCATTTCAAAGTTATACCAAATACACTTTTTACTTCGATTTTTGTACAATTCTAGCATACTGTATTGAATTCTTTTTTAAATATTTGAAAATAAAAGACTGTTTCAGCTAACTATACATAAACTCGACCATATCTCTTGGGTTATTTCATTGAAATTCTTGTCTAAGTATATTAATTGGGGAATCTTTCCTTTAGGTAATATTTTGAGTGATGTTCGGTTTTTCCTCGTGCTTAAAATATTACTGAAAAAAAATTGTTACGATAGAACATTAAGATCATACACACACAATAGAAAAATAGTTGTAACCTTTTATCTTTCATGAGTGGAGCATGAACCATTTATTGTTGATTTTCACACATGTCATTTGCAAGATTTATTTTGCATTTTATATGATGATCATTTATCATTTGTACTAATCATTTTGCCTTGCACACGTGAAACGTGTGCTATTAGATCTCGTATGATATTATACATACGTTATATGTATAAAACTAGAATGGAAGTAATTTTTTTTGTCCTATTTTATTTTATTAATAGTATAATTTAAATCTATATATTAACTTTTGATTTGTTATTCATCTTGAATTTTAATTTTGGATGTATATTATAAATCTTTAATGGTAGTTGTAATACATTTGGTGTCACACTTTTTGGTATAAGCGTGAACTGCCAAAAATGCCCCTCTACATGTATTATCAAATCTTAATATCACATAAAAATAGGAAAATACACTTTATTTACCAATTCAAAACGCTCTTTTATAAATATTTCCAAATCTCACTGTACTTAAAAATAGGATCAAACAAATAAACCTTTTTTACCAAATCAAAACTCACATCTACAAATATTACGAAATCTTAACATCACTTAAAATATAGACCTAACAAATATTTTTTTTTTACAAATTTGATCTTTGTTAATTAATAATAGAAATAAAAATTCAAACTAACTACACATGATTTCATTGCAAAAATATGACAAAATATTTCAGTAAATCATTGATCTTAAATGTGTTAAACATATATAATTTATAGAAAAATAATTCACGCGCGAAGCACGTGCCGTAATGCTTGTCTGAAATAAAATACATTTCTTTTGGAAAATCCGAAAATTTAACTTTATAACATTATATATAAATTTAAATAATAGTTTTGACATAGTATTATGTTTTAAATGTTAAAATCAAATTAAAATTAGCCTAAAGGACAAATTACATGAATTTTTAGATCTAAACCACAAAGTTCTAAATTTAGACCAAAGGACAAAACAAACATTTTCCAACTTCAGATCTCCTCTTGAAACTCATCTAAACATCAAGTCGAAATTTCACCTCCATGTCACCGCATCATTTTCCACCATCACCGTCGCATCCACCATTCAGCTAGCTCCATCTCGTCGTTAACTCCAATTACCAGTGACTTTACATGCAACTAAAAATAAAGCAAACCCTAACTGCGTCAAATTTCATCGTCGTGCCATTAGCCACCACCCTCTCACCGAAATCCTAACCGACGCCTTTTCCACTGCATGCTAGCACCAACAACAAACTAAAAAAATCGATAGTAAAATAAAATGCTAATTTAAACCAGCATTACATGAAAAAAATGCTAAATTTACTTCTACAATTCAAAATATGCTAAATTAAACTAGGGTCAGATGGAAAAAGATATATGCAACATTCATGCCAACTGTTTGAAAAATGCTACGTTAAAATGGAAATATACAAATATGATGCTATATTCAACATTCCATGCACAAATGCTAAAATATGCTAGCAGTATATACCATATCATGTTATACTTATTTTTATAGTTAAAATGCTAGTTACAACCAGCATTTGAAATTTAATGCTATATCCATTTTTGCATTACAACCAGTGCTATCTATGTCTAGCATTTGACTATTATTTCTTAAATAAACCACTACCAGACGTAATCCTCCTCCACCACCGTCGATCTTAAAATTTCACTAGGTAACCTTGTAATGCCATCACTGTCACCTCCATCAATGCTATGCACATTTTTATAGTTAAAATGCTGAATTAAACGAGCAATGTGAGTATATATCGCTATACTCATTTTTATAATACAAATAATGCTAGTTCTTTTCACATTTTCGGACTGTCAGTTCAAAAAAGCCGTCACCACCATCGATGTCGATACTGCACCAAACAACGCTGCAACTCTACAACCACCACTACCACGTCTCTTCAAGCCGCCACTGCCATGTCGCCTCAATAGGCGCCTCCACCAGTCATAGCCACGATGCAATGCTGATGTTGTACGATTTGAGATGAAGGATGTTATGCCTTATGGTGGATTATAACAATTTTTTTGTCATTGAGTCCATAATTGAAACCTCATGTCATTGAGCCTAAAAACTCGCTAAAGTTAAAGTTTGTCCTTAAGACTATTTTCCAATATATATGCATTTGGAAAAAAAATTGTATAGAAAATATTAATTAAGGGGCCAAGCTCATTTTTACAAATAAATATATTTATTTAAATTAAATTTATTTAATTATATAATATATAGACTGATAAATATTACTATATGATTAATATGTATGCATAAGTCTTAAAGTGTGTGTATATATATATATTTATAATATATTTCACAAATAAGTCATGTAAACAATTTATGTTTTATATATGTACATATATGTTTTCATGTGCGGACCATATATATTTACATACAGTGGATGCTTTAAACCGTATACATGTGTGTGTGTTGTTCAATTATAAATTCCAACAATCATATGTATATATACTTATATTTATAGACGCTAATACTGTATATGTATATATACATACTCCTAAACATTATTATAATATAATAACGAACATATGATGTTCATTGTTTACATTAAGTATGTTTTAATTAAATTAATTACAATAATATTGAATTTTTTGAAAGTTCTCTTTTCCTCTATTGCTCTATGAGCCTGATCCAATAGTTGATAGAATGTAAGGTAGAACAATCATGAATAAAAAAAATAAAATATAAGCGTACAAAATTATATCATTTAAGTAATGAAATGGGAACATTTAGACGATATTACATGCTTTGAGCCTGCTTATGTAGGATGAGAATAAACCATACAAGTAGGAAATACATGGTTCATAAGTGGATTCAAAATGACTTAAATTCGTGTAAATTCTTCGAATTCATTTGACGATGCAAGCTTTTCAATGTTAATAGACTTATTACAGGCAACATGGTACTAGTCCTAGAATTAATTGTGAATGCGAAGTAATTACCAAACTAAAGATGGTTGAAGCAAATGACGAAATGTCATGGTTTTTTGTATTGAAAGTTTTCAGGTCTTTTATCTTCATGGAGATCCTAATAGACATGATTTGGTAGATCAATTGGTCTTTTAGTACTCCATCCTTATCAATATGGAAACAATAAGATTCTTCCAATGATGTAGGAGATTAAAACAAGGAGATCCATTCTTATTAATTATATTTGTCATTATCGTAGAAACACAAAATGGGGGAATTCATAAACCAACTAGAAAAAGGGAGAAGATGGATACTTGATTCTTAGTGGGTATTGATATCCTTCGTTAAATTATTTTCCTTTGTAAATGACAATATGATTTTCTTGAGTGGAGAATGGAAATCCAACATTAAGATAATTATGACATGTTCGTCTTTGGAAAGAATTTGATGTTTTTTGCGTTTTCAATATGTATTTCAAATGTGATGGGAAAGAATGAGAGGTTCGAAAATACTAGTCATCGCAATGTTGTCAGCAAATTTTCCATAGTCTCGAGATTGACTCAAACTAGTGGCTAGATGTCCTCAATGAAAAATGATGAACATCATACAAAACCGCATCCAAATCCGAGTTATCACAGTTTGATGATGGATCTTCTATTTTTTCAATTAGGTCCCTCTTGGAGAAGCTCCTCAGATATTCATAAGATCAAGGTTTTAAATATCGGATTTCGGTCACGTTTCGTCTCGGAATTTTTACACAAGTTATCTCGTATCGGGGGAGATCTCGGACGAGATGAGTACATATCGGGTGTACATCTCGGGTCTTATAATGCATCTTGGGAATATCTCGGATGTACTCGTGTCTAAAATTGACGTGTCAAAAATTTATTTAATGGTTATAACTTTCTTAGTAAAAATAAAATGGTAACATACTTGATTTACATGGAAAAAGGAATATTTTTAGAAGAGTAGTAGCTTGATTAGCTTAATTGATTTGGTAATGATTGAATAATATCCTTTTTGTAACGTTTGCGATTTTTCGTTGCCGAAAAACCGAAATGTTATGGGTTTTAAAAAGAATTTAAGAAAAAGGAAGAAGAAAGAAGAGAGAAAATAGAGAGAAAATTTTAAAATAGAAGGAAAAGAGAATAGAAAATAGAAGAGGGAAAAGATAGAAGAGAGAGAGGAAAGATAATAGAAGAAAATAGGACGGAACATGAAACAACTGAACAACAACAGAATCTCACAATTCGCAGCGGAACAACATATAATAGTAAATGAATAATCTTTAAACAAAGAACTATATCAGTTATTACATTACATCACATTTCATTACATCATATCATCAGAGTGTACAACAACAACAAATAGTGCAGCGGAGAAAGAAATACTATATAAACTAGTAAT
The DNA here is from genome assembly GCA_030765085.1 of Allium cepa. Lineage (NCBI taxonomy): Eukaryota > Viridiplantae > Streptophyta > Magnoliopsida > Asparagales > Amaryllidaceae > Allium > Allium cepa. The sequence continues at coordinate 690,319,296 of CM060940.1, forward strand.
ACGCCATGCCATCCAGCTTGCCTCCAGCAACTCCTGAATATCCAGAATATCCTGATAAACCTAACTCTTAACTGCCCATGTGGAAATTGGTGGGCACTCAGAGTTTAGGAAGGAAAACAATAAACTCCGAGTCAGTCATGTGACTGTTGTGAGAACTCAAAACAGTTTATTTATCTTTAAAATCAAAATAGAGGAATATTTTCAAAGTCAATTCGCAATGCTTTTAAAAAATGAGACTACCATAAGGCCTCCCGCACACACACACAATGCAAACGCAGAATCGGAGGAGATTTCTCCTTATGATAGTCAAAGATGCTTGATACGCATTTAAAATAATATTTGATATTATTACTAGTGTATAGCGTAGGAAAAATTCATTTCGAAAGTAGAATATAAATCTTAGCCAACATACGACCATTATCGTATGCCTACTATAGCTATCATCCAAACAGTGTTGCGACACCATAAGTGAATGATAGGTTCTACAACTAATACCGTACAAGTCACGTATTGTTTCTTTGGATTTCCAACGAATGATCAGGCCAAGGAACTTCCCATTGCCACATGAGAATGCCTCTGGATGGACATCCCCGAGAACCAAACCGGATCTCTACCAACACAAGGCCGGGTTACCTCTAACTGAGTAACAACTGACCGAATATGCCATCCCCCGGTCCTTTGGGACCTTTTCATCGAGCGCTCGTAATCAATTCACACAATCATAACAAAGTGTTTTCAACATGAGTAAGTATCTGGGCTCCATACCATGATACCACCCTTTTCCAGAAGGAAATGGACACATCCTAAAGGGTGCTACCCTTCATAACCTTGCTGCTTCTTTCCTGTTTTGACCATTCACGGGGTGTGAGGCTCGACGAAGTCACGTCCACAAAAACATACTTTATACAAAAGCCATGCTTTGGGTCAACAAATGATCAACACAATGATCACAAGGATAGACGATCAAATAAACGATCCTATCACAAATAATCAACACAATGATCATTTCAGCATCACTCAGCATATCACATTACCAAATTGGGAATATATCGCTGATAACATTCAACTATATAATCTCTGAGCTCGTACGTCTCAGAGAAGGGTGTTAAGCTAAAAGAATAAATTCTCCGCCACCAATAGAAATATATTTGAAAGAAATCTGCTTTATATCTCAATTTGTAACGTCAGACATACTATCCATACAAGTCTGTTCCGGGCTCGAACAAAACCGAAGGCACTTCTTACGAAGCCCTTGCAATCCGGGTATTCACAATCCCGATCGAATTTCCCATCAGTTAAGGAATCTCTATACCAGGAGCGACCCAGTGCAGAGACAATCGATAGGTCATCCTATCGCTCTCGCAAATACCGGTCTTCAACACCGATCTTCAAATGCAATTCGTAACGACGTATCACATATTCGGAGTGGGTTATACGACCCCATGGTTCTTTCCCGGTTAACCCGAATAGTGAGCGCTTATTCAAAAATAAGTGTGACTTTCAAATTCAATCAAATCACATCATATACCCATTCAAAGGGAAATATTGATAGTCGGCTATTGAACTATCAATTGATATGCATACATCACCAGATTCCAAATAATTTTCCAAATTATTTATTTTCCAAAATATCTTTATAAGATATATAATTTCATTTCTTCAAAAATAAATCAATATTTATTTTTAAACAAATTCCACTTTCACATATAAATTCCATAGTGAATTTATATTCCAAAATATTCATGCATATGATTTCAATTATTCATTTCAATTTATCTTCAAAAAGATAAATTCTAATTATTCACTTCATATTGGAAAACATTTCCATACTTATTAAATAAGCAATTCACAATCTTTTTATTTTCAACACTTGGAAAATATTCCATATACTTAAATCGAATTAAGTATATATTTCATTCTATTAAGGAAATCATTCTCTTAATATATTTATTTGGGCCAAAACGAATGTTACGTAAAACATCGTTACGACAACCCAAAATCACTAGTATAGGGATTCGAAATTAAAATAGATATATAAATCCCAATACCATACAAAACATTTCCTTTCGGAAATCATTTACTATAACAACAGTGTTATAGTCCATCATCTCCTTCTATTTCTCGAAAACGTCTATTTCAACAATTAACGTTGAAATCTATGGTTTCGAATCTCAACACAATTAAAACTTCGTTAGATCGTTTTAATTCTATTTAAAACATCACATCTAAAACAATTTCTTTAACATATTATTCAGTATTCAAAAACGTGAATATACTTCATTATCCAATTTCATCATTTCTATACCTTTTATTTTAAAGGATTATTCACAGTCAAAAACGTGAATATATTTCATAAATAAATCATAAAAATTTTCTTATCAAAATAAGTCGTTTGTGAATTTATAAAACAACGTTTATAAATTCTATTTCTATTTATTTATAACAACTTCCTTTTATAAATTCCTTTATTAACCTATTCGATTTATAACTCAATTATAAAACAAAAGTTCACATTATAAGTTAAACACTTATAATTTATTTGTTTACAAGAGTCGTTCTTTTAAACATCTCAATTCATAAATCTTATAACTTATAAGATTTGTTTATTTATCAAAACTCCATTCTTTCAATAATTTTATAAATTTTATGAACCTACTGTTTATAAAATTTCATTTATAAGTTCACTGTTTATAATCCTGTAAATTTCATTCATTTACTAAATTCATCTTCACTTCATTCAAACACTTATAAAAACTCGTTTTATAATGTCTATATTTCAATTTATAAATATCCATTTATAAATCTCTTAATATAAATTAATTTATATTATTCTTTAAAACGTCTTTGAATTCCTTTAAAAACTTCATCATTCTGATTTATAAAATAATCAAATTTTATAAATCCTATATTTAAACTCTTTTATAATAAATTCCAAAATCTCAATTTAAACTATTAAAAAAAATCATTAATCCATATTTCTCAAAAATCAGCTTTTAACTATATTCTCAAAAATCATAATTTTTATAACTTTAAAAATTATATCGTTCATTCATTTATAATGGATCAATTCTAAAAATATAGTATATTTTCAAAAATCACTTTAAAATTATTTTAAAATCCCAAAATCTGGGTCCAATGATGCTACACACCAAATAGTCAATCACGACTACAACGATATCATATATCAATATGAAAATCAATCAAATATCAAAATATCTGAAATCAAATAAAAACTGTTGAGGAATCCAGTTGGATCCCTCCAACCTGTTTTCCTGCATTCACAAACATTAGCACAATACCAATTTCGCTCCAGTACGAAATTATCGCGGTATAAGTTCTTATTAAATATTATCCGCTTAATAACGGCGCAATAGGGTCTCATCCGCTAAAAAATACGGGAAATCAACAACTGCAATATATACATATGCCAATATATATATATATTGATATTATATATAATACCAATTTCACTGTTTATGAAATATTCGCGGTATATGTTTCTATTAAATAACATCCGCTTAATAACGGCGTATAATGTCTATTTTTAACAATCAATAGATATCAATCATCATTCAAACATGCATTCAAATATTTTAAATCTAACTATTTAAAATAAAATCGAAACTGATTCGATTGAGTGAGAAGTTCTCACCTTGATTTTATTTCCGTTTTAGCGATTTATTTCGAATAAAATTAAACGCGCGTTTAATTTTACCCAAAATTCTCACTAACTCCAAACGACTCCAAACCAACTCCATCGCGTAGTGCTCGTCCATACGATTCCAACGCAACTGGTTTCGCGCGTTTTCGACCTCGTATGAAAAAGTTATGAATTATTGAAGTTTGTACACGATTTTAATAACAATTACAACATAACTTTTAAAATTTAAACCCTCAACCATTCTTAGCCACAAGATCCATCACACATGCAAATCTGGCCGTTCCTTATCATCTTCCTTCTCATGCTAATCTCCAGACAAAGGCCGACACACACAAACCCATCCTTAGCCAACTAGGGTTCCAATTTACTCCATCAATACTCAACTAAACCTCATCAAACCACTGCCATGTCGAAGCCCTTCGCGAGAGCTACCTCCACCACCAACCACCTGAAGCTCGGCCTGCTATTGCACATGGAAATGCGTGCGTGACTTAGCACGGTCGGCCCCACTTTGCTCCTCCTCTGATGCTCCATTTCCGATCATCACCGTATGGAATCGAAGCTCTCGTCGAGCTCTACGACTTTCGTGTTGAACACCTTGGCTAAATCTTTGTAGATTGAGAGAGATTGAGAGGGGAAAGAGGAGAATTTCTGGCCGTTCATGCTTTAGGGCCGGCTGCAGTTTTTTTAGGGTTTAGATTTCCTTTTTTATTTTATTTTGTGATGGTGGTGGTCTATTTATAGAGTTTTGAACGACACTATTCATCCGGAAATTCCGAACTCCGATTTAGGCGCCGAAACTGACGTACCTAGGGTTTATCCCGCATTCCGGACACAATGGAACAAGTTTCGGAAGCTAATTCGGACATCTATGCGAGTTATGGCTGTAAACGCTCAATTTGAATTAAACCGATTTAAGCGATTTTCTAGGCGTTTTAATTTGTACCGGACAAACGGTAAATCCAATTGACTTGAAATTTGAAACCTTACAATAATATCACATTACGGATCCGATGAAACTGGTTTCGTCGAAATCCGAGACTTTTTGAAAAATGGCTATTTTCACTCGTCAAATTTAAATTAAAAATAAATTCGATGCGTTTCGAGCTGCCACGATCAAACGATAACTCCGATTGACACGAAATTTGAAATCCGGTAATAACTAACTATTACGGATCCAATGAAACTGGTTTCGTTCAATTCTGAGACTGTTCAAAAATTGGTTATTTTACAGTCGATAATTAAATATTAAAATATTCAATTTTCACAAATAAACTTTTAATTCGATTTTAAAAGTTCTAAAATATCATTCTAACTTCAATATGATAAAATAAAATTTTACAAATCATTTTCAATCATATTTAACCCTATTTTCAATTATTTCCATAATTTAACGTATTAAATTATCGATTTAATTATTCAATTAAATCCAATAATTCAAATAAAAATTTATTTGACTTATAAATTCACTTATAAATATTTAAAATTAATTAAATATTCAAATTTTAATTAATAAAAATTCTGGGTCGTTACACTTTTATTTAAACATAATAAAGAAGTGAAACCTTTCGCTATGACTCATTAAGATAAAAAGTAAAGAATATGTTCAAGAAGTTGGTAAATTATAATTGGATTGAGTAGTTTCTTTTGAATCAATATGAAAATAAAAATATTATGCAAAATAAGAAAAATGTATAATTTCGGGTGAGATCTTGGATTGAGATTTTGATCCATATTTCGGGTGTGATTTGAATATTTCGGACGAGATGAGTGTCGAGGGAGATATGAAGGAGATTTTATGTCTCGTTTCGTTTAAGTGTGAAAATGAGATCTTGGAGTAGATCTCGGGCGATATATAGGAGATTTAAAACCATGCATAAGATAAGACAACATAGTGTGTTGAGATGTTCTCTAAGATGATACAATATGAACGGTTTAAACCGCATGTGAATTCTATTTGATATGAAGAAGTTATGGATCAAAAATCATTTTTATCGATCAACCCGATAAGTATGCTCCGCGGACAAGTACATCAAATGATCAATGGGTGAAGTAACAAAGAGTGTTGGAATGTTCTACACGATGACGCATGATGAATGGTTTAAGTCTTAGGTAAATCCGACTTAAGGCAAAGAAGATGCGAACGATTAAAGATGGCTTAGAGGCTGTTCGCCTACACGAAAGATGTCAGAAATTTGGCTAAGTGATGGATCGGTACAGACTTAGCTAATATTGATCCCTGTAGCAAATGACGATCCCCGTTGCTAATATTGATCCATGTAACTAATACTGGTCTGTAACGGCCCCTCTTTTCGACCCTCGAAAGTCGGCACTTGATACATCCATGATATTATAATGTCAAGCATCAAAGTGTCGGAAAGACAGATAGTTATGGTAAAAAGAAAAAGAACATGAGAAAACAGAATTTCACAGCGGAACGTTAGCATATAATATAACAAAGATAGTAAAAATTGTTACTCTAAGAGACATGCTATATCAAAGTTAAAAACGAACCTTATCGGCCTAGACAGTTATAATAACCTGTCCTTACAATTGTTGAGTGATATACTTAGTAATACAACGGAAAATAAAAATGCCACGGCATGTAAACTTTCAGCTCTCTCTATGAGCTCCATGTCAACGACAACCTAGAAAAATACTCGGTTTGACCCGATCATTATAATAAAATAATACCCGGATCAGTTTGGAAAACCTGCGTGAGAAAACTCAAGAAATATAGGGAACGCATAATAATTCTGTGAGACCACGTCGCTAAACACGGAACGGGTTTTTACCTCAAAAGAACAACATTCATACGTGAAGAAATGAAAAACAAATCAAAACAACAATCCAAATAAGAAAGGATGAACACAGACAAGATCAAAATTTAAACTTAAAGAACGGGTAAAAGTAATTAAACATAGAAAAGCTCAAGCACTTCTTGATGCAATTAAGAAAGAATTAACTCTAAGGTTGGAATCAAAGAAGGAGAATGAACTTATCCAACGTGACTAGGATGGTGCACCCCCTACACCGAAAGTATACCTCTAAACAATACACTTAAGAGCGCACACATCACTCGGGAACTTATAAGCTAGACCTTGTACGCTTAATGCGGACATCCGAATATCTCACAACGCATGCATGCTGAAACCTCACTGGTTAGATGTGAACATACCCTGATGGATGCGATCTATATGGCTTGGCTTACACTCACGCTTTGGTTTTAGTTCTTCGGTATTGGATACCAATGCTAAAAAAGAGCTATAAATCATCTTAGATTGACGAAACACAGAAGGATATCAAAATCAATAGTCGATAAATCAACTATCGGATAACAAACTAGTACACCTCGGGGAATACAATGAAGCCGAACAAGTTAGGGCAGTGTGCTTTCTATCTTGACTTGACATCATTTTTGACTTTAAGAATAACAAGAGTTTAATGACCCAAACGAGCAACAAAATCATCCTGAATCGATGAATACAAAGAGGATAGCATGATGATAGTCAATAAGTCAACTATTGGAAATAACAATGATCGTATATGCAAACTAACTCTTACACATGTCATAACTCGTTGATCTCGAACTAACACTACCTTGAGGAAAACAATGAAGCCAAACAAGCAAAGACATTGTTGGTTCCCACCTTGTCACGACAACGTTCTTAACTTTCCTTTAACGTTTAGTGCTAAGTGTAAGACTAAATATTTTCAATAAACAAATCAAACTTTTAAAACATTTGACACACACTTGTCTTGTTTGTCACATCACATATATTTGTAAAAACACTTTAAAAAAACACTCTTTAAAATATTCTTTTTAAAGAGCAAATCATATTTTTAAGTGTATTAAAAGAAGGGTAAAAAACAAATGTTATTAAAACATTGTTTACTATAAACGCACAACAATTTACATTTAGCTTTATTTTAAACATCCCATTTTAAAAGATTTTCTCACTTATAAACTATAATTTATAACTCTAAAACAACATTTATTATCCTGGAAGATAATAAATCGATTTAAAGTGCTTTTATAAATTTAAAACAATGTTAATCATCCCAAAGATAATTGGTATAATTCTTTTATAAATTTAACACCAGATTAATTGTCCCATAGGAAAATAAATCAAATTCAGAATCTTTTTATAAATTTAAAACAACATTAATTATCCTGAAGGAAAATAAATCGAATTTATAATCTTTTTATAGATTTAAAACAACATTAATTATTCAGAAGGAAAATAAACCAAATTTATAGCATTTTTATAAATTTAAAGCAACATTAATTATCCAAAAAAATAATTAATTAAATTTATAATCTTTTTATAGATTTAAAACAACGTTAATTATTTCGAAGGAAAATAAACCAAATTTATAACCTTTTTATAAATTTAAAGCAACATTAATTATCCGAAAAAATAATTAATTAAATTTATAATCTTTTTATAGATTTAAAACAACGTCAATTATTCCGAAGGAAAATAAACCAAATTTATAACCTTTTTATAAATTTAAAGCAACATTAATTATCCAGAAAGAGAATTAATTAAATTAATGAAAGATAATTAATCAAATTTATAACTTCCTTTATAAATTTTAAAACAACACTTACCCTTTATTTCAAAATTCTCAAAATACTTGAAAATATAGTTTGAACAATTTTCAAAAGGCAAAAACGTGACCAAACATTTATTTTGTAAAAGTATAAGCACAAATTCAACACACATAGAGGTTTAAGGAGATGATATTTCATAAATGTCGGTACAGCGATAATTGCTATAACGATACTTACACAAATTAAACAGTATGTCCAAAATATTTCAACCAAACATCAATATAAGCAACATAAGAATATAAGTAAATTAATATCGGTGAGAAACCCCTTAGGGTCTCTCTACAAAAGTCCTCTGTAAAACACATATGTATGTGTATATCGAAGTGTTCCGTGGCATAGCGATTTATTTGCTATGTATACACTTCGACTTCCTCTTGCTTTTGTTCTCTACGACACAATAGTTATTTATGTCATCCGCTTCTAAGCAGGAATCAAATCCAAACAAACAATGAAACAATAATATATAAACTATCATCCAAACACTCAACAATAATCTATAGCAACACATGTATGACATGTTTAAAAGTGAGTTAACTCACCAAAATTCCAGTTAACGTTTTCACGTTTCGGTTCGATTTAAAATCAAACGACGTTCGATTTTAGCTCCAAATTCCACTAGCTTCAAATTCAACGAATCCAGCTCTAATGCGCGGATAACAACGATACGAATCCAATAAAAGACCGCGTTCAAATCCGACTTCGTATGCAATAGTTATCGATTAGTTAATTACCAAACAAATCCTTCTCCATCTCCCACTAACCATCCTACTATGCACGCACAGTGATACATGAACCTGGGCCGTGCACAACGTTCACCATCCCCGCCTCTCTAATCCTCGAAATCGCGCGCGACTACTGCCTACAAACTCCTCTTCGTGACTACATCACAATCGCCACAACCAATTGAAGCTCGATCAACCAAAAGTGACCTGGAGTACTTCCTCCAATGTTCAAAATGGCGCAACTTCCCCCAAGCAACCGCACACCACCGTACCCACACCGTCGAAGCTCCTCGACATTAGAAACCCAACGACAACCACTACATCGCCCAACTCCACCTAAATCGATGGCAAATCAAAACCTTAACTTCGTCTCCTCCACGTCAATCAACACCAACGACAACCGCACTTGACCAAATCTATATGGATTTGAAGCTAACTCTTATACGAGTTTAATTGATTTTGTTTTGCATTTTTTCGTCGAGTAATTTGTTCGATTTTTATTTTTGATTGAAGAGGCCATTTATTTACTTTATTGTAAATGAACTAGGAGGGAAAAGTAAAAGGGGAGGGAAAGAAAATTGAAGAAAAGTCTTGTGTGTTAGGTTTGATTTATTTTACAACTTCCGGCCCTTCGCTACATAGAATTTAGTTCGTCTACGAATCGCTAACGACAAAAACAAAAATACGATTGCGTGAAAAATGCGACACGGTCCTAAGACAACAATAAAATATACTGATTATCTTATTCTGTGAAATTTCAAAAATACAATTGTTTGTCTAAACAATACGTCAAACAATAATTTAAATAATGGAATTTTTTTATAATTTCATTTAAAAATACATCATTAAAAATCAAGTCGTTCTATTAACAATTAATTTTCTTGTATTTATTCTAACTATTTATTATTGCAATAAATTTACAAAATGAGTTCACAATTATTTTTGATGAAATAAAAGGAGTTTAATAAGCCTATTAAATCCATTTAATTAGTATTTAATTCACAATTCAAATATTTAATTAATTATTATATTTGAATATAAGCTATTTATATTTTTCCGGGATGTTACATGATTCCTGTAGCAAATGACGATCCTTGTAACTAATACTGATCTCTTTAGCAAGTGAAGACCTCTGTAGCAAATACGAATCCCTGTAGCATGGATTGATACCGGTCCATAAGATTTGATCTATAAAACTTGGTTCAACTTCGCTCTATTCTTCCTTTTATTTCGTGGTTCTTGACTTGATCGTTTAGGATGATTTTATGCAGAATTTCGCGATCAACTCATCTAGATCCATCCATCTACACCTATAAATATCACATCAATTATTGAAGAAATGGATCGATCTCTATCTTTTTTGTAGGCCGTTACTTGGTTAAAACAACTTCAAATTCCTCCATTTCTTCTCCGATCTGAATAAAATCTAATGGTTTGTAATTGTGAAGTAAATCCAATAACAAAGTTATTAAGTAGATGTAGACTAGAGTTTTGCCGAATCACTATAGAAGTTATGTTATTCTTGTCTTTTTTGCTATTTTTCTTATATAATTTGGCGATCTGTTGTGGAAGCGATATATATGCTTTTCTATTGTTATTCATCAATAATATATCATAGATTTGGTAGAGAAAAACCATCAGATCTTTGTTGTTCCAGTTTGCTCAAGAAAGAAAGATTCATAGGAACGTGAATCTAAAATCACATTTAGTGATGGTGGGTTCTTTTAGATATCAATATTTGGGGTGTAAGGCCATTTTTTGGACCAACATAAAACAAAAGGAAGAAGGGGAAGAAAGAAGATAACTTTTTTATATTTTTCAAAAGGTGGAAAACAAGAAAAATATCATTTTCAATTTTATATGTTAAAATCATTTTTCAAATTGATCGTTTTCCACTGTGTTCTTCCCTCCCATGCATATTGAAATACAGGTTGAAAACACAACTTGTTCTCAAACCAAATAGACCTTTAGTTTCTCGAGACAATATGATATAAAATAAGGGAAAGAGATTAAATTTTTTGGAAGTTGGTGACAATACCCCGTCAAGCCAAAATGAATGGATCTCCAATGTTATGAGGTTTATGATAAAGACGCCACCTCTTACGAATCCAAGATTTTAGGTGTGCAAAGGTAGTAAGTGTTTTTTTCCCTCAATATGACAATGAGGAAAAGAAAACGAAAAAAAATGCTAATGAAGTTCGATGAACATTTTACAAGGGTGTATATCGACAACCATAATACCATGGAAATTTTTTCCCTGTATATTTAGGTCATTATGCTTTTATTTATTCTGGGGATAGAGAACAAACAAAAACATTATTGGATAACGTGGATAAGATATGTGCATCCCAGGAAAAGAAACATTGGGAATTAGGAGCCAATATGTTTGCATGATTTATGTATATTTTAGGTTTAAAGAAAACAACTTTTTATGGGTAAACTTTCTAAATCAAAAACACGGAAAGATGACCAACTTACCCAAGGGAGTCTTGGAGGTGGATGCATAAAGTAAGAGATATTATTAATTCCAATGGGAGAGGACAATAGGTAGAGATGTGGTAATTTGGATTTGAAGACGACTTGAGCGTGCAACAGGGAAAAGGAGTGTCACATACAACTTTTTAGACAATATGAAACAATATGATATTTTGAAGGTTTCAGTTATGTGAAATCTTTTACATGATGCTTTTCTACTAGATCACAATTTGAAGATGCAACTGATATGTCCCAAGTGATGAAGATGAAACGTGTCACCAGTTTTACATAAGTGATATTGTTGTTAACATGCGGAACCACTTTGAAATCCTGATTACATTCAAGGGAGATTTCTCATTAATGGAAAGTGGTCTACAATCATGTTGGTCCATAAATAGAGGCAAACGGATAAAGAATACAAACTGATTTTTTTGTTATATTCGTTGGTGGACCTGCCGCGTCAAGAACCACACTACTTTTAAAGATGAAACTATAAAAAGGGCGAGGACAATCAAACAAATGCACGAATATATTATATTATCTTTCAAAGCTAATTCCTAACAGTCGTGCTTAATCGAATCATAGAAAATCTGATAAAAGACTATCAAAAATGCTAATAACTCTAGGACAGATGTGTGGTAGAACTAAAATATAGATAAATATACCATGAGTATACAAAAATTTAACATGATATATAGATCGATGTTAGCGCATACACTCTAGAAATGCATATTTTGTTACTCGTATTGTATCTCTGACACAATGGAAAGATTAAGTCATATTATACACGTTTACTCATGTGTTATATGCCACATCACTTTAGCACTCTGTATATCACACACACACACATCTATTGTCATCACGTTTTGTAGGTGCGTTCTGAAGTCCACTGCTTTCATGTCCATGTACATGTACATATACATATAACACTTTATCAATTAATTACGTTGTATTTCATTTTGGTGCATTATTAAGGAGTACACCCATTGGTCTATAATTTTGTTATATTTTCATTAATCACCAGGAACATCAGTTTGTCTCCCTTGTGATTTATTGGTATATGTCACACTCTTTTCCCTATCTTAAGATTCTCAAAAACGTACTTTATTTGATTTTGACGAGACAACTACTTTGTGGCAAAGTAATAATAGTAAAAAAGCTCTTCGATGTGCACCACACCTGTTTTTGCCATGAATTGTTCCATCGCTTTCATCCCATCTGAAAACATAATATTAATCATCATCGTCATCTACTTCAATATTAGAAGAACCAATGTCTGTCACACTCTTACTCACCAATGCAATTTCCTGCAGGTTGATTTTTTTCTTTTCTTTTCAAATATCGTTTCCTTCAACTCATCATACATATAACGTTTTCTAACTTTTGAATCTTTTTTGTTGACATCAAAAATATTTTGGTGTATCAGTATCTCCAATTGACAACTCTCTGTTGGAGTAAAATATAAGTGGTTTAAAATTTGACACATCTCTGCACAAATCAGAAATTTGATCTATTTTAGAAAATCCACCTTAAGCTAATTCTACATACTAGCTCAAGTGGTATGATGTTCTAGGCTGAGGTCCCAAAGGTCATAGATTCGAACCCCGAGATATCAAAACGAGTTCTTTGCTTGAATAAAGTACATTTTATTATCAAAGTAAAATAAAAATAAAAAGTTTATACTAAAAAATGTATAGAAACAAACTATTACTAAATCTACAATAAGAAGCAATTAAACCAAAAGATCATTCAGAAGTACTATAACAAGTTTATTGAAAAGTAGATAAAAAAAGTCCAAAATGTGAGGTAAGGTTTCGATTTTCTAATTTTCAGTTGAGAGAAATGATGCTCCAAGCTATCTATTGCAACACACACGCACACACAAAATGTGCGTGCGTGCGAGAGATTTTCACAAGAGATTTGGAAGAAAATGCATAGTGATGATTTTTCCGCGGTTTTGGATGAGATAGTAAAATGGCAGAGAAGACAGTTTGAAGACAAGTTGGATAAACATATACATTGGCACGACTCAATGTAATTTATTATGGGCACAATTAGAACATAAACATATACACATGCATGCATTCATACATGCACACATACATGTATTTTAAAATTTCCAAGTTCCAATTCAATTGCTAAGTTGGCAAAAATCTTACTTTGAAATATGGATGTGGACAATGAAAACAACATGTTTATGCTAAATTTTGCCCAGTTAGAAATTTTCTCCTGCAAAATATGGATGTGGTTTCTAAGGGTTACTCGGATTTAGCAAAATTTAGCAAAAATAGGCTTTTTCATTGATTATACAAAATATTTTCTTGCTTAGATTATAGAAAATATGGATGTGGAACCGGTGAACCACGCCAGCTGCTTAAATGCATGGGGCAGTGGGATTGTAGTGCGTCCTTTCTTTTCTTGATCCCGCCTTTTCTTCACTTCGGTCAACCTAAAATCCACGGGTGAAAATGCCTGAGCAGCAGCAATAATCAACCTTTTCATTTTTGTCTAAAATAATTTTCGTCATTCGTACTATAACTCAACAGTATGAAAGACGCATAATTTGAGCAATAATAATGTGAACTTCTCAAGCACAAACGAGGCTATAAACTAAGTTATAAGCTTATGCATTAAGAGTGTAAATACGCTAATATTCAATTCAAACACCAAACATATATAAAAATAATTTTACGTTTGATCCGTGCAAGCAAGAAAATACTGAATCATACTAGAGTGAAATCTACTGAGAAACATAAATCAATTAAAAGGCAAATGGAAAAGAAATATCATCAGATTGTTTGTAACAAAATAACCGAATTCACGTAAGTATTACAAAGCGAATAACAAAAGTCAGCGGGTGGAGGGAAATTTAATATCATTTTATTTTCTTTTGTAAAATAATCGATGACGTTGAGTGAATACCCTTTTCTAGTGAAATTCTGTAAATTTTATGTTTTAATATTTTGAGAATTCAAAAAATGACAAGGGTAATGAAATACAAGTACATAAGGAAAAGGGCAAAAACATGGATGGACGACTGACAAGAATGTCCCTAAGGTGTCTTGTTGAATTTTTTTTCGAATCATGGGAGTGGACATACTGGTAAAAGTATGTAAGGTAAGAGGCTCCAGTGCTTGTTTTTTCATTATAGTAAAAGATAAAAGATATTAGGACATATATGCACCTTTGATATTAACCAATGTTTTAAAAAACTCACCTCAAGAACGCCTCAAGACAAGGAAATGTAAAAGGCCTTGAGATTTGCTCTAAAAAGCTTTTTTTTCTCTCTAAGGCTTATGACTTAGCATCCCGAGGCATGTGAAAAGTATGCTTCACACGCCTCAAGCTGGTGGCATACGCCTTAAGACAAAAAATTATCTTCAATTGTAACAAAAACTGGATGAATAAAATTTACAAAACCCTAATCATTTCATAGCAAATAAAAAAAAAGAACAAGATCATAAGAAAAAAGCACGAATATTTCTTGATATGCGAACTTAACATTGAAAACGATTTAAAGTAATTGCTTACAAAATTGATTCTAAGTTGAAATCAGTTTTTGATTTGGACTGAACTCTCATTCAGCAGGAGGAGGAGGAGGAGAAGGAGTGGTAGTAATAATATATATAATAATAATATGATTCAGAGAGGAAGAAGAATAAAATAAAATAATAGTCTAGATAACTTGATACCGTTGTTTATTTATTCTTTAATAAGCTGTTGTCGTCAAGTAATATGTAGCTAACTTGCTAAGTTACATGCTAAGTTAAATGTTGCTAACTTGCTACTTGTATTAATGAACAATGCTTGTTTACTGCTTGATTAAGAATGCATGTTTATTGTTTAGTAAAATTGTAAACGATGCATGTTTATTTAATAAAAAAATGTCTAACTAATTAATTGCTCGACACGTCTAATATCTTGATATGTCATACATTTAATATTTACTCAAAAAACTTAAGCCTCGAGCCTTACGTCTCCCCTCACGAGCACAAAATGGCCTTCTGTATGCTTTTGCCATTTAAAATTTTGATATTAGCCCTTCCATGTTAAATAATTTTTCAGCAAAAAGTGACGGTCTTATTAAGTTTTTATTAATTGAACCCAAAGTTACTTTCGTTATTCATATTTAATTTCTAATATATGGTTTGCTACAGAAACCAATCAGAAAAGGTGTTATTAGTCATACGCTTATGGTGGAGGAGCTTGGGCGCAAAAAAATCAACTTTGGGGTAAGGTTCAACATTATTATTTATTATTATTAAGAATAGGGGTGTTTTTTGTTGCAGAATCATCACTTCACCTTTCTAAATTTCTGGTTAACCTTTTTTTTCCCTTTTCTTTTCATATAGGAGGTCTATGTTTTGAGGTTCTATAACAGATTAGATGAAGCCAAAAAAGGAGAAGTAAGTTTCCTTTCCTTTTTGTCTTACACTGACTCCACTTTTACTGATATTATAAGTTTCCTTTACTGTTATTTTATCTGGTATTCTAGATTGCTTGTGCTACTGCAGGGGAAGCACGAAAGTGGATGAAAGCATTTGACAAAGCCAAACAACAGGTATCAAATAATTTATCTAATAGAAGTTACGGAGTAGCGGTCTAGATTATTCCATTCATGTAATTTGGAGTATTCTCTTTGCCAATTTTGGAACACGGTTATTATCTCCTACTGTCAGTGTGCCGCAAATTGAAAATATTTCCAAACCAGTTTCTAACTGAAGTTGTATCAACATATATAGTTTGTTTGCTCCCCGAGAACTGCCTTCAAATTCTTTCGCATGTTTCGTTATTAGATTCTACATAGCCGAACCCATTTCACTGAAATGATGATATTGTAGATCAGTAAATCATACTAGATGTTTGATTTATCTTATCCTTGTGTGAATACGAACATCAAATTACAGTTCAAGCTCTTCGCTTTATCTGCTTAATTTTTTGTCTGATTGATTAATTGTTTATATTTTGATACATCTTCGGACGTCTCTCTACTGATGCATCAATTGCAGCTGCAACTGAAAAAGCATGGGATCATATGTATAATTTTCAACTTTTTCTACTTGGCATTTTGTATACGATGAAAAATGAAAATGTCACCCTATCTGGAATGTCATGCTAGCTTCGCCCTGCTCTTGCATACTTTGTTGGGACTTTCTTGTTATTAAGAACCTATAGTAAGGCAAACCAATGTGTTTCCACTGTCATGGTTCTTGTTCCAGGCGCAAACTCTTGGAATGATTCTCATTTCAAGGGAGGCTTAATTGCATTGTGTGACAAGTTCTGTCCTTTTTCATTCTTGCATACTTTATATTGAACTTTAGCTACTATCTAACCTAGTTATGTCAATTCGAACAGGCTATGCATGACATCTCAATATCCAAAGGTCTGCATAAATTAAGTATTGACGGCGAGTATGTTTCCGTACTTTTGCACGCATTCATTTTATATAATATATACATACGTGATTTAGTTAAATATACTGATATCATTTTGCTTTTTAATTATTGAAAGGCTCAATCTTGATGGCCATAGACCTCGGGTGAGGCGATATGCCAAAGGTCTGAAAAGGCTCATACGAATAGGGAAAGGTTAGCTATTACAATTAAGTAAATTGCAAAGTGAAGAACTAATTACTGTAACAATGTAATCATATTATAATTAGGAGCTGATTTGATATTATGTTTATCCAAACATGTTGCATGCACATGTCGAGCGATTTTGAAATGGGGATTATGTTTTATTATTATTGTTGTTGCTGTTGTTTGTTTTTCTAGTTTTTGTTGTTGTTGTTGTGATGAAGTTTGTTAGATTAAAAGTGTCTACCTGAGTAACTATGGATAGAGAATTTACATTCTCATCCTTTAACTTGTTCTTTATTCATTGTGAAACCGCAGGTCCCGAGATGCTTGTTAATAGCACTTCAAATCTAGGTAGTTCTCTAAAAACAAATACTTATACGCAATTGGATGGCGATGATGCAGTTGAAGCGCATGACTGGAGGTGTGTGAGATTCATAAATGGTATGAATCTTATTAGTCATTGTCTTTGACGAATGCATTATTATCCAATTTTGGGCAATAAGTCAACTTTTTTGAAGAAAAGCGAAACTGACCATTTCTTCATCTATGATGTATTTTGTGTTCCTAGGATTACATGATACGCTGTGGTAAATCCTTCTTGAAAAACAGTTAAAATGTTTCCTGCAGGTTTACGAAAATATCTTGAAACAGAGATTTACGGGGGTAGAGTATGGAAATTAACATTTTGAGGTTATAATTTGACCGAATTGCTTTCTTTGGGGAAAAACACACACGTATCTACCTGGTTATTAGGTTAAAAAAGCTCTATTTGGCTGATACTTACAGAAAAATCATTCTGTTTACATCTTGTAATCGATATCTGTGCGAGTAGTTTGCATTATTTGTCCTTTCAAACACATAACTAATCATGACTTTTTTGTGCAAAATTTAGAAAGTTATAGTAGTGTAGAGTTTCTCTTCTTAATGTTTTAAATACTAAAGTAAAATTTTATTTCTAATTCGTCTGTTCTTGCTTATTAGGTGTTAGGATTTTTGAAGATGTGGCCACTCCAAAGGTTTTTCTCTCTCTCTAAGAACGTGGACGGTGCAATTCACATTCAATCTTATTTTGATTTTAGTGAAAGTGTTTATCTAATAAATGAATGCTTCTCTTGTTATTTTCGCTGCCAGATAAATATATATCGCTTTATCAATTTTCTACAATTAGCAATCCTATCCTTTTATTAAAACAGTGGTTCCAATCATAAACTTTTAAGTTTGTACAACTGAAACATATCCCAATCTACTATGTTGTAGAGTTAAAATGGCACGTTTGTACACTACAATAACTGAAACCACTAAAAATTTTTGGTCAGCTGTATTACAAACACAAGCTTTTTTTTAATTAATTAATTTATTTTATCTTCGTTCGCTGTATGATATTTGCGTTCTATATTTGATGTTTAGCTGATTTTGCGATCAGATATGGTTAACAGTGAACAAAGTTTTTACTTGTAGGGTAGTAAGGAATTTCTTCTTAAAGCTGTTGGTGTAGTTGATGCGAGTTATGACACCGTTTTTGAAGTCATTTTGAGTCTTGATGCACGTAGGAGACATGAGTAAGCCAAATTAATTATGTGTTTCTGCTGTTAGTTGTTTTTAGCATTAAAAAAATATATTTACGCAGGTGGGACGTTTTGATTGGTGAGCTAGAATTACTGGATTCAGTCGATGGCCATTATGATGTAGTTTATGGAACATATGAACCAAAGAATCTATCTTGGTATGTGACTAATGATTGTTTTTTTTACACTTCATACACTTGTAACTGATAATAAACGATGTCAATGTATTAGGATTTTGTTACATGTGTTAAGGAGCGACGCAGTTGGTTTCATGTGTTTTCTGTGTCATGTAACTGTATGAATGGTTCATATAATCATATTAGAGCCACTGATAATGGCATTCTAGGAAGTCGACCGGAGGTACTTGACTCTTTGTTTATTAAACCCATAGCTTTGAGTTTATCATAACCTTGAGTTGTGTATGCATGCCCTAACACACATCTGTATAAATTGCGGAACTGAAAGGGTTAGTGGGTTAGAGCCTTGACCACTCGGTCAAGAAGTCTCTCGCGTAAGCTTAAATGAAAGATTTTTTTGACTCATTGGTAAGCTTAAAGATTTTTTTAAAAGCAGTATCTTTGTTATTTATAGAAATAAATGAAAGATTTTATATGATCAAATTGATGGGAACAGAGATAAGAATAAACTAAACATAATATTTCGAATGAAACACCGAAGATATTTAATCTGACTTGATCAACAAAAAATGGTTTTAATTGGGATTTCCATTTGTATAGATTGTCATATGCATCGTCGTTACTTTATATAATAGTAAATGATATTTCAGGTGGCAATCAAAGAAAGACTTTATATATTCAAGGCAATGGTTTCTTGGGCAAGATGGTGCCTATAGTAAGTAGTTGTTGCTAGTATATATTAGTATGGGATAAGTATTATGCCTTAGTTTTGTTATTAGGGGTGAAAATCATATATTGTGTATGAGCCCAATAATTCAGGGTCTCTCTGCTATAGTTTGCGACTGATTATCCATCGTTTTATGTTTTGCAGCAATTTTGCAATTCCCAGCTGTTCATAAGAAACGCCCCGTCAGATCTGGTTATCAACGTATAAAAATTAATCGTAAGTTTTTTTTTTGGTTATCGGTGATATTGAATTAATTTTATATGTTAAGGCTCATTAATATAGTATACGCGTCTTCAAATGATATTGTATATCATGAAATATCGATGCTTAATCTTCTCGATGATTTTTGCAGCCTCGGTATGGGAAATAAGAAAGCTGAAAACTTCAGACTCTTTACCACCAAGATGCCTTGTGACTCTGATGCTGGAAGTCCATTCAAGTACTTGGAATAGGTTTACATCTGACATTTGCTCAAAATTTGAGAAGACCATTCCTTATGCTTTGTTGTGCCAAGTATCAGGTTAGAACTGCTTTCTTGTTGTTCATATGATTTGTACAAATTATGTTTGCTTTCCAATATATGATGATTCCATTATTGATGTTATAGGTTTAAAAGAATATTTTGGAGTAAATCCTTCACTAACATCTGATTCTCCTTCTACAAATCTGAACATGAGTAGTTCTGATGCTTCTATTGATAGTCTCGAGTTTGAGGATGGTGATGTGAAGGAAGATTTTTACGATGCACTAGCTAAAGTCGACTCATTTGATGATGAAGATAGTGATGATGAAGATCTGAACAATGTAACATTATGTCTAATACAACGCATACTTCTATCCTGTTTAAAGATTTATCATACTAGGGACGCCGTTCGAGTTGAGTGGGTTTTGGTCTAGTCATTTACTGCAACCTGGCTGACTGGTTGAGTATGAATAAACCTTTGCCATGTTTAATATGCGGGTAAAACGTGATACAGAATTTAAACTTGCTCCTTTAAGTTTTTGAGTTTAATCAATCAGCTGGCCTGATTCTGTTTTTACAATTTGGAAATATACCACCAGCATGCTTCTTCCACACAATTTGAACTATTATTGAGCCATGGTTAATTACTAATGTGTTAGCCTAACAATTTGTTTCTAAGAACTTTTTACTCTTATGATTGTTTAAGCAGAAATGGATCAAATCAAGCAACTTAGGGCAAATGTTTAACACCCTGGTCCAAGCTTAAAATATAATCTTAGACCGTGTTGCCTAGTTTAGGTTGAAATTGCCAATTGTAGCTGTATTTCATATGGTAGTGAATTTCAATCGTACTAGAATTAAATTGGTTTCTAATTTCAGCTGGAAAAAGTGAAGCTGAAGAATGTTTCGTGGGCTATTGCAGGCTTGACGCCAAAGCATACTACAGGTCGTCTTTGTAACAAGAAACTGTTTATTTGATGAGAACATGCTCAAAGTTATTAGCTATGTCGAGCGCCTCCACCCCCCCCCCCCCCCCCACAAAAAAAAACCCACCCCAAAACACGCACACAAAAAAGCCCAACACCACACCGCGCGCGCGCACACACAAAAAGAAAAAGAAAAAAAAGATGCTCTAATCAATTAACGTTCAATTGTCTTCTTCCTACTATATCTTCAGCTTACATCAAACTTTAAGCTGGGTTGTTAAGTTGTCCAAATTCATTAAGTGTTGATAAATTTCGGTGTATGCAAGTTGGATTTTTTTTCTTTGCTTCCGTACAATGATTTTTCTTGTTTCATTTATATGTAAAGGCTTTTCAAGAATTGCCATTATATATTTATTGTGCATACGGCAGGCTTGTCGTTCCCTTTTTCATATGTTGGCATTTACTGACAAAAGATGATTCAATGTATAGTTGCAGAAAGGCTGGAAAATAGTGGCTTCAATACATGTGTTTCTCCTGTTACCATTGATCTGAGCCAATTTAATGGTACGTTGCACCGAGGAAAAGGAGAATCTGACACTAACTGTTGGACTATTCCAACTGGCCAAGAATTTATGATTAGAGGAAAGAACTACTTAAAAGATAACTCAAAGGTTTGCTTATAGTGTTAAACTATACATGAGTTGATTTTTTTCTGATATTGTTTTTGTTTCAAATGCAAATTTTCCTTCGTTTTACTTGGTAATAATAATAAAAGTCACTAGAGCTGCGTGGGATGCACAGATTGCGGGCGGTGATCCTTTGCTAAAGCTTCTGGCAGTCGATTTTTTTAAGGCAGACAAGAACATAGAAAATATTGCATTACACCCCAACTCTCTTGTTCAGGTAAACATACTTCTGTAAAAAACCCTCATAAATAGATGCACAAATTATGGAATAATTTGAACTTTTATAATATAGCCGTACATCAAATCATAAACAATATAATAGAACCACAAGGATGCCTAGCACACAATAAGCTCTCGCTACTCTACTCCTATAATAGTGTCAAACAATAGTACACTCGTACCAAGCCATGTCTAACACCCTGTACAACTCTAACCATCCACCTATCCTCAGGCACCACGAGCAACCATCTCCCATCTATAATGAACCAAGAATCTATGACTCATCTCTTAAAGCCGAATCAATAGGATAGAAATCACCAATTTGAAAATGGCCAATGGGTGCACCAGATAATAAGAAACATGAAATAACTCGAACCAGGGATAAACGATAAATTTGGTGTTAAAAACTCTATTCTAGATACAATCCCAAATCATTTGAGAGTAGGAATGGATAAGAATAGGGATCATATTTAAGCATGTCTCAGCAGCATCCGCGAAGTTTGAACCACAATAGATACGTAATTATACAAATATGTGTGCTCCTAAGTTAACAATCCTAGAACAAACTTCACACAATATCACAAGGGGCAAGTACAAGGTTCCAAACTTAGCGATTAGTTATCCACAGGTTAGCCCTTCCGAATGAGTATCGTGTGAATTTTGCAAGCATCAAGGTCATCTCACAATCTCAATCATGACTTGTATGCACTCTTGATCTGTTCATACAATCATACATATATTTGATACTTAATGTCCATGCCTTAGTCAAGATCATGAGCAGTCCATCCCATAGTCAGGATCATGGGCCACAAAAAATCATTTCTAGATATCAATTCGTTGATCAAAATTGTGGGTATCATATCTACCTTTACCATGCTTTTCCTATTTTCGTTCTCCTTTTGGAATTGTGAAAATCATAAAAGGGGTAATAATATCTTCAACATTCATCCTGCATTTAAGATCACAAGTATAGGAGGCTTTAATGATTGTTTTAGACACACGTATCTCTGTCGGGTGATGTGTTTCCCAAACCACAACCAATTATATCGTATTCTCATTCCTTATTCAAGATCATGTACCACAGACAATGCTTCCTTCATTCGAGATCATGAATATTGAAAACAACAAACAACGCCTTCGAAATCATCCCTCAGTCAGTGTCACAAGTTCGAAAATTACAAACAACTCCTTCATCTTCAATACACATCCCTTGGTTGGATCATTGGTATTTAAAACTACAAACGAAGTCTTCCATAATCATCCCTTATTCGAGATCATCAGTATTGGAAATTATAAACAATGCTTTCGACGTTCCTCTTTCATGATCACGAGTGTTGAAGGTTGCTTTTAATGTGTATAATTATCTTTCCTAAGTCCGAATCATTAGAATTCATGAACTTCAATCTATGTTATCCCTCATTCAGACTCATGAGCAGCACCTCTACATATTCTACCCACCCTCATTCAGGTGCATGGGCCCTTCACCTTATATTTTCTATTTGTTTCTTTCCCAGTGGTTGTACTTAAAACTCCTTTTTAAATCATAAATTGTTCTTTAGTGCATAATGCAAACTGTAGGAAATTATATTATCTTTCAGATGGCGGGAATTTTGTGTCAATTCGATTTAAAATTTACATTTTAAAAGTAAATTCAGTTCAGATTTTCGAAAAAACCGTCATTTGGCAACATCCAAGGCTGAGTGGCCAAAGAAGCCACCGTTCGGTCAATGGTTAGGAAATCGAGGAACCGACAACATACCAGTCCTTGGCATGTTGATGGCCAAATGATTGACCGATCCATAGGGATTGGCCAACCTATCGAGGGGAGCTACCCTCCCTTATCAAGATCGGTTAACCTACCTGTCCTTGGGTTTGGGGATACACACCAACTAGTTGACCGATCCGTAGGGACCAGTTATTGATGACGAGGTGCTTTCTTCCAAGACAACCGTTGGTCAATCGGTCTTTGGACTGGTCAACCGATCAAAGTGGGCTCCTCTCAAGTCCATGTTTTCTCTGCAAACTTCAACGATGATATCACTCGCCTTTGAACTTTATTTTTGAAACATGCATTTCTCTCAAAATCTTTTTCATAATGGTACTAAACTTGAACCTATTACTTGCTTGATCCATGCCAGATTTGTGGATGAACTACACCATCTCGTTTCCTTACCCTTGCCATCCTCCCAATCTTTCGATCATCATACTTCCCACTTCTTATCTCCAGTTGGCCCAATTTTATTTCTATACAGTTCTCATTGATTCCTCTTTGTCATGATACCAAATTCATTATCTAAATTCTTTCTACCTTTTTCAAGTAAAAATTTTCTTCCCCGATTGATTAATCTCCATGTCAAGAATTACAAATCATGGGTTTCAATCATCGTAGTTCTAATTAACATTAATTTGCACTATTTTAAATTAAAAGCATGCTTAATTATATTCTAACTCACACGAAGTTTCATAACTCTTTTCAATTATAATCTTAAACCTTCAAATTATCGATTGGCAAAAAAAAAAAGTATTCATTTCCGTGAAGACTCAAAGCTTTCAAAATCAATCAATGATAACATTTAAACAATCAAATAACATTCATAACCATCATCATAAAACTGATTTAATTCCCCTTAAATCACAATTTACCCATCTTTAACCATCAATTTAATCTAATTTCATTTAAATCAAAAAAAGTTGAAGGTTTATGATCTTGAAATAGATATACAATAAGATATACTCACCTCATCCTTCTAAATCGTCAATCATTTTTCCTCTTGTTCCTACCGTAGGTAACTTGTGTCTAATTTGATTAAGGAGAAAATGAAGGGGGTAATATTAGATAATTGGGTATTAAGACGATGGTTATGTTAATTACATGGGCTTCATTTCTCCTCTCTAAATAACATCATAATATTCATATAATTAACTATAAATTCTTAACATTCATTCAAAATCAAAGTCGTATAACAATCATGTTAATATTTAAGTGTAAGGGGGTTTAGGAAATAACAATGACTTCTGTTTAATTATTTAACAATTTCTCTCATGTTTACTGTATAACACCACCCCTGCTACATATTTCTGTATACTGTGTTAGTACTTTAACATATTAACAATATTAAAGACATTTCAACATTCATGTTTTCTGATATTTGTATATTTTTATTAACTTAAAAATACGATGCTTACAATTTCCATTGTATGGGGACCACTAGCTTGACATTTATATAATATTACAGTTATTTTCTATTTGCAGTAACATTTACCATCTTAGTTACAAAATGTTTGATGTATAAGAAGTTTGGGACTTCAATGTTTCTTTTTTCATTGGATCATTTTTGTTTCCAGCACATTAATCTAAATCTCATATTTTGGTAATTTTATTAATCTTGGAAAAACTGCTTTTCCACCCAATGGTTCAAAATGGTATGCACAAAAATCTATGCATTATTTCTCTTGAACTATAATCTGGAAAATATGGTTAATATAGTTTTAGGGCTAAATGTATGTTTATAGTGTACATAAAGGGCTAAACCTTGTGCATAAGCCTCCATGCTATGTGATAGTATGGGGGGAGGATCATCACTGAGGAACTAGTGAAATAACCTTTAAAAATGAAGCTATGTTCAGGAATTGTACCCATAACCAGTGAAAACATATTGATGTGCTTTTTATTGTTCTGCATTGTCCACCGCTGCACATTCAAAATCTATAAATTTTGAATGAAATCGCACTGTTACGCAATGTCTTCTGCCTATATCCCAACAAAACCCATATAAATCAACTATGTGTCTATAGCTTCCTAGATTCTAAGTATAACAGTCAATCTTGTTTGTGTCGCTTTCTTTGGTCTACCTTCATTACTTAAATCCAACATTGCTGATTTAGTACCCGCACCTTTGTACTTTTTTTAAAATGAGAATGAATTGTAATTTAATTGAAGATATCTACCTGTTGATTACTGTTGAATCCAAGACAATCAGGTTATTGATGCTAGAGAATTTTTGTAACTTGATGCTTAAGAATTTTGATCTTGTATTTTCTTATGCAAGTTGCACTGCAATTATCTCAACATATAAATCTGTGTTATATGCAGTTGGTAATTCTGACAAATCTGAATTTTGGTAGATTTAAAAGCTATTTACTTTATGTAGCATGGCTCAAAAAAGCGATCACTTTTAATTCATTGATTCTATCTGTTTTATTTTGCCAGTCTGAAGCAGGGAAAAGACTGCCACTAATCATCATTCTGAATTTGCAGGTCTGCGCACTATTTTTTTTTTAAATTTATTTATTTTTGTTACTTCTGTATATACGGATTGTTACAAACATAATTATCTGGACAAAACTACAAGTTATCAATCGCTTTAGATAATTAATGCCACTTATGGGTTGCTATGAACTTTAAGATTGTCCACTGTCTTGGATGTGGAAACAACTTTGCCAACCTTCTATTCAACTGCAAACTGATCCATATATATGAAACATGCACAAAATTATTATTTATAATGTATTTCTAATCGAACCTATGAATCATTTTTTAACATCAAAATCAGATACCTGCTAAACCAAACTATAGTATGGTTCTTTATTTTGGAGCGGAGAGGCCTATCGTCAAAGAATCTTTGTTGGGCAGATTTGTTGATGGAAATGACATGTTTAGAGATTCAAGATTCAAGCTTATACCAAATATTGTTGAGGTATGCTAATTTTTTCTCATTATCACATAATATGATGGGAATATTACAATATTTGAATTTTGTGTAATAATCTAGGGATATTGGATGGTAAAGCGTGCTGTTGGTTCCCGAGCTTGTCTTTTAGGAAAAGCAGTTACATGCAGATACCTTCGTCAAGATAACTTTCTTGAGGTATTTAGAAAATGGCATTATGAATCAACATTACTTTCGAGACTAGTTATATGTTGATTGTTAAAGGTTTAGCATATGTACTATTTCCACAGATTAATGTTGATGTAGGATCATCCTCTGTTGCAAAAAGTATTGTTGGTTTAGTCCTTGGATACGTTACCAGTCTTGTTGTCGACCTTGCAATCCTGATTGAGGTTAGCAAACCATCCGCTGGCATCATTTGCATTTTTAATCTCGTACACTGATTGATATATTGTCATAATTGTCTTATTGGTGTTGTAAACTTCGTCGACAATTTAAAGGCAGCATTTGTGACACTTTGATCATACGTGTTCTAAAGTCAGATGTAAGTAAGTATACATAGACATAGACGTAAGCTTACGTCTATGTTGGCAGCCGGGTGACCCTGAGAAAAGGGGGGGGGGGTCTTCTCGTGTGATTTTGTCTTTACATCTGACTTAAGGATTTGCAAGTCAGATTTAAGTCTTGGCAACTTCAGTTCACTCAACTTTTCAACCTCACATCCTAACAACTCACTCAACTTTTAATGTTCTGTGATTCATGTTCAACGAATTTTAGCTCATCCAACTTCAGTTCAGTCAACTTTGCCCTCAGGCTCAAGTACTTAACTCAATATTGATACCGCTAAGCCTAAGTATTCATAATCTATGACTGGTGTGGTCTTTAAGTTTGTTAATAGATACTTTGAGATGCATATGGTGATATATCCATGTTCATACCCGTATCCGAAATTATTTTCAGATATCAGATGTCTATATTGACACATACCAAATGTATATTGGATTTTCGTCTATTCGTTAACAGTTGATTAATCCAAAAAGTAAATAGATAAATATGACTTGATGTCAGTTCTTAAAAAATAATAAAAATAAAAATTGGTAATAAAAATAATATTTAACGACAAATTTGGATTTTGGAAATTGCAGTTGAAGCACTCAGCGGTTCTATAGCAGTGAAGTGCAAAAAACTATAGTGAGGATATAGGGGAAAACGGCAAGGTGCAAAAAGCTATAATTGAGACAAAATCCAATTGGCAAAATTAATTTTTTTTATTAGTCTCACGTTAATAGTGTGAAAAAAAGAAAAGAAACATTGTTTAATTTGATATTACAAAACCTAAGAATGTCTTGATCCGTATGACTTAGGTTAGAAATAGTGGTTTAACTTATATTAGACACTTGGACCATGAACTTGGGCATATAGTATTGTTTTAAATCTCGGATATCTCGACCGAGATCTCGGTTGAAGGCATAGGCGAAACGAAACATGAGATATCGGTTGATATCTCGTTTCGAATATATCAGCCGAAATTTACAAATATCGGCTGATATTTGGAGTGAAACGATATTACAAGATCTCCCCGATATATTGTTTTAAAAAAAAAAAGATATAGGCCCATCTCAGCCCAATTGACAGCTCTTTTCTTCATTATCAGATTAAAATTCTCAAAAATCACGTTGCTCATCAAAAATATCGAACTCCCTCTTCTCCACAGAAAAAATCAAACTCCCGCTTCCAACTTCCAACGTCTCGCGATTGCTTCCAATTTCCGACGACTCGATCGCTTTTGACAGTCTGCAACTTCGTCTTCGATCAATCTCTCTACTTCTTACATGTATGTAAATTAGGATTTTTTTCTTCTATTTTAATGAAATTCAAAAGTTGAATTTACAGTATAATTTAGAGTAGATTTGCAAATAGATTTAATTTGCAAGTATAATTTCATGGTTAAGACTACTATTTCGTTGCTTAAACATTTATTTTATGGATATTGGTGGCGATGTGAATGCTCTGCAGTAGGAAATAATGCAAACATGAAGGGTAGAATTTCCTTGTTTATGTGGTAGGAAGTAATGCAAGCACGATGGATAGCGTTTCCTGTTTTTATGTTGGTATTCACATAACAATGGTTCATATCAGTTTAGAACTTTAATCATGTAGGTGGCGTTCATTCAATATTTTTGTTATGTTTAATTAGATATGTACGTGTTGTTTACTTGTTTTAAACTTTTAGTGTTGTGTAAACTTCATGGATATGGTTCTTTAATATTGTTTATCATATTTTAGTATTGTATGAACTGATTTGAAACATTGAAATATACGCAATATGGTCCCGAGATGAACTTTAAGGTCCGATATGTAAATCCGATATTGACATCCAAGATGCACTCGTCTCGTCCGAGATCTCCCCCGATATGATATCGAGTCACTAAAATCGCCGAGACGAAACGTGACCGATATCCGAGATTTAAAACCTTGGCATATACAATAGCTTTGTTAATTGAATTAGAAAGATAACCGAACAAACTATATATATTTTATACTAGAACTGCTAAAGCGGATGTTTAATAAACCCTTATTTAGCGGGCTTAGCGGTAAATAGCATAGCTTTAAGGGCATTCACTATTTAAAAACCCTAAATTGTAAAGGGCGGCGGCTAAAGAGAGCTAAATGCTTTAGGTGGGGCTTTACATGAATTTAACCACATGGCTAGAACATTATAAAACAATATAATTTATAATATTACTAAAACACACAATTACTAAAACACACAATATATATTATTAACTTGATCAAAATTGGATGGACGTGTTTCGGTTGTGGGTACTCTTCTGTCAATATTATTTGTATTCACTTTTCGGATACCGCATATTTTTTCAAATTCAATTACGGATGTGAATACATATTTGGATTTTCGGGTATTCGTTGGAAGCCCTAATGATATTAGAGGATATGGTTTTGAAGTTTAGACATCCTGTGATTCTGGCTAGTCTTATTGATGTTGAACGTTCTTAAATTTTGGGTTTGGTTGATTCTTCTTGAAATTACAACTTGCTGAGAGTTTAATGACAAGTATGTTTCTGATCGGTTACTCATTAATATTAACAGTAGCAAAAATGTGAATATTTTGTGCTACTTTCAAAAAGGAATCATTGAAGGTAGAATGCAGTTTGGATAATGAGAGTGAAAAAAGTATTTTCCTAAATAAATAATTTTATTACATGGAAAATCAAATTATCGATCTTCTCCTTGTGTAAATAAATCATAATGACTAACTTAACATTTTTATAATTATATTTGTTGTCTTATTCCACGTAGATTTCTATCTCGTCAAAAATTATTCCTTCTACCCTTCATTTTCAAAATCCGAATTTCCCAAATTGAAAAAAAGTAAATAATTAAGATCATGGAGAAAGAAACTCATATCAGGCTCCATCTCAATTGTCATTATCTTTAATCTTCATCTACAGTAGGGATTAGATATGAATTAGGGTTCAGAATGGTGGCTAGATAGCTGTCAGAAAGGAGGATTGCAACTGTGATGAAGTGAATCTGGATGGCGGTCCATAAAATGGGCGACGGACTTGAAAACGGGCAGTGGACCAAGAAAGTGGTGCGCAGCTTGGAGGGAGGGAGGGGGTTATTCCTTGAGTCTTCAAATATATACGAGAGTTACAGCACACGCTTCATGCGTGTGATCATGCCACGTGCTTCATGCGTGAATTGTTTTTCTACAAACCGTATATGTTTAACATATTAAGAGAAAATGATTTGCACGAACAATTAGTTATATTTTTGTGTTGAAATCACGTGTAGTTTGAATTTTTATTTTTCAGTTGTAGTACCTAAATTTTTATTAGTTTTAACTTTTATTTGTATTATTAATTAACAAAGAATGATTTTGTAATGGAAGCTTATTTGTTAGATCCTATTTGCAAGTGGTATTAGGATTCATTAATATTTGTAGAAAGACGGTTTGAATTTGTAAAGAAAACTTAATTATTAGATCCTATTTTTAAGTGCATTAAAGGGGTATTTTTGATAGTTCACGCCGATACCAAAAAAATATGACAGCAAATGCATTACTACTTTATCAAAGATGAGATCCAATGACACGCGCTTCGCGTGGGCAAGACAAATGATTATTTAGAATGATATATAGAATAAAAATACAAATTATACGTGCAGTGTGTGAAATATATTAATAAAATGCATAGAGTGAAATAAAATGTAGAAAGTGCTCACACCCTATATGGGAAAGGTGAAAGGTTATAAATTGGAATTCAAAAGCTCCAAAGTCATTTTCATCAAAAAAAACTTTGATGTAAATTTTGATATCATAGCATCAGCCAAACATATGTGAAATATATACAAAAGTCGAAATAATTACTGCATTTAATATAAGCTTAAAATAAATTGAATATTGATATTTATTTATTGATACTTAGCTGGGAGAAGACATTAAAAAAACAAAAAAATATATGTGAAAGTTCGTCATTATTTTTTGATTTCAACCGGTAACCTTAATAATACTCCAAAATTTATAAATGATTGTGTAGACTAATTTTCGCAATGAGCATGATTCGAACTTGTGATCTCGTGGTCCTTATTTGTTTATAGTAAAAGTATTCTTGGAACTACGCGGTCGGACAAAAAAATTGTGTTTTTATTTCAATTATTAATAAAGATGTGTGTGTAGTTTTAAAACGTGAAAGCATACACGAGATGTTCTTTTGCTCACGAGGCGAGGCATAAGCCTCAATACATTGGGGCGTAAAATTTTCCAGTAAACATAGGCATAAGTTATTATAACTTCGTTGTTATTGGTTTTTGATTACTAAATAAAAGTTAACAATTAATCATATAAAACTATAAATAAATAACAACATTAACATATAACTTTAAAAGATTCAATCTTAATCATACTTTATTATTCATTCACAAAAATATAAATAATTAAACAACAAATAAGTAAAATTTATATATAATTAAATCCTTGCTAGTATGTTTGAAGAATTCATATCCAATTTTCAACTCCACAATGATATGTATTTTATTTTATTTCCCCCCTTTATTTGTCTTCAGTTTATTTTCTGGATTTTTGAAATGATCTTTGATTGATTCTATGGAATCAATCTTTACCACAAGCAGTATGAAACATTATTATTTTATTTCTTTTTTCTTTGATCAATTTAAATCGATCTACATAGTTTATTCGGAGGTTTAATGATAACAATTTAGAAATTTTCTTCAAATTTTTTGGGAAAATCCATTACGTATTTCTTGTTCGTTGTTTCGAAAACAATCTTACTTAATCATGTCGGTATTGAAATTGAAATGTAAAACTGAAGACATTAACTTTCATTTTCTTGAGTTTTGTTCTTTTTTGTTTGCTATTAAATAATTGAAATTTCATATCTTCTGTTTGTGCTATTTATCGTTAGAGGATTCAAAAAAAAAAAAAAAAAAAAAAAAAACCTGAGTTGCATGCCTCCGCAGTTTGTGGCGTGAGATGCATATGCTTCAAATGCTTTTTACGTCTCAAGTTGTCGAGATATCCCTAGAGGTAGAAAATCTTATGAGAAAGTCTCAAGGCGTTTCGTTTATCTTTACGCCTTGCGGTGAGTATTGGGACAGGTTTTTTAATGTGTGCATCTCTCGAAAATACGAGGATCGTAAAAAGATGAAGTTATTATTTAACATTTGTGCAAATCGCAGGGCAAGGAAGAGAACGAGCTGCCGGAAAGCATTCTAGGATCAGTCCGCTTGAATCGTGTGAGACTTGACTCTGCGGTGCCTCTTTGAACTGTGTATACATTTCTTCATTTCTCATCGTTCAGCATTAGTTCCAGTAGAGGAAATGCACGAAGTACAGTTGGAAGAAATCGTTTGACCATTTTATGCTAAATTAAGTATATAATACATCATTGAATTTATGAATTTTTATTTATGATGGATGCTACTCTAATAACATGCAATTGCTGTATAGTAATGATTTGAAAAATAATATGAAGATCGCATAGTTGAACCTTCAATTAATAAAATTGACTCATGTCTCTTCTTGTTTTTTTCCAGAATTTTGGGCCTTAAATCTTAAATTTTCATTTATTTTGGGAATCACGTCTCTGTTATTCACTTTGTTATCGGATTTGGAAATATAATAGTTTTTAGTGTTGATTGTTAAATTTGAATGTTTTTCAGTATGGGTAGCCGGCTGTTTGGTATGTTTGTGTTGAAAACAACTCGTTTTGAATGTTGAACATCAGCAAATTTTGTAAGCTAATTTAGGAGAACATGTAACCGTGTTCTCTTTGATACGCATTCACATATTTCTAATGTTGATCAAGTCAATGTACTGAATCTCTATCCTCGAGAAGGTTGAGCTATTGTTATGCTAATTGTTGCGTATCATTAACCTATTGTTATGTATTACCATACATCTTATTTCAGTACTATTTACATATCGGTTATGCGTCATGCTTGTACGCCTATTCCATTCATTTACTTATATGGGCAGCTTCAATTGTTACATGTTATCTAATGTTGAACTTGTTTTTTGGCTGTCGAACATCAAACAACCGAAGAATGGCTTCAGCGAAACAAAAGGTCGGTTATTAGAGTTAAACCAAGGTAGCAACAACTCAATAGTAAAAATTACGAAAGAGATAGTAAAAATCAAAAGTATACGCAGTAAAGCAAGAGATACAAAATTTGTGATGGTTCAAGAGAAATCCAAAAACGCAGTAAATAATGAAATTATTATGAAAGTCATTGATGAGTACATGCCTCTTTAATCAAGTAAAGTACTCATCAGTCTTAATATCTAAATTATTGTATCTAAATTATTGTTTGCTCATTATTGTGGAATCCACGTTTATTTATAGTAGTTTTGTTGTTCAACCTTTGGTTGAGAGCTTTTGCCGTGAACTGCTGATTAGTAGATTGAACGGTTGCAACTGAGCCGCTTGTCTTTTTCGAAGTTTAGGACTGCTCAAATGTCTTTGAAATTTCTGGTCTTCCTCCCCGTATATAGATTAAATTTTGGATTGAACGCTGGACATGCTGCCTTACCTCTTAGGCATATGGTTCCTAGAGAAAATGCGGCTAAATAAACAAGTGAATGAATTATTGAAGTAGAGCTTTATTCGTAGAAAATTTTCGAAGTGGGGAGCACTAGTTGCCTTTACTACTAAAGCAAATGACTTTTTACGTCTTTGCGCCGATTATCGTAAATTGAACAAACCGATAAAGAAGAACCGTTATCCACTGTTCCGTATAGACAATCTCTTTAATCGATTAGTTGGAGCAAATATATTTTTCCAGCATGTCTTGGCTACCGGATTCCATCAGTTGCATGTAGCTGAGGATAGTATTCAGAAAACTGATTTTTATACACTTGACAGACGTTATGAATGGTTAGTCATAGACCAATGCATCGATATATTTTGTCAATCTCATGAGTCGAATCTTAAGAGTGTTGCTAAATAAGTTCATGGCGGTATTCGTTAACGACATATTTGTCTATTCGAAGAGCGAGGAAGAACACGTATTGCATTTAGGAGAAGTGCGCAATAGTCCCCATAGGCATAAGTTAAATTTCAAATGTCATTCTTGGCATAAGGAGGTTCGTTTTCTAGGACATGTCTTTGAGAGTGGACTAGCAATCGATTCTAGTAAAATTGCTGTAGTACATGATCGACACATACCGAAAAATGTATTTTCCTCCTCGAGCTCAGAATGTAAAGATGCTTTTATTAAGTTGAAGAAGTTTTTGATTAGTGCACATATTCAGTACTTCTGATGGTACGAAGGCGTTCGAAGTATATACCAATGCTTGTGGTACATGACCGAATGCAATGTTAATGAAGGAGTGTGATGATCCGAACTCGATGTCCGACAAACAACATCAAATTCGTATCGTCGGAGCTTGCAACAACATTAGATGATAAATAACACAGCGGAAATAAAAGATGATATCATTGATAGAACATGAATACAATATCAAATCATCAATTTGATACAATGATAATCATCAACATCAGAGAATAAACAACACAAAATACAGCGGAACACGATTACAATAAGAGATAAGTTTTCACAGAATCCAATACTGCAACTCTGATCCAAAAGCTCCAAAGACAAAGCTCCAAACTCCAAGCTTGATCCACCATCAACGTTGCACAAAGATAAGCAAGTCCGTCCATGGACTCCAAAGACTCCAAAATGTATCAAACGGAAAGCTGAAAGCTACCAAACGATAACTACTACCTGACTATCTGAAAACCAAACTCTAGACTGCCCGTGTGGAAAATGGTGGGCACCTAGAGTTTAGAAAGGGAACAATAAACTCCGGATCAGTCATGGGACTGGTATGAGCAAACAAAAAAAACATTTGGTCTTTGAAAACAAACAAAAGATTTTAAGTTTTGAAATCCGCAATGCTTTTTGAAAATGAAACTATCATAAGGCCTCCCGGCACAAACACAATGCAAACGCATACATGGTGGAGATTTCTCCTTATGATAGTCAAACATGCTTACTACGAGAAAAATTCTTTTTTTTGATATTATTACTAGTGCATAGTGGAAAACCTTTCGAAAGTATAATATAAATCCTAACCAGCATAGGTACCATGATATTATGCCTGCTATAGCTACCACCTGAGGTGGCAGGTAATACAACTGCAATCATAAAGGGCTCGTATTGGTTGATTGAATTTTCAACAAATGGTCAGGCTAAGGAACTTCCTATTGCCACATGGGAACGCCTCTGGCGGGACGCCCCGAGAACCTACCCGGCTCTCTGCCAAACAAGGCGGGCTACCCCCTTCCCGGGGAATAAAACCTAAGATATGCCACCCCCGGTCCTTTGGGACCTTTAACCGAGGATCCTCTACACCAACAACATCACACAGTAATAGATATATACTACAGTGCCCACAGGAGTAAGTATCTAGGCTTCATACCATGATACTACCCTTTTCCAAAAGGAATGGTCATTCCCTAGAGGAGCTACCCCTGAAATCTTGCCACATCTTTCCTGTTTCGACCATTATCGGTTTGTGAGGTTCGATGAGGTTTCGTCCACAAAGCTACGCTTTACACGAACGCCATGCTTTGATCACAAATGATCATCAACACACAGAAGCACTTAGCATGCCACACTACCAAATTGGGAGTATATCGCTGATAAACTTCAACTACATAACCTCTGAGCTCGTACGTCTCAGAGAAGGGTGTTAAGCTAAGAGAATAAATTCTCCGCCACCAACAGATATGTATTTGAAAGAAATCGACTTTATATCTCAAAGTGTAGTGTCAGACACACATCCATACAAGTCTGTTCTGGGTCTGAACAGAACCGAAGGCACTTCCGAAGAAGCCCTTGCAATCCTGGTATCCACAATCCCGATCGGACTTCCCATCACTTAGGGAATCTCTATACCGTAGCTACTCAGTGCAGAGACAATTGATAGGTTATCATATCGTTCTCGCAAATACCCGGTCTTCACCACCGGTCTTCAAATGCTATCCATAACGTCGTATCATTATTCAGAATGAGTTATATGACACAAAGGTCATCTTCCGGCTAAACCAAATAATGAGCGTAATATTTGAAAACATATGGATATGTGATTTCAGTTAAGTCACAACTTAATATTCAAAACTTTCTTTCAAATGGTTTAACCCAATTACCATTTCAAATCTTTAAACAAAAGATTTATTTCACAAAGTTTACTAGTTTCACAAAGATCCATTCACGGATTCCAAACAAATTCCATTTTAATTGGATTAACTCATTTAATCTTTAAATCAAAGATTTAACTTATAGCTTTCAAAATCGTTTCTTAAGATTCATTCATAACTTGAAAAACCATTTCATTTCAAATTTGAAATTCCTATAATACAAATTGGAAATTCATTCCTTATATGAAAGCTTTTATCATTTGAAAACAAACAGTTTTCATTTTGGAAAAAAAAATCCGATTTCAATTATACAAGTTAAAGTTTTTCAAACTTGGGTTAAATTTAATTCCCAAAACAACACTTTAAAATGGTTTAAAACCCATATAAACTCATATGACATTTTACGTCATAAGATCTTAAAGTAGAATTCAATTTCAAAATTCGAATTCAAATTTAAATCGAATTATTGAGTTTCAAAACTTTATTAAGTTACTCATAATAACTTTTATCTTTGAAATCTCTTTTCAAAAGCTTTTCACTTTAAATCCGATCCATTTCCAAAATCGTTTGAATTCAAGAATTCAATTTTTAAAATTGTTTTAAAAATCCGTGACTTAACCAATTTCTACGTGTAATCCATATTTGTGTGTGTATAGTGTAGTTCAGGGGTTTTACACAATAGTGCACACATCAATCATCACAGATATATCGATAAACGGTATAACCCATAACGCTTATCTTCATTCACAGATTCATAGATAAAGTAAATTTATCAATCACAAAAATTCACTAATATGATTCGATGTGGGTTTCGGATAACTAACTGGAATCTGACTCCCTGTCGCATCGAAATCCAAATGTCGTTTTACGGGTCAAGGGTTTGCATATTCATATAACAATATATTCATCATAGATATAACAACTCAGCATAAAGCATTACATAGCATCATATCATATATCCAATATATCAATCCATCATATAGCATTCAATAGTAATCAAACATCTACAATTTAGATGAATAAATGGGGTGGTTTTTAAATTTATCAACCACATAATTACTTCTGTTAGTAATCTTTAATCAAAGCTTAAATTCATTAACTACAATTGATTTAGTCTTAATTACCTTCATTAATTAAATCATTTCTTAATTAATTATCTAAATTAATTAACCCTTAATTGTAATTAATTAAATCTTAATTACTTTTATTAATTAATTATTCCCTAATTAATTACTTTAATTAATAAACCACATTAATTAATTATTCTTCAAAGTAATTAACTCTTAATATTTGATTAATCGATCTTCAATCATTAATTATCTACCCTTAATTACTTTCACTAAGTAATTACTATTTTTATTTAATCATTCATTAGTTACTTTATTAATTAACTCAAATTATTAATTAATCACTTTACTTACTAAATCCTCAATTATTAATTAATTTAATCTTAATTATAACTAATCATCATTTAATTGATTTTCTTAATTATTAATGTATTGATCTTAATTACAAATTATTACTTACTTGATTATTATTAACGATATAAATCAACTTACTTTTAAGCTAAAAATTTGAAATGTTTGATTTTTATTTTTAAATCACTTATGAAGTTTCATTTAAAATAACTCGTTACAAATATAAATTTAAAACTTAATTGTTTTAATAATCCTTTATTTCAAAACTTTCAATTTATACCTTCTACTTAATAAATAAATCATCATTTATAAAAGGAATAACTTTTTTTTTTGAAATTTATTTAACTCATTTATTAAAGTTTTAAACTGGAAACATAAAAATTCTAGGCAAATACGAGTGTCCCCAAGTCGCTCCACCCCCTGCTTCGAGTCGAACCCGGGCGAATTACCCCACTGGTTCGGGTTTTCCCAAAATTTGACCCGAGCGCCCCAAACTTTAAATTAAAATATTTCCTGAATATTTTTCACTTCGCACCCAATTCCTACTTCGGGTTATAACTCGAGCTACCCTCGCTTCTCCCTGAGCTCATCTTCGAGTCGCCCCTGATAACACATCGTCTTCCCCAAACGAAAAATCCACTGGTACACGTTGATGCACGTATATGTGCACAGCCACGTTAACCAACACCGATCAACAATGAACTCGCCAGAACGTCACCATCCTCAGCCTCGATTCGAACAACCCAAAACCCAAAGCGAGCTCGAATTCAAAATCGAGCTATTGATATCGAACTGGAAACCAACCCAGTTCACCCAAACGCCCCTTGCTCCGCCGCTATACAGCACCATCACCCACGTGCTTCTGTCCAAGCGTACACCGATCCACCACGAGCTCCTCGCCACAGGTGCGATCCCCCAAATTGCCGTGGTTATGACGAAAATTCCTCGCAACTAACATTTGCAAAACGTAGGGTTTAAACCCTATTTTGATTCAATTCTCAAACTATAATGAATTTAAAAATTTTCTTATATTTTTCCTATAATCTATGATCATGCTAGCACCTCCATGCCAAAATTCATCCTTCGAAAATTTGCCGATCATCAGAAAAATGGTGATTCCCAATCTTAAAAATCATGATCTTTCTCCTAAAATTCATAACTTCCGAAAACAAAACATATAATATAATTGAACCAAGAAATTAAAACACTTAATTTTGACATACTTCAGTGTTTTCACTGTCTATCCTTGGTTTACAGTAAAACCATTTGATAATTTAGTTCGAGAATATTTTTA
The DNA here is from genome assembly GCA_030765085.1 of Allium cepa. NCBI lineage: Eukaryota > Viridiplantae > Streptophyta > Magnoliopsida > Asparagales > Amaryllidaceae > Allium > Allium cepa. The sequence continues at coordinate 690,358,142 of CM060940.1, forward strand.
AAACTTGGATATTGATTTCATAAACATATTTTGTTTATATTCTTAAGCCCAAAAAGCATTAGAGGAAAGGCTTTTGAATTTATTTTGAAACAGGGACTAGGGACACAGAGGAATGTTATTCTTGCCTGTACACAATATACACACGACCATTCGTTTTTATAAGGGCATGCAAACACAATTCACCATCATCCAAACATAATTCACAGCATATATCAAATATAGATCCAAACATCAGTGGATATAGCAAAGTTAGAGGGATGTTTGCTCACCTGAACCAATGAAGAACAGAGGCAGCTTAAATTTTTTCTGAGTATATTTGAAAATCCTTCTTGATCTTTTGCTTTGAATCTGTTTTATTTGCTACTGTTTGATTTTCTTCTTTTCCTGAATCTGCTATATTTTAGAGTTGCCTTGTTTTGAACTTCCAGAACTTGATCCTTGCTTTGATCTTTTTCCAGTTTTGTTGAAGTTTTGGTTTTCAAGCTTGATAATGTTTCTTGTTTCCAGGTTGAAGCTTTGTTTCAGCTTCCAATCTCTTCTTTCTTTTAATTACTGGTTTCAGATTATTATTATTATTTTGAAGAGGGAAGGGATTTTGAATTTCTGAGTTTGAAGATGGTTTCTTGTTTTCTCTGGTTTCTTACTTTAATTTCATTACCGTTTTCAGATTCCTTTAGGAAGTTAAATGGCCCGCCTAAATTTTTTTAAATTTGATTCAAAAGTTGAATGCCATTTTTCCATTTTCCTCTTGCATGTTGTACACTTGTAGTTTGTATGAAAATATGTGTTTAAATCCCTTGACTCAAATTGTCTTGTAAATTTTAGTTTAATCCTTCATGTAATTACAATTTCATGTATACATATGCCTTAATTTTTAAAATTGTTTATGTTTATATTTTCATTTGTTTATATCCTCTTTTATATTTATATTTTACACAAATAAAATCTCTATTGTTTTTCACATTCAAACATAAGTTTTAGCTCACTATTTTTATACACAACTATTTTATACATTCTTTTATTATTAATTTTTTTTGTACAACTTTTAAAAAGAAAAGAGTGATTTAAATATTTTAGTCACATATTAACAATTAATCACTTTTATCTATATATATGAAAATTTTACTTAAAAATAATATTTTGAAAATAAGTGCATTAATTTTTATTAATTTCAACTTCCAAATATATTTAAAATTTAGAAACCAAACTTTTTATTAATTTAAAGTTTTTAATTCTGTACATTTTATTTTGAAATCTAATATTTGTTGATAAAATACTTATTCTTATTTTCCAAATCAATTTACTATTTATCTTTAAATCAATATGTATTTTAAATCAAATTCTATTTATAAAATTACTTATCCTTAAATTTTAAACCAAATTATACTTATAATCTAAAATTATTTATTTATCCTAGAAATTTTCAAATAAATTCACGAAATCCACAATTTATTTTCAAAATTAAATTAATTTCCAAATTAAATGTAGTTAATTTTCAGCAATGTTACAAGGAGGGTAGAGTTGTTTGTTATTCTAGTCGACAATTGAAGGTACACGAGAGGAACTAGCCAACCTATGATCTTGAGTTTACAGTCGTTGTTTCCACCCTCAAATTTTGAGGCACTATCTTTTAGTGGAGCGATTTGAGCCATTCATGGATCATAAGTCTCTAAAGTATTTATTATCCAAAAGGATTTGACATTAAGGCAGCAGATGTGGATGAAGTTTCGGGCATCGTATGATTTCAGTATCTCATGCACTTCAACTAGGACAATGTTATAACTAACGCCTTGAGTATGAAGCATACGATCTTGAGCCCTATTTCTTTTAAGTGGAAGCACCTGGAGTTCATTTCCATATTTACTTTTCGACCTTCATCGAACAGTACGCCAGGATCGTTGGAAACTTTAGACGTTCATCCTTCACTCATGGACCACATTGGTTCAAGTTGGAGGCAAGTCAAGGAGCTAGATATTTTTGAGAAGCTGAACAGTGAGGAGCATTCGAGTCATTTGAGTTGCTATTCCATTAATTCAAAAGGTTGGTTATAAAATGATGATAGATTGTGTCTCCTCTTGTTAAGGAGTTGGTAGACATGGTACTAGTAAAGTCCCATCGTTCTAGGATGACTATTTATCCCGACGGTGACAAAATATATCGTGATATGAAGAGAATATTTTATTGGTCTAGTATGAAGAGTATCAGAGTTTGTTTCCAAGCATGTGACTTGTAAGAGGTAAAAGCGGAGTAGAAGAAGCCTGGTAAATTATTACAGCCATTGGTACTCTCCAGTGGAAATGGAGAATTTTAAGTAAATAATAATTATTAACTTTGAAACATCTTAAATAATAATTAATAATTTCAAAGCTATTATTAATAAAACAATAATAATTAATTTTCAACATTATTATAAATAATAATAGTAAATTTCCAAAGTAGTATTAATAAATCATTTATACTAATTCAAACCATGTTAATTATTTAAGTAATTAAGCTTTCAAAACATTAAAATATTGATAAATAACTTTAAAACAACATTGAATATAAACAAATAATCTTTAAAGCAATATTAAATATAAATAATTAATCCTAAAACAATATTAAATATAAAAAATAATCCTTTGAAAAACATTTCTAGATGACTTAGAAAAGTCAGATAATAAGATTGGAGTAAAATAGAAGTTAAGTCCTTTAGAACAAAATATTTTCGAAACCCAATTTCAGATTTTAAAACATTTCCTGCCTCAAAAACCAACTCCAACTCAAATGGCAATTTATAGTATTTTTAAAATACTAAATTGAGGCCAATAACTACCCATTAACCAATATCGATATTGATTTTTTATCACTACAGAGTTTAATTTTTGAACATATAATAATGCCATAATCAATATAGCCAACGATCAGGTTTAATATCCAAAAATTCATATAACAGGAATACTAATAAAATTAAAATCAACAATAGTGAGAAATCTTGTTGGATTCCTTCAACCCGTCCCCCTGCATCACAAACAAATAGTATATAATCATATAATATGATCATCCGCTACTAGGCATATATATATAAAAGGTCATCCGCTCTAGAGGCGGAAATAAATCCAAACCAACTGATAAAGTAGTAAATCATCCAAACATCCAATCAAAATTTTTTATCAGCTATATAAAATTTCTGGTTAACCAAAATGGTGTGCTTAACTCATCGAAATCCCAAGTGTCGCCGAAGCGTTTCTGATTCTAACTGAATTCGAATAGCGTTCGAATTTAGCTTAAAATTCTACAACTATAATCTTAACTAATCCAACTATATATCGTAGATTTTTTCGATACGAAACATAACTCGTCGTGTTTGATTCCGGCCTCACATGAGTTAGTTATTGCATTAATAAGATTCATAAATTAAATAATATAATTATATATACTAATTACATCATTAACAAATGATTACCCTAGTTAATTCCTTCCCCTCTAATTCTCTCTCTCGCATTCAATTTAATACCCAGGCCCGCTCCCTTCCAAACTTCGATCGTGATTTTGACGCCTCGCCACCGCCGCTACACCTCATTAGAGACCGTTGCACTTCGGCCCAATATTGCCTCGTCCACAAGCTTCCTATTGCCAATGGCCTTGCCTCCCTTATGTTGCCATCGCCTAGATAAAACCCAAAAACAAATTCCGTTCATCATCAAAATTCCAACACCACACATCATCATTGACCGCTAAACTTCACCCCAACCTTGCTCATACACTTCTTGAAATATCTCCTTCAGTACCTAAAAACCACCGTCATTGCTAGAAAACCCTACCCAAGACATCGCCATTCATCGAAGAGCTGTGGCCACCATGGCTCGATCCAATCCAATCCAACCATTGAACAAATCCATTTCATCGTCGTTTACATTTTGCTAGGTAGGAGCCTAACTCGGCCAAGAGTGGTCGTAATTATTGTAGCCTGTTGGATTTAGCCGATTTTGGATTTGAGAAGAAAAGAAAACGAACGTGATCTATCTAGATGCATGTGAATTATATAGGGGAAAGGGGTATGGGTTGGAGAACGTGGGCAAGTATGGCTGAGGCATGGAGTGAACAGTGTGGGTATGGGGAGAGTATATATTATTTTATATTATAATATCCCATTCTAAGAGCTAAAAAATGTGGAACTCTAAACAAGGTGTGCCACTTAGCATTCTATATGTAATACTTCTATTCCGAACATAATGGAACTAGTCTCGAGACTTAATTCGATCATATACAGAAGATAGCTTTTTAAACTCAGTTATACTATATTAATCTGTGTGCTTAATTTATATGCATTTCGAGCTCGCATGACCACATGATACATCCAATCGCCACAAAATTCGACGACATACAATAACTCACTATTGCAGATCCAATACTGGTTTCATCGAAATCCGAGGCAATGCCCAGGAAGGCTAATTTCACACGTTAATTAAAACGAATTATTATTAAAAACCAAATTAATCACCTTTAAATCATAATTTAAAAATTTATTATCCCGTTCTTATTTAACTAAATTTAATTAAGATTTTGAAATCATTTTTATTCATATTAAATCCATGATTCAATTATTTAAACAAATTCCAATATTAAATTCCCTATTAAAAAAATCACGATATTTGAAATTTAAGATAGTTTGGCTTATAAAACTATTATTTATATATTTAAAATTTATTAAATATTTTAATTTAAAATGTCTAAAATTCTAGATCGTTACACTTTTTCAAAGGAAATTCTTACTTATATATTTTACCAAAATTTTTATGAAATTTTTCTTAAGTGATTCGTGTATTCGCTATCGAACAAAGTTACGAATGATGGTCATAATTTTTTTATAGGCAGTTTCTTTCTTACATCACCATACAATCCATCTCAACATATATACTAAAAACATTCTTAAGTTGTTCTAACCCTAGAGGAGTTCATACTACGGACACTAGAACATCATTAAACATCATCTCCTCAAATCTCTAGCTCATATACGAGCTAACACTTAATACTAAATGCCACTAGATAGACAACCAGTTTCCAAACACTACCATCATTCTGAAGCTGATTCTTTCCAATAACTAACATCAAATATCTCTCCATCATTTCCTTCATCGTCATCGTCATCATCATCATTCCCTTGCTCATCGTCTGCCTCGTTTCCATCCTCATACTATTGCGTTGCATCCTATCTTCCTCATATGGAAACCATGCTTGGTTCCACGGAACATGCCCCGTTCCTACTGGAACTCCTTGGATTACTTTCCCAGCTTCCTGTTCCCCGAGACCGTGCATATGAATTTCTCATGGAACCCCTTTCTTGATCTCCTCTATCTCCTGCACTTCCTCCTCTTTAGTCATTTCGACTTCTATTTCCTTAGGTTCTTCCTCCCTGCCGCAGTTAACGTACGAGCCTGAAGATTCTTCTCGCCAAACGATATGGTTTCCATGTAAATCCCATATAATATTGTTGTTTATGCTTCCGTTGTTTGATTCATGGGATATCATGGAATTTTGATATTCCATAGGCTCAGATTGCTCCTCCTCCATTGGTTCCTCGAAGGTTGGAGCAACTTCTTTGTCACTTTAAACCATGATAAGTTCAGGAGTGGGTGGAGGTATAAGCAATGCGGCCATAGGAGAGATGCCTTTATCTGTAACGATCTCGGTTTTTGAGTTAAATTTTAATTGATAATTAAACTAAATTTTTGGATAAAAATTGTGAATTAATTTGTATTTTCCAAATGAAATAAGATATATGTTATTTTATTTATATAAATGAGTTATAATTTGAAATTTGATTTGAAATTCAAGAGTAAATATTTTGAAAATAAATTAGAATTGAAAATACTATGTTCAGAATTCATAAAATTTGTTTTCTAATTGTAACATAATTATTTGGAAGTTATGTTTTGAAATTAATATAATAATAATTTCCTAAAGGTTAAATTTGAACATTTTCTTTTAAAAAAAATATATAGTATGTAAATATATAAGAAGATAATAACATAAACACTTAAAATAAAGGCATATGTTAAGATATGAAATTTTTTATGCATCAAGGATTAAAACGAAAATTTTAAAATTATTCAAAACAGAGATATAAACACAATTTAGCTCACATGTGAACATTTGTAAGAAAATTAACATATGTGATTACAAGTGTTAACCTAATTACAACAAGTGACAAAAATACACTTTTTTTTAATTTAAATTTAGAAAAACATGCATAAGGAATTTTTTTGGAAACCAGGCTGTTTTAATTCTTTTCAAAACTTCTCAAGCCTGAGAAACAAGAATTCAAAACTTTCTTCAATCTACAATCTCAAACAAAAATCAAAGCATGTAAAGCTTCAACATCAAGCAAAGATCTAAAATACAGATGTAAAACAAAAGCAAAACTTCACAAAAACAAATCCAGGCTTCAGGCATTAAAGATTCAAGCAGAGAAATTCAAGAGCAATTCAAACATTAAAACAAAGCCGTGAATCCAACAAGTACAAATCAGATCAAAGCCTGGGAATCAATCTGTAAACCATTTTATATCATCAAGTATTCAGATTCAAAGGCCCGATCTATTTCAACTTTAGATCATCAAATCCAGATCAAAGCAATCAAGCAATCAGGTTTCAAATCTGAGATGATCAACTCAAACTAAATCAAGTTCTAGATCCTCTGTTGATCAATAATCTGGTGAGCAAACTCTAATTCTTAACCCAGTTCTTTTGATTCTAATATCTATGATGACAATGACTTGGGAAATGAACAACATATGTGTATATTTTAGTAAGTATATATGCATTATGTGTGTGAATAAGTCTGTGCATGTCTGTTTAACAGACATACTTACCCCTGTTAAAAAAAATCCAGGTTTATATTGAGGGAAGAAATTCCATTGCTCTGTATATAATAAGTTTCAAACACTTTGATTTCAAGATGAAAAAGATTTGTAAGACTATAACATCATCTTTAAAAATAAATTCAAGGGTTTAAATTGAGTAAATACTTTGAAAATAAAAATATACAGTGAAGAATTAATACAACTCAAATTTTCGACTGTTAAAATTCTTAGTTCTGATTATAGAATTGGATCGTGTTTATAAATTATGATTTTTAACATAGATATCATGATTTTTAAATCTATAATCGTTGAGAAAATTCGAGATGAAGGGAAAATGGGTTTTTGTGAGTTTCTGGTGATCGACAAACTTTCGAAGGTAGAAATTTAGCATGGAAGGGGCTGGAGTATCGTAGATCATAGGAAAAATGCAAGATATTTTTTTTATTAATTGTGGTTGGTGATTTGGATCAATTTAGGTTTCGACTCATGTTTTGGGCATAGCAGGAAATATGATCGCCGCGGCTTCGTCGTAGCACCAGAGTTGATCGCTTAGGTGGGGTTAGTTGTGTGAGGTGTTGGCGTGGCTCTGGACAAATTTTTGTAGCCTCTGATGGCTTAGGGCGGTGGCGCGAGGCGTTTGCGTGACGATCATTTTGGTGCCAGTTTGGACTAGATGGCTCGTTTGCGATTCTCTGATGATCTCGCGTTTCTAGGTGCTCGAGTCAATGGTCGGAGTTGTCAGCGGCTTATAGATGCCGGTGAAGTCGATTGTAGTTGGTTGTGGTGGTGTGCACGTTGCACTGGTACGTTCGTGCATCTGGATGATCGATTGATTTGGGGAAGAAGAGTTCGACTCGGAATTGAGCTCGCGTATTTTGTTGTGCGACTCGAAGTTGATAGTTTAGCAAGTGTTCTCGAGTATAGCCCGAGTTTTTAGCGCGATTTACTCGGGTTCGTCTTGAGTTGTTTCCTGGTTTTGTGTTAGTCAAGTTTTGAAAAGAAATCGAGTTTTATAATTTATAAACAAAGTAAGTTAATTTTTTAAAAGTTATAGATATTTTAAAAAGAAATATTTTAACAAAAATTATAAATGTATATTGAAATAAATTAGTTTTTAAAAGATATGATAACCAAATTTTCAAAATAACTATATGTTAAATTTATTAAACAATCTTTGAAAGATTTCAAAGGTTTAAAGGTTAAAATTAAAAGAAATTTGAGGTTGATTAATTTAAAATTATGGATTCATTAATGATTTATTAAATTAAAGTGATTATGGATAATCACCTATTGTAATTAATTAAGATTAATTAATTAAATGGTAATTAATTAAGGGTTAATTAATTTATTGATTAATTAATTAAGGATAATTAATTAAGGGTAATTAAATAATTAAGATTAATTCTCTAATAATTAAAGGTTGATTAGTTTATTAATTGAGGTTAATTAATAAATAACCGAGGGGTAATTAATTAACATAAATTGTAATTAACTAATGGTAATCAACCTGGATTATTAAACAATCTGGTTTCAATTATCAGATAATTAATTGATCTTACTTATGGATGTTTGGATTCTATTGGATGCTGAATTGTTTGATATCCCTGATGTATGATGCTTTGTGATACAAAGTGTTTTGATTTGAGCTGTGATGAATGTAATTTATTTATTTGTGACAAATGTAATTTATTTATCTGTGATGAAATTATATTATTTATCTGTAAATATGTAAATAGAAGATAAACGTTATAGAATATACCGCTTATCGATATTGATATGATTGAATCTGTGATGATTGATGTTGTTGCACTATTGTGTAAAACCCCTAGACTACACCATACACACACAAATATGGATTACACGAGGAAATTGGTTAAGTCACAAATTTTTGAAATGGTTTTAAAGTTGAATTTTGAATCCAAATGGTTTTGGAAATAGAAAAGTTTTTGAAAAGGAGTTTTGAAGATAGAAGTTATTTTGAATAACTTAATAAAGTTTCGAATTTAAATATTTGATTTGAATTTGAATTTAATATTTGAAATTAAATTCTATAATTAGAAATTATGTTTAAAAAGGTTATATAAGTTATAGATGTGTTTATATGGGTTTTAAACCATTTTAAAAGTATTGTTTTAGAAATTTGAATTTTAACCCAAGTTTTATACTTAAGGGGCTTTAACTTGTGCAAATGAAATCAGTTTTTTCCAAAATGGAAACTATTTATCTTCAAATAAAAATAGATTTCATATGAAGAAAGGATTTTCAAATTGTGTTGAAAAGATTTCAAGTTTGAAATATAATTTTTTGGAAGCTATAAATAAATCTTTGCGAAAGATTATTGAACCTTGTTCGAAGTTGAAGAGGATTTTAAATGGTTTATCTTTCATAAAAGATTTTAAATGGGAATTGTTTTGAAAGTCATGAGTGGATCTTTGAAATAGTTTTGAAAGCTATAAATTGAATCTTTGGTTCAATAATTGGATGAGATAATCTAATTTGAAAAGGAAATTGTTTTGAAAAGCTATGAATGAATCTTTGTGAAATGTTGGTAAACTTTGTGAAGTGAATCTTGTATAAAGATTTGAAAATGGTAATTGGTTTAAACCATTTAAAAGAAAAGTTTTGGGTTATAAGTTGTGACTTAACTAAGATCCCAATATCCATATGTTTTTAAATATTATGCTCATTATTCAGTTTAGCCAGAAGAGGACCTTGTGTCATATAACCCATTCCGAATAATGATACATCGTTATAGATTGCATTTGAAGACCGGTGGTGAAGACTTGATACATTCGAAAGTGAAAGGATAACTCGTCGAATGTCTCTGCACCGGCTGATCCCCGATATAGAGATTTTTATTACTCTTTGTGATGGGGAGTCCAGACGTGATTAGTGAATATCCGGATTTGCAATGGCTTCTTTGTGAAGTGCCTTCAGTTATGTTCGAACCCGGAACAGACTTGTATGGATGTGTGTCTGACATTACACTTTGAGATGTAAAACCAGTTTCTATCAAATACATTTCTATTTGGTGGCAGAGATTTATTCTCCTAGCTTAACACCCTTCTCTGTGACGTACAAGCATAGAGGTTATGTAGTTGATGGTTACTAGTGATACATTTCCAATTTGGTAATGTGGCATACGAAGTGCTACTGATCATTTGTTGATCAAAGCATGACTTTGTGAAAAGTGTAGCTTTGTGGATGAGACTTCGTCAAGCCTCACAACCCGATAATGGTCGAAACAGGAATCGTGGCAGCAAGGTTATTCAGGGGTAGCGCCCCCTGAGGGTATGTCCATTTCCTTCTGGATAAAAAGTGATATCATGGTATGAAGCCTAGATATTTACTTATGTTGATTTTGAAAGTGGTATCATGGTATGGAGCCCAGATACTTTGCTTTATGGTTGTTGGTTGAGGCGCCTCGGATAAAGGTTGGTAACGATCGGGGGGTGGCATACTCGTGTCAGTAGTTACTTCTGGGCAGGGGTTACCCGGCCTTGTGTTGTAGAGATCCGGTTAGGTTCTCGGGGACGTCCCTGTAACGGCCCTGAAATTCAGACCCAGTTAAAAATTTTAAAATTGATTATTTAGTGTAGAATTTCGTATTTTCACAAACAAATTCCGATGCTATTCAAACTTCATATTTGAAATGCATCTAATTAAACATAGCAACCGGTAAATTTTCGTCCGGAAATATGACCATTCAGAAAGCCAATAGCCGTCGCATTTGCAGAAGAGTCATTGCATTGGCATGGAAACTCTAAACCTCTCTGTAAACCCCTCTGTATATACCTGCTACCTCTGCCTGCATTAACTGCTATGACTTCAGCTTTTCACTGTTCTCGATAAATTTAATATGGACCATTACTATTCCCACTGTCACGTACTTTTCTTATCTAACTTGCTTCATTTTCTCCTGTAGCCAATTATTCATCTCTCTCTTCATTTTGTTTATTTGTTCATGCGTATGTGAAATGGAAACTTTATACACATCTCCCTCTCTGTACATCTTCTTCCTGAGACCTTTCATCATGCCTCTCTCTCTTCTTTTCCTTTCTTTTTCTCTTCTCCAAATTTAACGACAGAAAATAAAAATTTAAAACCCATGCCGTGAAGCCCATCTACACTGAGCCGAAGCCACCTATCTCCTCCTCAACCTCCGCCATCACCGTGCGCACCGACCAAGCCTGCTCCTCCCCTTGTTTCCAGCATAGCCGGTCGATCCACCTTGGACTGAGAGGCCATCTCCACCACCGTACCCTCCTCCAGCTGTTCCACCTCACCACCTCAACAGCCGAAGTCGCTGCCGAGACCACCCACGGCCCAAAAACCACCATGCTCGGCCATCTCCGCCCCTCCACCTTGCCACGCTTTGAACCACCAGCCGCCCCTCTACTGATCTCGCCACCCTATGCTGCAGCTACCGCCACCGTTTCCTCCTTCCCTCCAACAGCAGTTCAGGGCCTCGCCTTCGCCATATTGAGCCAACCAACCCGAACCTCTCGCCGCCGCCGCCATTGGCCTACCCCGAGCTCGACCCAAACTACCGACCACCACCCACCTCCACGCGAGCACAAGGACCGAGCGTTCCCTTCCTCTCGTCTCCATTTCAAACCGAGCTCGCCTCATATTCTTGTGGGGTATGTTTTAAAATATTAATGTATACATTATGTTATATATATATATGCGAGTTTGAAGGTTGATGAAGGCCGTATGTGTAGTTTAATATGGATTGCAGTAGCATGTTTTGGTGTGCACAAGTATGGGCTGTTGAGTTATATTGGTTTATATACATTATTATTATACTGTTGTTTACATACAAGTTATCTTGCCTTTACTGTGATTTAATACATATTGGTTTATAATATATGAAGTTGATGGGTCTATATTAGTTTGCACAAGTTGTGTGTTAATATATAAGTCTGTAGAGCTGTACATATAAAATCTACACATTTTATATATATCGATCTTAGCATAAAATACATTGTTTTATATGTATATATATGGTTTCATATTGTTATGTCAGTCTTTAGACATATTAGTTTATATACAATCTGGGTGAGTTTGTAATTAAAGGGGTTTATATATATAATTTTTTTTTTTATTACATACATAAGCATATAGGACTATATAGTTTTTTTAGATAAGTATATGAGTTGAGCTACACATATATGTGGGTAAAAATGTTTATTTATGCTTACTGTCATTGTATAGAGGTTATATAAACTTATGCATATAATTGGTCATAGACGTATTACTAAAACATGAGTATATAGGTCTGCACACGCATGTTTTGTTCTACATTTTGTTTTAAAGGGTCTGCATGTTATATTTAGAGTATATAAATATATTAATTATAAAGTTGTTTCTGTACAAGTTGTTTACTTCATTAAGACATTTGCAAACAGTTAATGGTTAGTGGATATAGTATATGGGTTTATTTATTTGCGAACGGTGTGTATATTTGCATATGTTTCCATGTTTGCATGTTTATTTTTTTCTGAACAGCAGTTAGAGTTCATGTTTGACGCATCGTATCTCACTCATGTTTTATCGGAATGGGTTGATTCTATTTTTAAAAAGGAGTTTAAGTTATGTAGTTTATACATGTCAAATTCCAGCAAAATCCGACATCGTTTGATTTGTGGTCGAGGATCTGGAAGTTAGACCCAGGCAGATATTCTTTTGTACTTAAAATTATTTTACACTGCTGCAAACACGACCTGAGTTCATGTTTGACGCATCGTATCTCACTCATGTTTTATCGGAATGGGTTGATTCTATTTTTAAAAAAGAGTTGAAGTTACCTAATTTATAAATGTCAAATTCCAGCAAAATCCGACATCGTTTGATTAGTGGTCGAGGATCTGGAAGTTAGACCCAGGCAGATGTTCTTTTGTACTTCAAAATTATTTTACTCTGCTGCAACACGACCCGAGTTCATGTTTGACGCATCGTATCTCCTCCGTCTTACGTCGGAATCAAGTGATTCTTTGCAGTTTTGAAATACAAGTTTTGATCTTTATTCATACCAAATTTCAGACCATTTCGATCTCGGTAGCACATAGAATTATATTGTTAAACTTTGACGTAGGACATGTTTTGTAATTGTTGCTATGTTGAATGTTTTGATTGATTTCGGCAATTCCTATTTAACAGTTTTGCTCGTCGATTCGTGGCAATCTTACTTTGCTCTGAGAATCATGCTTGGATTTGTAACTCCATTTCGGTGTCCGTATCAGTGTGCGTATCCGTTCCATCTCCTATTTTCTCTAGCCTCGAACGGTGAGCAATCACTCACGATTAATATTCTCTTATTTATTAAATTTGATTTCAATTGAAACGACAATTGAAATACATTGCTGTTATTTATTGCACTGTTGTTTATGTATCAGTTCACCTTTGACATCTGACACCGTTTTCTGCTATGTATACAATAATAATCCTGCTTGGTTGATAATTGATTGTTTGTTTGTTGTTGACATTGGATGTTAAAATTGTAATTTATAAAATAATAAATATTATGAAATTGAATTCGGCATAGGATAGTTAAAATTTTGAATCGACGTATGTGTTGAAATTGATTAGTTTAAGTTGGATAATATGACCCCCGTAAACGTTTAATAAATTGACACGTAGAATTTGATTATGTACACCTTGAAACGTTGAATGGATATTGTATAAATTGATGAAGTATGAAATTTAAATTTAATGACAAGTGAAAAACCGTATAAAATAATAGTATAAAATCTTTAATCTACATGAAATGATAGTGTAGATTCTAGAAATGATTATATTGATTTGCACAAATAACAATGTGAATTAATACGATTATTTCGGGATTATTTGAATTGATTATTGAATTGTTATTGATTGATGTTATTGCTTGTTTATTTACTTTGACACTATCCCAGTTATCACACTCCAAGTTCCCTTTGTTATGCTTTGATTTTTAAATTGAAATGGAATCGGGTTGAAATGATAAATACCCAAATGAACTTGACTTAGGATAGAAAATTTAATAAAACCCGATTGGTCAATAATTTGATTTAAAATAAAATAATGATTTTATTTGAGTAAAGAATAAGGTTTGAAATGAAATTGGAATTTGAATTTAATGAATGGAAAATTTTTAATATTTAAAATCTGAAACAAATATTAACATAGTAGTTGTTGAAAGAACGATGTTTTAAAATTAATTATTGACAATAAAAATTTAGAATTATTCATTGAATTAAGTTTGAAATGATTTAATAACTGAGTTTGAGTTTATAATTAAGTTGAAATTATTTAGTTTTGAAATTTTTAATAATTAAGTTGAAATTAATTAATAATTGAATAAGATTGAATTATTTGATAATTGAATAAAAATTGAATTCTTTGATAAGAGAAATTGAACTTTTTGAATATGTGAAATTTAGTTTCTTTGTCATTTGAGTTGAAAATTGTAACTAAGAAAGTAAATAAATAATTGAAGGTGAATTTCTTTAACAAGAAATAAAATGCGATTTATTGAAATTAATGTAGGACTTGGAATTTAAGAATTTGATTTGACAAATTTAATTTAATGAAATTTGAAAGTTTTGATATAATGAAGTTAACTTAAGGGATTGAGTTAATGTCTTGGAAATTAAAAAGAATTGTTTTGGATGTTAAATTAACTTAACGAATATTGAATAAAATTGATAAATAAATTTAAATTGATTTGAATGTTAAATTTAATCAATTTAAATAATTTCGGAATGAACTTTTGTACGAACTTGAATCAATATTTGAATTGTTTAAATATAATTTAAATTGAATTATAAGATTTTGAAACGGAAAGTAGAAGTTTGAAACATAGATTTTGGAAATTGATTTTTGAAAGACAAATGGAATGTTTTACGAATTCTAATTGAAATTGAAATTGATTGTTCTGAAATATATTAAATGACCAATCGGTGTAATAATACGTAGTTATTAAAGAGACCGGGATCGGATATGGACATACTCTCCGTCGATACCGAATACCACTTTAATAACTATTATACGTGGAGTGTGGATCCAGAATGAAGTGGATGGTTTGGTGAACGCGTTGACTGAAGAAAGAGAACGATATTCGATGACCCCTGACATGACTAAAACAGGAGCCGCGCCGGGCCATTGAGGTTCGCCACCTCTAGCGGACACACTTCTTCGATACCATATCTATTACTTTTGTGATTCGATTTGGGTGCACCCCTCGATTTGGGAGTGTTGTTTCGCGGTGTTGAGATAGCTGTTGGCTATGCTTAACATCAGTCCGGATCACGCAACTACCAGTATCCTAGTTGGTATCGCCTCATGTACCTTGTCATACTGATTATCCTATTCGCGACCACTACGTTTTGATTTGTACCTTGAGTATATGGATTGCCCTCTGGTGACTTCCGGTTTTGGGGAAACTACGGTCTTGTATATGCTTTTGGGAATATAAAATGTGTTAAGGGGGATTATGGTAACGCCTTAACGCTATTTTGATATTTTATATTACTGATAGACATTATTTACTTAGCGTACATTACTACCTAGTAGATAGTTTAGCGGATCCTTAGAGGATGGTTATTCCAAACATCCTTTGAGTTACTTGTATTTCGATTGCTATTTCACTTGAGTTGGATTTATTGATATAAGAATATTAATCCTGACTCGAGTGTCTTGTGTTTTTCTTTACGCTCGGGTCAGACTGAGTATACCAGTATTCGAGACTCACCTTTGGAGTTGGAGCGTTGCTTGAAGATCCAGCCATCTATTCTGCTTTCAGTATTCGATGATTCTAGTGATGTATTCTGATTTATATCTGATGTATCGTATTACTCTTTTGTTGTAAACTCTGATGTATCTTATATATTTACATAGTAGCTTCATGAACTACTATCTCTTTATTTCCGCTGCATATTATTACTCTGTGTCTGTGATGCTGTGACTATTTATTTACTGTATATCTCAGTTTTGCCAAATTTAAATTAGCAATTCGATATTTTGAATTATTCAAGCCGACATGTGCGGATGCGAATAGTCCAAAATATCGGGTCGTTATAGTTGGTATCAGAGCTTTTGGTAGCTCTAGGCAGAACTTAGCATATAGGGTAAATGTATTTACAGAATCACTCCCACTCGAGTTTCAATCTCTTCTTCTTTACTCGTTTCCTTTGAACTTTGGAACGCTCCCTCGGTTCCAAAATTCATTCTCGTCCCTCACTATTCGTCTTCTTTCAATTCTGTAGTATTCCATAACTCCACTTCGAATAACTTTTATAATGAACCGGCGGTCTCGCCAAACTTCGAATGATTTGTAAAGGGGTGAAACTCCTTTACAGTAAGCATTGATTTACCGGAGATTTCTGTATCCTCGATTTACGATGCTATATATTCCCTGCTATACCTGAATTCAATTTCTTGAGATCGAATGTTGATTTACCTCGGAATTCAGCATCGATCTTATTCTTGAAGTTACGGTGGACCCGGTTAAGCTTGTCCATCTCCCGATTCTGTTAACTGAATTACCTTATCTTCTGTTTCGAACTTATTATCGAATCAAAATTCTCTTTGATTTGATTTCCATCAAATTTGAATCTCTATAGTTATTTTGAAATCCATCCTTGTATCGTCGAGCGAGAGCGTGTATTTTTATTTATACTAAAATGTTTTATGTATATATATTTATTGTGTTGTTGAGTTGTTAATGTTGATTTGGATTTTCGATCGATTCGTCTGATCAACGCTATCGATAGGATTTCAAAACACTTAAACAGAGCAAACTGACACAATATTGTTTCAAGTTTAATAAATAAAATAATATCGAATGATTTTATTATATATAAGTATAAATTTTTCTCAAATTAAAAGGCTAATGAATCTATTGTCCGAAAGGATAATATTTGATTTTCATTTATGTTTTGCAAACCATTGTCTATTGCATAATATAAATAAATGAATTTATAAAATTTAGTTATAATTAATTTGGGAATTGAAATGAATTTAAATTAGAATTTGAAGATTTAATTTCCGGTGATTTCAAACTTTGGTTTTAAAGTTTTAAGATGTATATTACCTAAAATATTTTCAAATAGAAACCGTTTCAAAGAATTTTAAATGATTAAATTAAAGCTCTTCTCTTTGTCGCTGGAAAATAATTTCGATGATGACGGCCGCATCATCGACATTCATTTTCGAGTTTCGAAGTGGAAAGACTATTCTGTAGCTTTGCTACGGTATGTTTTAAAAAAAATAAATTGATTTGAATTTATAAACACGACTTGATTTATAATATATATTGAAGATTTTAAAATTTGATTTGATATATTATGAGTATATATATTTATTTTATCTCAAGTTGTTTGAAGCTAATCGGAAATTAATTCTTAAAATTTGTTAAAGGATGATTTTACAATTTTAAATGAAGCCAAATTATTTTATATAAATACTTAGCTTGAAATAACTGAATTGTAAAATTTTATTTGGATAATACTCAAATTGCATTATATATAACTTACCTAAATATAAATATAAAAAAAAGGGGTTAATCATGTAATTGAATATTATACAGTAGAAAATGATGTCAAGGAAATTTTAATAAAAATTTGAGTAGTTATAATAAATGTAAATATACTTAATATATATGTAATAGGATATTGAGTAGAATAAATTTAATAATAATTTGGAATAAGGAAGAATTAAGTTTGTCGAATGAAATACGATTATAAAAAGAAATGACTATTCAAATTTGTGATCATTGAAATTGTTAAATTTAGATAATTGGATAATATATAATATAAATTGTCTTTATAAATAAAATGTAAGTGCGTATAATAAATGTTATTCACTTATATTCTAATTATAAATGATTATGAGATAAATGGAATAATAAGTTAAATAAATAATAGGTATGATTAATAGAAGAAAATTTTGTTTTGAAAGTTTAAATTGAATTAAATTAACTTAAGAAATATCTTGAATTAATTGAATTTAAATTGAATTTCATTGGAAAGGAATCTTTTGCACCTAACATTAATATATGTGAAATCAAATAAATTTATGAAAGTCTTGAATTTAAAGTTAAGTTGTTAAATATAAATTAATTTAAATTGAAATTTCTGTGGTTTAAATCAATTGTTTATTTTATAATTCAAGTCTATTTCTTCTGATTGTTTCTATTCTCCTACCTCCTTCCTTTTCGGGGACGAAAAGTTTTGAGTGGGGGAGAATGTAACGGCCCTGAAATTCAGACCCAGTTAAAAATTTTAAAATTGATTATTTAATGTAGAATTTCGTATTTTCACAAACAAATTCCGATGCTATTCAAACTTCATATTTGTAATGCATCTAATTAAACATAGCAACTGGTAATTTTCGTCCGGAAATATGAAAGTTTATTTCGCGCATAAATTTACTTCAAATTTAAATCAGTTAGTAATCGATGGAAATAAACCGTTTTCGAAACCAAAATATTTTTACATAGAAAAATTCTAAAGCATCTTTTGAGCAAGTTGTCAGTTTGTCATTTTTCCAAATTCGGACATCTTTGGCTCCGTCGTTCTTATTTTTCTGCAAATTTTCTGCATTTTCCGTAGTAGAAAATTTCGAATTTTTATAATTCGATTATATCACCAATATCTTTATACCATTGTGACCGCCTCGTCGCACTGATCAAAACGGTATATTTATTTGTATCAATCGGAGTTCGGCATTGCAAATTATAATTGTTAACGGAGCGCAAACTGATCCGTTACGCAGCACAAACCGGCACCCAACTTTCCAACGCTCAGAATTCTAGGAGCCTTTGACCATTCAGAAAGCCAATAGCCGTCACATTTGCAGAATAATCATTGCATTGGCATGGAAACTCTAAAGCTCTCTATAAACCCCTCTGTATATACCTGCTACCTCTGCCTGCATTAACTGCTATGACTTCAGCTTTTCACTGTTCTCGATAAATTTAATATGGACCATTACTATTCCCACTGTCACGTACTTTTCTTATCTAACTTGCTTCATTTTCTCCTGTAGCCAATTATTCATCTCTCTCTTCATTTTGTTTATTTGTTCATGCGTATGTGAAATGGAAACTTTATACACATCTCCCTCTCTGTACATCTTCTTCCTGAGACCTTTCATCATGCCTCTCTCTCTTCTTTTCCTTTCTTTTTCTCTTCTCCAAATTTAACGACAGAAAATAAAAATTTAAAACCCATGCCGTGAAGCCCATCTACACTGAGCCGAAGCCACCTATCTCCTCCTCAACCTCCGCCATCACCGTGTGCACCGACCAAGCCTGCTCCTCCCCTTGTTTCCAGCATAGCCGGTCGATCCACCTTGGACTGAGAGGCCATCTCCACCACCGTACCCTCCTCCAGCTGTTCCACCTCACCACCTCAACAGCCGAAGTCGCTGCCGAGACCACCCATGGCCCAAAAACCACCATGCTCGGCCATCTCCGCCCCTCCACCTTGCCACGCTTTGAACCACCAGCCGCCCATCTACTGATCTCGCCACCCTATGCTGCAGCTACCGCCACCGTTTCCTCCTTCCCTCCAACAGCAGTTCAGGGCCTCGCCTTCGCCATATTGAGCCAACCAACCCGAACCTCTCGCCGCCGCCGCCATTGGCCTACCCCGAGCTCGACCCAAACTACCGACCACCACCCACCTCCACGCGAGCACAAGGACCGAGCGTTCCCTTCCTCTCGTCTCCATTTCAAACCGAGCTCGCCTCATATTCTTGTGGGGTATGTTTTAAAATATTAATGTATACATTATGTTATATATATATATGCGAGTTTGAAGGTTGATGAAGGCCGTATGTGTAGTTTAATATGGATTGCAGTAGCATGTTTTGGTGTGCACAAGTATGGGCTGTTGAGTTATATTGGTTTATATACATTATTATTATACTGTTGTTTACATACAAGTTATCTTGCCTTTACTGTGATTTAATACATATTGGTTTATAATATATGAAGTTGATGGGTCTATATTAGTTTGCACAAGTTGTGTGTTAATATATAAGTCTGTAGAGCTGTACATATAAAATCTACACATTTTATATATATCGATCTTAGCATAAAATACATTGTTTTATATGTATATATATGGTTTCATATTGTTATGTCAGTCTTTAGACATATTAGTTTATATACAATCTGGGTGAGTTTGTAATTAAAGGGGTTTATATATATAAATTTTTTTTTATTACATACATAAGCATATAGGACTATATAGTTTTTTTAGATAAGTATATGAGTTGAGCTACACATATATGTGGGTAAAAATGTTTATTTATGCTTACTGTCATTGTATAGAGGTTATATAAACTTATGCATATAATTGGTCATAGACGTATTACTAAAACATGAGTATATAGGTCTGCACACGCATGTTTTGTTCTACATTTTGTTTTAAAGGGTCTGCATGTTATATTTAGAGTATATAAATATATTAATTATAAAGTTGTTTCTGTACAAGTTGTTTACTTCATTAAGACATTTGCAAACAGTTAATGGTTAGTGGATATAGTATATGGGTTTATTTATTTGCGAACGGTGTGTATATTTGCATATGTTTCCATGTTTGCATGTTTATTTTTTTCTGAACAGCAGTTAGAGTTCATGTTTGACGCATCGTATCTCACTCATGTTTTATCGGAATGGGTTGATTCTATTTTTAAAAAGGAGTTTAAGTTATGTAGTTTATACATGTCAAATTCCAGCAAAATCCGACATCGTTTGATTTGTGGTCGAGGATCTGGAAGTTAGACCCAAGCAGATATTCTTTTGTACTTAAAATTATTTTACACTGCTGCAAACACGACCTGAGTTCATGTTTGACGCATCGTATCTCACTCATGTTTTATCGGAATGGGTTGATTCTATTTTTAAAAAAGAGTTGAAGTTACCTAATTTATAAATGTCAAATTCCAGCAAAATCCGACATCGTTTGATTAGTGGTCGAGGATCTGGAAGTTAGACCCAGGCAGATGTTCTTTTGTACTTCAAAATTATTTTACTCTGCTGCAACACGACCCGAGTTCATGTTTGACGCATCGTATCTCCTCCGTCTTACGTCGGAATCAAGTGATTCTTTGCAGTTTTGAAATACAAGTTTTGATCTTTATTCATACCAAATTTCAGACCATTTCGATCTCGGTAGCACATAGAATTATATTGTTAAACTTTGACGTAGGACATGTTTTGTAATTGTTGCTATGTTGAATGTTTTGATTGATTTCGGCAATTCCTATTTAACAGTTTTGCTCGTCGATTCGTGCCAATCTTACTTTGCTCTGAGAATCATGCTTGGATTTGTAACTCCATTTCGGTGTCCGTATCAGTGTGCGTATCCGTGCCATCTCCTATTTTCTCTAGCCTCGAAAGGTGAGCAATCACTCACGATTAATATTCTCTTATTTATTAAATTTGATTTCAATTGAAACGACAATTGAAATACATTGCTGTTATTTATTGCACTGTTATTTATGTATCAGTTCACCTTTGACATCTGACACCGTTTTCTGCTATGTATACAATAATAATCCTGCTTGGTTGATAATTGATTGTTTGTTTGTTGTTGACATTGGATGTTAAAATTGTAATTTATAAAATAATAAATATTATGAAATTGAATTCGGCATAGGATAGTTAAAATTTTGAATCGACGTATGTGTTGAAATTGATTAGTTTAAGTTGGATAATATGACCCCCGTAAACGTTTAATAAATTGACACGTAGAATTTGATTATGTACACCTTGAAACGTTGAATGGATATTGTATAAATTGATGAAGTATGAAATTTAAATTTAATGACAAGTGAAAAACCGTATAAAATAATAGTATAAAATCTTTAATCTACATGAAATGATAGTGTAGATTCTAGAAATGATTATATTGATTTGCACAAATAACAATGTGAATTAATACGATTATTTCGGGATTATTTGAATTGATTATTGAATTGTTATTGATTGATGTTATTGCTTGTTTATTTACTTTGACACTATCCCAGTTATCACACTCCAAGTTCCCTTTGTTATGCTTTGATTTTTAAATTGAAATGGAATCGGGTTGAAATGATAAATACCCAAATGAACTTGACTTAGGATAGAAAATTTAATAAAACCCGATTGGTCAATAATTTGATTTAAAATAAAATAATGATTTTATTTGAGTAAAGAATAAGGTTTGAAATGAAATTGGAATTTGAATTTAATGAATGGAAAATTTTTAATATTTAAAATCTGAAACAAATATTAACATAGTAGTTGTTGAAAGAACGATGTTTTAAAATTAATTATTGACAATAAAAATTTAGAATTATTCATTGAATTAAGTTTGAAATGATTTAATAACTGAGTTTGAGTTTATAATTAAGTTGAAATTATTTAGTTTTGAAATTTTTAATAATTAAGTTGAAATTAATTAATAATTGAATAAGATTGAATTATTTGATAATTGAATAAAAATTGAATTCTTTGATAAGAGAAATTGAACTTTTTGAATATGTGAAATTTAGTTTCTTTGTCATTTGAGTTGAAAGTTGTAACTAAGAAAGTAAATAAATAATTGAAGGTGAATTTCTTTAACAAGAAATAAAATGCGATTTATTGAAATTAATGTAGGACTTGGAATTTAAGAATTTGATTTGACAAATTTAATTTAATGAAATTTGAAAGTTTTGATATAATGAAGTTAACTTAAGGGATTGAGTTAATGTCTTGGAAATTAAAAAGAATTGTTTTGGATGTTAAATTAACTTAACGAATATTGAATAAAATTGATAAATAAATTTAAATTGATTTGAATGTTAAATTTAATCAATTTAAATAATTTCGGAATGAACTTTTGTACGAACTTGAATCAATATTTGAATTGTTTAAATATAATTTAAATTGAATTATAAGATTTTGAAACGGAAAGTAGAAGTTTGAAACATAGATTTTGGAAATTGATTTTTGAAAGACAAATGGAATGTTTTACGAATTCTAATTGAAATTGAAATTGATTGTTCTGAAATATATTAAATGACCAATCGGTGTAATAATACGTAGTTATTAAAGAGACCGGGATCGGATATGGACATACTCTCCGTCGATACCGAATACCACTTTAATAACTATTATACGTGGAGTGTGGATCCAGAATGAAGTGGATGGTTTGGTGAACGCGTTGACTGAAGAAAGAGAACGATATTGGATGACCCCTGACATGACTAAAACAGGAGCCGCGCCGGGCCATTGAGGTTCGCCACCTCTAGCGGACACACTTCTTCGATACCATATCTATTACTTTTGTGATTCGATTTGGGTGCACCCCTCGATTTGGGAGTGTTGTTTCGCGGTGTTGAGATAGCTGTTGGCTATGCTTAACATCAGTCCGGATCACGCAACTACCAGTATCCTAGTTGGTATCGCCTCATGTACCTTGTCATACTGATTATCCTATTCGCGACCACTACGTTTTGATTTGTACCTTGAGTATATGGATTGCCCTCTGGTGACTTCCGGTTTTGGGGAAACTACGGTCTTGTATATGCTTTTGGGAATATAAAATGTGTTAAGGGGGATTATGGTAACGCCTTAACGCTATTTTGATATTTTATATTACTGATAGACATTATTTACTTAGCGTACATTACTACCTAGTAGATAGTTTAGCGGATCCTTAGAGGATGGTTATTCCAAACATCCTTTGAGTTACTTGTATTTCGATTGCTATTTCACTTGAGTTGGATTTATTGATATAAGAATATTAATCCTGACTCGAGTGTCTTGTGTTTTGCTTTACGCTCGGGTCAGACTGAGTATACCAGTATTCGAGACTCACCTTTGGAGTTGGAGCGTTGCTTGAAGATCCAGCCATCTATTCTGCTTTCAGTATTCGATGATTCTAGTGATGTATTCTGATTTATATCTGATGTATCGTATTACTCTTTTGTTGTAAACTCTGATGTATCTTATATATTTACATAGTAGCTTCATGAACTACTATCTCTTTATTTCCGCTGCATATTATTACTCTGTGTCTGTGATGCTGTGACTATTTATTTACTGTATATCTCAGTTTTGCCAAATTTAAATTAGCAATTCGATATTTTGAATTATTCAAGCCGACATGTGCGGATGCGAATAGTCCAAAATATCGGGTCGTTATAGTTGGTATCAGAGCTTTTGGTAGCTCTAGGCAGAACTTAGCATATAGGGTAAATGTATTTACAGAATCACTCCCACTCGAGTTTCAATCTCTTCTTCTTTACTCGTTTCCTTTGAACTTTGGAACGCTCCCTCGGTTCCAAAATTCATTCTCGTCCCTCACTATTCGTCTTCTTTCAATTCTGTAGTATTCCATAACTCCACTTCGAATAACTTTTATAATGAACCGGCGGTCTCGCCAAACTTCGAATGATTTGTAAAGGGGTGAAACTCCTTTACAGTAAGCATTGATTTACCGGAGATTTCTGTATCCTCGATTTACGATGCTATATATTCCCTGCTATACCTGAATTCAATTTCTTGAGATCGAATGTTGATTTACCTCGGAATTCAGCATCGATCTTATTCTTGAAGTTACGGTGGACCCGGTTAAGCTTGTCCATCTCCCGATTCTGTTAACTGAATTACCTTATCTTCTGTTTCGAACTTATTATCGAATCAAAATTCTCTTTGATTTGATTTCCATCAAATTTGAATCTCTATAGTTATTTTGAAATCCATCCTTGTATCGTCGAGCGAGAGCGTGTATTTTTATTTATACTAAAATGTTTTATGTATATATATTTATTGTGTTGTTGAGTTGTTAATGTTGATTTGGATTTTCGATCGATTCGTCTGATCAACGCTATCGATAGGATTTCAAAACACTTAAACAGAGCAAACTGACACAATATTGTTTCAAGTTTAATAAATAAAATAATATTGAATGATTTTATTATATATAAGTATAAATTTTTCTCAAATTAAAAGGCTAATGAATCTATTGTCCGAAAGGATAATATTTGATTTTCATTTATGTTTTGCAAACCATTGTCTATTGCATAATATAAATAAATGAATTTATAAAATTTAGTTATAATTAATTTGGGAATTGAAATGAATTTAAATTAGAATTTGAAGATTTAATTTCCGGTGATTTCAAACTTTGGTTTTAAAGTTTTAAGATGTATATTACCTAAAATATTTTCAAATAGAAACCGTTTCAAAGAATTTTAAATGATTAAATTAAAGCTCTTCTCTTTGTCGCTGGAAAATAATTTCGATGATGACAGCCGCATCATCGACATTCATTTTCGAGTTTCGAAGTGGAAAGACTATTCTGTAGCTTTGCTACGGTATGTTTTAAAAAAAATAAATTGATTTGAATTTATAAACACGACTTGATTTATAATATATATTGAAGATTTTAAAATTTGATTTGATATATTATGAGTATATATATTTATTTTATCTCAAGTTGTTTGAAGCTAATCGGAAATTAATTCTTAAAATTTGTTAAAGGATGATTTTACAATTTTAAATGAAGCCAAATTATTTTATATAAATACTTAGCTTGAAATAACTGAATTGTAAAATTTTATTTGGATAATACTCAAATTGCATTATATATAACTTACCTAAATATAAATATAAAAAAAAGGGGTTAATCATGTAATTGAATATTATACAGTAGAAAATGATGTCAAGGAAATTTTAATAAAAATTTGAGTAGTTATAATAAATGTAAATATACTTAATATATATGTAATAGGATATTGAGTAGAATAAATTTAATAATAATTTGGAATAAGGAAGAATTAAGTTTGTCGAATGAAATACGATTACAAAAAGAAATGACTATTCAAATTTGTGATCATTGAAATTGTTAAATTTAGATAATTGGATAATATATAATATAAATTGTCTTTATAAATAAAATGTAAGTGCGTATAATAAATGTTATTCACTTATATTCTAATTATAAATGATTATGAGATAAATGGAATAATAAGTTAAATAAATAATAGGTATGATTAATAGAAGAAAATTTTGTTTTGAAAGTTTAAATTGAATTAAATTAACTTAAGAAATATCTTGAATTAATTGAATTTAAATTGAATTTCATTGGAAAGGAATCTTTTGTACCTAACATTAATATATGTGAAATCAAATAAATTTATGAAAGTCTTGAATTTAAAGTTAAGTTGTTAAATATAAATTAATTTAAATTGAAATTTCTGTGGTTTAAATCAATTGTTTATTTTATAATTCAAGTCTATTTCTTCTGATTGTTTCTATTCTCCTACCTCCTTCCTTTTCGGGGACGAAAAGTTTTGAGTGGGGGAGAATGTAACGGCCCTGAAATTCAGACCCAGTTAAAAATTTTAAAATTGATTATTTAATGTAGAATTTCGTATTTTCACAAACAAATTCCGATGCTATTCAAACTTCATATTTGTAATGCATCTAATTAAACATAGCAACTGGTAATTTTCGTCCGGAAATATGAAAGTTTATTTCGCGCATAAATTTACTTCAAATTTAAATCAGTTAGTAATCGATGGAAATAAACCGTTTTCGAAACCAAAATATTTTTACATAGAAAAATTCTAAAGCATCTTTTGAGCAAGTTGTCAGTTTGTCATTTTTCCAAATTCGGACATCTTTGGCTCCGTCGTTCTTATTTTTCTGCAAATTTTATGCATTTTCCGTAGTAGAAAATTTCGAATTTTTATAATTCGATTGTATCACCAATATCTTCATACCATTGTGACCGCCTCGTCGCGCTGATCAAAACGGTATATTTATTTGTATCAATCGGAGTTCGGCATTGCAAATTATAATTGTTAACGGAGCGCAAACTGATCCGTTACGCAGCACAAACCGGCACCCAACTTTCCAACGCTCAGAATTCTAGGAGCCTTTGACCATTCAGAAAGCCAATAGCCGTCACATTTGCAGAATAATCATTGCATTGGCATGGAAACTCTAAACCTCTCTATAAACCCCTCTGTATATACCTGCTACCTCTGCCTGCATTAACTGCTATGACTTCAGCTTTTCACTGTTCTCGATAAATTTAATATGGACCATTACTATTCCCACTGTCACGTACTTTTCTTATCTAACTTGCTTCATTTTCTCCTGTAGCCAATTATTCATCTCTCTCTTCATTTTGTTTATTTGTTCATGCGTATGTGAAATGGAAACTTTATACACATCTCCCTCTCTGTACATCTTCTTCCTGAGACCTTTCATCATGCCTCTCTCTCTTCTTTTCCTTTCTTTTTCTCTTCTCCAAATTTAACGACAGAAAATAAAAATTTAAAACCCATGCCGTGAAGCCCATCTACACCGAGCCGAAGCCACCTATCTCCTCCTCAACCTCCGCCATCACCGTGCGCACCGACCAAGCCTGCTCCCTCCCCTTGTTTCCAGCATAGCCGGTCGATCCACCTTGGACTGAGAGGCCATCTCCACCACCGTACCCTCCTCCAGCTGTTCCACCTCACCACCTCAACAGCCGAAGTCGCTGCCGAGACCACCCATGGCCCAAAAACCACCATGCTCGGCCATCTCCGCCCCTCCACCTTGCCACGCTTTGAACCACCAGCCGCCCCTCTACTGATCTCGCCACCCTATGCTGCAGCTACCGCCACCGTTTCCTCCTTCCCTCCAACAGCAGTTCAGGGCCTCGCCTTCGCCATATTGAGCCAACCAACCCGAACCTCTCGCCGCCGCCGCCATTGGCCTACCCCGAGCTCGACCCAAACTACCGACCACCACCCACCTCCACGCGAGCACAAGGACCGAGCGTTCCCTTCCTCTCGTCTCCATTTCAAACCGAGCTCGCCTCATATTCTTGTGGGGTATGTTTTAAAATATTAATGTATACATTATGTTATATATATATATGCGAGTTTGAAGGTTGATGAAGGCCGTATGTGTAGTTTAATATGGATTGCAGTAGCATGTTTTGGTGTGCACAAGTATGGGCTGTTGAGTTATATTGGTTTATATACATTATTATTATACTGTTGTTTACATACAAGTTATCTTGCCTTTACTGTGATTTAATACATATTGGTTTATAATATATGAAGTTGATGGGTCTATATTAGTTTGCACAAGTTGTGTGTTAATATATAAGTCTGTAGAGCTGTACATATAAAATCTACACATTTTATATATATCGATCTTAGCATAAAATACATTGTTTTATATGTATATATATGGTTTCATATTGTTATGTCAGTCTTTAGACATATTAGTTTATATACAATCTGGGTGAGTTTGTAATTAAAGGGGTTTATATAATTTTTTTATTTTTTTATTACATACATAAGCATATAGGACTATATAGTTTTTTTAGATAAGTATATGAGTTGAGCTACACATATATGTGGGTAAAAATGTTTATTTATGCTTACTGTCATTGTATAGAGGTTATATAAACTTATGCATATAATTGGTCATAGACGTATTACTAAAACATGAGTATATAGGTCTGCACACGCATGTTTTGTTCTACATTTTGTTTTAAAGGGTCTGCATGTTATATTTAGAGTATATAAATATATTAATTATAAAGTTGTTTCTGTACAAGTTGTTTACTTCATTAAGACATTTGCAAACAGTTAATGGTTAGTGGATATAGTATATGGGTTTATTTATTTGCGAACGGTGTGTATATTTGCATATGTTTCCATGTTTGCATGTTTATTTTTTTCTGAACAGCAGTTAGAGTTCATGTTTGACGCATCGTATCTCACTCATGTTTTATCGGAATGGGTTGATTCTATTTTTAAAAAGGAGTTTAAGTTATGTAGTTTATACATGTCAAATTCCAGCAAAATCCGACATCGTTTGATTTGTGGTCGAGGATCTGGAAGTTAGACCCAGGCAGATATTCTTTTGTACTTAAAAATTATTTTACACTGCTGCAAACACGACCTGAGTTCATGTTTGACGCATCGTATCTCACTCATGTTTTATCGGAATGGGTTGATTCTATTTTTAAAAAAGAGTTGAAGTTACCTAATTTATAAATGTCAAATTCCAGCAAAATCCGACATCGTTTGATTAGTGGTCGAGGATCTGGAAGTTAGACCCAGGCAGATGTTCTTTTGTACTTCAAAATTATTTTACTCTGCTGCAACACGACCCGAGTTCATGTTTGACGCATCGTATCTCCTCCGTCTTACGTCGGAATCAAGTGATTCTTTGCAGTTTTGAAATACAAGTTTTGATCTTTATTCATACCAAATTTCAGACCATTTCGATCTCGGTAGCACATAGAATTATATTGTTAAACTTTGACGTAGGACATGTTTTGTAATTGTTGCTATGTTGAATGTTTTGATTGATTTCGGCAATTCCTATTTAACAGTTTTGCTCGTCGATTCGTGGCAATCTTACTTTGCTCTGAGAATCATGCTTGGATTTGTAACTCCATTTCGGTGTCCGTATCAGTGTGCGTATCCGTGCCATCTCCTATTTTCTCTAGCCTCGAAAGGTGAGCAATCACTCACGATTAATATTCTCTTATTTATTAAATTTGATTTCAATTGAAACGACAATTGAAATACATTGCTGTTATTTATTGCACTGTTGTTTATGTATCAGTTCACCTTTGACATCTGACACCGTTTTCTGCTATGTATACAATAATAATCCTGCTTGGTTGATAATTGATTGTTTGTTTGTTGTTGACATTGGATGTTAAAATTGTAATTTATAAAATAATAAATATTATGAAATTGAATTCGGCATAGGATAGTTAAAATTTTGAATCGACGTATGTGTTGAAATTGATTAGTTTAAGTTGGATAATATGACCCCCGTAAACGTTTAATAAATTGACACGTAGAATTTGATTATGTACACCTTGAAACGTTGAATGGATATTGTATAAATTGATGAAGTATGAAATTTAAATTTAATGACAAGTGAAAAACCGTATAAAATAATAGTATAAAATCTTTAATCTACATGAAATGATAGTGTAGATTCTAGAAATGATTATATTGATTTGCACAAATAACAATGTGAATTAATACGATTATTTCGGGATTATTTGAATTGATTATTGAATTGTTATTGATTGATGTTATTGCTTGTTTATTTACTTTGACACTATCCCAGTTATCACACTCCAAGTTCCCTTTGTTATGCTTTGATTTTTAAATTGAAATGGAATCGGGTTGAAATGATAAATACCCAAATGAACTTGACTTAGGATAGAAAATTTAATAAAACCCGATTGGTCAATAATTTGATTTAAAATAAAATAATGATTTTATTTGAGTAAAGAATAAGGTTTGAAATGAAATTGGAATTTGAATTTAATGAATGGAAAATTTTTAATATTTAAAATCTGAAACAAATATTAACATAGTAGTTGTTGAAAGAACGATGTTTTAAAATTAATTATTGACAATAAAAATTTAGAATTATTCATTGAATTAAGTTTGAAATGATTTAATAACTGAGTTTGAGTTTATAATTAAGTTGAAATTATTTAGTTTTGAAATTTTTAATAATTAAGTTGAAATTAATTAATAATTGAATAAGATTGAATTATTTGATAATTGAATAAAAATTGAATTCTTTGATAAGAGAAATTGAACTTTTTGAATATGTGAAATTTAGTTTCTTTGTCATTTGAGTTGAAAGTTGTAACTAAGAAAGTAAATAAATAATTGAAGGTGAATTTCTTTAACAAGAAATAAAATGCGATTTAT
Organism: Allium cepa; assembly: GCA_030765085.1. Lineage (NCBI taxonomy): Eukaryota > Viridiplantae > Streptophyta > Magnoliopsida > Asparagales > Amaryllidaceae > Allium > Allium cepa. Next base: position 690,388,713 of record CM060940.1, read on the forward strand.
TGAAATTAATGTAGGACTTGGAATTTAAGAATTTGATTTGACAAATTTAATTTAATGAAATTTGAAAGTTTTGATATAATGAAGTTAACTTAAGGGATTGAGTTAATGTCTTGGAAATTAAAAAGAATTGTTTTGGATGTTAAATTAACTTAACGAATATTGAATGAAATTGATAAATAAATTTAAATTGATTTGAATGTTAAATTTAATCAATTTAAATAATTTCGGAATGAACTTTTGTACGAACTTGAATCAATATTTGAATTGTTTAAATATAATTTAAATTGAATTATAAGATTTTGAAACGGAAAGTAGAGGTTTGAAACATAGATTTTGGAAATTGATTTTTGAAAGACAAATGGAATGTTTTACGAATTCTAATTGAAATTGAAATTGATTGTTCTGAAATATATTAAACGACCAATCGGTGTAATAATACGTAGTTATTAAAGAGACCGGGATCGGATATGGACATACTCTCCGTCGATACCGAATACCACTTTAATAACTATTATACGTGGAGTGTGGATCCAGAATGAAGTGGATGGTTTGGTGAACGCGTTGACTGAAGAAAGAGAACGATATTGGATGACCCCTGACATGACTAAAACAGGAGCCGCGCCGGGCCATTGAGGTTCGCCACCTCTAGCGGACATACTTCTTCGATACCATATCTATTACTTTTGTGATTCGATTTGGGTGCACCCCTCGATTTGGGAGTGTTGTTTCGCGGTGTTGAGATAGCTGTTGGCTATGCTTAACATCAGTCCGGATCACGCAACTACCAGTATCCTAGTTGGTATCGCCTCATGTACCTTGTCATACTGATTATCCTATTCGCGACCACTACGTTTTGATTTGTACCTTGAGTATATGGATTGCCCTCTGGTGACTTCCGGTTTTGGGGAAACTACGGTCTTGTATATGCTTTTGGGAATATAAAATGTGTTAAGGGGGATTATGGTAACGCCTTAACGCTATTTTGATATTTTATATTACTGATAGACATTATCTACTTAGCGTACATTACTACCTAGTAGATAGTTTAGCGGATCCTTAGAGGATGGTTATTCCAAACATCCTTTGAGTTACTTGTATTTCGATTGCTATTTCACTTGAGTTGGATTTATTGATATAAGAATATTAATCCTGACTCGAGTGTCTTGTGTTTTGCTTTACGCTCGGGTCAGACTGAGTATACCAGTATTCGAGACTCACCTTTGGAGTTGGAGCGTTGCTTGAAGATCCAGCCATCTATTCTGCTTTCAGTATTCGATGATTCTAGTGATGTATTCTGATTTATATCTGATGTATCGTATTACTCTTTTGTTGTAAACTCTGATGTATCTTATATATTTACATAGTAGCTTCATGAACTACTATCTCTTTATTTCCGCTGCATATTATTACTCTGTGTCTGTGATGCTGTGACTATTTATTTACTGTATATCTCAGTTTTGCCAAATTTAAATTAGCAATTCGATATTTTGAATTATTCAAGCCGACATGTGCGGATGCGAATAGTCCAAAATATCGGGTCGTTATAGTTGGTATCAGAGCTTTTGGTAGCTCTAGGCAGAACTTAGCATATAGGGTAAATGTATTTACAGAATCACTCCCACTCGAGTTTCAATCTCTTCTTCTTTACTCGTTTCCTTTGAACTTTGGAACGCTCCCTCGGTTCCAAAATTCATTCTCGTCCCTCACTATTCGTCTTCTTTCAGTTCTGTAGTATTCCATAACTCCACTTCGAATAACTTTTATAATGAACCGGCGGTCTCGCCAAACTTCGAATGATTTGTAAAGGGGTGAAACTCCTTTACAGTAAGCATTGATTTACCGGAGATTTCTGTATCCTCGATTTACGATGCTATATATTCCCTGCTATACCTGAATTCAATTTCTTGAGATCGAATGTTGATTTACCTCGGAATTCAGCATCGATCTTATTCTTGAAGTTACGGTGGACCCGGTTAAGCTTGTCCATCTCCCGATTCTGTTAACTGAATTACCTTATCTTCTGTTTCGAACTTATTATCGAATCAAAATTCTCTTTGATTTGATTTCCATCAAATTTGAATCTCTATAGTTATTTTGAAATCCATCTTTGTATCGTCGAGCGAGAGCGTGTATTTTTATTTATACTAAAATGTTTTATGTATATATATTTATTGTGTTGTTGAGTTGTTAATGTTGATTTGGATTTTCGATCGATTCGTCTGATCAACGCTATCGATAGGATTTCAAAACACTTAAACAGAGCAAACTGACACAATATTGTTTCAAGTTTAATAAATAAAATAATATTGAATGATTTTATTATATATAAGTATAAATTTTTCTCAAATTAAAAGGCTAATGAATCTATTGTCCGAAAGGATAATATTTGATTTTCATTTATGTTTTGCAAACCATTGTCTATTGCATAATATAAATAAATGAATTTATAAAATTTAGTTATAATTAATTTGGGAATTGAAATGAATTTAAATTAGAATTTGAAGATTTAATTTCCGGTGATTTCAAACTTTGGTTTTAAAGTTTTAAGATGTATATTACCTAAAATATTTTCAAATAGAAACCGTTTCAAAGAATTTTAAATGATTAAATTAAAGCTCTTCTCTTTGTCGCTGGAAAATAATTTCGATGATGACGGCCGCATCATCGACATTCATTTTCGAGTTTCGAAGTGGAAAGACTATTCTGTAGCTTTGCTACGGTATGTTTTAAAAAAAATAAATTGATTTGAATTTATAAACACGACTTGATTTATAATATATATTGAAGATTTTAAAATTTGATTTGATATATTATGAGTATATATATTTATTTTATCTCAAGTTGTTTGAAGGTAATCGGAAATTAATTCTTAAAATTTGTTAAAGGATGATTTTACAATTTTAAATGAAGCCAAATTATTTTATATAAATACTTAGCTTGAAATAACTGAATTGTAAAATTTTATTTGGATAATACTCAAATTGAATTATATATAACTTACCTAAATATAAATATAAAAAAAGGGGTTAATCATGTAATTGAATATTATACAGTAGAAAATGATGTCAAGGAAATTTTAATAAAAATTTGAGTAGTTATAATAAATGTAAATATACTTAATATATATGTAATAGGTGTTGGGCGAATTCTCACCCAGAAAATCTCGGGACCAGGAAGTCACAATTTCACCCGGGCTCGCAACCTCCACTTCGTTCGACAGCCAAGAAGCTCAATACTAACCTAGAAGTCTATCCGACATTCTCCATAAAGAAGCTCGTTCGACCCAAGCCTCCATTCAACCATCACCTCATTCGGCATCACCTCATTCGGCATCATCTCATTCGGCAAAGCACAGCTCTCACCCCCACCGGACCAACCTTCTCCATGTTCCATTCGGCCTCTCCCATGCATGCCGAACCAGGGCCATCACCGGACCATGGCCATCACCGGACCAACTACCTACCTCGATGCCGAATGGACCACCATCCCACTCCACGACCGGACCACCAACACCGAATCGTGCATGGCCGGACCAACGCCACCGAGCCAAAACCATACCTCACCACCGAATGGATCTCCGCCGAACCAGATGATTGCCAGTCCAGATTGCTTCAGCCCGGGCCCACCAGCAGCTATATACTTCCAAGACCCCTGCCCCCTACCTCACTCTATAAATAGAGGGGCAGGGGTACAACAATGACAGACAAGTTTGAGAGCTCAAGCAAGGAAGGAACTTTCGAACTACTTTCATACACTTGTATACAACGCATTGTACTTGTAACCTGAAAGAAAGAAGATAATAACATATAAAGTGGACGTAGGCACATTCTGGCCGAACCACTATAAATCTGTGTGTCTTTTACATTTCAGCCCCTACTTTTCTCATATTTACATACTCATCTAAAATCATTGAAAATCACATATAATCAACTAAATAATACGACTTGGAGGTGTTTGTCCATTTTTTGTGCAAACATTTTTGGTGCTTTCACTGAGAACTGAACTCAAACTTCATCTTCTCCCACTCAACCTTTTTCCTAACGACATCACTCGTTGCTTAGAAATCATGCCTTCCAAACAGAGAAGGGATGTTAACAAAGGAAAGAACATCGCAACTAGCAGCCTTCCAGATCCAGCAATCACAGATCAACCCACTTCAACAGCAGTACCAGATGAAAATCAGGAAAATCCAACTGGTCCCGCAACGGAACAACCAATCACTAGGGCAGATCTGGACAGGGTTGTGGCTGAAGTAACTAACCGCTTCACATCCCAACAAGAAACTTTGGTGGACCAACTCATGACACGCTTAAGGGACGCTGAAGAGTCCAACCGCAACACTGAATCATGGGGTGAATCCCAATCCGGAGGATCCCGGAGGCAACAAAGGTCTTCACTCTTCGAACAAGCTATCAACAGGAAAAACGATGATAGGGGCCGCGCCCGGACTCAGCCCGAATTCCGACTCGAGGAAGCCCTTGGAACCGAACCTAGCGGGGGAGGCACCAGGCGAGGGTCGGATGTAGCTGAGCCAGTCATGCCACCTAATCATAGAAACCCCGCTGAACGGAGCCGAGCTAGAACCCAGCCCGAAGTTGACCCCATGGATGTGCTCGAAACAGAACCCCACAGGGGAAGATCAAGGCAGGGGGCAACTGTAGCTGGTCCTAGCGTGCATCCAAGCAGCCAAAGATAACCACTGGATAATGCTAGAGGTGATAGACTGTACCATCCCTACAGGTCATCTGGACGAGATAGATCCCGCAGGGAAGAACCGAGCTCATTTTTGTCCGCTCCAAGTTCTGACGAGCGGATGGCACGATTATTCAGAGAATGTGTCCAACGGGAGCAAAGGGACCGGGGAATAGGCGCTAGGGTCACCAGTCCCTTTACCCGAAATATCGAAACTGCCATCACTCCCCGGGAATGGAAAATGCCAACCATGGAACCTTACAAAGGAACTTCCGACCCCATCGTACACCTGCAGAGATACACCCAGCATATGCTCATGAGTGGAGCAACAGAAGGAGTATTATGTAAATGCTTTCCGCTATTCCTATCAGATCTAGCTACCTCCTGGTTCTGCCATCTACCCCAAGGATCCATCAACTCATGGGAGATGTTAAAAGAAAGGTTTATTAGCCAGTTCCGCATCCATGTGGAACAACCCAGGGATGCTTATTCTCTATCCAATGTCAAACAGAAATCCGGAGAGACGCTGCAACAATATCTAACACGGTTCAACGCCGCAGCGGCAGCAGTTCAAGATGCCGATGAAAAACTCACTCTAATGGCCCTCTGTAGTGGTGTACATCCAGACACCAAGTTTGCCAGAAGATTAACTAAGGAAAAACCAGCTACCTTGCCTGATTTCTTCCATGAAGCTGGAAAGTATATGAGACTTGAAGACGCTGCTACGGAGAGGCAGTCAGGGCAACAAGGCAAGATAGTTCAGGACAAGGTTCCCACTGCAGCTAAGGACGCTCGAAGAAATGAATCTAGAGACAATGCTGAGGGCAGAAAGGTTGAGAAGCGCCAATATCGACCAGGGCCAAGATTTGACTCCTACACTCCTTTGAATGAAACAATCGAAAACATCTACCTAGCCACTCAGGGCGAACTCGGATACAAGCGCCCCCCGCACAAGAAAGAATCAGATAACGCACTCAAGTCCGGAAAGTTCTGTCGCTTCCACGAATCCCACGGACATGACACCAATGAATGCCACCATCTTCGGGACTTGATCGAAGAACACATTAGAAGAAGAAGACTGGAACGTTATGTGAAAAGTCAGAACAGGACTCCAACTCCTGCCAATGAGAACTCAAAGCAACCCCTCCCAGAAGTAGGCGGAGGGAATCGCAACAATCACAACACCAGTGGCTCTAGTCAAGAGAAGATAGTGGTCCTTACCATCTCAGGAGGACCACACATCGCCGACAGAAGTTGGGCAGAGATGGAAAGGTACGGCAAGTCGCTTAGAAATGCAGAAGGCTATGTTAACTCCATCACGGAAGAACGCCACCCGAAACGAAAAGAGAACGACGACATCATATTCAGTAGGCGTGATTTGGAAGGAAGACAGTACCCACATATGGATCCTATGGTCATCTCTGCCTGGTTCGGTCCAGCTAAAGTTTTTCGGATTCTAATAGACACAGGAAGCTCCGTAAATATCCTATTCAGACATGCTTTCGACAAAATGAAGTTATCAATGAAGGATGTATCCCCCTGTGACAAACCACTGCACGGTTTCACTGGAGATGCAAAAATGCCCCTCGGGCAACTTGACCTCTTCGTCGAAATAGGAAGTCATTCCCGCTCCGTTGTGCGAAAACAAACGTTCGTACTAATAGAAAACCACTCGGCTTACAACGCTTTCTTGGGAAGACCAGCCTTGTCTGACTTTCAGATTGTATTAGCCCCCTGGTGCCTGAAAATGAAGTTTCCAACAGACAACGGAGTAGGAGAAGTAGAAGGAGATCAAGGTGCTGCCCGAGACTGCTACTTAACTGAACTTCGCAATAACCGCAGAAAGAATAAAGGAAAAGATGCAGAGACTACTCTCTGCATGAAAAGCTTGGAGGCATAGCAACTAAAGAAAGCCCCTCCTCTTCGATACACAAGCGATCCCTTCAATGAACTAGACCCCAGGGATAAAGAGGAGGAGGCTACCGCCGAGCCTGCAGAGGCTATGGAATTCGTATCGGTAGATAAGCATGATTCAAGTAGACTATTAAAAATTGGATCTCAGCTGAAAACGGAATTGAAGGATCAACTCATTGACTTTCTCCGCCACAACTTAGATGTATTTGCGTGGACCCATGCCGATATGACAGGAATCTCCCCAGACGTAGCATGCCACATGTTGAACATCGATCCCACCAAGGTACCAGTAAAGCAGAAAAAGAGGAGCATGGGGGCAGAGCGATCAGCAGCCCTTGATGAGGAAGTAAAAAATCTACTTGCTAATGGCTTCATACGGGAAGCCATCTACCCAGAATGGATCGCTAACCCAGTGCTAGTAAAAAAGGCCAATGGAAAGTGGCGAACATGTATTGACTTCTCCAATCTGAATGACGCTTGCCCGAAAGACTGCTTCCCACTTCCCCGAATTGACCAACTCGTGGACAGCACAGCTGGGCACGAACTCCTATCTTTTATGGATGCATACTCCGGATATAACCAGATCCCCATGCACGCTCCCGATCAGGACCACACTAGCTTTATCACCGGCCGCGGATTATATTGTTACAAAGTCATGCCTTTTGGACTCAAAAATGCTGGAGCTACCTATCAACGCCTCGTCAACAAAATGTTCGCAGAACTGATAGGACGTACTATGGAAGTATATGTGGATGACATGTTGGTGAAGTCCAGGAAAGCCAACGACCATGTAAGCCATCTGGACGATATGTTTCGGGTACTTCGCCGATATGGAATGAAGCTGAATCCTCTAAAGTGCTCCTTCGGAGTATCATCGGGAAAATTCTTAGGATTCATCGTCCACGCCAGAGGAATCGAAGCAAACCCTGAACAAATCCGAGCTTTAAAAGAAATAAGGATACCTTCCACTCGAAAAGAAATGCAGAGCCTAAACGGAAAGGTGGCCGCCCTAAGCAGATTCGTTTCCAAGGCAACTGACAAGTGTGTCCCTTTCTTCGAAGCACTCAAGAAAGACAAAGGGAGGTTCGAGTGGACCGACGAATGCTCAAAAGCCTTCCTCAACCTCATCGAACACCTTCAGAGACCACCAGTACTCTCAACTCCAAATGAAGGTGAAGTGTTATACCTATACCTCGCTGTATCATCTCATGCTCTAAGCGCCGCCTTGGTAAGAGAAGAAGACCGCACACAACGCCCGGTTTACTTTGTAAGTAAGAGATTTACAGGGGCAGAGGCCAGATATCCTAAACTTGAGAAATTAGCATATTGTTTATTGATCGCGTCACGAAAACTGCGCCACTACTTCCAGTCTCACTCCATCAGGGTTCTAACCGATCAACCACTGAGACAAGTGCTCCATCGTCCTGACACTTCTGGGCGACTCCTCAAATGGTGCATCGAACTAAGTCAGTATGATATCACCTACCATCCTCGTACCGCTATCAAAGGACAAGCCATGGCTGATTTCATTGCCGAATTCACTATCAACGAAGGCGAGGAACAATCTGAAGTAGCAAAAAACATCAAGTGGAACCTCTTTGTAGACGGAGCATCGAACGAACAAGGCTCGGGGGCAGGTATTGTGATCATCACCCCCAGGGGAAGAAAGTTGTACTATGCATTGAGATTGGAGTTCACGGCCACTAACAACGATGCTGAATATGAAGCAGTAATAGCGGGATTGGAACTGGCCCTAGAAATTGGAATCAATTCCTTATGTATTCATAGTGATTCTCAGCTTATCGTAAACCAGGTACTAGGAGAATTCCAGACTCGAGGAGAACGACTCACAGCATACCTAAAGAAAACCAAACTGCTGCTCGATCAATTGGACCATTATCTAATCAAACACATTGCTCGAGAAGAAAACCAAGAGGCAGATGAACTTGCAAAGCAAGCTAGTATGAAGGACAGCACCATTCCCGGAGCACCAGCAATCTCAAGGCAGCTAGCCCCAAGTTTCGAACAAGTAAATCTGATAACTGCAATCGAAGAAGGAACCTGGATGACTCCTATCCGGAAATATTTGCAAGATGGCATACTACCCGACAGGCGTGACGAAGCCAAGAAGATCTTGAGAAAAGTTCCCCACTACACAATACAAGAAGGCATCCTCTACCGGCGTGGCTTCTCTGGCCCCTTATTAAGATGCGTCGCCGGAAGGGAAGCCAAGGAGATATTAACAAACATCCATCAGGGAGGATGCGGAGATCACACTGGAGGACAGACTTTGGCAAGAAAGATACTCCGATATGGATATTACTGGCCCACACTAAACAAAGATACCCTAGACTTCGTTAAGAAATGCGACAGATGTCAGAAGTTCGCCAAGATCCCTCGACCGCCCACAAACGAAATTACTCAAATGACCAGCCCTTGGCCCTTTGCTGTATGGGGAATTGACTTAATTGGCGAACTGCCAACGGGCCGAGGCGGAGCCAAATATGCTATAGTGGCAGTCGATTATTTCACCAAATGGGTGGAAGCGGAACCTTTAAATAAAATATCTTCAGCAAAAATTATCAACTTCTTGATCAAAAACATTCTGTGCAGGTATGGAGTCCCCCTCAAGATCGTATCAGACAACGGACTCCAATTTGACAGCGAAGAATTTGCCGACTGGTGCCAAGAGCATGGAATTCATAAAAGCTTCTCATCAGTAGCTTACCCTCAGGCAAACGGACAAGTTGAAGCTGTCAACAAAATTCTCAAAACCCTAATCAAGAAGAAACTTGAAAAGTCAAAAGGCGCTTGGGTGGACGAACTTCCTACGGCACTATGGGCATATCGCACATCTTTCAGAACATCAACGGGACATACTCCTTTCTCTTTGGCATATGGATCGGAGGCAATGCTCCCAGTTGAGACTATTGTGCCTTCCCACCGTAGGATCCACTACAACCCAGAAGAAAACGAAGAACTCCTCCTCATGTCTTTGGAACTGATTGAGGAAAGGAGAAACGATGCAGCACTCAAAGCAGCAGCTCACAAACAAAAAGTGGCAGCACTATACAATTCCAAAGTCAAGCATCGCAGCTTACAAGAAGGAGATCTTGTCCTCAGGCGAATCTTTCCGCGCCCCGGGGCACTGGACCCCATCTGGGACGGACCATATGTAATTCACAAAGATCTCCACAACGGAGCTTACATTTTGTCAACAGTGGACGGAGAGGTGTTCCAGAGGGCATGGAACATCCGACACCTCCGTCGATACTTTTCTTAACTTGTACTGCCCATATGAAGTGAATTAACAAAGAGAATCAGTGGACGTAGGCATTTTCGTGCCGAACCACTTTAAAAAATCTTGTCTCTTTTTAACTTGTTCCTTTATGTCTTGGCTACTTGTTAAGTTTTATCCCTTTCTGTTGAACAAAATCCTATGGCATCTCCACTCAAGACGCACCGCGGCCTCATCTGGACTAGGCCTAACAGGTACGCTACGATTCTATGCACTCGCCAATGAGACTCTTTTGCTCCAGCATCCCTCTGCTGCGAGTTAACTCATTGCGCGCCTGCCCTCGAAGCCAACTGTAATGAGCCGATTATAAGTCATCATAAAGGCCGATTATAGCCGATGGCAGCTCATTACGGCGTTCGGCTCGTCGGTAACTGTGAACCTACTTTAAGCCCCAACATAAGGTGTGGCCAGCCAGGGGTAGTTCACGGCCAACGGCACCCACGCTAGCCGGCCACGGTAAATCGAATAATACCCACGATTACGGACCATAATGGTTCGGGTAGTTACCGTGCGCGATCTCGGCTCCGATGTGTCTTAAGTGCGGCTGTGGTAAAAAAGAAAACTCCCCGCGGAGGCGTAAGATGGGTGACAAATGTCTCCAAGACCCACAGCTAGGGAAAGTGACTACAAAACCCGTTTGCCACGAACTTAAGCACATCGACGGCCTTCCGTGACTGGAAGTTTTACTTTTACTATATTTCCTTTTCATTTAAATATTTTTCTCCTATCCTGTATAACAAACTCTAAAGTACAGGAAACCAAATAGGAAGCATTCACTCATGGGGCTCGAAGCCTGCGTACTGGGTGGCAGGGCGCTCAGCTATACCCGTAAACAGTTACACAAGACACTCAAAGCTACCGCCTGCGAATAAAACATAAAGGGCGGTACTCTCTTCTCTTGTACATAAATGCGTAACTATAGCTTATTCATACACTGACATTGCAAAACGTGAAGTTATATTTCAAGCAAAAACTTAACATCAAACACAACTAGAATCACAGGCATATACATAATTATACTTCTCACACGGCACATAAAGATAGCAACAACATTTAAACATGACAAAATCAGCTTATATTATAAGATCACACGAAGTTATTCTTTGCAAATAATTTTATTACAGTTGCATATCAAAGACTAACATGAACAGTGATAAAAAAAAGAAACAAAAAGATGGCATATGCATCCACGCTCCATCACCAACTCCCCCAGCCTACTTAGCCGCAGGATCGGAGCCCCCAGCATGTGGATCTGAAGTCCCACCTGTCCAGATCAGAAGAGGAATTCATTAAACGAACGATCAAGTTATGAAAACACGAAAAGAAAAGAAAGGGAAAAGAATAACTCACCAGCATCCGCCGCTTGATCCTCATCATCCAACTGCACGCCCGCTTCCTCTGCAGCGAGTAGCCGCATCCCCTCCTTCACCGCCGCTTGCTCCTCCTTTGAGAACTGAGCAGTAACCGCACTCAAGTTGAAAGCCTCTCCGCCTTCCTTACCCGCATTCACCCTGGCCTCCTCCAAAGCCTGGAGATACACCTTGGCCATGACCCGAGGGTAATCGTCCATCCAAGACAAGCCGCCCTCCTTCCAAGTGTGGAAGTACATATCCTGCAACATCTCATCCATCATCCCCTCGTTTTCCTCAAACTCCCTCACCCGGGCCTCGGAAGCTTGCAACTTGGTGATGGCGACGTCCCTCTCTGATTGGTATCTCAAGCAGTCAGCCTGGAGTGACCTCCTCATTTCCTCTTCCTTCAACTTGAGGGACCTCCTCATCTCCTCCATCTCCTCCTTCAACTCGGCCTGAGCCATCTCCGCAGCCTCGAGCCTCCCTGACAACTCCTCCACCCGCTCGAGATCCGCATTTCGAACCTCATCCACCGTTGCGATAGCTATGTTAATCCGTTCCCTGCAAGCGACCTCCATCTTCCGTAATTCCGCTCTACTGGCCTTCTCCATGGTCTCTTTCAGACGCTTGGAGGCTTCCTCATGCTGGGAAATCTGGATGGCTTGGTCGGCGAGTTGCTTGGCCTGATCGGCAACCTTTAACCTCAACCGAATGTTAGCACTCCCGATCTCTTCCCCGGCCTTGACCAACTTAGCATGATGCTCCATTAACTTCTTGGTCTCTACGGCCACCCGGTCGATATTAGCCTTGGCCTCATCCCCCATGGTGACTACCCGTGTAGTAAGTAAATCAAGATCTAAAGATTTGGCCTCGTCCAGCACTCTTACCATGGGGTTGCGGGGAAGTAGGTGCTCGCCCGTGGTCTCATCGAATGAAATGTCCCGAAAACTTGGGTCTAAATCAGGATGACCGGCAAAAGGGTCACGAGGCACGGGGCGAGGCACATCGGGACGCCTTATATGAATGACAGTAGAACTCTTGGAAGGAGGAGGAGGGGGGCAGGGCTCCGTGCTCTCCTCCGTAGTATCACGAGGAGGCTGAGTAGGGGGAGGCAGAGTAGGAAGCTGCGAAGCAGAAGAAGACTCAAATAAGGAACGACTCCGCTTCCTTTTCTGAATGCCCTCTTCGATGACCCCAAGAAGAGGGCGGTACTTGACTACGTCCCCAGTGCGATCAGTAGAAGGTTTCGCAGAAGCTCTCCTCGACTTAAATTGTTCAAGACGATGTCGAACATCCGACGTTTTAACTGCCTGGCCTGCCCCTGAAATAAAGAACAAGTGTTACGAACATACAATAATCCGCAATTCAAAAAATGTGCTAAGTTAAAAAGAAAGAAAAGTGAGGAGACACATCTATTATACAAACCCGGCGGAGGAGTGGGAAACTGCAATAAGTCCTGGATCTCATTCCAGGACGGAAGTGAACCGTAAAAAATTTCTAAGTCCCTATCGAAAATGGAATCGGCAGAAGACAAAAGTTCACCTTGCGTCGCCGGAGTCACCCTAGCTGAAGCCACAGCTTTGCCGGTTTCCTTTGCCTTCTCCGTTTCTTTCTCCTTTTCCTTCTCCGTTTCCGACTCTCCCTCCGACTCCCCGAAGGCCCGACGGAGAGCCTCATCCAGTTCGAGGTCTTGCTCAGAGGTTAGAGCGGCAACACCACTACCACCTTGACCGTCGCCATCTCCTCCACCCTCCGACCCTTCTCCAACTTCGCCTCCTTCCTCCTCTTCCACACCTTCCTCCTCCGGGACAGTCGGGCAAGTACTTGGAGAAGGGCCATCGGACTTCTTCAGTTTCTTCCCCCCAACCGCAGGACGCGCTGCGAAAGGCTCCCTCTTACCGCTCTTTACCGTAGCCCCCTCCTTAGCTTTAGCAGCCCTCTCCTCAGCCGTATCCCTTTGCTTAACCACGGACTGGCGCGGTAAGATCAAATTATACTCCAAGAGGGTTGCGTTCCTGATCAAGAAAGAGGCCGACCGGTCCCGTGCCGGAATAGCCTTTAGTTCAGCAGCCATTCGCACTAAGGAATCGTCCTCCACGACTGCAATACCACCTGTCGCTAGCCAGAAATAGAAGCATGTCAGAAAAAACACTACAGTCAAAACACATGAAAAATATAAATGAAATCAATCTTACAGCCGGAAGTGAAAAGGCGGAAAGAAACAGCATCGTCCTTGACGAAGAACCACTCCTTCTTGAACATGGTGAACTTGGAATACAAGTCCAGAACTGGTTTGAAGGGTACGGCCGCCTCCAGGCTAATATACGGAGACCCCTTCTTATAGCCTCTCAGGTTGTACAAGTATCGGATTTCCCGGTTAGAAGGAGGACGCCCGTACCTCCTCTGGAAGATAACAAAAAGGCTCACCAGGATGGCATAAGAATTAGGCTGAAGCTGGAAGGGAGCCGCCTTCAAATATGTGGTGAAGCTAATTATCCAAGCGTTGATAGGGGGGATAGCACCGCACATACAATGGTATCTGCTAAAAGCGAAGTAGCCCTCGGGAGGATTATATGGCATCACTCCATCTCCCGGCAACAGCATAAGGGCCCTATCTATCCCAAAGGAACGGGATATGACGTCAAGTTGCTCCTCCTTTAGGGAGCTAGGAAAGCAATCCGGGGGAGAGATCAAAAGTTCCTGTGGACCATATCCGTCCACTAGAGACCTCGGAATAGGTCGGTGTTGCCCGGATCCTGGTTGGACTGGGGGCAAGGAAGAAGAAGGCTCTCCTGTGCCTCTAGACTTCTTTCTGTCTGATCGTGTTTCCGCTTTGCGAGACATTTTCTGCAGCACAAGAAAGACTTGAGATTAGAATAAGAAGTATAGAAACACAAACAAGCAAGTATATAAAGCAAGCGTATAAAAGCCTAAGATTTCGCTCAAGATTCAAATTTTCGAGTCTCATTCGGTATATGCCTCATTCGGAAATTCCATTCGGCATTAGGAGTTCATCCGGTATACGAATTCGTTCGGTGGTACAGTGCAAGTAAATTCATTCGGCCCTAATGACGAAAGCCCATTCGACACCTATGTCCCATGTTCATTCGGCATTTGAGAACCAACGTGTGTATTCGGCATTCTGAGCCATTCGGTAAGAAGAGGCATTCGGCAATAGAGTACGCACCTGATTCGGTAGAAATTTGGTTCGGCAGAAGATTTGGTTCGGCAGTACAGTTGATTCGGCTCTCTGATTCGGTAAGGAAAAACCAAGGGGGGGTGTAGCCTCTATATATAGGCGAGCTCAGGACGGCCGAACCAGTTAGTTCGGTACCGGACCAACCAAAAGCCGGATGAGAACAGCCGGACCAAACACAAAGCCGAATGAACTCTCTCTCTGCCAACAACAACCAGGAACTAGGGGCATACAGAGCGCCTCATGCAGATAAGTACCGAACTCCAGAACTAACTAATAAAATAAGATTATGATAACGGTGAATAAGTCGTAAAACTCTCACTAACATGGATTAATCGTTTACACGTGTATGCGACCACGAATGGTCCATAGGCACGCTCTGAATGGTTATTAACCCTATCGTCGTGGGAATTTACACTTTGACACGCCTTTTTAAGCCCATCGGTCATATGGATATTTGATAATTATTATGAAATGGCTAAGCTACTTACACATGTACGGGGTTGCGAACGATCCCTAGGCATGCTCTGAGCTGGCAATAAACCATCTTCACAAACATAAACCAGGCATCGACGATGCCAAGCTCCTTCGGGGCTCACTCTATCGTCCTTAACGGCACAGTCCACTTCAACTCGAATATTTCGATTATGAACGGTCGTTATTCGAAATCACGCTAAAACTGAAAATTTCTTTGCAGGACATTAACAGGATACGAACATCCAGCCCATGGCATTACGAAACAAGCCTTTCTACCACAGGGAAACAAAGCGCGACACATGCAAGCACGTGCCCCACTTTGGGGGGCAAATGTTGGGCGAATTCTCACCCAGAAAATCTCGGGACCAGGAAGTCACAATTTCACCCGGGCTCGCAACCTCCACTTCGTTCGACAGCCAAGAAGCTCAATACTAACCTAGAAGTCTATCCGACATTCTCCATAAAGAAGCTCGTTCGACCCAAGCCTCCATTCAACCATCACCTCATTCGGCATCACCTCATTCGGCATCATCTCATTCGGCAAAGCACAGCTCTCACCCCCACCGGACCAACCTTCTCCATGTTCCATTCGGCCTCTCCCATGCATGCCGAACCAGGGCCATCACCGGACCATGGCCATCACCGGACCAACTACCTACCTCGATGCCGAATGGACCACCATCCCACTCCACGACCGGACCACCAACACCGAATCGTGCATGGCCGGACCAACGCCACCGAGCCAAAACCATACCTCACCACCGAATGGATCTCCGCCGAACCAGATGATTGCCAGTCCAGATTGCTTCAGCCCGGGCCCACCAGCAGCTATATACTTCCAAGACCCCTGCCCCCTACCTCACTCTATAAATAGAGGGGCAGGGGTACAACAATGGCAGACAAGTTTGAGAGCTCAAGCAAGGAAGGAACTTTCAAACTACTTTCATACACTTGTATACAACGCATTGTACTTGTAACCTGAAAGAAAGAAGATAATAACATATAAAGTGGATGTAGGCACATTCTGGCCGAACCACTATAAATCTGTGTGTCTTTTACATTTCAGCCCCTACTTTTCTCATATTTACATACTCATCTAAAATCATTGAAAATCACATATAATCAACTAAATAATACGACTTGGAGGTGTTTGTCCATTTTTTGTGCAAACAATAGGATATTGAGTAGAATAAATTTAATAATAATTTGGAATAAGGAAGAATTAAGTTTGTCGAATGAAATACGATTATAAAAAGAAATGACTATTCAAATTTGTGATCATTGAAATTGTTAAATTTAGATAATTGGATAATATATAATATAAATTGTCTTTATAAATAAAATGTAAGTGCGTATAATAAATGTTATTCACTTATATTCTAATTATAAATGATTATGAGATAAATGGAATAATAAGTTAAATAAATAATAGGTATGATTAATAGAAGAAAATTTTGTTTTGAAAGTTTAAATTGAATTAAATTAACTTAAGAAATATCTTGAATTAATTGAATTTAAATTGAATTTCATTGGAAAGGAATCTTTTGTACCTAACATTAATATATGTGAAATCAAATAAATTTATGAAAGTCTTGAATTTAAAGTTAAGTTGTTAAATATAAATTAATTTAAATTGAAATTTCTGTGGTTTAAATCAATTGTTTATTTTATAATTCAAGTCTATTTCTTCTGATTGTTTCTATTCTCCTACCTCCTTCCTTTTCGGGGACGAAAAGTTTTGAGTGGGGGAGAATGTAACGACCCTGAAATTCAGACCCAGTTAAAAATTTTAAAATTGATTATTTAATGTAGAATTTCGTATTTTCACAAACAAATTCCGATGCTATTCAAACTTCATATTTGTAATGCATCTAATTAAACATAGCAACTGGTAATTTTCGTCCGGAAATATGAAAGTTTATTTCGCGCATAAATTTACTTCAAATTTAAATCAGTTAGTAATCGATGGAAATAAACCGTTTTCGAAACCAAAATATTTTTACATAGAAAAATTCTAAAGCATCTTTTGAGCAAGTTGTCAGTTTGTCATTTTTCCAAATTCGGACATCTTTGGCTCCGTCGTTCTTATTTTTCTGCAAATTTTATGCATTTTCCGTAGTAGAAAATTTCGAATTTTTATAATTCGATTGTATCACCAATATCTTCATACCATTGTGACCGCCTCGTCGCGCTGATCAAAACGGTATATTTATTTGTATCAATCGGAGTTCGGCATTGCAAATTATAATTGTTAACGGAGCGCAAACTGATCCGTTACGCAGCACAAACCGGCACCCAACTTTCCAACGCTCAGAATTCTAGGAGCCTTTGACCATTCAGAAAGCCAATAGCCGTCACATTTGCAGAATAATCATTGCATTGGCATGGAAACTCTAAACCTCTCTATAAACCCCTCTGTATATACCTGCTACCTCTGCCTGCATTAACTGCTATGACTTCAGCTTTTCACTGTTCTCGATAAATTTAATATGGACCATTACTATTCCCACTGTCACGTACTTTTCTTATCTAACTTGCTTCATTTTCTCCTGTAGCCAATTATTCATCTCTCTCTTCATTTTGTTTATTTGTTCATGCGTATGTGAAATGGAAACTTTATACACATCTCCCTCTCTGTACATCTTCTTCCTGAGACCTTTCATCATGCCTCTCTCTCTTCTTTTCCTTTCTTTTTCTCTTCTCCAAATTTAACGACAGAAAATAAAAATTTAAAACCCATGCCGTGAAGCCCATCTACACCGAGCCGAAGCCACCTATCTCCTCCTCAACCTCCGCCATCACCGTGCGCACCGACCAAGCCTGCTCCTCCCCTTGTTTCCAGCATAGCCGGTCGATCCACCTTGGACTGAGAGGCCATCTCCACCACCGTACCCTCCTCCAGCTGTTCCACCTCACCACCTCAACAGCCGAAGTCGCTGCCGAGACCACCCATGGCCCAAAAACCACCATGCTCGGCCATCTCCGCCCCTCCACCTTGCCACGCTTTGAACCACCAGCCGCCCCTCTACTGATCTCGCCACCCTATGCTGCAGCTACCGCCACCGTTTCCTCCTTCCCTCCAACAGCAGTTCAGGGCCTCGCCTTCGCCATATTGAGCCAACCAACCCGAACCTCTCGCCGCCGCCGCCATTGGCCTACCCCGAGCTCGACCCAAACTACCGACCACCACCCACCTCCACGCGAGCACAAGGACCGAGCGTTCCCTTCCTCTCGTCTCCATTTCAAACCGAGCTCGCCTCATATTCTTGTGGGGTATGTTTTAAAATATTAATGTATACATTATGTTATATATATATATGCGAGTTTGAAGGTTGATGAAGGCCGTATGTGTAGTTTAATATGGATTGCAGTAGCATGTTTTGGTGTGCACAAGTATGGGCTGTTGAGTTATATTGGTTTATATACATTATTATTATACTGTTGTTTACATACAAGTTATCTTGCCTTTACTGTGATTTAATACATATTGGTTTATAATATATGAAGTTGATGGGTCTATATTAGTTTGCACAAGTTGTGTGTTAATATATAAGTCTGTAGAGCTGTACATATAAAATCTACACATTTTATATATATCGATCTTAGCATAAAATACATTGTTTTATATGTATATATATGGTTTCATATTGTTATGTCAGTCTTTAGACATATTAGTTTATATACAATCTGGGTGAGTTTGTAATTAAAGGGGTTTATATAATTTTTTTATTTTTTTATTACATACATAAGCATATAGGACTATATAGTTTTTTTAGATAAGTATATGAGTTGAGCTACACATATATGTGGGTAAAAATGTTTATTTATGCTTACTGTCATTGTATAGAGGTTATATAAACTTATGCATATAATTGGTCATAGACGTATTACTAAAACATGAGTATATAGGTCTGCACACGCATGTTTTGTTCTACATTTTGTTTTAAAGGGTCTGCATGTTATATTTAGAGTATATAAATATATTAATTATAAAGTTGTTTCTGTACAAGTTGTTTACTTCATTAAGACATTTGCAAACAGTTAATGGTTAGTGGATATAGTATATGGGTTTATTTATTTGCGAACGGTGTGTATATTTGCATATGTTTCCATGTTTGCATGTTTATTTTTTTCTGAACAGCAGTTAGAGTTCATGTTTGACGCATCGTATCTCACTCATGTTTTATCGGAATGGGTTGATTCTATTTTTAAAAAGGAGTTTAAGTTATGTAGTTTATACATGTCAAATTCCAGCAAAATCCGACATCGTTTGATTTGTGGTCGAGGATCTGGAAGTTAGACCCAGGCAGATATTCTTTTGTACTTAAAAATTATTTTACACTGCTGCAAACACGACCTGAGTTCATGTTTGACGCATCGTATCTCACTCATGTTTTATCGGAATGGGTTGATTCTATTTTTAAAAAAGAGTTGAAGTTACCTAATTTATAAATGTCAAATTCCAGCAAAATCCGACATCGTTTGATTAGTGGTCGAGGATCTGGAAGTTAGACCCAGGCAGATGTTCTTTTGTACTTCAAAATTATTTTACTCTGCTGCAACACGACCCGAGTTCATGTTTGACGCATCGTATCTCCTCCGTCTTACGTCGGAATCAAGTGATTCTTTGCAGTTTTGAAATACAAGTTTTGATCTTTATTCATACCAAATTTCAGACCATTTCGATCTCGGTAGCACATAGAATTATATTGTTAAACTTTGACGTAGGACATGTTTTGTAATTGTTGCTATGTTGAATGTTTTGATTGATTTCGGCAATTCCTATTTAACAGTTTTGCTCGTCGATTCGTGGCAATCTTACTTTGCTCTGAGAATCATGCTTGGATTTGTAACTCCATTTCGGTGTCCGTATCAGTGTGCGTATCCGTGCCATCTCCTATTTTCTCTAGCCTCGAAAGGTGAGCAATCACTCACGATTAATATTCTCTTATTTATTAAATTTGATTTCAATTGAAACGACAATTGAAATACATTGCTGTTATTTATTGCACTGTTGTTTATGTATCAGTTCACCTTTGACATCTGACACCGTTTTCTGCTATGTATACAATAATAATCCTGCTTGGTTGATAATTGATTGTTTGTTTGTTGTTGACATTGGATGTTAAAATTGTAATTTATAAAATAATAAATATTATGAAATTGAATTCGGCATAGGATAGTTAAAATTTTGAATCGACGTATGTGTTGAAATTGATTAGTTTAAGTTGGATAATATGACCCCCGTAAACGTTTAATAAATTGACACGTAGAATTTGATTATGTACACCTTGAAACGTTGAATGGATATTGTATAAATTGATGAAGTATGAAATTTAAATTTAATGACAAGTGAAAAACCGTATAAAATAATAGTATAAAATCTTTAATCTACATGAAATGATAGTGTAGATTCTAGAAATGATTATATTGATTTGCACAAATAACAATGTGAATTAATACGATTATTTCGGGATTATTTGAATTGATTATTGAATTGTTATTGATTGATGTTATTGCTTGTTTATTTACTTTGACACTATCCCAGTTATCACACTCCAAGTTCCCTTTGTTATGCTTTGATTTTTAAATTGAAATGGAATCGGGTTGAAATGATAAATACCCAAATGAACTTGACTTAGGATAGAAAATTTAATAAAACCCGATTGGTCAATAATTTGATTTAAAATAAAATAATGATTTTATTTGAGTAAAGAATAAGGTTTGAAATGAAATTGGAATTTGAATTTAATGAATGGAAAATTTTTAATATTTAAAATCTGAAACAAATATTAACATAGTAGTTGTTGAAAGAACGATGTTTTAAAATTAATTATTGACAATAAAAATTTAGAATTATTCATTGAATTAAGTTTGAAATGATTTAATAACTGAGTTTGAGTTTATAATTAAGTTGAAATTATTTAGTTTTGAAATTTTTAATAATTAAGTTGAAATTAATTAATAATTGAATAAGATTGAATTATTTGATAATTGAATAAAAATTGAATTCTTTGATAAGAGAAATTGAACTTTTTGAATATGTGAAATTTAGTTTCTTTGTCATTTGAGTTGAAAGTTGTAACTAAGAAAGTAAATAAATAATTGAAGGTGAATTTCTTTAACAAGAAATAAAATGCGATTTATTGAAATTAATGTAGGACTTGGAATTTAAGAATTTGATTTGACAAATTTAATTTAATGAAATTTGAAAGTTTTGATATAATGAAGTTAACTTAAGGGATTGAGTTAATGTCTTGGAAATTAAAAAGAATTGTTTTGGATGTTAAATTAACTTAACGAATATTGAATGAAATTGATAAATAAATTTAAATTGATTTGAATGTTAAATTTAATCAATTTAAATAATTTCGGAATGAACTTTTGTACGAACTTGAATCAATATTTGAATTGTTTAAATATAATTTAAATTGAATTATAAGATTTTGAAACGGAAAGTAGAGGTTTGAAACATAGATTTTGGAAATTGATTTTTGAAAGACAAATGGAATGTTTTACGAATTCTAATTGAAATTGAAATTGATTGTTCTGAAATATATTAAACGACCAATCGGTGTAATAATACGTAGTTATTAAAGAGACCGGGATCGGATATGGACATACTCTCCGTCGATACCGAATACCACTTTAATAACTATTATACGTGGAGTGTGGATCCAGAATGAAGTGGATGGTTTGGTGAACGCGTTGACTGAAGAAAGAGAACGATATTGGACGACCCCTGACATGACTAAAACAGGAGCCGCGCCGGGCCATTGATGTTCGCCACCTCTAGCGGACACACTTCTTCGATACCATATCTATTACTTTTGTGATTCGATTTGGATGCACCCCTCGATTTGGTAGTGTTGTTTCGCGGTGTTGAGATAGCTGTTGGCTATGCTCAACATCAGTCCGGATCACGCAACTACCAGTATCTTAGTTGGTATCGCCTCATGTACCTTGTCATACTGATTATCCTATTCGCGACCACTACGTTTTGATTTGTACCTTGAGTATATGGATTGCCCTCTGGTGACTTCCGGTTTTGGGGAAACTACGGTCTTGTATATGCTTTTGGGAATATAAAATGTGTTAAGGGGGATTATGGTAACGCCTTAACGCTATTTTGATATTTTATATTACTGATAGACATTATCTACTTAGCGTACATTACTACCTAGTAGATAGTTTAGCGGATCCTTAGAGGATGGTTATTCCAAACATCCTTTGAGTTACTTGTATTTCGATTGCTATTTCACTTGAGTTGGATTTATTGATATAAGAATATTAATCCTGACTCGAGTGTCTTGTGTTTTGCTTTACGCTCGGGTCAGACTGAGTATACCAGTATTCGAGACTCACCTTTGGAGTTGGAGCGTTGCTTGAAGATCCAGCCATCTATTCTGCTTTCAGTATTCGATGATTCTAGTGATGTATTCTGATTTATATCTGATGTATCGTATTACTCTTTTGTTGTAAACTCTGATGTATCTTATATATTTACATGGTAGCTTCATGAACTACTATCTCTTTATTTCCGCTGCATATTATTACTCTGTGTCTGTGATGCTGTGACTATTTATTTACTGTATATCTCAGTTTTGCCAAATTTAAATTAGCAATTCGATATTTTGAATTATTCAAGCCGACATGTGCGGATGCGAATAGTCCAAAATATCGGGTCGTTATAGTTGGTATCAGAGCTTTTGGTAGCTCTAGGCAGAACTTAGCATATAGGGTAAATGTATTTACAGAATCACTCCCACTCGAGTTTCAATCTCTTCTTCTTGACTCGTTTCCTTTGAACTTTGGAACGCTCCCTCGGTTCCAAAATTCATTCTCGTCCCTCACTATTCGTCTTCTTTCAATTCTGTAGTATTCCATAACTCCACTTCGAATAACTTTTATAATGAACCGGCGGTCTCGCCAAACTTCGAATGATTTGTAAAGGGGTGAAACTCCTTTACAGTAAGCATTGATTTACCGGAGATTTCTGTATCCTCGATTTACGATGCTATATATTCCCTGCTATACCTGAATTCAATTTCTTGAGATCGAATGTTGGTTTACCTCGGAATTCAGCATCGATCTTATTCTTGAAGTTACGGTGGACCCGATTAAGCTTGTCCATCTCCCGATTCTGTTAACTGAATTACCTTATCTTCTGTTTCGAACTTATTATCGAATCAAAATTCTCTTTGATTTGATTTCCATCAAATTTGAATCTCTATAGTTATTTTGAAATCCATCCTTGTATCGTCGAGCGAGAGCGTGTATTTTTATTTATACTAAAATGTTTTATGTATATATATTTATTGTGTTGTTGAGTTGTTAATGTTGATTTGGATTTTCGATCGATTCGTCTGATCAACGCTATCGATAGGATTTCAAAACACTTAAACAGAGCAAACTGACACAATATTGTTTCAAGTTTAGTAAATAAAATAATATTGAATGATTTTATTATATATAAGTATAAATTTTTCTCAAATTAAAAGGCTAATGAATCTATTGTCCGAAAGGATAATATTTGATTTTCATTTATGTTTTGCAAACCATTGTCTATTGCATAATATAAATAAATGAATTTATAAAATTTAGTTATAATTAATTTGGGAATTGAAATGAATTTAAATTAGAATTTGAAGATTTAATTTCCGGTGATTTCAAACTTTGGTTTTAAAGTTTTAAGATGTATATTACCTAAAATATTTTCAAATAGAAACCGTTTCAAAGAATTTTAAATGATTAAATTAAAGCTCTTCTCTTTGTCGCTGGAAAATAATTTCGATGATGACAGCCGCATCATCGACATTCATTTTCGAGTTTCGAAGTGGAAAGACTATTCTGTAGCTTTGCTACGGTATGTTTTAAAAAAAATAAATTGATTTGAATTTATAAACACGACTTGATTTATAATATATATTGAAGATTTTAAAATTTGATTTGATATATTATGAGTATATATATTTATTTTATCTCAAGTTGTTTGAAGCTAATCGGAAATTAATTCTTAAAATTTGTTAAAGGATGATTTTACAATTTTAAATGAAGCCAAATTATTTTATATAAATACTTAGCTTGAAATAACTGAATTGTAAAATTTTATTTGGATAATACTCAAATTGCATTATATATAACTTACCTAAATATAAATATAAAAAAAAGGGGTTAATCATGTAATTGAATATTATACAGTAGAAAATGATGTCAAGGAAATTTTAATAAAAATTTGAGTAGTTATAATAAATGTAAATATACTTAATATATATGTAATAGGATATTGAGTAGAATAAATTTAATAATAATTTGGAATAAGGAAGAATTAAGTTTGTCGAATGAAATACGATTACAAAAAGAAATGACTATTCAAATTTGTGATCATTGAAATTGTTAAATTTAGATAATTGGATAATATATAATATAAATTGTCTTTATAAATAAAATGTAAGTGCGTATAATAAATGTTATTCACTTATATTCTAATTATAAATGATTATGAGATAAATGGAATAATAAGTTAAATAAATAATAGGTATGATTAATAGAAGAAAATTTTGTTTTGAAAGTTTAAATTGAATTAAATTAACTTAAGAAATATCTTGAATTAATTGAATTTAAATTGAATTTCATTGGAAAGGAATCTTTTGTACCTAACATTAATATATGTGAAATCAAATAAATTTATGAAAGTCTTGAATTTAAAGTTAAGTTGTTAAATATAAATTAATTTAAATTGAAATTTCTGTGGTTTAAATCAATTGTTTATTTTATAATTCAAGTCTATTTCTTCTGATTGTTTCTATTCTCCTACCTCCTTCCTTTTCGGGGACGAAAAGTTTTGAGTGGGGGAGAATGTAACGGCCCTGAAATTCAGACCCAGTTAAAAATTTTAAAATTGATTATTTAATGTAGAATTTCGTATTTTCACAAACAAATTCCGATGCTATTCAAACTTCATATTTGTAATGCATCTAATTAAACATAGCAACTGGTAATTTTCGTCCGGAAATATGAAAGTTTATTTCGCGCATAAATTTACTTCAAATTTAAATCAGTTAGTAATCGATGGAAATAAACCGTTTTCGAAACCAAAATATTTTTACATAGAAAAATTCTAAAGCATCTTTTGAGCAAGTTGTCAGTTTGTCATTTTTCCAAATTCGGACATCTTTGGCTCCGTCGTTCTTATTTTTCTGCAAATTTTATGCATTTTCCGTAGTAGAAAATTTCGAATTTTTATAATTCGATTGTATCACCAATATCTTCATACCATTGTGACCGCCTCGTCGCGCTGATCAAAACGGTATATTTATTTGTATCAATCGGAGTTCGGCATTGCAAATTATAATTGTTAACGGAGCGCAAACTGATCCGTTACGCAGCACAAACCGGCACCCAACTTTCCAACGCTCAGAATTCTAGGAGCCTTTGACCATTCAGAAAGCCAATAGCCGTCACATTTGCAGAATAATCATTGCATTGGCATGGAAACTCTAAACCTCTCTATAAACCCCTCTGTATATACCTGCTACCTCTGCCTGCATTAACTGCTATGACTTCAGCTTTTCACTGTTCTCGATAAATTTAATATGGACCATTACTATTCCCACTGTCACGTACTTTTCTTATCTAACTTGCTTCATTTTCTCCTGTAGCCAATTATTCATCTCTCTCTTCATTTTGTTTATTTGTTCATGCGTATGTGAAATGGAAACTTTATACACATCTCCCTCTCTGTACATCTTCTTCCTGAGACCTTTCATCATGCCTCTCTCTCTTCTTTTCCTTTCTTTTTCTCTTCTCCAAATTTAACGACAGAAAATAAAAATTTAAAACCCATGCCGTGAAGCCCATCTACACCGAGCCGAAGCCACCTATCTCCTCCTCAACCTCTGCCATCACCGTGCGCACCGACCAAGCCTGCTCCTCCCCTTGTTTCCAGCATAGCCGGTCGATCCACCTTGGACTGAGAGGCCATCTCCACCACCGTACCCTCCTCCAGCTGTTCCACCTCACCACCTCAACAGCCGAAGTCGCTGCCGAGACCACCCATGGCCCAAAAACCACCATGCTCGGCCATCTCCGCCCCTCCACCTTGCCACGCTTTGAACCACCAGCCGCCCCTCTACTGATCTCGCCACCCTATGCTGCAGCTACCGCCACCGTTTCCTCCTTCCCTCCAACAGCAGTTCAGGGCCTCGCCTTCGCCATATTGAGCCAACCAACCCGAACCTCTCGCCGCCGCCGCCATTGGCCTACCACCGAGCTCGACCCAAACTACCGACCACCACCCACCTCCACGCGAGCACAAGGACCGAGCGTTCCCTTCCTCTCGTCTCCATTTCAAACCGAGCTCGCCTCATATTCTTGTGGGGTATGTTTTAAAATATTAATGTATACATTATGTTATATATATATGCGAGTTTGAAGGTTGATGAAGGCCGTATGTGTAGTTTAATATGGATTGCAGTAGCATGTTTTGGTGTGCACAAGTATGGGCTGTTGAGTTATATTGGTTTATATACATTATTATTATACTGTTGTTTACATACAAGTTATCTTGCCTTTACTGTGATTTAATACATATTGGTTTATAATATATGAAGTTGATGGGTCTATATTAGTTTGCACAAGTTGTGTGTTAATATATAAGTCTGTAGAGCTGTACATATAAAATCTACACATTTTATATATATCGATCTTAGCATAAAATACATTGTTTTATATGTATATATATGGTTTCATATTGTTATGTCAGTCTTTAGACATATTAGTTTATATACAATCTGGGTGAGTTTGTAATTAAAGGGGTTTATATATATAAAAAAAAAAAATTTATTACATACATAAGCATATAGGACTATATAGTTTTTTTAGATAAGTATATGAGTTGAGCTACACATATATGTGGGTAAAAATGTTTATTTATGCTTACTGTCATTGTATAGAGGTTATATAAACTTATGCATATAATTGGTCATAGACGTATTACTAAAACATGAGTATATAGGTCTGCACACGCATGTTTTGTTCTACATTTTGTTTTAAAGGGTCTGCATGTTATATTTAGAGTATATAAATATATTAATTATAAAGTTGTTTCTGTACAAGTTGTTTACTTCATTAAGACATTTGCAAACAGTTAATGGTTAGTGGATATAGTATATGGGTTTATTTATTTGCAAACGGTGTGTATATTTGCATATGTTTCCATGTTTGCATGTTTATTTTTTTCTGAACAGCAGTTAGAGTTCATGTTTGACGCATCGTATCTCACTCATGTTTAATCGGAATGGGTTGATTCTATTTTTAAAAAGGAGTTTAAGTTACGTAGTTTATACATGTCAAATTCCAGCAAAATCCGACATCGTTTGATTTGTGGTCGAGGATCTAGAAGTTAGACCCAGGCAGATATTCTTTTGTACTTAAAATTATTTTACACTGCTGCAAACACGACCTGAGTTCATGTTTGACGCATCGTATCTCACTCATGTTTTATCGGAATGGGTTGATTCTATTTTTAAAAAAGAGTTGAAGTTACCTAATTTATAAATGTCAAATTCCAGCAAAATCCGACATCGTTTGATTAGTGGTCGAGGATTTGGAAGTTAGACTCAGACAGATGTTCTTTTGTACTTAAAATTATTTTACTCTGCTGCAACACGACCCGAGTTCATGTTTGACGCATCGTATCTCCTCCGTCTTACGTCGGAATCAAGTGATTCTTTGCAGTTTTGAAATACAAGTTTTGATCTTTATTCATACCAAATTTCAGACCATTTCGATCTCGGTAGCACATAGAATTATATTGTTAAACTTTGACGTAGGACATGTTTTGTAATTGTTGCTATGTTGAATGTTTTGATTGATTTCGGCAATTCTTATTTAACAGTTTTGCTCGTCGATTCGTGCCAATCTTACTTTGCTCTGAGAATCATGCTTGGCTTTGTAACTCCATTTCGGTGTCCGTATCAGTGTGCGTATCCGTGCCATCTCCTATTTTCTCTAGCCTCGAAAGGTGAGCAATCACTCACGATTAATATTCTCTTATTTATTAAATTTGATTTCAATTGAAACGACAATTGAAATACATTGCTGTTATTTATTGCACTGTTGTTTATGTATCAGTTCACCTTTGACATCTGACACCGTTTTCTGCTATGTATACAATAATAATCCTGCTTGGTTGATAATTGATTGTTTGTTTGTTGTTGACATTGGATGTTAAAATTGTAATTTATAAAATAATAAATATTATGAAATTGAATTCGGCATAGGATAGTTAAAATTTTGAATCGACGTATGTGTTGAAATTGATTAGTTTAAGTTGGATAATATGACCCCCGTAAACGTTTAATAAATTGACACGTAGAATTTGATTATGTACACCTTGAAACGTTGAATGGATATTGTATAAATTGATGAAGTATGAAATTTAAATTTAATGACAAGTGAAAAACCGTATAAAATAATAGTATAAAATCTTTAATCTACATGAAATGATAGTGTAGATTCTAGAAATGATTATATTGATTTGCACAAATAACAATGTGAATTAATACGATTATTTCGGGATTATTTGAATTGATTATTGAATTGTTATTGATTGATGTTATTGCTTGTTTATTTACTTTGACACTATCCCAGTTATCACACTCCAAGTTCCCTTTGTTATGCTTTGATTTTTAAATTGAAATGGAATCGGGTTGAAATGATAAATACCCAAATGAACTTGACTTAGGATAGAAAATTTAATAAAACCCGATTGGTCAATAATTTGATTTAAAATAAAATAATGATTTTATTTGAGTAAAGAATAAGGTTTGAAATGAAATTGGAATTTGAATTTAATGAATGGAAAATTTTTAATATTTAAAATCTGAAACAAATATTAACATAGTAGTTGTTGAAAGAACGATGTTTTAAAATTAATTATTGTGTAACATCCCGAAATTATGAATTTAAATTTTAGTAATATATTTTAAACTTTTTGAAATAAAAATTTGAAAAGTTATAGATTAAATGTTAATAAGTTAAATCCTGAATAGAAATAAAATTTAAGAAAATGTATATTGTAATAAAATCACATAAATTATTAAAAGTTAATAACTAAAACAAGTGTGCAATAAAAAAAAAAAAAAAATACAACTAGGCCTATACAAAGAAAGATAAGACATAAGAAAAAAACATACTCTTTCAAATTTAGCGATAAAAACAAAGTAACATGACATATGTAATATACAAACTTGCATAGGGATTGTACACCAAGAAACTAAACCAATATACAAACAAATTAAAGTAAGTTTTGTAATAAATAAAATAAGAAAATGAACAGCACTTGCAAAAAGAATATACAAAGCAGGAAGTAAGTTATGCAAGCCTCAACATAAATAAAATAAGTGTATGAAACAAGTTTTGGTACTTATAAAAAAAAATAAAGAGGATAAAAAAATCAAATAATAGACTAACCTAGAACTCTCTCCCCAGCAAAAGAAGAAGCAAATAATAATCCAATGTAAACATAAAGTGCTGAAAGTATGCAATGGAATGAATAAACATTTCACAACATACTTCATTTAATGCATTGCATGTACACAATCTTTTCAGCACACACTAACATTTATTAACAAGCATGGTTTAGTTTTTCTTTTACTTCAACTTGTACTTGCTTATGCTTTACCCTGTACACCACTTTTCTCCTATATGTGTACGTATACAAAACCTCACATTCATTTGTTAAAAACAACTCAAGTATCATTCAAACAAATTTTTGCAAAGATCTGAAATTAAAAAGAAGAAGATCATCACTTTATATATTACAAGTTGAAAGGCAAATTACTGAAAAAAAGAGAAGAATCAAAACTGCAGTTAAAACAAAACAAAAGTATTCTCTGTTTCTATATTGTTCAGGTGAGTAACATCAACTTTAAGGCTTTAAGTTAACTGTAAAGATGATTCTTGTTTCATGGCATAGTATATGCTTATCTTTGAATATAGTTGGTAAATATGTATATAAATATACAGGCTACCCTGTATATTCTTCTTCTCTGTTATGGGTTACAGGGTAGACTTGCATTCAAACTCCAGTAGTTTTCATCTAAATCATAGTAAAGCTTCAGTTTTAAAAGCAAACAAGATAATGGAAAGCAAATATGGTTATAAAAAAAAAGATTTAAACCTCAAGTCTGTAAGGTATTATCACTAAAGTTGTTTACAGGAAATCAAAGGAAGATGTGATAAATTCAAGTATTATAAAAACTAATCCAAGTTAATAGCTTAAATCCTTACTGTAAATCATGATTTCTAAAACAAAAGTGAAGAATTTTAGTTTAATATTCAAAGGGAAATTTGCATTTGAATAAAAATTGAATTTCTACCAATTTCTTGTAAGTGAATCAATTTAAATTGCTGAAATTTGAGTTGAGGCAAGCCTAACCATTCTTGATATTGGGAAAAATACAAATTTATTTTTCCATGGCATGAATTGGGAATACGAGATCATTTTAGGGTTTTTCTTCCAGTTTTGAACGCGCTTAGAAAAAAGAGGATTTCGCCCTTTTGAGTTGACCGAGCTTCACGATGACTTGAGGATGGGTAGCTAGCGGTGTTATCGAGCCATGGACGGAGTCGCTGGGTTTCTGGCGGCGTCAGGCGTTGGGGCGAGGCAATTGTTCAGGGGTTGTTCGTTCCAGCTTTTGGGTTCGAGAATGAGATTTTGAATTTTTGATGGGTTCGAACTTGTGAGTGTTTGAGAGGCATGAGCACGTCGTCGATGACGTGTGGACGACCAGAAGTTCGACCAGAGGAGGCGATTCCAGTTGTGCACGTATATGTGCACAAGTTGATGATCAGAAAGGTTATAGCCTGAAGCATTTCAGGTTGGGTTTTCTTAGGGGTTATACTCGAAGCACGACTCGAGGAAAACTGGGGAGAAACCGAAGGGAGACTCGGGGGGGTTTCAGCGTTGAGTCGTGTAAAAGTTTGGACTTAAACAAATTTTGAAAATTTTTGTTTTCACGGGTAGCTTTGGGAGGAAACTCGAAGCAGGAAGTGCTTGAACTCGAGCGTGACTCGGGGGTTGACTCGGGTTGACCACCTGAACCATATTTCCAGTATGACAATTTGTGGACAATTTAAGTTTAAACTATTTTTATAAGCATTCTTTATGAAATGATGATTGTTAATGAAATGTGAAGTTAAATTAAACAATGATTAAATAATTTATGATTTATAATTACTTTGTAATTTATAATAATAAATAAATAAAAGCAATAAAAAATTAAAGTTGTAAATTAAAAATCGTTAATTTGATAATTGAAGTTGATTGATTCAAAATTGATAGTTACATTAAAACAATTTATTAAGGAATAATAAATTAATATATTCAATTGAGATCTAATTGAATTGTAGTTTAAAATGATAATTAAAGTAAATAATTGTCATTAATCAATGATTTTGAAAAGAAATTTAAGAATGATTTACAAACTTGTTATTAAATTGATTTATAAACAATTAAGTGTTTAAATAAATTTGTAAGTAAGAATTTGTAAATTTTGAAACAATAAATTGAGTAATCAAAATGTAATTTATTTATCCAGATTCTTATCATTAAATTTAATTAATTCAGTGGAAAATGTATTTAAATCACATTGGAAAGTAATTAACTATTGTTGTTAACTTACATTGATATCTCTGTTCTGTTTGTAATTCTGTATGATGTAATTGCCATGTTATTGCACTGTGATTATGATTTGTTCTATATTGATATGAAAACCCTGTTGCCGTAAAACGGCATTTAAACTTCGATGCGACAGGGTATCGGATTTTAGTTGGTTATCCGAAACCCACATCGAACCTGTGAATATTTGTGAATGACATCCACATGTTTTAAAATTTGACACTCACTATTCGAATTAGCCGGGAAAGGACCTGTGTGTCATATAACCCATTTCGAATATGTGATTCGACGTTATGGATAGAATGTGAAGACCGGTGTTGAAGACCGGGTATTTGCAAGAGCGATAGGATGATCTGTCGATTGACTCTGCACCGAGTTGCTCCGGTATAGAGTTCTCCATATGTGATGGGGAATCCGATCAGGATTGTGGATATCCGGATTGCAAGGACTTCTTTGAAAGTGCCTTCGGTTCTGTTCGAGCCCGGAACAGACTTGTATGGATTGTGTGTCTGACGTTACAAGTTGAGATATAAAGCAGATTTCATTCAAATATATTTCTGTTGGTGGAGGAGAATTTATTCTTTTAGCTTAACACCCTTCTCTGAGACGTACGAGCTCAGAGGTTATATAGTTGAAGTTATCAGCAATATATTCCCAATTTGGTAATGTGACATACTGAGTGTTGCTGTGAAATGATCATTGTGTTGATTATTCGTGATAGGATCATTTATTTGATCGTCTATCTTTATGATCATTTCTATGATCATTTGTTGACCCAAAGCATGACTTTGTATAAAGCGTGTTTTTGTGGACGTGACTTCGTCGGACCTCACACCCCGAAATGGTCGAAACAGGAAAGATGCAGCAAGGTTATTGGGGGTAGCACCCCTTAAGGTATGTACATTTCCTTCTGGATAGAAGTGGTATCATGGTATGGAGCCCAGATACTTAACTTATGTTGATATCGCAGATATATATATATGATTTTGTGATTTGTTGCTGGGGCCCCGGTTAAAGGTTGGTTACGACCGGGAGATGGCATACTCGTGTCAGTAGTTACCCAGTTAGGGGTAACCCGGCCTTGTGTTGGCAGAGATCCGGTTTGGTTCTCGGGGACGTCCTTCCAGAGGCGTTCTCATGTGGCAATGGGAAGTTCCTTGGCCTGACCATTTGTTGGAAATCCAATTCCCAATACGAAACCCTGTACGGTTTTAGTTGTAGAACCTGCCATTTACTTATGGTGGTCACCACTGTTTAGATGGTAGCTATAGTAGGCATAGTTCGGAATGTCTATGCTGGCTAAGATTAATATTCTACTTTCGAAATGATTTACTTCACTATGCACTAATAATAATATCAAAGAATTCTTTCCTCGTATCAAGCATATTTAACTATCATAAGAAGAAATCTCCTCCAATTCTGCGTTTGCATTGTGTGTGTGGCGGGAGGTCTTATGGTAGTTCCATTTTTAAAAGCATTCCGAAAATTCTTTTATAAATCTTGTTTATTTAAAATACAACTGTCTTGTTTATTCATACCAGTCCCATGACTGATCCGGAGTTTATTGTTTTCTTTCCTAAACTCTGGGTGCCCATTATTTCCACACGGGCAGCCTAGTAACAGGTTTAGGTTATTTTGGAGTAGCAGTATTTTGGAGCTCTTATCTTGGAGATATATTAGGAGCTTTTGGAGATTGCAGGTGTTAGCTTTTGGGAGTTCGTTAGCATCTCTCTCATTTGAGAACTTTTGGATATATGTTCACTGTTGTATTATCATGATGTTGTATTTGGAGATTGTGGTGTATGTACTATGTACTCTGTTATAGTATGGATATTATGTTGATGTTGTAACAGTGATATTATTTATGATATTGACTCTGTTCCGCTGTTTTATATTCATCTAATTGTTGTTATAAGCTCCGGCGATGCGAATTTGATGTCGTTTATTGGACATCGAGTTTGGGTCGTCACAAATTGGTATCAGAGCTGTTGGTTGAGTAAGAACTTTAGCTACGGAGTATAACACATTAGATGGCTCATTAGAGATAGGGTGAAGTATACCCTGGAATGAGTATAATCAAAATTAAAACTTTGAAATTTCTTAGTCTATTTCTTTTTACTGCTGATATTCCTTAAGATATTTCGCCTGCATATCTAAATCAATTTTCTTACTAATCTCAGATAGTGAAAATGAGTGGACGCAGAGGAAGAATTAGGGGTCAAGGCAATGCTGCAGCACCCAATCAAATTCCCGCAGCCGCAGAAGCAGTAATAGAAATTCAGCAGCATCCGGACTTGGCTGAATTATATAAGAAGTTTGAAAAGCTTGGTGGCAAACCATTCATTGGCAAAGAGTCAATTATTGACGCTCAAACTTGGGTAAGATCGTGTGAAAAGATTTTTAAAGGGCTGAAATTGCAGGATGAGCAGAAAAGACTTATAGCTTCTTGGCAACTCCAAGGAGAAGCTTCAGCTTGGTGGGAAACCATCATTATAGATGAACCCGAGGAAGAATTTACTTGGGATCGTTTTAAAGAAGTGTTTGAGAAACGTTACATGCCATCGGCGGGAGTTTCTAGAATGTATCAGGAATTTCTGGATTTGAAGCAAGGAAGTTTGTCGTTTGAAGAATACTTGAATAAATTCAGTGAACTATCTCGGTTTGGCCCGGAATTGCTAAATACACCTATGAAGAAAAACGAAAGGTTTATCCGAGGAATGAACCAGAAATATCATGGAAGAATGACGGGTCATGTTAAAGATTCTTTTTCGGATTTGGTAGATATGGGGTACAGGTACGCTACTCTTGATATACAAGAAGCAACTGTGGAGAAAGGTAATTCAGGTAGTCAGAATTATAAAAAGCGAAAATTCGGAGGCAAGAAACCTTGGCAAGGCAATGAGAAGAAGAGGAACACTCAAGGAAGAGCAACAGAAAATGTCACTTGTTACAACTGCAAAGAGAAAGGCCACTATTCAAATGACTGTCCAAAACCGAAGAAACCAGCTAGAGAATATTACAATTGTCATAAACCGGGACATTTAGTTAAAGATTGCCCAGTGATGAAGCCAGCGCAAGTGGCAAAGGTTTACACGATAAAGGAGGACCCCTCATCTTCAAAAGCTGACAAAGGGAAAAGTGTTTTGGAAGGTAACCTTACTATTAATAATAGAACCGTTAGAGTTTTATTTGATACAGGAGCTTCACATAGCTTTATCTCCCAACAAACCGTAAATGAATTAGGAATTGAAACTAAATTTGCTGACGATCTTATTTGCGTGAAAAATCCGGTTGGAGGTCCCGCAAATCTTAGTTCATATTGTAAGAGAGTTCCTATTTCATATGCTAGCTATAAATTTCCTATCAACCTTTATGTCCTCGAATTTGATGAATTTGAAATCTTACTCGGTATGAACTGGTTAACGAGATACGATGCTATATTGGAGTGTATTAATCAGACAGTTTTAATCAAAACAAGCCTTGGAAATTTTATTGAAATCTCTTGTGAGAATTCAAGTCCAAGGAGTGACAGATTGATATATACTTTGGGAAATCTTGAACCCACTTTGCAGTCTATACCTGTTGTTCGGGATTTTTCCGACGTATTCGAAGAAGTGAAATCTTTACCTCCTCATCGAGAAATAGAATTCCGAATTGATCTTGTACCTAATACTCGTCCTGTTGTTCACGCAAGTCGCAGGATGGCACCTAGGGAAAAGATTGAATTAGTTCATCAAACTGATGAGCTACGAGCAAAAGGATTAATTAGACCCAGTGTTTCTGAATGGGGCTCAGCCGTCGTATTTGTTGCTAAATCAGACGGATCCTTGAGATTGTGTGTAGATTACCGCGATCTAAATAAACAAACTCTCAAGAATAAATTTCCACTGCCCAGGATTGATGATTTATTTGATCAGTTGCACGGCGCTCGTTTCTTTTCAAAAATGGATCTAGCTCAGGGATTCCATCAATTACGAATCGCCGAAGATTGTGTACATCTGACCGCTTACAGAGGTCCTAATATGTTGTATGAATGGTTAGTTATGCCTTTCGGGCTAACCAATGCTCCAGCATACTTCGTAGATCTCATGACTCGTGTGTTTCGGGAAGTTCTGAATAAATTTGTGCTTGTATTCATTGTTGACATCTTAATTTTCTCCAAAACTGAAGATGAGCATGCCGAGCACCATAGAATTGTCTTAGAAATTTTGAGGAGAAATGTTCTATATGCAAAATTTTCCAAATGCCATTTCTGGGTCAATGAAGTCAAATTCCTTGGCCATATTGTTAATGAAGAAGGAATTTCAGTAGATCCTAGCAAAATTTCCGCTATTCTTGATTGGAAACAACCCACTACTCCAAGAGAAGTTCGAAGCTTTTTGGGTTTAGCAGGCTATTACCGGAAATTCGTTCAAGATTTTTCTAAGTTAGCTAGTCCGTTGACTAAGTTAACAATGAAAAATGCAAAGTTCATTTGGACTTCAAAATGTAAAGAAGTTTTTCAAGAGTTGAAAAAGCGATTGACCACTGCTCCTGTTCTCACTATTGTTAACGGGAACCAAGGCTTATCTGTCTATACTGATGCATGTGGTGAAGGGGTAGGTGCAGTATTGATGCAAAATGGAAAGGTGGTTGCCTACGCAGGTAGACAATTACGTCCGCATGAGAAGAACTACCCAACGCACGATTTGGAACTTTTGGCTGTTGTTTTCGCTTTGAAAATATGGCGACACTATCTTCTGGGTAAGAATCTTTTTAGCTTTCCTAACGATTTATGAAATTAACTAAAGAAATATACTTAATAAACTCTCTTTGTTTTAGGTGAAAAATTCGAATTATTCACCGATCATAAAAACTTGAAATATCTTTTCACCCAGAAGGATCTGAATCTGCGACAACAACGTTGGTTGGAATTTCTAGCATCTTATGACTTAGATATTCTGTATACGCCCGGAAAGGCCAATGTAGTTGCAGACGCTTTGAGCAGAAGTTATGCTGTTCTTGCTTATCTTGTTATCACTCCTACTCTTCTCAAAAGGATTGCAAGACGGCAGAAAGAAGATGAGTTTCTTCGAGGAATCCATAAAAGAATATGCCAGGGTGAAGGCACTAGTTTCGAGATGGATAATAGAGGAGTAATAAGATTAAAAGGCAGGATTTGTGTCCCTGACATTCCAGAATTGAAACGAAAAGTATTGGACGAATGCCACAAGTCCAAATTCAGCATCCATCCGGGAGTCACCAAAATGTATCGAGATGTTAAAAGAACATTCTGGTGGAAAACAATGAAGAGAGACATATCTATTTATGTGAGTCGTTGTGCTACTTGTCAGCAGATCAAGAGCGACCAAAAGAAAGTGGCCGGTTTACTTCAACCTTTAGAAGTACCGAAATGGAAGTGGGATCAGGTATCGATGGATTTCATTGATGGATTGCCTCGTACCAAGAAAGGCAATGAAGCGATTTGGGTTATTGTGGATCGTCTAACAAAAAATGCTCATTTCATTCCAGTTAAATCTACTCGGACTGCGGCAAGCTTGGCAGGTATTTATATAAAGGAAATTGTTCGCCTCCATGGTATTCCCAGTAGCATAGTGAGTGATCGTGACCCGATCTTCACTAGTAGATTTTGGGAAGCATTTCAGGATGCATTGGGAACGAAATTAAATTTCAGTACTGCTTATCATCCGCAATCTGATGGACAGACTGAGAGAGTTAACCGAATTCTAGAAGACCTACTGCGTGCTTGTGTTCATGATTTTGGTGGTTCTTGGGAGGACCATTTGCATCTGCTTGAATTCTCTTATAATAACAGTTATCAGGCCAGTTTAGAAATGGCTCCTTTTGAAGCTTTATATGGTCGTCCGTGTCGATCACCTACATGCTGGATCGAATCAGGTGATAGACTTGTTCTTGGACCGGATATGATAAAAGAAGCCACTGAGAAGGTAAATTTTATTAGAAAGAAGTTATTAACTGCCCAAAGCCGTCAGAAGAGCTACTATGACCGTCGAAGGAGAAATTTGGAATTTCAAGTTGGAGATTCTGTATTTCTGAAAGTATCTCCGATGCGGGGTGTGTTGAGATTCGGGAAAACTGGAAAGTTGGCACCGCGTTATATTGGTCCTTTTCCTATTCTAGAAAGGATTGGTTCTCTAGCATATAGAGTGCAGTTACCCAGCTGGTTGTCTGGCGTACATGATGTGTTCCATATTTCTAATCTTCGGAAATATGTGCACGATCCAGATGATATTATTGAAGAAGCTGCTCAGCAGGATCTAGAAATCACTCCCAATTTGGCAGTTAGAAGGGAACCGATGAAAATTGTTGATCGTGATGAGAAGCGATTGCGGAACAAAATTGTGAAATTGGTCAAAGTTAAATGGAATGGCGATCCAAAGGACTGTACTTGGGAGACTGAAGAGAATATGAAGAAGTCATATCCCAAATGCAGAATTGACATCTCGACTTAAAACTGTAAGTCATTTCCTTGTTTCCGAATTCGTATATTATTTGTTTACGTTTCTCTCTCTTTCAATTTCGAGGACGAAATATTCTTAAGGAGGGGATATTGTAACATCCCGAAATTATGAATTTAAATTTTAGTAATATATTTTAAACTTTTTGAAATAAAAATTTGAAAAGTTATAGATTAAATGTTAATAAGTTAAATCTTGAATAGAAATAAAATTTAAGAAAATGTATATTGTAATAAAATCACATAAATTATTAAAAGTTAATAACTAAAACAAGTGTGCAATAAAAAAAATAAAAAATAAAAAAAATAAAAAAAATACAACCAGGCCTATACAAAGAAAGATAAGACATAAGAAAAAAACATACTCTTTCAAATTTAGCAATAAAAACAAAGTAACATGACATATGTAATATACAAACTTGCATAGGAATTGTACACCAAGAAACTAAACCAATATACAAACAAATTAAAGTAAGTTTTGTAATAAATAAAATAAGAAAATGAACAGCACTTGCAAAAAGAATATACAAAGCAGGAAGTAAGTTATGCAAGCCTCAACATAAATAAAATAAGTGTATGAAACAAGTTTTGGTACTTATAAAAAAAAATAAAGAGGATAAAAAAATCAAACAATAGACTAACCTAGAACTCTCTCCCCAGCAAAAGAAGAAGCAAATAATAATCCAATGTAAACATAAAGTGCTGAAAGTATGCAATGGAGTGAATAAACATTTCACAACATACTTCATTTAATGCATTGCATGTACACAATCTTTTCAGCACACACTAACATTTATTAACAAGCATGGTTTAGTTTTTCTTTTACTTCAACTTGTACTTGCTTATGCTTTACCCTGTACACCACTTTTCTCCTATATGTATACGTATACAAAACCTCACATTCATTTGTTAAAAACAACTCAAGTATCATTCAAACAAATTTTTGCAAAGATCTGAAATTAAAAAGAAGAAGATCATCACTTTATATATTACAAGTTGAAAGGCAAATTACTGAAAAAAAGAGAAGAATCAAAACTGCAGTTAAAACAAAACAAAAGTATTCTCTGTTTCTATATTGTTCAGGTGAGTAACATCAACTTTAAGGCTTTAAGTTAACTGTAAAGATGATTCTTGTTTCATGGCATAGTATATGCTTATCTTTGAATATAGTTGGTAAATATGTATATAAATATACAGGCTACCCTGTATATTCTTCTTCTCTGTTATGGGTTACAGGGTAGACTTGCATTCAAACTCCAGTAGTTTTCATCTAAATCATAGTAAAGCTTCAGTTTTAAAAGCAAACAAGATAATGGAAAGCAAATATGGTTATAAAAAAAAAAAGATTTAAACCTCAAGTCTGTAAGGTATTATCACTAAAGTTGTTTATAGGAAATCAAAGGAAGATGTGATAAATTCAAGTATTATAAAAAGCTAATCCAAGTTAATAGCTTAAATCCTTACTGTAAATCATGATTTCTAAAACAAAAGTGAAGAATTTTAGTTTAATATTCAAAGGGAAATTTGCATTTGAATAAAAATTGAATTTCTACCAATTTCTTGTAAGTGAATCAATTTAAATTGCTGAAATTTGAGTTGAGGCAAGCCTAACCATTCTTGATATTGGGAAAAATACAAATTTATTTTTCCATTGCATGAATTGGGAATACGAGATCGTTTTAGGGTTTTTCTTCCAGTTTTGAACGCGCTTAGAAAAAAGAGGATTTCGCCCTTTTGAGTTGACCGAGCTTCACGATGACTTGAGGATGGGTAGCTAGGGGTGTTATCGAGCCATGGACGGAGTCGCTGGGTTTCTGACGGCGTCAGGCGTTGGGGCGAGGCAATTGTTCAGGGGTTGTTCGTTCCAGCTTTTGGGTTCGAGAATGAGATTTTGAATTTTTGATGGGTTCGAACATGTGAGTGTTTGAGAGGCATGAGCACGTCGTCGATGACGTGTGGACGACCAGAAGTTCGACCAGAGGAGGCGATTCCAGTTGTGCACGTATATGTGCACAAGTTGATGATCAGAAAGGTTATAGCCTGAAGCATTTCAGGTTGGGTTTTCTTAGGGGTTGTACTCGAAGCACGACTCGAGGAAAACTGGGGAGAAACCGAAGGGAGACTCGGGGGGGTTTCAGCGTTGAGTCGTGTAAAAGTTTGGACTTAAACAAATTTTGAAATTTTTTGTTTTCACGGGTAGCTTTGGGAGGAAACTCGAAGCAGGAAGTGTTTGAACTCGAGCGTGACTCGGGGGGAGACTCGGGTTGACCACCTGAACCATATTTCCAGTATGACAATTTGTGGACAATTTAAGTTTAAACTATTTTTATAAGCATTCTTTATGAAATGATGATTGTTAATGAAATGTGAAGTTAAATTAAACAATGATTAAATAATTTATGATTTATAATTACTTTGTAATTTATAATAATAAATAAATAAAAGCAATAAAAAATTAAAGTTGTAAATTAAAAATCGTTAATTTGATAATTGAAGTTGATTGATTCAAAATTGATAGTTACATTAAAACAATTTATTAAGGAATAATAAATTAATATATTCAATTGAGATCTAATTGAATTGTAGTTTAAAATGATAATTAAAGTAAATAATTGTCATTAATCAATGATTTTGAAAAGAAATTTAAGAATGATTTACAAACTTGTTATTAAATTGATTTATAAACAATTAAGTGTTTAAATAAATTTGTAAGTAAGAATTTGTAAATTTTGAAACAATAAATTGAGTAATCAAAATGTAATTTATTTATCCAGATTCTTATCATTAAATTTAATTAATTCAGTGGCAAATGTATTTAAATCACATTGGAAAGTAATTAACTATTGTTGTTAACTTACATTGATATCTCTGTTCTGTTTGTAATTCTGTATGATGTAATTGCCATGTTATTGCACTGTGATTATGATTTGTTCTATATTGATATGAAAACCCTGTTGCCGTAAAACGGCATTTAAACTTCGATGCGACAGGGTATCGGATTTCAGTTGGTTATCCGAAACCCACATCGAACCTGTGAATATTTGTGAATGACATCCACATGTTTTAAAATTTGACACTCACTATTTGAATTAGCCGGGAAAGGACCTGTGTGTCATATAATCCATTTCGAATATGTGATTCGACGTTATGGATAGAATGTGAAGACCGGTGTTGAAGACCGGGTATTTGCAAGAGCGATAGGATGATCTGTCGATTGACTCTGCACCGAGTTGCTCCGGTATAGAGTTCTCCATATGTGATGGGGAATCCGATCAAGATTGTGGATATCCGGATTGCAAGGACTTCTTTGAAAGTGCCTTCGGTTCTGTTCGAGCCCGGAACAGACTTGTATGGATTGTGTGTCTGACGTTACAAGTTGAGATATAAAGCAGATTTCATTCAAATATATTTCTGTTGGTGGCGGAGAATTTATTCTTTTAGCTTAACACCCTTCTCTGAGACGTACGAGCTCAGAGGTTATATAGTTGAAGTTATCAGCAATATATTCCCAATTTGGTAATGTGACATACTGAGTGTTGCTGTGAAATGATCATTGTGTTGATTATTCGTGATAGGATCATTTATTTGATCGTCTATCTTTATGATCATTTCTATGATCATTTGTTGACCCAAAGCATGACTTTGTATAAAGCGTGTTTTTGTGGACGTGACTTCGTCGGACCTCACACCCCGAAATGGTCGAAACAGGAAAGATGCAGCAAGGTTATTGGGGGTAGCACCCCTTAGGGTATGTACATTTCCTTCTGGATAGAAGTGGTATCATGGTATGGAGCCCAGATACTTAACTTATGTTGATATCGCAGATATATATATATGATTTTGTGATTTGTTGCTGGGGCCCCGGTTAAAGGTTGGTTACGACCGGGAGATGGCATACTCGTGTCAGTAGTTACCCAGTTAGGGGTAACCCGGCCTTGTGTTGGCAGAGATCCGGTTTGGTTCTCGGGGACGTCCTTCCAGA
This sequence comes from Allium cepa, assembly GCA_030765085.1. Classification (NCBI taxonomy): domain Eukaryota; kingdom Viridiplantae; phylum Streptophyta; class Magnoliopsida; order Asparagales; family Amaryllidaceae; genus Allium; species Allium cepa. Next base: position 690,430,786 of record CM060940.1, read on the forward strand.
GGCGTTCTCATGTGGCAATGGGAAGTTCCTTGGCCTGACCATTTGTTGGAAATCCAATTCCCAATACGAAACCCTGTACGGTTTTAGTTGTAGAACCTGCCATTTACTTATGGTGGTCACCACTGTTTAGATGGTAGCTATAGTAGGCATAGTTCGAAATGTCTATGCTGGCTAAGATTAATATTCTACTTTCGAAATGATTTACTTCACTATGCACTAATAATAATATCAAAGAATTCTTTCCTCGTATCAAGCATATTTAACTATCATAAGAAGAAATCTCCTCCAATTCTTCGTTTGCATTGTGTGTGTGGCGGGAGGTCTTATGGTAGTTCCATTTTTAAAAGCATTCCGAAAATTCTTTTATAAATCTTGTTTATTTAAAATACAACTGTCTTGTTTACTCATACCAGTCCCATGACTGATCCGGAGTTTATTGTTTTCTTTCCTAAACTCTGGGTGCCCATTATTTCCACAGGGGCAGCCTAGTAACAGGTTTAGGTTATTTTGGAGTAGCAGTATTTTGGAGCTCTTATCTTGGAGATATATTAGGAGCTTTTGGAGATTGCAGGTGTTAGCTTTTGGGAGTTCGTTAGCATCTCTCTCATTTGAGAACTTTTGGATATATGTTCACTGTTGTATTATCATGATGTTGTATTTGGAGATTGTGGTGTATGTACTATGTACTCTGTTATAGTATGGATATTATGTTGATGTTGTAACAGTGATATTATTTATGATATTGACTCTGTTCCGCCGTTTTATATTCATCTAATTGTTGTTATAAGCTCCGGCGATGCGAATTTGATGTCGTTTATCGGACATCGAGTTTGGGTCGTCACATATTGACAATAAAAATTTAGAATTATTCATTGAATTCAGTTTGAAATGATTTAATAATTGAGTTTGAATTTATAATTAAGTTGAAATTATTTAGTTTTGAAATTTTTAATAATTAAGTTGAAATTAATTAATAATTGAATAAGATTGAATTATTTGATAATTGAATAAAAATTGAATTCTTTGATAAGAGAAATTGAACTTTTTGAATATGTGAAATTTAGTTTCTTTGTCATTTGAGTTGAAAGTTGTAACTAAGAAAGTAAATAAATAATTGAAGGTGAATTTCTTTAACAAGAAATAAAATGCGATTTATTGAAATTAATATAGGACTTGGAATTTAAGAATTTGATTTGACAAATTTAATTTAATGAAATTTGAAAGTTTTGATATAATGAAATTAACTTAAGGGATTGAGTTAATGTCTTGGAAATTAAAAAGAATTGTTTTGGATGTTAAATTAACTTAACGAATATTGAATAAAATTGATAAATAAATTTAAATTGATTTGAATGTTAAATTTAATCAATTTAAATAATTTCGGAATGAACTTTTGTACGAACTTGAATCAATATTTGAATTGTTTAAATATAATTTAAATTGAATTATAAGATTTTGAAACGGAAAGTAGAAGTTTGAAACATAGATTTTGGAAATTGATTTTTGAAAGACAAATGGAATGTTTTACGAATTCTAATTGAAATTGAAATTGATTGTTCTGAAATATATTAAACGACGAATCGGTGTAATAATACGTAGTTATTAAAGAGACCGGGATGAGATATGGACATACTCTCTGTCGATATCGAATACCACTTTAATAACTATTATACGTGGAGTGTGGATCCAGAATGAAGTGGATGGTTTGGTGAACGCGTTGACTGAAGAAAGAGAACGATATTGGATGACCCCTGACATGACTAAAACAGGAGCCGCGCCGGGCCATTGAGGTTCGCCACCTCTAGCGGACACACTTCTTCGATACCATATCTATTACTTTTGTGATTCGATTTGGGTGCACCCCTCGATTTGGTAGTGTTGTTTCGCGGTGTTGAGTTAGCTGTTGGCTATGCTCAACATCAGTCCGGATCACGCAACTACCAGTATCCTAGTTGGTATCGCCTCATGTACCTTGTCATACTGATTATCCTATTCGCGACCACTATGTTTTGATTTGTACCTTGAGTATATGGATTGCCCTCTGGTGACTTTCGGTTTTGGGGAAACTACGGTCTTGTATATGCTTTTGGGAATATAAAATGTGTTAAGGGGGATTATGGTAACGCCTTAACGCTATTTTGATATTTTATATTACTGATAGACATTATCTACTTAGCGTACATTACTACCTAGTAGATAGTTTAGCGGATCCTTAGAGGATGGTTATTCCAAACATCCTTTGAGTTACTTGTATTTCGATTGCTATTTCACTTGAGTTGGATTTATTGATATAAGAATATTAATCCTGACTCGAGTGTCTTGTGTTTTGCTTTACGCTCGGGTCAGACTGAGTATACCATTATTCGAGACTCACCTTTGGAGTTGGAGCGTTGCTTGAAGATCCATCCATCTATTCTGCTTTCAGTATTCGATGATTCTAGTGATGTATTCTGATTTATATCTGATGTATCATATTACTCTTTTGTTGTAAACTCTGATGTATCTTATATATTTACATAGTAGCTTCATGAACTACTATCTCTTTATTTCCGCTGCATATTATTACTCTGTGTCTGTGATGCTGTGACTATTTATTTACTGTATATCTCAGTTTTGACAAATTTAAATTAGCAATTCGATATTTTGAATTATTCAAGCCGACATGTGCGGATGCGAATAGTCCAAAATATCGGGTCGTTATAGTCCCTCCAGAGGCGTTCCATTTTTTATGGGAAGTTCCTTTGCCTGACCATTTGTTGGAAATCCAATCATCCAATACGCGCCCTATACGGTTTTAGTTGTATAACCTGCCATTTACTTATGGTGGTCACCACTGTTTAGATGGTAGCTATAGTAGGCATAGTACGAAATGTCTATGCTGGCTAAGATTAATATTATACTTTCGAAAGGTTTTCTGCACTATGCACTAATAATAATATCAAAAGGATTTTGCGTATCAAGCATGTTTGACTATCATAAGGAGAAATCTCCTCCAAGTTTGCGTTTGCATTTTGTGTGTGGTGGGAGGCCTTATGGTAGTTTCATTTTCCAAAAATTATTGCGGTTTTCAACTTTTAAAATCCTTTGTCGATTGTTTTAAAAGATAAAACTATTTTTGTTTGCTCACACCAGTCCCATGACGGACCCGGAGTTTATTGTTCCTTTCCTATACTCTAGGTGCCTACAATTTTCCACATGGGCAGTCTAGAGTTGGGTTTTTCAGATAATCAAATAATAGGTGTAGAATTTGATAGCATCCAGCCTTTGGATTTGGAGAACGGATTTGCTTCTTTTCAGCATTTGGGCTGACTTTACTTAATACAACGCGATTGAGGGTTTCTCGCTTAGCGTTCAGAAAGCATGTTGGTGGATCTAGCTTTTGGAGCCTTAGCCATGGAGTTGCAGTTGCAGTTTGATGTTGGAGTTCTCTTTGGAGTTTCTCTATTGATATTTATCTTTCCCCTGTTGTATATTTACCTCCGATATTGTTGAGATTCTTGTTGTATCAGATATTGTATCAATGTAGTATATATGATATTATTTATTTTCTTCCGCTGTGTTGTTATACTTAATGTGTTATAAGCTCCGGCGAACCAGATTCGGTGTTTGAATCTACGACATTTGGGTACAAGTGAAGTACGGGTGCCGATTTTCGAAGGTCGAGTCAGGGTCATCACATTATCTAACCTAGTATACCGATCTAATTCTTCCTCTATGATGGGCCAACCATTTCTAGGTGGCCACTGCATGGGTTCTTCATCACTCGATAGAACGATCGAATTGTCTTTCTTCTTCCCCTTTCTTCTTGAGGATTCCCCCTTCGAATACTTTCCCATGAATGGTTTCTACAAATGCAAACAAAATCTCCTTAGATATGGATACTAAGTTATTCTAATGCCAAGTCTTAAATTTAAATGTACCTTATCACAAATTCATGTGACAGCTAAGGGTAATAATTTTCTAAGTACTTTGGTATTTTCCTCAAAATCATACTTGACCAAATCTTAGAAAACCAATCGATACCTTTAACTTAAGTCCTTGCCAAAATGTTTTCCAAATATTATTATTAACTTTCAAAATCCTTTAAAACTTATTTCTTGAAAATCTTTTAGATGAAAGTTTTTGTTATTCACTTTATAACCTTTTGGTACCATAATTTCAATTGATGGTTGAATAATTTGCTAAACACTTGGTTTTGTTACTTCTAAACCAATACAAAAATCCTTTGGAAATTTTATTCAAAAATCCTTTTAGATAAAAGTTCTCATTATCCAAATTCTTAGGTTATTATATACATCCCCTTATTACTCTTATTTAGTAAACACCTTATACTTAAACTGTGAAATTCTAATCATAAGATGTCTATACTTAAAAATCTTTATATTAACTTGTTTTTAAACAATCATTCAAGTTACTATATATCTTTCATTTTCAAAATATAATCTTAGGTAAAATTATTCCATTTACCATATTTATTTAAAAATCATTTTTATATATTAACAAATACACGCCCAAATATAAATACTCTCAACTTATTCTCGGGTATTACTAACCCTATCTCTAATGAGTTACTCATCTTAGGATATCACTAGTCCAATCTCTGATGAGTTCTTACCCCGCTCAGGCTCTGGTGTGGCTAAACCGAAGTTCTGATACCAAACGTAAAGAATTGTTTCTTCGACCCTCGAAAATCGACACTAATACATCCTCTGTATTCACGTGCCGCAAATTTGAGCATCGAAGAAGCAGTTCCTTAAGGGTAAAAAGAAAAGAAGACAGAACAGAATCTTACATGAATGAAATAACATATATTATTTCCATATAAAAAAAATTTACAATGGAAAATTTAAATACATTTATCAAAGTTAAACATGGACAATAGTAAATCTCCGTCCATACAAAATGTGGAATACAATAGTACACAAGTGTGGTGGGAAAGAGGTAATAGTCTACTGAAGAATCTTCTAACTCCATCCTCCAAGCTCTTTTGACTAAGCTTGACTACTAGGCTGTCTAGAAAAATAGGGCACCCAGAGTTTAAGGAAAGGAAATAAACTTCGTTCCAGCCATGAGACTGGTGTGAGAACTCAAAATACGGGTTTTGAAAACAAAAGCGTATCTCATAAGACCACGCCGCACATAAACACGGAACGGGTTTTTTCCTTATGATAACTTAAACATTTTTTTTCGTAAAAAAATGCTAATATTATTTTCGATGACATTCTTTTGAAAACATTTGCAAATAAACTTATAAATTTTAGCTGAAATGCTTGCACCTCACATTTCAGTACTTTACACAGCTAAGACCATACAGTATTTATTGGATATTGAGTGTCTAATTGAATAGCAAGGTAAGGGACTACTTCCTGCACAATGCATTTTAGAAGGATGCATCCGATGCCCTTATTGTTGGTCCTCATGCAAATTAAGATCGGCTTATCCGAAAATACAGTATACGAATAACACCAAGTATTACATCACCCTGCCGTTCTCGACTGTCTGAGACATCTTATAGCATACACCACTTAATTTAAACCCGACATTATAGCAGGTAGAAATTTAATCCATCTAGAAGGAAATTTCATACCCTAATTGGTTGTGACCCACTTTAGCTTAAAGCATCCTCCGTTTCACTATTCCCAGTTGTCAGGCTTTGAGGTAACGATTACCTTTTATATAGTACATCTTTCACTTTGAATGCCACTTTGCCATTTAACAATCACATAACCGATTTCTACAAACGTATAACTCCTGAGCTCTTACGTCTCAGGAAAGGGTGTTAAACTAAGAGATGTTGCCTTCTCCGCCACCAAATAGATGATATGTTCATAAAGGTCAATCAATTTTATGTACAAATGCAACGTCAAACATTCGTCCATACAAGTTGTCGTGGACCAGGACAAAGCGAAGGCACTTTCCTACCACATCCTATCATGGATTATCCCTAGGATTAGTAGCGAATAACCCTTGTATTTTTGAGATTTCCATAACAAAGGGACCAGTGCTATTTATTTATCTCAGGAGCTACCCAGAGATCATCAACAAGTAGTCTTTTCGAAATAAAGATCCTCTATCTTCAAAATTTTGTTCTTTAATAGATATCTTCATTCTTGAACGCGTAAATTAGTTTGAAGTAGTTTTCGGATAGGGATTACCCAAATTTGACCCCGGTTCCTCCAAACCAATCATTGGAAAAAAGATGGTTTGTAAATAGGTGATTGGTATTTCATTAATTTATATCTTTTTATCTAAAATATCCTTTAGAGATATTTATCTTTTGAAAACCATTTCTTTTTAGTATATATGGAATTTATTAAAAACTCTTTGTTAAATTCTTTGGTCTAGTTAAACTCTTTTCAATACTTAGAATAATTTCAAATCATTTTACTTAAATTTTAACGAAGATTTCTCAATTCCAAAAGTGTAACTTTTTAATAAGTTGAAACCATGTTATCTAAGATGGTAAATCCAAATTAGTTAATATTTGAATGAAACAGTCCATAGAAATCATTTAAATTATACTTGATACTAAATTCCATATTCAATAAGTATTATCCATCGAACAATGGTGAAATCACCTTTTAAATTCATATGAGCAGTACGAATTCCCTTCTCTAAATTTAATTTCAATTCTAAGAAGATTATCTCTATACAACCCAAGTTGTTTAAAGTTAGAAAAATTTAATCTTTTATACTTAACTCGTTTTCGACATTTCGACCTTATCTATCCCTCGTCTAGGTGAGGCTAGGATACTGGTTTCTTCTGAACATCTTCTTAGTTTAAGCACCTCAACCAGATCTCACGAGTGGAAAAATCAAGTGTACTCGTTGGCTTATTAGAGCCAAGATTAAAACAATTGCTTATAACTGCTTTTGTTTAATTTTCTTTATTTAAATCCTTTTAAATTAATCATTAAATCTTCAAGTCATCTTTAAAACACTTAATTATCCATTTAAAAACATTTATAAAAGATTTGGGAAAGAATTGTTAAGTTTAAAGTTATATTTCAAAAGTTATTGAAAACTGGTGCATATAGTGCTGCTAATAGTGTTTTAAAGTTATATTGACCAAAACGACTTTTCTATCATTTGAAAATTTATTTATATCTCTCTAACCTCTTTTAAACATTTTGAAATATCTACAAATTTTTTTTGCATATTATTAAAACATTTAAAAATATTAACTTTCTAAAAAAAATTCCTTTTTGGATTTCAAATTGCAAAACCGCGATTATTTCGAAAACTTCTTTTTTTTTACTAATATTTTAGAATCTAGAAGATGATATCTTGATTTTATTCCTTTGTTTGAATACCAATATAATAGTTCAGAAAATTCTTATTACAAAGAATTTCGAGCTATATTTCACTCTATAGACTCATTTAACTTTTGCGGCGCGGAATGACAAACTACCATTACGCGACACACCTGATTTTGACTCGTTTTTCATTTCTTATTCAAACTTCACCAAATCTGTTTTTTAATGTTTATAAAACATATTTAAATCATTTTAAAACCTTTTCAAAGAGTTTTAATGATTCGATACTACTTTTATAATTTGATTCATAAAGTGATTTTCTTCTGTAATATTGACGTATATTTAACATGACTTGTTTACATATCTAAACAACAATATTTTCACAACATCCAAAAATGATAAAAAATTCTTAACCAAACATACATATCATCCTATATATAGTGTGTATAAATAGAGTTTTCACATTTTATGTAACATATCTAACTTTTTATTACTAATTACTTTCCAAATATCCACCAATTACCGTAATTCATCTAACCAAACATCTTAAGCATTTCAATAGTCATGTCAAACATTTATAATTATTTGTAAAGATGTAATTTAGGAGTTCTCACCTTCACTGGATATTGTATTGATTAGATTTCGCTATAGCTTTGCTAACTCGAACTAAAACTCTACGAACCCTAGCCCGAAAGCCCTTGGAGTGCTCGGCCTTGGTCCTTGTGCTCATGGCCAAGCAAGGAGAGAAATGTTGGCTCAGCTAATGGTGGTAGAGGGCGGTGTTCATGGGATTGAGTGAGGAAAAGAAGTGATTTTGAAGTGTTTTGAGGTGTATATACTATTATATATATTTTATAAATTTAACCTTTTTCACGAAAAATTTCTTCATTATTTTATTATGTGGAGAAGCCGTGGAAATAGCTTATGGGGAAGAAGATGAAGAAAAAGTTGTAGGAAATTATGAAGAATGGTTGGGTATTTATAGGAAACTTTTGAAATTAAAATATCTTAGCATGAAATTACCAAACTACCTCTTGCTATCACCTCCAACACCCGTAGGATGCACTACAACCTCCCTCTCCTCCAAGCTATGTGGTGGTGGTGATGATGGTGGGTGAAGGTGATGATGTTGGGTGGTGGTAATATGATCTGGTGTATGATTGATTTGATGTTTGCTTTTTAAGTTAATTATTACTTTAGATATTTTATTCTTTTATCTTATGTAAATATATATTTACTTTTTTTTACTCTAATCATGTGTATATTTGCGTGATAATGTGTGCATGTGCATGTCACAAATATGTAAAAGTCATTTGGACAACTTCATATAACTTATGTACATTATACCGTTACGAATTCGGATTTCGATCTTTGGTCATATTTTCACTTATTCATTAACACACACACACACACACATATATATATATATATATATATATATATGTATATATATATTTATAAAGAAGTTTGAAAACTATTTTCTTATTATTTTCCATGAATTAAAATGATCGTATTTGATTTATAAAACCATATAAATCAGTATTAAACGATTGTTTACAAATAGTGTTATTATGTCGATACACCGATATCGAATTTTCTTATAATTTCAAATCTTATTTATAAATTTATAAAATTATCACATTTGATTTATTATCCATTTATCACTATTGTGAATGAATTATTATCATTTTAAAACTATTATTTTGAATATTTATAATAGTCATTAAATCATTAAATCTTAATGTAAAATCATTAATTGATTATTATATATACTGACATTTTTAATGATATCATAAATCAGTTAAATCTTTGTTAATATATTATAAACAGGTTTACCATTTTTATTCATGGTTTTGAAATGTTATCATTAGGGTTATAAATCCTTAATTTGAATATTTCAAAAATAATCTTACTTTATTTAAGTGATGAATTTGTGGATCGTTACACTTAGTTTCCATATGCGATCGTTTCATTGTTATTTAATATGACCAAATTATCTTAAGAAGTATCAAAAAGCTTCATGGCTTCATAGGCTTTGAGAACCCCCGGGAAGGAGCATTCATATGAAACGTCTCTAGCTTTCACTTACTTTTTTAAAGAACCGAAATTGAGTTTACGGGAATCCGTCAATTCAATCTTAAAGAAAGCGAGATCGGTAAGTGTTCTACTTACCGAAAGTGACTTCGAGACTGAGATATGTGTTCTATCTCTTTGAAGTAGATCTGTTCGAGATGCTAGAATCCATTTGGGGATTCGTGTTCCGTTTGAGTGATGATGGCTCATATATGGAGATGTTGAACATGATTTCATCATCGGTACATGACTAAAGACAAAGTAGGATGCATGATCAGCTAACCCATGAGGGTATATATCCTCTATAGTATGCTTATATTTGTATTGCGCATAGGGAGTTGTTGATATTTGGTTCACATTGTTCCGGAAAGCGTTTGGATGGGATAGTTGTGTTTGCCTTATAGTACATTCTATCTAGAGATATACGATGCTCGGAAGGTATTTTATGATCCTTTCCATAAAAGATCGATCTTAGTTTACAAGGGAGATATTCGTGGAAAATCCGTTATGTGGATGCGCCTTTGCGGTTTTGTTTGCATACCTATAAATGTTTTTGTAGCGTGATTATTATAAGCATCAACAATTACTTTTCTTATTTATATTCTACACCCTAGACATTGTCTATTTTATCACCTTATGTACTTTTTAGATGGTAATTATTTTAAAGGGATAACCATTATGACATTCCATGCGGTTCCAAAAGAACTGTTACATGTTGATCACATATTTCTTGAGTTTCTCCTACAAAACCTTTGTCTGACTATGGTTTTATATTTCCATGAGTGCTCTATCAGGTAGTCTGAGAAAGGTGGATTTTCTTTGAGGTTCATTGAGCTCTTGGAGAGGAGTCATGTGACATCCCGTATTTGGAGGCCGAAAGCTAAGCGCTACAAATGCTGTAATCATCTATAGTATTAACTTCTAGTAACAAACTACGATAATGCTAATGGTATCCATAATATCAGAAGAAATTGAATATGAACAAAATCATAGATTCCAAAAAAAACATTTTATTGATTACATTTTAAAACAATAATTCATATCCAAGTTACATAATCCCATAACGTTTCCCAAGTAAAGACCAATTATTATTATTACAAAAATATGCCAAGAGCGACATATGACAATGGCCCTTTAGTTGATCAAAGCAATATAGTCATATCTGACTTCATATACACAGCGGAAATAAACTGCAACTCCTAATTAGCTATTCGATCGCCACCTGCTCTTCTTTGGAAGCTTTATTCGTCAAAACTAAAACCTGTAAACCTCAACCCTCAGCCTACTTAATCAATTTTTAGCACCCGAGAGTTTAAGGGAGAACAAAAACTTCGATTTAGACATAAAGTCTGGTGCGAATAATACTGTTACATCTCGGTTTACTGGTATTAAGTGAGACTATACCGCTTAGCGTAATGGGTTTCCCCTCACTAATATCCCCTTTAAAACATATATTTTGCAAATCTTTTCCTACAACCAAACTGGTTAATCAAACTTATAATAAAAATAATAATAGCAATGTCCGTTAAACTATAATCTAGAGACTAATGGACCATCTGTTCACAAGTAATAAATGGACCATCTGTCCGAAAATTGGGCTGACTGCCTGCAAACTGGACTAACTGTTCGCAAACTGGACTAACCGCCCGAATCATTTTCTTAGGGTTAACTACCCATTGTCTTTTTCCCCGAAAACCTTTTCTAAATGATTTAACCTTTTAAATCATACTTATACAAGGAACATATATTCTTAGCTTTATTCTAAGCTATTTTTCTATGTTATACATACTTCACTCAAAATAATGTTGATGAATTTTAATGAGGATTACCTATCCCCTCAAAATAAGTTAAACCCTTTTTTAACTTAAAAACACTTAGGCTATGCTGCCTAGTAGTGTATTCGAAACCTTTTATTAAAACCTTTAAACATCCTTTCGAAACCCTTGGAAGTAACCCTTTCGAATCCAAGTAAAACCCTTTACTTAACCTAGGCCGAAAGGCCAAATCCTTCCTTCCGAAACCATTCAAAATATTCCTTTCGAAAGCATTGAGAAACCTTCCCTTCAAAAGCTTTAAAACATTAGAAATCCTTCTTTAAAAACCTTTATACCATGCCTTTCGAAAACATTGGAAAAGCCTTTCCTCTCAACCCTTTCGAAACAATTGAAAAACCTTCCCTTTTGACTCCTTCGAAACCATTGGGGAACCACCCCTTTGAAACCTTTCTTTAAGACCTTTCGAAAGCATCAAACCATTATAAACACAAACCTTTCAAAAAAATTTGGTTTCAATTTTAAAAAATGTGGAAACCTTTCGAAATCATTCAAAAATTTACTTCTTTAAAACCTTTGAAAACCGTTTCGATCGAAACCATTTCGATTATGCCTTCAAGTAGAGCAAAAGGATCAGAAACCCATTATAGTTGAAAGCATTCCTTTCGGAATCATTCCTAAGTAATGAAGTGATAGTGTCAAAACCATACCTTTAAAAGCATTAGAGAAGTGGCTAAATTTTAGAAAATAAAGTAACCCCTTCGAAACCATCTGGGTTGAAAGGAAGAAAGCGACAGCCAAAAGGTTTCGACTTAGTCGAAAGCAGTCATTTAAAACAAAAATGCAACCCAATCAAAAGCATTTCTTTAAATCCATTTGACCTATTCAAAAGCTAACCAAGTAGAAGCTACTTAGTCGAAAGCAAGCAGGCGCCTTTTCATTAAAAGCAAAGTAGGGCTTCAACTCTTTTGGAACCCCTGGTTTCAACCCTATACCTTCCGCATATATCCAATTCACTACGTAATAGTAAACTGATACCATGTGCAATGGTTTTGATAGAGTTGAGGCAAAGGTAAGGAGGAGAAAGCCTAGTGCCACAAGCATCAAAACAGTAAAACCATGTAGGTTAGTCCTTTTTAAACCATTTCTTTGTACCTAACTTGCCTCGTTTGTCAAATTGTGATTGGTTGCAAATTTTCTTTTCTAAATGTACTGCATACTTTCTAGAATTAACAATTTGAATTTATTTATAAAAAGCTCCTTCTCCTTTCATAAACATATAAAACATTAAGTCCCACATCTTCAATAATTTTATATACACATTATAACACTAAGGAAAATTCTATAAAACTTCCAAAAATCACTATTAATATGTTTTCCAACAAATATTAATTTCAGACCCAAACCATTAATTGTTCAACTGCACATATAATGTTTAATCCAAAATAACATTTTATTCACTAGAAACTTCATATAAAACCCACATAAATTCATAAAATTGAAACCCAGCTCAAAAATATCATTTTTGTTCTATATAATTATTCGCAAGGCATTTGGATGTCATTTAATAGGGTTTTTATATCAAAACATATTATAAAATCTAAATGAACAACCATAAATCTTCAACAAATATATATAATCATTCCATCATTCAAAAATATGGCAAATCATTGCAAATAAGTTCGGATTTAACTTAAAACCGATAAAATAAGAAATTTGAGATGTATACATTATTCACCTTAGCTTTAGAGCTTAAGGAGCTTGAGATCTGAATGGATTTGATTTGAATTAGCTTCTTCCTCGGCTTTTCTTAATCTTCTTCCTCTTTCTCTTATTATAGTAGCCGGCCTCAATTTTAAAATTTTGATAAATGAAAATGAATGTGTGGGATACACGGCTAAGGGTTTAGGGTACGAGAATGACCTCTTTCTTGTTTTACCCCTCCTCTATTTCATGTTAAATCTTATTTTAATTCACTGGTTAAATGGCACGGCTACCCCTTAATAAAATCAAGTATCAATCCCCTAATCAACATATTATTTTATTTAATTTAACTAATTAAATATCCTAAATAATGTTACCAAAAATATGGGGTATTACTGACTCCCTTCCTTGGGGAATTTCGTCCTCGAAATTATAGTAAGGGACACAGCAAATCAGTCAAAGAGGTAAAACGTACCATCAAACAAGCCAAGATAAGTATCTCTAATCCTGCTTCCAATCTATCAAGTACAGTTCCTGTCATCGTTCCTCTACTGGACTTTAAATTAATCTGACCGCCTTGGTTCTAAGCCTTTTCTCATCTCTCACAACAATACGAATCGACTTTCTAACTATGGTCAAGTCCGGCTCTACTACTAAATAATCTAACACGGTCGATGGTATAGTAGTCTCCAAGTCTCTAACACACTTTCTAGGAGGAGAAACATGGATAACATCATGGACTCCTGCCAAACTGCTCGATAACTCGAGTCTATATGCGAGTTTCTCGATCCTCTCAAACAATACGGAAAGGGTTAACGAATCTCGGTGCCAACTTTCCTGATCTTCCGAATCTGATCACACCCTTCATCGGTGATACCGTAGCGAAAACCTGATCTCCAACTGAGAACTCTAAATCTTTCAGTTTTTTATCTGCATAACTCTTCTGCCTAGATTGAGCCTCCTTCATTCTAGCCCAAATGACCGCAATCTTTTTTGCAGCTTCCTTAACAAATCTGTGCCAAGAACCAACCTATCCTCGATCTCTAACCAACATACGAGAGATTTGCATGGCCTTCCATACAAAGCTTCAAATGGCGCAATCCCAATACTAGTCTGGTAACTGTTGTTATACGAAAATTCGACTAAATGCAGTTGGAATCCCATGATCCCCTGAAATCTAATACACAAGCTCTCAACAAATCTTCCAAGATCTTGGTAACTCTTCCTGTTTGCCCATCTTTCTACGGATGGTAAGCAGTACTCATCTTGAGGTTGGTTCCCAAAACTTCCTATGACTCTTTCAGAACTCACTAGTGAATAAGGAATCTCTATCACTAACTATACTACTAGGAATTCCATGCAGTCTAACTACATTCTTCATAAACAACTTCGCTAAAACTGGTGTCATTCTGGCTGACTTAACTAGAATGAAATGGGCACTCTTGGTCAGTCCGTCTTCTATGACCCGTACATTTTTATTTCCCTGTTCGACCTTGGCAACCCGTCAATAAAATCCATAGAAATAGAATCCCATTTCCATACTGGAATATCTGATGGCTGAAGCAATCCACTTGGCTTCTGGTGTTCGATGTTTTCCTGTTGGCAATTCAAGCACTACTTTACCCATAAGCCAATATCCCGCTTTATACTCCCCGGAAGAAACTTCTCTTCATATCTTGATGCATCTTAGTTCCTCCTGGATGAATAGTGAACTTTAAAATTCTTTCCTTGTGTTTCCTACACTCGGAACACATAATCTCCCTTTCTTTCTCAACCATCTATTTTGGTCAAGACTGAAATCCTTTAAGTCGTCTCTCTCGTTTCCATCTCTTAACTTCCCGATCCATTCAGCTAACACAACATCCTCCTCCTATTTAGAAGCAATTCTTTCGATCATCACTATTTGAACTTTCAAACAAGATAATATAATAGTCCTCCACTAGCCCAGCCTCGGATCTCCACTGAACTCTACAAGCCGTCAAGGTTTCCAAATCCTTCCACTTTGCAATCATCGCTAACACTGCGTTCTGATGCTTTATACTAGGTGCGTCTGCAACTTTGTTGCCTTTCCCCAGTGTGTACTCAATCCCAAAATCATAAGCAGCGATAAACTCTAAACACCTCTGTTGTCTCATGTTTGGCTCCTTTTGAGAAAACAAATACTTCAGTGACTTATGATCTGTATATAACTCTAACCTTTCTCCTGAAAGGTAACGTCTCCACACCTTCAATGCAAAAATCACTACATCCAATACTAAATCAAGCATAGGATATCTGACCTCATGCGGTCTAAGCTATCTAGAAGCATAGGAAATCATTTTACCTTTCTACATCAGCATAGATCCTAATCATGTTCCACACGCATCTGTATAAACCACCAAATTTTGATTTCCTTCCAAAACAACCAACACGTATGCATGGGTCAATAAGTGTTTCAAACTCTAGAATGCTTCCTTACACTTATCGGTCTACACAAACTTAACATCCTTTCCCGTTAGCTTGGTCATCGATGCTGCTATCCATGAGAAATCCTTAATGATTCTCCAATAGTAACTAGCTAATCCAAGGAAACTCTTTATCTCAATCATTGTCTCGAGTCTCTTCCAACTATTCACCGCTTCAATCTTAGTTGGATCTACTAACAACCCTTTTCTGAGATTACATGACCAAGAAACATCACTTCATTCTTCCAGAAATAACATTTTGAAAACTTTTGGTATGAACAATCCCGTTGCTATGGTCCTATGGTATAAACAATCCCGTTGCTACAATTAAGGTGTCCATAAACTTGACTAACTATCCACAAACTGGACTAACTGTCTGAATCATTTTCTTAGGGTTAACTTCCCTTTATCTTTTTCCTTAAAAACCCTTTCTAAATGATTTAACCTTTTAAATCATATTTACACAAAGAAAATATATTCTTAGCTTTATTCTAAGTTATTTTTCCTTGTTGTTGTATACATACTTTACTCAAAATAATGTAGATGAATTTTAATGAGGATTACCTATCTACTAAAAATAAGTTAAAACCCTTTTTTAACTTAAAAACACTTTGGCTGTGCTGCCCAGTAGCATATTCGAAAGCTTCGATTAAAACCTTTAAACAACCATTTCAAAACCCTTAAAAGTAACCCTTTGAAATCCAAGTAAAACCCTATACTTAACCTAGGCCGAAAGGCCAAATCCTTCCTTTCGAATCCATTCAAAATCTTCCTTTTGAAACCATTGAGAAACCTTCCCTTCGAAAGCTTTAAAACATTAGACATCCTTCTTTAAAAACCTTTACACCATGCCTTTCGAAGACATTGGAAAAGCCTTTCCTCTTAACCCTTTCTAAATAATCAAAAAAACTTTCCCTTTTGACTCCTTAGAAACCATTGGAGAACCACCCCTTCGAAACCTTTCTTTAAGACCTTTGAAAGCATCAAACCTTCATAAACACAAACTTTTCGAAAGCACTTGGGTTCAGTTTTAAAACATGTGGAAACCATTCGAAACCATTCAAAAATTTACTCCTTCGAAGCCTTGAAAACCATTTCGGTCGAAATCATTTGTATTATGCCTTTAAGTAGAGAAAAAGTATCAGAAACCCATTAAAGTTGAAAGCAATCCTTTTGAAATCATTCCAAAGTAAAGAAGTGATGGTGTCAAAATCATCCCTTCGAAAGCATTAGAAAAATGGCCAAATTTTGAAAACAAAGTAACCCCTTCAAAACCATCTGGGTCGAAAGGAAGAAAGCGATAACCAAAAGGTTTCGACTTAGTCTAAAGCAGTCATTTAAAACAAAAGTGCAACCCAATCAAAACCATTTCTTTAAATCCATTTGACCTAGTCGAAAGCTAACCAAGTTGATAGCTACTCAGTCGAAAGCAAGCAGGCGCATTTTCATTTAAAAGAAAAGTAGTGCTTCAACCCCTTCATAACCTCTGGTTTCGAACCTATACCTTCCACCTATATCCAATTCACTGCGTACTAGTTAACTGATACCATGTGCATTGGTTTTGATAGAGTCATAGGCGAGGGTAAGGAGGCTAAAGCTTGGTTCCGCAAGCATCGAAACAGTAAAAACCATGTAGATTAGTCCTTTTTAAACTATTTATTTGTACCTAACCTGCCTTGTTTGTCAAATTGTGATTGGTTGCAAGTTTCCCTTTTCTTAAAGTACTATCGACTTTCCAAAATTAATAATTTGCATTTATTACAAAGAGCCTCTTCTCCTTTCATAAATATAAAAAAAAATTAAGTCTCATACCTTAATAGTTTTATATACCCATTAAGACACTTAGGAAAATTCTACAAAATTTCCAAAAAATCACTGTTAGTACGTTTTCCAAAATTTCAGACCCAAACCATTAATTATTTAATAGTAAATATTTTTTGATCCCAAAAAAACATTTTCTTCACTAGAAGTTCAAATAAAATCCACATAAATTTAGAAATTTTGAAAATTGAAACCCATATCGTAAATATCATTTCTGATCTATATAAAAATTCGTAAGACATTTGGATGTCATTTAATAGGGTGTTCATATCAAAACATGTCATAAAATCTATACTAACAGCCATAAATCATCAACAAGTATATATAATGATTCCATGATTCAAAAACATGGAAAATAATTACAAATAAGTTCGGATTCAACTTAAAATCGAAAACTATATTAAATTTGAGATGTAGTTATTATTCACCTTAGCTTTAGAGATTAAGGAGGTTGAGATTTGAAGCGATTTGATTTGATTTAGCTTCTTCCTTAGCTTTTGTAATCTTCTTCCTCTTTCTCTTGTTAATGGTGGTCGACATCAAGTTTAAAAGTTTTGGTAAATGAAAAATGAACGTGTATGGGATACATAGTGAAAGGTTTAGGGTATAAGAATGGCCTCTTTCATATTTTACCCCTCCTCTATTTCATGTTAACTCTTATTTTAATTCATTGGTCAAATGGCATGGCTACCCCTTAATAAAATCAAATCTCAATCCTCTAATCAACACATTATTTTATTTAATTTAACAAATTAAATATTCTAAATAGTATTACCAAAAATATGGGGTGTTACAAATTAAATGGTGCTTACCGTACTATTTATTTCTGCTACATTACCTTATGTGTGTATATCAACAATTGTAAGGACATGCTGCTATAACTGTTCCCTGATTAGAAACTCAGAAATACTGTGTATATTAGAGTAGCTCAGTGTATTACCTTTTAACATTATGTGTTATCATTCTGCTGGGTGATTCTGATGTTTTTGTTCTCCTTCTTCTAGCTCGCCTTCTTTTCTTCTTCTTTTTACCCTAACATTCTGTCTTTTCTGACACTTAGGTGCTCATCATATGAATACCGTGGATGTATTAGTGTCGACAATCAGAGGTTAAAAAGGCAGTTGTCATAGTTTGGTATCTGAATTGAAGTTTAAACGAGAACCTCAGATCTGGTTGAATATAACTCATTAAGAGATAGGGTAATGTTATACCTATTATGAGTTGAGTGTATTACATATATGAGAGAATATATGCATTTTATATATATTAGTTATATATATATGTATAGGTTGATGGTGTAGTTGATTTATGTACGGATTAATGATGTCTATTTATCCCGCATTTATTGCCTTAACCATGGTTGGCCAGTTTGTGAATTGATTATTTGTTGTAGTTTCATGTTTAACCAACTTATAAGTAATTTACCTTTTTACTACATGGGTTGGGTAGATGATAATTATGGGAACATTGAAATGAACACCTTGTGCAATGACTATACTTTTCAACCCCTGAATATTGGCACTAATATATCCATGGTATTCATGTGCCGAGCAACTAAGTGCCAAAAAGATAAATTGTTTGGGTAAACTAAAAAAAGAAATAGGATAAGAAAGGGAGAACATGAATGGTAATATATAATTATCAAAAGCACATACAAAGGGTTATTCCAATACAAAAATTTCGAAGCTACAAAACATGAGTGTTGTCATCAGCTTGGACAATTATAACAACATATCCTCACAAATGCTGATATGTTCAATATAGTAATGCAGTGGAAAAAAAATACTACGATGGGTGCGAGACATCCAGCTCGTCTTCTCGAGCTCCAATAAACATCAATGAAAACTTACCTTTCTCAAACTACTTGAAAGGGTATGTAAGGAATTTAGGGAAAACAAAAACCAAATGTCAGAAATAAATCCGGTATGAGAAACTCAAGAAATATGTGTACAACATATAACAGTACTTTTGAGACCGCATGGAATGCCATAACGGTTATGCCCTTAAAACAACTACTATCTAATAAGTACATATTGTGATATAGTAGATAATGTCTAGGTTGTAGAACATAAATATATAACATAGCTAGAATGGTTACACTGGTTGCATTCAACAACATTTTGGAGTACAATCAAATCTGATAAGTAACATTCGCATATTGGATTTTCCATAGAGATCTCTTCAAGGAAATCAGATCCAATCTCTTGCACAAGGGTCAGAAAGTACCTTCGAACGACATATATCTCTAGGTAAAATATACCTGTAGGTGAACCTAGCTGGTCTGCACCCGAACACGTAATCCTACATATCATCAACTCTCGTCAACCAACAATCAATAAGTATCTCTAGATAGGGAGTTAATATACCCTGTTGCGGGTTAGCTAAACCCAAGACTATGAGGCCTACTCTTTGTCAATTTTGATGTCGAGGTTACGTTCGACATTTTTCACATGAGTCTTCATCATTCAAATAGAATACGAATCCCTAATTGGATTCCTACATCTTGAACAGATCTCGAAATCACACATGGATTCCAAATTCTCGAACATATCTCGAAACCACTTGTGATTCCAGCATCTCAAACATATCCACTTTCAAGAGATAACTAGAATACGTATCTCAGTCTTGAAGTGGTTTTCGAAAAGTAAAATACTTACCGATCCTGGTCCCTTCAAGACTGAATCGACGAATTTAGTCGTGTTCAACAGTAATGAGTATGATCGCATATAGAAACCAAGTCTTGTATATTTATCACGCTTTCGATATTTTCATCTCACACTATCAACCAGTTTTCGATATTGCTTATATCCCTACAAGAACATCTGTCTTAATTTCCACATATAGGCATGCCTACTTGATCGGCCGATAGTGCTCATATCCCTAGTAAACACAATTATGTCACACAAAGCACAAATAAGCTACATAAGCGACTTCTAATCCCCTTTTTGTTTAATTAATCTTTTATTAATTAAAACTTCATTTATTAATAAAAGTTATTTTTTCTTATAAAACATTGTTTATCAATTTCAACTATTCAGTTGATACTCTTTTAATACTTCAAAAAGTATTCATATACTTATTTGAAATGGTATAAGCATATTCACAAATCATTAACAAGATTTCTTGCTTTAAAAACTTTACTTTTTCCATCTTTTCCCAAAAGATTTCATACTTATGATTTCCTTTAAAATATGGATCTGAGTACTTCCACAAACTCCATTCAAAAAGGTTTAAGACTAATGTTACTTAAACATTGTCACTACAAACCCAAAACCATTTCATTTATGCTTATTGTAACAACCTGGAATTTTTGACGGCATATTTAATAAATATTTAATCTAATTTAAATTAAATATAAGCTTGTCAATGTTAAATTGATGAGCTCTTGGATATTTAATAGTTATATGTTTTGTAAAAGAAAGTTTGATTTGAAAATTTAAATAGAATGCTTCAAAACCATTAAAACAAAATCTGTCTTATTTAATAAAATCAAATCAAAGATTCAATATTTTATTATTTGATAATTTATATGAATACAATTTTAGTTTTTAAATAATAGTGTTTAAAATAAACAAACATAGTAATATTAAACATAACATGAAAAACAAGTATGAATCATAATTATAAACATAAGTAAACCGTAAATTATAAAATATAAAGTGTACCTAAGAACATAATTATAAAGTATAGGTAGGAACTAGAAATATAAGTATACCAATAGAATGTTATAAATAACTGTTTGAAATTGAAATTACAAATAGAACAGAATTTAGAAACTATAAAAAAAATGATGACAATGATAAGTTTACCCAAATTATATGAAGGTGAGTAATACAAAGCATAACCTGAAATTTGAATTTATACACCATAAAAACTTTAACCAGGTTGTATAAACCTGAAGGAAGAGAATGAAATAAATATCTTTATGAAATCAATGCTATGAATTGAATGGAAATTTTATGTGCTGCAGGAAAATTCATATGCACAAGACAAAACAGTTTTACTTTAATATAATAAAACTTAACTAAACCTAAAAGACAAACCTAGAAAAACATTTATGCATAAGAAAACAAGGTTCACTTCAATATAAAATAAGTTTCACTTCAAATATCATAAAACAAAACCTGTGTCTTATGGAGTATGCTAGCCGAAATAAAGGAAATATCTTTGTACTACACAAAGTAACTATCAGTCACCATTTATTACTTGCTATCATAATTAAAAGCATAAACATTTATTATCCTAACATCTTGTTTAACAAGTACATGCAGCCGAGATCACAAAATCATTTCATATTTGCAGTAAATTTAATACTAAGATTTTTGTTTGGTCAAACATGGTGGCTGGCCAGTTATAACCTGATGAGAAGCTTCTATATATATATACACACCTATATATCATTAGTTTATACAAACTTTAGCTTAAAATAAAACCTGAGAACACATCTATTTGCTTTGCAAATATATATTAACTTAAAACAGAAAATCAAACAAAGAAAAAGGAAACAGAAGCTAGGAAACAAGGAAGAGTTTCAGTGAGATTTCAACTGCAGTGTCTTCTTCAACATACCTTCTGTTCAAATATTTTCAGTGAGTAAACATATCCATTTTAAATCTTAATTTTTATTTTTAGTTTGTAAATAGTAAGTGTTTGAATATTGTTGGTTTAATTAGCCTTGGTATCTTCTGTTGTTTGAATAAGTACAGGTAGTTTTTTCTTTCAAACTTTGAAATCTGATAAAGGTTAAGCCAAGAAATCTATATAACTTATTCACATAATCATTTGAACTTGGTAGTGAGATAATTCGAGTTTGTTTATATGAAACAAAAGCCTGCAAACAAGTTTAAAGTTTAATAGCATGTTATTGACACTGTATTATCAAACTACAGGTAAAAAGGGAATCAAAGCTTAAATTGTAAATGTTGAAATTTGTTAATCCAATATCATATTTAGTTTTCATAAACATAATTATGATTTTTAACATAAAAATCTTGATTTTTAAGCAAAGATCGAAGGAGCAGTTTTAAAATGAATCAAAAATGAGTTTTTGTCAATTTTAGGAGATTTAATTAATTTTAACTTCTGTAAATCAACAGGAAGCAAGATTGTAAACTAATTGATTTTAGAAAAATGTCAATTTATTTTTCAAATGCATAAGTTTTGAGTTTGAATCAAGAATAGGGTTTGTGTGTTTAAATTTTGATGCTCTGTAAAAAAATGAGTTTCGGCATCATACATCAATCGAGTTGGCCGCGACTTTTGAAGGAGTTATGGGGAGGTGTGAGCGACGTCCTGGTGAATTTTCATCGCCTCTGGTGATGTGTGGTGGCCGCACGAGTGATTCGTCCATCGGTGTTGTTGTCATATGCTTGAGCATTCAGGTCAAATTTTGTTTCGGCTCGTAATTGAAAACTTTGGGCTTCGATTTCGGTTGAGAGGTTAATTTGTGATGTGTGGGGACTGTAGCGAGTCGCCGCAGGCGAGGTGAGCCACCGTGCACGTGCACGGTGGCAAAGTGGAGTTCGTGGGTCTGTGAGTAGTGTGCGTGCTCGAGGCATTTGAGGGGTTGCTTCAGTCTTATCTTCGGGTTGTATCGTGAGAGTCGCGTTTTAGTGAATTTATAACTTTATAAACTGATGCTAAAAAAAATGAGAAGAAGGTATAAACTGGGAAGAAGAAGAGAGAGTGAGAGAGAGGGGGACGCACGGGAGAGACACGGGAAAAGTAGGGGGAGGACTCGTGTCCGTCACGAGTAAAAGGGGAGTTGACCCGGGTTCTTTACAAAGTGAACATACAACAAAATTTTGGTTTAGCATTTTATAACTAAGTTAGTAATTAATTAGTTAGGTTAATATTAATCTATAGGTTTATTAAGGAAAGTATGTAAGACAGGTGATTAATAATAAGTAATTAGAATGTTAATCAATTTATACTTGAAAATTTAAATTGATAACTTTAAATTTGTTAATTAAAATAAATCATATGTTGAAGTAATTTAAAGCTTAATAACGTTAGCTAATAACTGGAAGTTAATTAATGAAAATTAACTTAAGCGATTAATCAGGAATTATACTATTAAATTGATAATTAAAGTAATTTGTGATAATTAAATAATTAATTCATTTTGATAAGTGAGTTATTAATTAATAATTGATAATTAAGAATCAACTAATTAGTTGAGTAATTGAGTAATAGTTAATGAATAAAAGTTAATTAATTTAAATAATTAATTAAAGATGAGATGATTAATAAATTAATTATTAACGAATAACTATTAATTAATTGTTCATTAATAAGCTAATAAATCAGTAATTAAGCAAATTAAATAGTTTATTCTTAAGCAAATAATTTAGTTAAGTTAAACCAAACTGTTTGGTATGAATTGATAATTATGTTGATTGACTTTGATATCTGTTGATGATTATTCTGTGATATGTTATGATATATTATGGATACCTGTGATAACTGTATATGATTTATCTGTTGTATCTGATATGTGAATTCTTAATATTTAATTGAACTGTTAAGTTAAATAGACAACTTGGCCCTTAAAATGGCGTTTGGATTCGATGAGACCGGGATCGGAAGAATCAATCTTGATTCTCCAAAAATCACATCGATCCAAATTAAACGATAGGACGTGACTTATCAATTGGTTATCGAGATGGTGTTTCAGAATGCAAGGGTTATCGTCGTTAACTCTGAGGGTGATTTCAAAATGAGTGTAACGAGATAATGCCTTCGGTTTCGTTCGAACCTGGAACGAACTTGTATGGATTGAATGCTTCCACCACATCGTCAGGCGGGCGATGAGCCTTCTAAGATATGTTCAATAAAGGTAATCGTAGCCTCAAGCCTCATCAACTGGGAATGGCTAAAACAGGGGAGATGTAGTAAGGTTAGGTGGGTCATGCCCAAGCAGGACAAGATTTTCCCCTGTCTAGATGTCCCTTTTTATTTCGGCTTTTTGAGCAGTTGTTGGCCACAACTGCGGGGTTATCTTGTTCGGGACTGTTCAGTAAGGAATGGTTCCGACCTTGTGTTGTAGGGGGTCGGGAGTGATCCTCGGTACGGTGATCTAGGCCCCGTACTGTGACGGGCGGTACCCCAGTAGCCCTACCATTGTTGGAAATCCATTTTCCTTACGAGACCCTACGGTTTTGATTTGTATTACCCACTTTCGTGGCTAGTAGCTGGAATTTAATCATGTAACAATTTCGGCTATTTTCTATTTACTTGAAAACCCTAGACACTATTATAATATCACAGAATTTCCTATAAAATGTTTTGGTTAGCGTAAGGTAAAAACTTACCCGTATTTATGTGTGGGAAGTCTTACGTGATACCTTTATTTTCAAATGATTTTCAAAGTTAAGCAATTTTAACCTGTTTACTCATACCAGACCCATGTCTGACCCGAAGTTTATATTTTGTGTTTTCATAAACTCTTGGGTACTCAAATTTTTACGAGTAGCCAAGTGATAGGTATTTGGAAGTGTTGATTTCTGGAGAAGCTATTTTTGGGAAGAAGACCAGACGTATGTATCTATATGTGTAGATCCGCTATGTAGTTAGTCTATGCTGTATTTTGGATGTATGTATGGACATATACGTATATGATAGTCCTGTTATATGATATTGTTTGACTGTGATGTATGTATAACTATGTAATAGTTATGTGATGTATTATATTTTGTTCCATTCCGCTATGAGATTCTGATGTTGTTGTTCTTTCTTTCTATTCTTTTCTATTTCTATCCCTTTCTTTCTTAATGATGAAACGTCTTTCTGGGGTTGAGAAAGGCGGGTCGTCACAGTTGGTATCAGAGCGCTAGGTAGAGCGAGTACCTAGGCTCTTGTGTTATATCTATCTTGAGAGTGCGTATTTGTATTTTCATATAATATTATATATATCTATCTAAATTGGTTGAGTTACCTGTTCAGGTGACCGACATGAGTTCAGGAAGAAGAGACTGAGTTAGGGCCAGTACTTCTACAGATAATGGACGGAGTCAGAATGTTAGTGAGGCTGTCAACCCAGTACCGTCTCAAGTTAGTTTTGCAGCCTTATGCAAGGATTTCAAACATCTTGGAGGACAACCATTCAGAGGTTCAGAGTCAATAATTGAAGTTCAAGACTGGCTACGCTCTTGTGAGCGCATTTTCAAGAGCATGAGATTGTCTGATGAGCGTAAGAGACATATGGCATCGTGGCAGTTGCAAGGTGGTGCAACAGCATGGTGGGATTCAACTATTGCAAATATTTCTGAGGATGACATTTCTTGGGATAGATTCAAGGAGTTGTTTGAAGAGAAGTATGTGCCGACGGCAGGAAGAACCCAAATTTATCAGGATTTTCTGTATTTGAAGCAGGGTAGCATGTCCATTTCGGTGTACGAAACCAGATTCAACGAGCTCTCTTGTTATGGACCAGGACTCATCGATACTCCTTTGAAAAAGAATGAGAAATTTGTGCAAGGGTTGAGGCCTGAATTCCATGGGAAATTGACAGTGCTTCTGAAGGGATCTTTTATTGATTTGATTGATATGGCATTGAGGTATGAGAGTTTGATGAGTAGGAAGCCGGTTGCAACTTCAAGTGGGAATTTCATTAATCCGAATAAGCGAAAGTTCGATCCTAAATGGAGGAAACCGAATAAGAAGAAACCTGGGAATAACAACGGACCTCGAAAATGCTACATTTGTCATCGGGAAGGACATTTGGCAAATAAGTGTCCTAGGAAAGGATTCCAGCAACAACAGCAGCAACCGTATCAGAGTGGCCCAGGATCAGCTATGGTTCAGAAATCTTTGTGCTTTAATTGTCATCAGCCAGGACACATGATCAAGAACTGTCCACTTCTGCAGAGAGACCTCAGAATAAAGTTTTTTCTTTGGAAGCCGGACCATCTTCTTCTTCGGTGGGCAAAGGAGTACTAGAAGGTACTTTACTTTTAGATGGAAAATATATTAGATTTTTGTTTGATATGGGTGCTTCCTTGAGTTTTATTTCTTTGGACTCTATTGAAAAGTTTTCTCTTACTCCTAGTTCTATAGATAGTTCTATCTTGGTATCTAATCCTATAGGAGGGGTGACCAAATTAGACACTATTTGTAAGGACTTGAAGATCTCTTATCTATCCCACAGTTTTTCTTGTGACCCGTACGTGTTGAATTTTAAGGGATTTGATCTTATTTTGGGTATGGATTGGCTGGATAAGTATAAAGCCGTTTTGAATTGTGATGAGAGAACAGTTTCGTTGGAAACTGATCTGGGTAGAATTGCCAGAGTGTCGTGTGATAATTCTGGAATTCACTTGAGCAGTCTTTTGCATGGAATTGAGACTTCTGAAGAGAGGGTTGAAGACATCGTTGTGGTTCAAGATTTTGCAGATGTTTTTGAAGAAGTTAAGTGCTTGCCACCACATCGAGAAATAGAATTCTGTATTGATTTGATTCCCGGAGCTGTGCCAGTGATTCAGCCCAGTAGCAGAATGGCTCCTAGGGAAAGAGAAGAGTTGATTAAGCAGACTCAGGATCTTTTAGAGAAGGGATTGATTAGACCTAGTTTTTCTTGTTGGGGTTCAGCGGCAGTGTTTGTGACCAAATCGGATGGATCACTGAGGTTCTGTGTGGATTATAGAGAATTGAACAAAGTGACTATCCGTAATAAATATCCTCTTCCTCGCATCGATGATCTTTTTGACCAGTTGCATGGTGCTCCTATCTTTTCTCAATTGGAACTAGCTTCAGGTTTCCACCAGTTGAGGGTAGCTGAAGACAGTATTCCCTTGACTGCATTTAGGGGACCGAATTGTTTCTATAAGTGGTTGGTTATGCCATTCGGATTAACCAATGCTCCTGCTTACTTCGTTGACCTCATGAATCGGGGTCTTTAGAGATGTGTTGAATAAGTTTGTACTGGTATTCATTGATGATATCTTGGTCTTTTCCAAATCCGAAGAAGGGCACAGGGAACATTTGAGGATTGTATTGGAGACTCGGAGGAAGAATGTGTTGAAGGCGAAGTTTTCGAAGTGCCATTTCTGGAAATCGGAAGTTAAATTTTTAGGGCATATTGTTTCGGGTGAAGGCATTTCTGTAGACCCAGCAAAAGTTGAAACTATTCTGGAATGGAAACAGCCAGAGACACCGATGGAAGTTCGCAGTTTTCTAGGAATGGCTGGCTACTACAGGAAATTTATCAGGGATTATTCCAAGATTTCTTCGCATTTGACTAAGCTAACCAGGAAAGGAGCAAAATTCAAGTGGACACCTCAATGTGAAGAAGCTTTTCAGGAATTGAAGATAAGGTTAACTAGTGCACCAGTACTTGCTATTCCGGATGGGAAGAGCAAATTCAAGGTTTATACTGATTCTTGTATTGTTGGTTTGGGAGCAGTTCTGATGCAGAACGGAAGGGTTATTGCGTATGCTAGTCGACAGTTGAAGCCTCATGAGAAAAACTATGCTACGCATGATCTTGAATTGCTTGCTATTGTTTTTGCTTTGAAAATTTGGAGACATTATCTTTTAGGAGAGAAATTCGAATTGTTCACGGATCACAAACCGTTGAAATATATATTCTCTCAAAAAGACCTTAATCTGAGACAGCAGCGGTGGGTTGAATTTCTTGCATCCTATGATTTGGATATTCTGCACACTCCGGGGAAAGCGAATGTCGTAGCTGATGCTCTCAGTAGAAATGCAGTTTTATCTCTTCTGGAAGTGGTTCCATCTCTTATGGAAAGGATATCAAGCAAGCAAGAATCTGATAAGAAGTTGAGGAGGATCATTAAAAGAGTTAGGAAAGGTCACTGTCCTAGTTTTGAAATCGATGGCCAAGGAACACTAAGGATCAACGGGAGAATCCGTGTTCCGAATGACAAGGAGTTGAAGCAGGAAGTGTTAGCTGAAAGTCATCGCTCCAAATTGAATATTCATCCTGGAATTTCGAAGATGTATAAGGACATGGGGAGAGTATTCTGGTGGCCAGGCATGAAGAAGGATGTTGCTAGATTTGTGAACAGTTGTGCCATTTGTCAACAAGTTAAAGGTGATCAACAGAAATCTGCCGGGTTATTGCAACCTTTGGAAATTCCAAATTGGAAATGGGAAATGATCTCAATGGATTTTATTGATGGTTTGCCTAGAACCAAGAAAGGAAATGACGGTATATGGGTTATTGTGGATCGTTTAACTAAGAGTGCCCATTTTATACCAGTTAAGGCAACCCGTACTGCAGTTTCTTTGGCGAAAACTTTCTTGAAGGAGATAGTTCGATTGCATGGTGTCCCAATCAGCATAATACGTGATCGTGATCCTATTTTCACTAGCAAATTTTGGGAAGCTTTGCAATCAGCAATGGGTACAGATTTGAGATTAAGTACAGCCTATCGTCCTCAAACAGACGGACAGACGGAGAGGCTGAATCGTATTCTTGAGGATATGCTACGGGCTTGTGTTTTAGATTTTGGAGGATCTTGGGAAGACCATCTTCATTTAGTGGAATTTTCTTATAATAACAGTTATCAAGCAAGTATTAAGATGGCTCCTTATGAAGCTTTATACGGAAGACCCTGTAGATCTCCATCTTGTTGGATTGAATCGAAGGATCGTCTTGTGCTCGGGCCTGATCTTATTCGTGAAGCTTCTGCGAAGGTTGAGCTTGTCAAGAAAAAGATGAAAGCTGCTCAAGATCGTCAGAAGAAATATGCGGATAGAAGACGGAGGCCATTGGAATTTGAGATTAGAGACTTGGTTTTTGTTAAAGTTTCCCCAATTAAAAGTACTATAAGATTCGGAAAGACGGGAAAACTTGCTCCGAGATACATTGGACCATTCCGAGTGTTGGAGAGAACTGTGGCCTATAGGATTGAATTACCAGAGCGGAAGTCTGAGATTCACATGTATCGCATTTGAGGAAATTTGTTCATGATCCCTTATTTGTTGTAGAACCGGTAATTCAAGAAGATTTGAAGTTGAACCAAATTTAACTGTAGTCATAAATCCAGTTCAGATTGTGGACAGAGAGGAGAAGCAACTCAGGAACAAAGTGGTGAAACTCGTCAAGGTGCAATGGAGTGAGGATCCCAAAGATTGTACCTGGGAAACTCTCGATAGTTTTAGGAGTGCTTATCCGGATTTATGTTCGGATAGCTAGTGTTGTTTGTTAGAATAGACTGTTTGTTTGTTTGCTATTGTATGAATGATATGTATGTTTGGATGGATAATATAAAAGCTTTTGAATTAACTGTTGTTTAATTTCGGGGACGAAATTCTTTTAAGGGGGGAGGAATGTAACAACCCGGAATTTTTGACGGCATATTTAATAAATATTTAATCTAATTTAAATTAAATATAAGCTTGTCAATGTTAAATTGATGAGCTCTTGGATATTTATTAGTTATATGTTTTGTAAAAGAAAGTTTGATTTGAAAATTTAAATAGAATGCTTCAAAACCATTAAAAAATCTGTCTTATTTAATAAAATCAAATCAAAGATTCAATGTTTTATTATTTGATAATTTATATGAATACAATTTTAGTTTTTAAATAATAGTGTTTAAAATAAACAAACATAGTAATATTAAACATAACATGAAAAACAAGTATGAATCATAATTATAAACATAAGTAAACCATAAATTATAAAATATAAAGTGTACCTAAGAACATAATTATAAAGTATAGGTAGGAACTAGAAATATAAGTATACCAATAGAATGTTATAAATAACTGTTTGAAATTGAAATTACAAATAGAACAGAATTTAGAAACTATAAAAAAAAAATGATGACAATGACAAGTTTACCCAAATTATATGGAGGTGAGTAATACAAAGCATAACCTGAAATTTGAATTTATACACCACAAAAACTTTAACCAGGTTGTATAAACCTGAAGGAAGAGAATGAAATAAATATCTTTGTGAAATCAATGCTAATAATTGAATGGAAATTTTATGTGCTGCAGGAAAATTCATATGCACAAGACAAAACAGTTTTACTTTAATATAATAAAACTTAACTAAACCTAAAAGACAAACCTGGAAAAACATTTATGCATAAGAAAACAAGGTTCACTTCAATATAAAATAAGTTTCACTTCAAATATCATAAAACAAAACCTGTGTCTTAAGGAGTATGCTAGCCGAAATAAAGGAAATATCTTTGTACTACACAAAGTAACTATCAGTCACCATTTATTACTTGCTATCATAATTAAAAGCATAAACATTTATTATCCTGACATCTTGTTTAACAAGTACATGCAGCCGAGATCACAAAATCATTTCATATTTGCAGTAAATTTAATACTAAGATTTTTGTTTGGTCAAACATGGTGACTGGCCAGTTATAACCTGATGAGAAGCTTCTATATATATACACCTATATATCATTAGTTTATACAAACTTTAGCTTAAAATAAAACCTGAAAACACATCTATTTGCTTTGCAAATATATATTAACTTAAAACAGAAAATCAAACAAAGAAAAAGGAAACAGAAGACAGGAAACAAGGAAGAGTTTCAGTGAGATTTCAACTGCAGTGTCTTCTTCAACATACCTTCTGTTCAAATATTTTCAGTGAGTAAACATATCCATTTTAAATCTAAATTTGTATTTTTAGTTTGTGAATAGTAAGTGTTTGAATATTGTTGGTATAATTAGCCTTGGTATCTTCTGTTGTTTGAATAAGTACAGGTAGTTTTTTCTTTCAAACTTTGAAATCTGATAAAGGTTAAGCCAAGAAATCTATATAACTTATTCACATAATCATTTGAACTTGGTAGTGAGATAATTCGAGTTTGTTTATATGAAACAAAAGCCTGCAAACAAGTTTAAAGTTTAATAGCATGTTATTAACACTGTATTATCAAACTACAGGTAAAAAGGGAATCAAAGCTTAAATTGTAAATGTTGAAATTTGTTAATCCAATATCATATTTAGTTTTCATAAACATAATTATGATTTTTAACATAAAAATCTTGATTTTTAAGCAAAGATCGAAGGAGCAGTTTTAAAATGAATCGAAAATGAGTTTTTGTCAATTTTAGGAGATTTAATTAATTTTAACTTCTGTAAATCAACAGGAAGCAAGATTGTAAACTAATTGATTTTAGAAAAATGTCAATTTATTTTTCAAATGCATAAGTTTTGAGTTTGAATCAAGAATAGGGTTTGTGTGTTTAAATTTTGATGCTCTGTAAAAAAATGAGTTTCGGCATCATACATCAATCGAGTTGGCCGCGACTTTTGGAGGAGTTAGGGGGAGGTGTGAGCGACGTCCTGGTGAATTTTCATCACCTCTGGTGATGTGTGGTGGCCGCACGAGTGATTCGTCCATCGGTGTTGTTGTCGTATGCTTGAGCATTCAGGTCAAATTTTGTTTCGGCTCGTAATTGAAAACTTTGGGCTTCGATTTCGGTTGAGAGGTTAATTTGTGATGTGTGGGGACTGTAGCGAGTCGCCGCAGGCGAGGTGAGCCACCGTGCACGTGCACGGTGGCGAAGTGGAGTTCGTGGGTCTGTGAGTAGTGTGCGTGCTCGAGGCATTTGAGGGGTTGCTTCAGTCTTATCTTCGGGTTGTATCGTGAGAGTCGCGTTTCAGTGAATTTATAACTTTATAAACTGATGCTAAAAAAAATGAGAAGAAGGTATAAACTGGGAAGAAGAAGAGAGAGTGAGAGAGAGGGGGACGCACGGGAAAAGTAGGGGGAGGACTCGTGTCAGTCACGAGTAAAAGGGGAGTTGACCCGGGTTCTTTACAAAGTGAACATACAGCAAAATTTTGGTTTAGCATTTTATAACTAAGTTAGTAATTAATTAGTTAGGTTAATATTAATCTATAGGTTTATTAAGGAAAGTATGTAAGACAGGTGATTAATAATAAGTAATTAGAATGTTAATCAATTTATACTTGAAAATTTAAATTGATAACTTTAAATTTGTTAATTAAAATAAATCATATGTTGAAGTAATTTAAAGCTTAATAACGTTAGCTAATTACTGGAAGTTAATTAATGAAAATTAACTTAAGCGATTAATCAGGAATTATATTATTAAATTGATAATTAAAGTAATTTGTGATAATTAATAATTAATTCATTTTGATAAGTGAGTTATTAATTAATAATTAATAATTAAGAATCAACTAATTAATTGAGTAATTGAGTAATAGTTAATGAATAAAAGTTAATTAATTTAAATAATTAATTAAAGATGAGATGATTAATAAATTAATTATTAACGAATAACTAATTAATTAATTGATCATTAATAAGCTAATAAATCAGTAATTAAGCAAA
Organism: Allium cepa; assembly: GCA_030765085.1. Lineage (NCBI taxonomy): Eukaryota > Viridiplantae > Streptophyta > Magnoliopsida > Asparagales > Amaryllidaceae > Allium > Allium cepa. The sequence continues at coordinate 690,463,167 of CM060940.1, forward strand.
TTAAATAGTTTATTCTTAAGCAAAAAATTTAGTTAGGTAAAACCAAACTGTTTGGTATGAATTGATAATTATGTTGATTGACTTTGATATCCGTTGATGGTTATTCTGTGATATGTTATGATATATTATGGATACCTGTGATAACTGTATATGATTATCTGTTGTATCTGATATGTGAATTCTTAATATTTAATTGAACTGTTAAGTTAAATAGACAACTTGGCCCTTAAAATGGCGTTTGGATCCGATGAGACCGGGATCGGAAGAATCAATCTTGATTATCCGAAAACCACATCGATCCAAATTAAACGATAGGACTTGACTTATCAATTGGTGATCGAGATGGTGTTTCAGAATGCAAGGGTTATCGTCGTTAACTCTGAGGGTGATTCCAAAATGAGTGTAACGAGATAATGCCTTCGGTTTCGTTCGAATCCGGAACGAACTTGTATGGATTGAATGCTTTCAACACATCGTCAGGCGGGTGATGAGCATTCTAAGATATGTTCAATAAAGGTAATCGTAGCCTCAAGCCTCATCAACCGGGAATGGCTAAAACTGGGGAGATGCAGCAAGGTTAGGTGGGTCATGCCCAAGCAGGACAAGATTTTCCCCTGTCTAGATGTCCCTTTTTATTTCGGCTTTTTGAGCAGTTGTTGGCCACAGCTGCGGGGTTATCTTGTTCGGGACTGTTCAGTAAGGAATGGTTCCGGCCTTGTGTTGTAGGGGGTCGGGAGTGATCCTCGGTACGGTGATCTAGGCCCCGTACTGTGACGGGCGGCACCCAGTAGCCCTGCCATTGTTGAAAATCCATTTTCCCTACGAGACCCTACGGTTTTCATTTGTATTACCCACTTTCGTGGCTAGTAGCTGGAATTTAATCATGTAACAATTTCGGCTATTTTCTATTTACTTGAAAACCCTAGACACTATTATAATATCACAGAATTTCCTATAAAATGTTTTGGTTAGCGTAAGGTGAAAACTTACCCGTATTTATGTGTGGGAAGTCTTACGTGATACCTTTATTTTCAAATGATTTTCAAAGTTAAGGAATTTTAACCTGTTTACTCATACCAGACCCATGTTTGACCGGGAGTTTATATTTTGTGTTTTCATAAACTCTTGGGTACTCAAATTTTTACGAGTAGCCAAGTGATAGGTATTTGGAAGTGTTGATTTCTGGAGAAGCTATTTTTGGGAAGAAGACCAGACGTATGTATCTATATGTGTAGATCCGCTGTGTAGTTAGTCTATGCTATATTTTGGATGTATGTATGGATATATATGTATATGACAGTCCTGTTATATGATATTGTTTGACTCTGATGTATGTATAACTATGTAATAGTTATGTGATGTATTATATTTTGTTCCATTCCGCTGTGAGATTCTGATGTTGTTGTTCTTTCTTTCTATTCTTTTCTATTTCTATCCCTTTTTTCTTAATGATGAAACGTCTTTCTGGGGTTGAGAAAGGCGGGTTGTCACACTTATCTTTAATACATCCTTTTAAAGATCTATTTACATTCGTACGTATAATCAAAAAGAACTAAAGATGAATATTGTTAACAAATTGTCACAATGAATCCAAAATTATTTCACTTATACATATCTTTAAAGATTTCTTTTAAAGATCTAGGATAATATTTGGTTAAGTTTGATAGTAGACTAATCGATTATTGTGGCGCCTAAAATTTTATCACTTCGAATATAAATTATTTAACATATTTTAAATAATTAATTAACAGATTTTATATTCCAAATATACTCTTTTTATATAATAACTAGTGATGGTGAAATTGTTTTCAAAATTTGTTTACAAAAATAGGTAGTTCAAAGGAAAATAGAAAATGCGACCAGAAAGTTTTTTGTAAATTTTCAATTCTTCATTATCTAAAAGTTATTTAAAATGTTGTAACACTTTGATATAATATGCACACATTCAAAAATTGTATAACTATGGTTAAGGTTAGTAATAATAAGTTAGATATGTATTTAATTAAGTAAAAAAGAAGTAGAAGATGCAATAATTTTCAAGGATTTAAATTCAAAAAATAAGTAAGAGGTAAAGTCACATTAAAACTTAACTTCATGGTACAAGGTAGTGTAATATTTATTGGATAAAGGGGAGGACCTTCAACGTGGCTTGTGTAACAATTAAGGTGGAGGGTGAAGATGGATGTGACGATGTGTCATTATTTGAGTGGAAGGCATTATTCCTAAGGGACTTTTGGTATTTCAGTTATCTCTCTTTATATAAAACATTTTATTCCTCTCCAATTTTTCCGTTCACTCTTACTTTTTCAAACTTCATTCTTGTTTTCAAAAGCTACTAAACATTTTAATGTCTTATATTTTATTTTTCAAAGTTTAAAAATCAAAACCTTTTCCTTTTAATTCTTTTAAATCTTATTTTAACCCTTATTCTTCCTTCTACACCTCTTCTTCTGTGATGGCCCAAACTCGATGTCCGACAAACAACATCAAATTCGTATCGTCGGAGCTTGCAACACCATAGATGATAAATAACACAGCGGAAATAAAAGATGATATCCCTGACACAACATGAATACAATGTCCAATACATCACTTTGATATAATGGTAATCATCAATATCAGTGAATATAAAATATAGAATATAGCGGAACACGATACAATATGAGATGAGTCTTCAACAGAATCCAATACTGCAACTCCAATCCAAAACTCCAAAGCTAAAACTCCGAAACTTCAAGCTTGATCCACCATCAAGGTTTCACTTAGATAAGTAAGTCTGGTCCGCGGACTCCGAAGACTCCAAATGTATCAAACAGAAAGATGAAGACTACCAAAACGATATCTACTACCCGACTATCTGAAAAACCGAACTCTAGACTGCCCGTGTGGAAAATTGTGGGCACCCAGAGTTTAGAAAAGGAACAATAAACTCCGAGTCAGCCATGGGACTGGTATGAGCAAACAAAACGGTTTGTCTTTAGAAACAATCAAAAGATTTAAATTTGAAATCCGCAATGCTTTTTGTAAAATGAAACTACCATAAGGCCTCCTGCCACACACACACCACGCAAACGCAGAATTGGAGGAGATTTCTCCTTATGATAGTAAAAAATGCTTGATACACGAAAGCCATATTGATATTATTATTAGTGCATAGTGCAGAAAACATTTGAAAGTATAATATTAATCTTAGCCCGCATAGACATTTCAAACTATGCCTACTATAGCTACCATCCAAACAGTGGGGCGCCACCATAAGTAGATGGCAGGTTATACAACTAAAACCATACAGGGCGCGTATTTGGATGAATGGATTTCCAATAAATGGCCAGGCTAAGGAACTTCCTATTTCCACATGGGAACGCCTCTGGCGGGACGCCCCGAGAATCTACCCAGCTCTCTGCCAACACAAGGTCGGTTTCCTCCCTGCCCGGGAGTAATACCTAAAGATATGCCGCCCCTGGTCCTTTGGGACCTTTATACGAGAGCTCTCAACACCCACCACATCACACAGTAATAAATGTACTACAGTGCCCACATGAGTCAGTATCTGGGCTCCATACCATGATACTACCCTTTTCCAGAAGGAATGGCCACACCCTAGGGGAGCTACCCCTAAAACCTTGCCGCACCTTTCCTGTTTCGACCATTACCAGTTTGTGAGGCTCGATGATGTCTCGTCCACAAAGCTACGCTTCACATGAAAGCCATGCTTTGATCATAATTGATCAACCAATGATCATCAACACACAGCAACACTTAGCATGCCACACTACCAAATTGGGAGTATATTGCTGATAACCTTCAACTATATAACCTCTGAGCTCGTACGTCTCAGAGAAGGGTGTTAAGCTAAGAGATTAAATTCTCCGCCACCAACAAATATGTATTTGAAAGAAATCTGCTTTATATCGGAAAATGTAATGTCAGACATACAACCATACAAGTCTGTTCCGGGTTCGAATAGAACCGCAGGCACTTCCAAAGAAGCCCTTGCAATCCGGGTATTCACAATCCCGATCGGACTTCCCGTTACTTAGGAAATCTCTATACCGTAGCTACTCAGTGCAGAGACAATCGATATGTCATCCTATCGTTCTCGCAAATACCCGGTCTTCACCACCAGTCTTCAAATGCTATCCATAACGACATATCATTACTCAGAATGGGTTATATGACATAAAGTCCTCTCCCGGCTAAACCGAATAATGAGCGCAATATTTAAAATCATATGGATATGGGATTTCAATTAAGTCACAACTTTAAAATTCAAAACTTCCTTTCAAATGGTTTAAACTAATTACCATTTCAAATCTTTTAAACAAAAAGATTTATTTCACAAAGTTTACCCAGTTTCACAAAGATCCATTCACGGATTCCAAAAACTCTCCATTTCCATTAGATTAATTCATTTAAATCTTTAAAATCAAGATTTATCTCATAGCTTTCAAAACTGGTTTCCAAAGATTCATCCATAACTTGGAAAAACCTTTTTCAAATCAAACTTGAAATCCCTTTAATGCAAATTGGAAATTCATTACTTGTGTGAAAGCTTTTATCATTTGGAAACATCAACTTTCGTTTCGAAAAAATTCGATTTTATTTATACAAGTTAAAAACCTTGGGTTAATTCAATTTCCCAAAATAACGCTTTGAAAATGGTTTAAAACCCATATAAACTTGTGTAATCCCTTTTAAATCATAAATACCAAATTTAGGATTCAATTTCAGATATTGAATTCCAATTGAAATCAAATTATTCAAATTTCAAATCTTTATTAAGTTATTCAAAATAACTTTCATTTTTAAAACACCTTTTCAAAAGCTTTTCACTTTAAACCCAATCCATTTCCAAAACCATTTGGATTTAAAATTCAAATTCAAAACTATTTTAAAAATCTACGACTTAACCGATTTCCACGTGAAATCCATATTTGTGTGTGTATGGTGTAATCTTGGGGTTTTACCGAATAGTGCAACAACAACAATCATCACAGGTTCAATTATAGCAATGTCGATAAGTGGTATAATCCTATAACGCTTATCTATATACACAGAATCATAGATAGATAACATAAATTCATTACAGATAATAAATTACATTACAGATAATTACATTACATTTCACAGCTCAATCACAATCAGAATATCACAAATCAAATAGGATAATCAATTCAAGGCATCTCATACAATACAATCATTCATAGGCAATTCAAGCATTCATTGATTATTTATAAACGTGATTAATTAGTTGTTTAATCCTCAATTAATTCAGCTGATTTCCAATTTAATTAATTACTTATCCAATACAAATCATTCGATATAAACTAATTAATCAATAACCTTAATCAATTATTCTTAATTAATTAATTATTCTTGATTAATCACATTACTTGAATTAACCTTTTAGTTAATTACAAAATTAATTAACCTTTAATTAATTACCATTTAATTAATTATCTTTAATTAATTAATCAACCCTAACTTAATCACCATTAAATTGATTATCCTTAATTAATTACAATAAATGATTATCCTTAACCACTTATATGGATAATCAACTTTAATCATTAATTAATTTTAATTAAGTAATTATCTTTAAGTAATTGAATACCCTTAATTAATTATCTTTAATCAACTAATTAACCTTTGATCATTTAATTATCCTTTACAGTTTAATTTCATAAATTAATTATTCTTTAATTTATTAAATTATCCCTTTATGATTAAGTAATCAATTAATCTTTAACTACTCAAGATTTAAAGCCAAACCATTACTTAATTGTCCATTTAATCACATCAATTAATTAAATTTGAAAACCCTCAGAGATTGTATAATTAATCAAATATAAAATTTATTTCAAAACCACATCACATTATTCTCAAATCGTATTTGAATTTAAAATTCAGGTTTGAATCTTGTTTTAGAAAACTTGCTAAAATTTACCTTTAAGCTTGTATTGCCTTTGCTTTTAAAACTTGGTTTCTTTTGAAAAAAAACTTATTAGCTGGCACAGGGAAACCAGAGCTACTTCACCCGTTTCTCGATCCTCTACCCGAGCCACACGCGAATTAATTTACTCCGAGATATTCTAACAACTGCTTTGAGTCAATCCTTATTCAAACTCTAGCTCGTCCCCGAGGGCACCACCCTTCAACATAAAAGAGGTTAAAAAAAGTTTGCTCACCTGTAAAGATGAAGAACAGAGCACAGTGAAACAGATCTGGAAATTTTGAGTTAATTGCTGAGTTTTGATTTGAAAACTGGAGGTTGAACTTGAAACTGAAATATGAATTTAGTTGTTGTTTGCTTCGACAGATTTCTGAGCTTTGAACTTTACTTTGATTTACTTCTGAGTTGAATTTATTTGATTTTTGAACTGCTTCAGGTTTGTATTTTGTTTTTGATCTTGCTTTTCCAGGTTGATGAGTTTGTAAGATAATAATGTTTATTTTCCTTTTCTTTCAGGCTTGCTAAGTTGTTATGATGAACGAACTAGAATAAATATACAGAAGCAATTTTGTACAGGGGTAGGTATCATCTGGTGTAAGCTTTCTTTTGGTCAGATATTTTTTTGTTTTGTTGACTAAACAAGATTTTTTTCTTCTTTGACTAAGCCAGATTTTTATTTCAGCTGAAATGATTTTCAATTGTGCTAAGATGATATGGTATTAAATGCATGTTCCTTTACATGACTACATACTTATCTATTGGATTTTGTGTGTCATTTTTTTTGTTTTATCTTCAATATATGTACATAGATATTTATGTTTTTGTTTACTAACTATACTTAGTTCAAGTATAGAATTTAAAAGAATGAATATTGATCTCTTCTTACATCTTATTTTATATTTTTTATAACCTCCTAAAGAAAATGAATAAAAACACAATATATACATCTAGTAAATAATCATACATATCATTTTCCAAAGTATTACCTTTTAGAGAAAATTTATTTCGAATTTCCAAATCGAAATTTTATTTATAATCCAATTCAATTTATTTTGAGTTTCAAATCCAAATTTATAAAATAAATAAGTATATACATCTTATTAAATTTGAAAAATTCAAATAAATCCACAATTTAACCCAAAAATCTAATTTAATTACAAATTTAAATTCGTCTTTAAATCGGATCGTTACATCTTATTTCAAAAATCAAGCCTACAAACCCTCTACATCACCAAGATCGAGCCCTATAACCCTAGGCCGAACACGTTTTCGCACTTCCAAGACCCAAAAATGCAATTTTTACTAACAAAGATCAAAGATCTAAGGCCATTTCAAGTTTTAGTGAAAGATTGGTTTGCTTTCATAAATTTTGGTGAGTAAAAAATCACATCTTTTTGTAATATTTTTAACCTTTATTATGTTGTTGTGAAATATTGGTTGATTTGATGGATTTTAGTGTTGTTTGGGTCTGGTATATATGCTCTTGTATGTGGTGTTGGATTAGACTTGAGTTTGAAGTCTAAATGTTGTTTAATGGTTGAAAGATGTGATCTTGCTTCAATTATGTGGTTGTGGCATGTAATATATGATCTTGTTCATAGCATTTGTACTTGTGTAAGTGACTTAAAGGTCCCTTGGTTTTAAAATAATGTTTACTCTTTTGAATGACTAGAAAAGATTTTTGAAGGTTTAAATATTTATTTTATTTTCAAACTTCTAACTATGTTTTAAAAAATAAATCAAAGTTAAAGGTTTTGAAGGGTTTTTGATATGTAATCCTAATTTTGAAGTTATGGTATCCCTAGCGATAGTCGCTATGGTTACACTTCGGTAAACGAATATTTTTTGCAAAAGAAAGTGTTTTCTTTCTGAGCGTTTAAAAAATAAATTAAAAACATATTTTAAGTATTAAAAATTTATTATTTATTTATTTATTTATTTAATTAAGGTTAAAGATTATTTAATTTACTAATTAAAGGTAATTAGTACTTAATTATTTATTATGCATAGTTCTATTTATAATTAATTATTAATTAAGTGAAGGTTGATTATTAATTAATTTTGTATTAAGCAAAGATTTATATGTAATTATTTATTATTTAATTAAGGTTTAATTAATTAAATAACTATTAATTAATTAAGGTTTAATTAAATATTAATCAAGGAGGGTTTAATTATTAATTAATTATTAGTTTAGTTAAGTTTTAATTTGGTTTAGTTAAAGATTTAATTATTATTAAATAAATGTTTTATTTTTAATTGTTCTATTCTCAAGGATTGGTTTGTTTAAAAACCAGCTTTCTTTTATAAGTGGATTAGTTTAAACAAGGGATTCTTTGTGTCTTTACCTTAAGTAATTGAACAAATTGAATAGGTTATTGATGACATCTGCTTACCAGAACAAATCTCCGTTTCACTATAACTTAATTGAATGGATTAATACCGGTTTAGCATAATAAATACATATTCAGCTATTATATTGGTTTGGACGTTGAATTGTTTCCCAATTAGTTAATATGTGTATTAATTATTATTGAATAAGTGATAGATTAGCTAGTGATTGCTAATTGATTTGATTTGCATATATGTGCTTATTTAAACACTAGTTATATAACTTGAAAAGTCATATTAAATTAAATGGTAACTTGATTTGCTACCATTGTGGTCACTAGGTCTCTTTCCAAATATGTAAAGTTAAGGATTTAAAATAACTTCAATTATATAAGCATTTAAGGTTAATTGTTTTCTAAATGATGTTTTAAAGTAAGTTATTTAATTATTCTAGTAAAGATGTTAAAATTATTTTTTAATAAAGATGTTTATAAATGATGAATTGTTATAAAAAGGATTATACTTAGTAAAAGGATTTATTAAGAAGAGGTTTACAAGTAATATTTTTTAAAGGAGTTTATAATTAAATTTACAGTTTATAAAAAAGTTTTATAAATTAATTTGGAGATTTATAAAAAGTATTTGTAAATTTGAAATGGGCTATAAAAAGGGAATTTTACAAAAGAATGAGATTTATTTTAACTATATATCCTTCTTAATTTATAGTGGTATTGAAACATTTTTTCCGTCCTTAACACCAAGGGACAGTGGTCTATTTTCAATAAGAAATGTTTTTAAATTATATTGTTTTTGGACCATTTAAATAAAGTTTGGGAAAGAGAAAATCTTCCTTAAGTTTTGTTAATATACATATACCGTTGAGATAAGTATATGAGTATATTATACGTATTGAAACAATAATGGTTATTAATATAATTATACCGATGAGATAAGTACATGAATGTTTTCTTAAGTATTTAAAAGAATATGAGGAGTTTGTGGAAATATTCTTTGTAAAGGTATTTTAAATCAAAGATTTGAAAAGTGACTTGATTTATGAAAGATTGATTAATAGAGGCTTAGTGTATCCGACAAAGAATTAAATCTATGTTTGTTTGATTATTTGATAGTTAAATATCCAACTATCAAATCTTAGTTAAAATATAACTCTGGAAATATCTAGGAGAAACACGGGGGTTATATGGCAAAGTCATCTTCGATGATGCTGTACTAGGCATATAAATCTCGTTCCGATCTCCTAGGACAAGTGATAGGGAGATCTGTCCACTTAAATGGTTAGCGGGTGATCCCCGCTCTTATATATTGTCTGTATATTTCCAAAATAACAGGATTTGAGTTTACTGAAAACTAGAGAATGTTGGTTCGAATAGTATGAGATCGGATAAGTATAAATTATCAAAAAAACATTTCGATCAAACTCAAGCATCATATTGAAGACATCTTGCAGATGATGGAATCGAAGGCCGAGCTTTTTGAAGTACAAGGGCTACTTGCTACTAATTCTTGAGGGTGATTCCAAAATGGATGTAGTAGAAGACTGGTTAGGGTTTTTTCATATCCTGGACAATATGTATGGATGAATGCTAGCATTTCATTGTCATTTAGCACGCAGTGTTTGCGTTCCAGGTGGGAATAACTAAGAGAGGAATAGTAAATCATGACTTTACAAGCCTCATAACCTGAAACTGACTAAAACAGGGGATATGCAATAAAGGTATGTGGTTCTCTACCATTGGGAGCACCATTTCTCGATCTAGAGTCGATATTCACAATTTTGGTATGCACATGAGAGTGCGGCCTGGCTCGGTGCATATGTTTGCTGCCTTGGTGCCCGAAGGATGATGTAATCCGGTATGCCATATTAACGGTCCAGCCAACTATGTATAGCAAGTGAGCAATAAGTTCTTGTTAACTTCGGTACATTTTATCTAGAAGTGTACTGTGATGGGAAGTACCCAATAGCCCAGTTATTGATGGAAATCCAATCTCCAATACATGCCTTTACATATTTAGTTGTGTCCAACTATGTTAAAATGTGAGATGCAAGCGTTTCTGCTATTTTATATATTTATTTTCTCCTTAGACATTGCGATAAAATCACTAGATTTTCTATAAAAATAATTTGGCTATCATATGGTAAAATCCCATTCGTATTTATGTGCAATGTGGTCTTATGAGATACCTTTATTTCAAAAGGTTTTATAACATTAAGTAATCCATTTGATTGTGTTTCTCACGTTCGTTTTACTAGACTGGCCGCGACATTGTTTTCCTATAATGCTCGGGTTAGCCCAAGAATATTTTTTACATTTTTCTAGACACCTTGGAGCTTTCAAGAGACGATATGGATGCCTCTGAGACGTATTTCCATATTTTCTTCATCTTCCACTATTCTTTCTTATTGTAGTTATCAGCAATTATGAGGACAGATTGTTATAATTGTCCAGGACTGATAATAGGATAATTGTACTCTATTGATGTATGTATATTAAAGTTTAGCATCTCTTTTGTAAAGATCATATGTATATTATATGTTACATACCACGTTTTATGAGATTCTATTTTGTCTTTTCTTTCTTTCACCCCAATGATCTATCTATCTGGCACTTGGATGTTTATCACGTGAATATCGTGGATGTATTAGTGTCAACTTTTGAGAATAAAAAAGGTAGGACGTTACACTTGGTATCAGAGCTGAAGGTTAAGCGAAAACCTTGGCTTTAGTGAGGCAAAATTCATTAGAGATAGGGTAAGTGACACAAGAAAATGAGTTTGAGTGTACTGTATATAAGGGAGAGTATTTGTTAGTGCTATAAAAAGGTTTCATCTTTTGTTGATTGGCCTATTGAGTGGCTTATGAATTCTAGTTGATGCGCCTAATCAGCATTATCGATAGGAGTTTCTAAACAATTAAAAAAACCGACACAGTATTGTTTTAATATGGTTAAATGAAATAAATATTTCTAAGATTATATTTTATATATAAATATGTTTTTAGAAATAATATGGTTATTTAGAGAATGTTTGTTTGTTGGAAAAAGATAATACTTGATTATTATAATTTATTGTTTGATTGATTTTTCTCGGTTAGTTTGTGAGCAGTTCTGCTTTTTCATTGCCTGGGTTGGGTAGATAGTAGTTGTGGAAACATCTAATACGAACACTTTGTGAATTCAGTTTCACAATTGGAGCATAAGTGTTCGGGGTTAATGCTCGGTTAGAATTTAATTTTAATAAGAGTTGTTTACTTGATAAATAAGGATATACCATTGTGAAATGATTTTGTATAAGGAAGTGAAATTACATAAGTATGGTTTATAAATATGATTTTTAAATAAAATTGGATCTAAATACCGCTTTTAGAAAATTGGTTTCTCAAGGGTTAAAAAGATAATAATAGTGTTATTTGACAATATTTATAAATATAAATGTTCTAAAAAAATATTTTAAAGGACAAAGAAAGTAATGAACTCACTTCAATTGCTGGAAAATAATTATGGTGATGATTGCAGCATCATCGGTGTTCATTTTCGAGTTTCTAAGTAACGTATTGTTACCATAATAGGTTTGTTTCAAGTTTTTTTGAAAAAAATCATGATTTGCTGACTCCGAAGTATGAGTTGGTATACTAAAGCTACATACATAAATATTTTTATTTCAGAATGATTTGGAATAAAACTCGAGTGTTTATTCCTTAAATATTTTGTTAAGTTATTATATGAACTCATGTAGCCTATGTATTAGGATAGGTTGGTTGTGCATCATGTTATAATAAATTGTTTGGTAGTTCTCATTTGAAAATGGAATGGAATTTCGGCGATTTTGAATAGTTGGTCCAAATTTGTATTGAAATTTAAGCAAATTATTTTATGGTATCATAAGATAATAAGTTCTTATACGTTATAAATTTTAAGTGATAGTAAGTTTAAGCAAATTTTTTTCTGAACATACTGGTATAAGTAAGAACCAATAAGAATAAGTACGTAAGTTTTACGTAAATCATTTGCTGGCATAATTTTTCTCGATCGAAGATTCGAGTATACAACTTTGAGGTGACTTACACCAATCCTAATAACACTCGATTCTTGATGGCGAACACATGATGAGGGTTCTTTATATGTTACCAAAGTTTTCTATCATTGCATATAGCTATGCAGGGATAATGGAGGTTCCTAATCAAGGAGCCATATTGTAGTCTGCACTAGAGAATCGGGCCAATGATATTAGTTCGAAAGAGAAGTTTATGTATTCGAGTAAGTGATCGAATTTGGTATTGTTTAGGGATGATCTGAATACATCTTATGGGCTCCTGAATTGTTAATTAATTATGGAGTTTATTTCTTTCTAGGTTTGACAGTGATAAAATTTCGAGGATGAAATTCTTTCAAGGGTAGAAGAATGTAACAACCTAGAATTTTATTACTTTGAATATGAATTATTTAATATATTTTAAATAATTAACTAATAGATTTTATAACCCAAATATACTCCTTCAATAAAATAATCAGTAATGGTGAAATGGTTTTCAAAATTTGTTTACAAAAATAATTAGTTCAAAGAAAAATAGAAAATGCTACCGAAAAGTTTTTTTCCAAATTTTCAATTGTTCATCATTTAATATTTATTTCAAATGTTGTAAGACTTTAGTATAAATGTGCACGCATTTATAAATAATATAAGTATGGTTAAGATTAGTAGTAATAATAATAATAAGGTAAATATGTATTTACTTAAGTAGAAGAAAAAGATATGACAATTTTCAAAGATTTAAATTTAAAAAATAAGTAATTAGTAAAGTTACATTAAAACTTAACATTATGGTACAAGGTAGTGTAATATTTGTTTGATAAAGGGAAGGGCCTTCATGGTGGCATATGGAACAAAGAAGTTGAAGGGTGGAGATGGATGTGATGATATGTCATTATTTGAGTGAGGGCATTATTCCTAAGGGCTTTTTGGTAATTGATTATCTCACTTTGTATAAAACATTTTTCATTTTCTTACACTTTCATTTTTCCATTCACCCTTATTGTTTCAAACTTCATTCTTGTTTTCAAAAGCTCATAACATTTTAATGGCTTCCGTTTTGTTTTTTGAAAATTAAGAATCGGAACATTTTTCCTGTTAATTCTTTTAAAACTTATTTAAACCCTTTTTCTTCCATCTGCACCTCTTCTTCTTTCAAAAATCAAGCCTATAAAACCTCTACATCACCAAGGCTAAGCCTAACCTTAGGATGAACCCATTTTGCACTTTAGAACCTAAAAAATACAATTTTTACTAAGAGAGATCAAAGTCCTAAGTCCATTTCAAGTTTTATTGAAAGATCGGCTTGCTTTCATAATTTATCGTGAGCAAAAAACTCATATCTTTTTGGAAAAGTTTTAACCTTTATTATGTTGTTGATTTTTCTGTGAAACACTGGTTTATATGATTGATTTTAGTGTTGTCTGGGTTTAGTATACATGTTCTTGTATGTGGTGTTGCATTAGACTTCAATTTGAAGTCCACATGTTATTTAATGGTTTAAAGATGTGATCTTGCTTATGTTTTATGGTTGTGGCATGTAAATATATGATATTGTTCATGTATGTGTTGGATGTTGCTAAGAAAGTTAGCATTTGTACTTGTATAAGTGACTTAAAGGTCCCTTGGTTTTAAAATCATGTTAACTCTTTTGATTTACTAGAAAAGTTTTTGAAAGGTCTAAAATTTTATTTTAGTTTTCAAACTTCCTACTATGTTTTAAAAGAAACAAATAAAAGTTGAAGGTTTGAAGGTTTTTATATGTAATCCTAATTTTGAAGTTATGGTATCCATAGCGATATTCGCTATGGATACAGTTCGATAAATGAACTATTTTTGTAAACTAAAGTGTTTTCTTTTAAACCATTTTGATAAAGTTTTCAAAACATATTTTAAGTATTAAAAAGTTATCATTTACTTATTTAGGTAAGGTTAAGGATCATTTAATTTACTAATTAAGTAAAGGTAACCAGTACTTAATTATTTATTAATTAAAGTTCTATTTTTCATTAATTATTGATTAAGTGAAGGTTAATTTTTAATTAATTATGTATTCGGTAAATACTGATATTTAATTAATTATCATTTAATTAAGGTATAATAATTAAATAACTATTAATTAATCAAGGTTTAATTAATTATTAATCAAGGATGGTTTAATTATTAATTAAGTTACGTTTTAATTAAGTGTTTAATCAAGTTTTGATTTGGTTTTACTTAGGATTTAATTATCATCAAATAAAGGTTTTATTCTTAATTATTTTATTTTCAAGGATTGGTTTATTTAAAAAGCAGCTTTCTTTTATTAGTGGATGAGGATGCGTTTAAACAAGGAATTCTCTATGTCTTTACCCTAATTAGTTGAACAAAATAAACAGGTTATTGGTGACATTTGTTTAGCATAACTAATCTCTATTATGCTATGAATTAACCGAATAGATTAAATTTGGACATTTGTTTAGCAGAATAAATCCCAATTCTACTATTATATTGTTTTGGACATTGAATTATTTTGACGTAAAATGTTAGCGTCAAAATTGGCCACCAACACCCAGTTGTATGAAAGCACCAATATCCAATCACAAATCTCAGATAATATCTAATATAGAGAATATAATATGAAGTACAAACAAATTAAAAATGAAAGCAAGTAAATAGAGACAAATTTATAATGGTTCGGCCAACTCCGGTCTACGCCCACTCCAAAGATTTTCCTTTTTATTATATTGTAGCTTGTTTACAGTTATAATCCGAAACCCAAGAATAAAATTAGCAGAGCATAGCTTAGGTTGAAAATGAAAGGAAGTAGAAAGAAGATCAATTTTCTAATGCCATACCTATTGTATTTATAGGGGAAGAAATGAACAGATCGGGCTGAAATTTTGGCAGAATAACCTCAAGGCCATGACGAGGCCACCCAAGAATTCTTTGGCTCATTGGGACCCACAACAGGGATCAGTATCGATCCCTGTTTTGGTGTCCAAATAGAATACGATCCCTCTGGGAGGTTTCGCATGATGTTAGATACTTGCCCGCCAAATTTCATGTTATTCCATTTTATGGTTTGTGAGATACCATGCTTTCCATGAAGTGATATTGCATGCATTCTAATTTCAACCGATCCCTTTGGAGGGAAAGAGGTCGATCCCTCCAAACTCCTGCAATTAACTTATCTCCAGGGGAGCTTCTCCATGTTGTATTATGTATAGCCTCCAAGTTTCATCCCAATTGGATTAGTAGAACTCAAGTTATTGATCGATCTTTGTTACAATGTGTTGCTAAGATTGATTATAGCCGATACCTATGAAGGGATAGGGGCCGATCCTTCCAACTTCCTCCAGATGATGTGTGATCCGTACAGGGTGTTCCACATGTCGTATTTATCTTGTGCTCCAAGTTTTAGGTCAATTGGATGTGTAGATGTTGAGATGTTGATCGATCTTTGCTATACAACAATGTATAGCCAATCCCTTAGAGGTAAGAGGGCCGATCCCTATTGAGGGATAGGCAATCCCTCTAAACCTCTCCAAATGACTCGCGTTCCCTAGGGTAGATTCCTTAGGGTCCCCTCTTCTTGTTTTCAAAGTTTCACTTTAATCTGCCATGTGGTTGTTAGTTATGGAGCGACCATCGTTGAGTTGTTTTATGTGCATCCTATTTAATCTGATCCCTTTAGTACGATCCCTCTTCTGGGGGAAGTATCAGTTCCATACTTAGCCATTTTTTGAGTGTTGTCCACCTAAATCCCTTCAACTATAGTCCATATTTTCAAATATAATCAATCTCCAATCCTAGAACAATCTCTCCGGGATTTCTGCCTTGATGATTATGAAGTCTGTTGGGTTAAATCCGCCTGTGCACTGCCTTGCCAAAAGGCGAGTAACACTTTGCCCTCTAAAACATTTCTTGCGATAGGAAGGTATGTTTTGAATTGTCATAAGTCCAAAATCTAGAGTCCATAATCACATTGATCTCCATATTGTCCAATTCGAATCCAATCCCTTTCCAATCTAGATCCATGATCTCTTCCAGATCATTAATGAAATCCATGACTATTCCGAGTCGATATCCAATTCCGAATCCATGATCTCTCTGGATAATTTTATTCAAATCTATACCAAACTAAATCCATTGCCGTTTGAGCCTGATATCTAAATCCATGACCTCTCTGGGTCGTTAGTCAATTCCGAGACCGCTTCGAGCCCATATCCAAATCCATGACCTTTCTAGGTCAATATCCAAGCTCACGTTCTCTATAGATCGATCGTAGCCTCTCCGAGCTCTTTTTAAACCCTATACCGTCACTCTTCAATAAAGGAGGAACAACGACAAGTAAGCCGATCCTGTCACTCTTCGGCAAAGTGGTATTACTTTTTGCATTCTGGTTCAGTGTCCCTGAACATTAAGTGATGTCTTGGCCTAAGTCCTAAGCCGATAGTGGTCTCTCCAGACACTTGTCGAGCATAATCCATGCTCGTTGACCTGAGTAGGCCAATCCCGTCGCTTTTCAATGAAGCGACCTACTCCTTTTTTGGAATAATCCATACCTAATGTCTAGTTGAGTTTTTATTCTCCAGCCTCGACTCTCTGATCGAGGAATTAATCTATGTATGAGTCCATTCTATCACTCTCCGGCAAAAGGGACTCGTAACTTGCGGTTACCACCACGTCATTCCGGTCGAGGCAATCGTCGCATCATGTTTCATCCATCACATTAATTCAGATCATAAATAACCCGATAAATAAGAGTTCGTACGTCCAGAAATCCAAAAAACTAAAAAAGAAAAAGGGTGTCTCTCCAGACACGACGGTTCATCATCATCTTAGAGCATAACTACGGACCATTCTCGATCCCGTACATGTGTAAGTGACTTAGCCACCTTATTATGGAGTTTATTATTATTGTTATGGCCAGAGTCCAAGTCCTGAACTCGACCCTTATCATCATGATCGGTTAATGAAAATCTACGACCCCAATCCAGGGCCGTTCTTGTTTCCATTCAATGCAGACGGTGGCTGCCCCTGTTCCACCATCATTGTCCTCACATACCACGATAGTTTATCGTTCCTGACATGCTTCTTAATTATATCCTTGAAATGCCCGCATTCATCTATGGTGTGCCCATTCAATTTATGGAATAGGCAGTACTTTTCAGACATACGCTCCCGCTCTTAGGATCCCTCTTTGGCGGTTTTCGATAGGGGAGTTGCTCCTAGTGTCCAGATAAATCCTTTCTAGGCTTTCCATCAAATTCGAGTAGGAGGAAAACTTCGGCTCCTTCTCTTTCCATCATGTTTTTCCACATCATACCCATCATCCAGTTTCCATTTGTCTTTATCATTCTTGTTTGTATCTCCTGATGATCCTTCATTTACATAGCTTTCACTTCCAGTTTTTCGGCTCGTGCGTCTTCCTGCTGTAGGAACCTTTCTGCTTTATGATAAAACTCCCCAAGATCCATAGGTGAATCATGAGCCAACGAATCCTTGAAATCCGTGCCATCTGCAATCCTGATACATCTGCCATCAAAACCATGAATGGATCTGGCCTATCCATTGACGCCACTGTGACATTGAATCGTGTTAGAAAACTCCTTAAAACTCTTCGGTTTTCTATTTTAGTGCTACCAATGTCATAACATTCTTGGGTTTTATGATGTGGACTCGAAATTGCGTCAAGAACCTATCTACCAACTTGCTTGCCCTTACTGAACCATTCTCCAACTGCCTAGACCAGGGTATAGCTAACTCCATCAAATAAAGTGGAAAACAACATTGCCATGGCCTCCACTGATGCCCCCGGTACTTTCATAAACCGTATATACCTCATTATATGCATAGGTTGGTCCTACTTTCCGTCACATACTTCCAACGTTGGCAGTTTGAAATCCGATGGATTCCTAGCACTCCTAATATTAGGAGTGAATGTACTTTTATTTACATCCTCTAGATCCATGTTCACCAACCCTCCATGCAAAGCTCGCTTGATCATCTCTGTAAACCTGCCATTATGATCCAGTGGTAGCCTCCTCTCATCATTTCCAACTACCCTCGAGTCCACTAGGGAATTCCAGAACATACTTCTTCGGATGAGCATTCAAATTTTGATTTGCACTAAGCTCCACGGGATCGATCGCAAGTCCTCCAACATCACGATCAACCAGACCCAGGGGCATGCCCCCTTGCCTTTGGGTATTGGGGTCGATCCCTCTAAGATGGCAGGGAACTGACCTGGCTACTCTATTCCATCCTTTTATCTAATTACTCCATCTCCATATTCTTGGTTCTGATTTCTTATGATTCATGCTGCTCCAATTCCTTGATCTTAGTTGCCATTAGCTCCTGCTACTCTATTTCCTTGGTTTGCGCTCCAGCTTGTCCAATTTGTCGGAGTAGATGCTGAATCATCTCTTTGTGTCTTTCAACATCCTTTCCTCAAATATATCCATCATCGTTTCCATTTCATCCCTGGTGATGTAGAAGATGCTTGATTAGCTCTAGCTCTCGAGGAAGCCTCCTTACTCCCTCCACGGTGGCTCCATTCTAGTAGCACTCTCCTTGATGCTTGCCTAGCCATTGTTTCCTAGATCCAAGTATCCAAGCTTCCAAATCAAATATCTTAGCTTCCAAATCCGCAGGTGCAAATCTTCTCATTGAATGTACCAATATGTTAGCGTCAAATTGGCCACTAACACCAATTGTATGAAAGCACCAATGTCTACTCAAAAATCTCAGATAGTATCTAACATACAAAATATAATATGAAGTACAAATAAATTAAAAATGAAAGCAAGTAAATATAGACACAGATTTATAGTGGTTCGACTAATTTCGACACTCTAAAAAAAATTCTTTTTATTATACTGTAGTTTGTTTACAGTTACAATCTGAAATCCAAGAATAAACTGGCAGAGTGTAGCATAGGTTGAATATAAAGAGAAGCAGAAGAAGATCGCTTTTCTGATGCCACGCCGGCTATATTTATTGAGGAAGACATACATGGATTGAGCTGAAATTTCAGTAGAAGAACCTCCAGGCCATGAGGGGGGCCACCCAAGAATTTTCAAGCCCGTCAGGACCCACAATAAGGATCGATACTGATCCCTATTTTGGTGTCCAAATGGGGTGCGATCCCTCTCGAGGTTTTCCTATGATGTTATCTACTTGCCCTTGTATCATTCGGACTTACAGTTTGTGAGATATCACATTTTCCATAAAGTGGTTTTGCATGCTTTCTGATTTCGACCGATCCCTTTAGAGGGATAGGGGCCGATTCCTCTAAACTTCTTCAAATGAAATGCAATCCCTAGAGGACCTTCTCCATGTTGTATTATATATATCTTCAAGTTTTATGCCAATTGGATTAGTAGAATCAAGTTATTTATTGATCTTTGTTGCAATATGTTACAAAGGTTGATTATAGTCGATCCCTATGGAGGGATATGGGACGATCCCTCCAACTTTCTCTAAATGATATGCGATCCATATGGGTGTTGCACATGTTATAGTTAGCTTGTGCTCTAAGTTTAATGTCAATTGGATGTATAAATATTGAGATATTGATCGATATTTGCAATAAAGTTGGGCATAGTTGATCCCTAAGAGGGAAGAGGCCAATCCCTATTGAGGGATAGGGGCCGATCCCTCCAATCCTCTCCAAATGTCATGTAATCCTTATGGTAGACTCTCTAGGGGTCCCCTTTTCTTGTTTTCAAAGTTTCAATTCAATCCGCCTTGTGGTATTTGAGTTATGGAGCGATCATCGTTGAGTTGTATTGTGTGCATCCTATTTATTCTAATCTCTATATTCCGATACCTCTTCTAAGGGAAGTATCACTTCCATACTTAGCCATTTTTTGAGTGATGTCCACCGGAATCCCTTTACCTATAATTCATAGTTTCAAATATAATCAATCTCCAATCCTATTAACCATCTCTCCAGGCTTTCTGCCTTGATGATCACGAAGTCTGTTGGGTTAAATCTGCCTGTGTACTGCCTTGCCAAAAGTTAGGTTAACACTCGTTAATTAATATGTGGGTTAATTACTATTGGATGAGTGATGATTTAGCTAGTGATTGCTAATTGATTTGATTTACGTATATGTACTTATGTTAATATTAGTTATGTGACTTGAAAAGTCATGTTGAATTAAATGTTAACTTGATTTAGTATCACTGTGGTCGCTAAACCTCTTTCCTAATATGTAAAGTTATTTAAAATAACTTCAATTGTATAACCATATGAGGTTAAGTGTAACGACCCGTAATTTTGTCACTTGAAATTAAAATATTTAATTAATTTTAAATATTTATATAATTGCTTTAAATGATGAATAATTCACTTTAATTATTATATAACGTAATAAGTGGTTTATAATGGTTTTATAAATATATAAATTTACTTTATAAAGATACATAAACTTTGTTGCATTTTGGTAGTTCGACATCATATTTCTATATAGGGATTTTAATATTATTTAATATAATTTTATAGCTTAGAAAACCTTGCTTTAATTATTTGAAGATGAAAAGAAGTTTATTATCAAGTTTCGTTTATATAAATAAAATATTTTGATTAAAAACTGAAAATGTGACCAGGATTCAACTTTCGGATTTTCGACCTTTCGTCGAACAGAAGTTATGTCAAATCATTACCACGTTTTTTGATACACGTACATACATGCATGGACATATATATATATATATATATATATCTATGTATACACAATAGTCACATCAAGGGTTTATAAATAACTAAATATGCATATACATAAGCTTCCTTATATGTATACAAATGAAATCTTCATCCTTAAGAGTCAAAAATCAAACCTACAAGTAACTACACATCACCCTACATACCTACAACATGAAGTGATGGAAGGCATAAGGATCGGGTGGGTTCGGCCGTAAGTTAAGGGGGAAGAAGGGGGTATTTTGGTCATTTCATGTACAAGGATTTCTACCCTATAATACACATGCATATCCTCTTCCTTTCTTCACAAATTAAATCTCAAAATTCCTAAACTTCTCTTCTTCTTCTGAGGCAAAACAATGGCATCTATCTCCTCTTAAAAATATTTCAAAATCGAATCAATATTCTGTTGAAATAATAATAAGATATAGAGAGATATACACTTAAATTCAAGATTAAGTTAGTGATCGCGTCTTTTTTCTGCTTGCTTGGCCAAGCTCATCAGCTGCGGCCACCACCTCTCTACCCCTCTCAAGTACTAGCCCGAACCAAGGGTCCTAGGGCAAGTTCTATAAGCTTCGGTGTAGATAAAGGGATTGTTTCATCTTCTAAAAACACTTAGATTTGAATAGATAAAAGTGAGAACACACTTTTAACTTGGTTTAATTTAATTCTAAAATATGTGTAAGATCGATAATGTGATTGCTTATATCGTTGTTTGATATGTTTGGATGATGATTGATTGAATATAAGTTGCTTATGTTAATCACATATTGATTTGGTTGAGAAAAGTAAGCTTATTATAATTTATGTTGCAAGAAACATATTTTTCAAAATAGTGATGGCTATTTAATTTGCCATGAATATTCCATGAAAAAGTATACATATTATATCAAAATAATATGTGTATAAAATAGGTTTAGCCTCTTTTTAAATCCTAAACCAAAAAGAAATGTTTTTGGAACGATTTGAAATTAGTTTTAAGAAGGAAGAAATCAAAAACGTGGATTTTTTATTTTTTTTGGAAAATAAAATCTATTTTTTCATATGGTTTAATATAAAAGAATTTGGAATTAAAAAGTTGGAAATTGAATATTATAGTAATATAATATTAAAGATATGGAATAAAGTGAAAATGAGATTTTAATAAAGTAAAATAGTGAAAAATTGGTTTAATACAACTTATTATGTCATTAGAATGATTTAAAAGTGTTTCAGATAAGTTTTATAAAATTTGACTAAAAGGTGAAAAATAAGTTGTCGTGTTCCAACAGTTCACCATTTCACGACCTAAAAAGTTAAACAGATGTGTAGGATAAAAAATGAGTTGGAATATTTTGAAATAAGAATTTTCCAAACACTTATAATCATATTTTTCGAATGAAAAAGAAAAACCATGATTCCATTACGTACAATTTGAAATATGTACAAACCAAAATTTTAAAATCATCATGTCTAGGCAGTTCGTAAAATACTGTTTTCAACTCTATAAATTGGATGTTTTAAATCTTCAAAAATATGAAATAAATCCCATAAATATGTTCAATTTTTTTAAAAGGAATTTGAATTATAAAAATGGGCACATATATAATGGGATAAGTGTTTTGATCTACAAATCTTTAAAAGCACTATTCATCGACAATTTGGCAATGGAATTTGGTAGCCATTAATAAATGATTTGAACTTGGGTTTTCTTCCCGAATCATTTTGAAATGTTTTCTAATAGACAAATCAAATACTTTTTAAGTTTAGAATCGATCAAATAACTTGACTGCCTTATACGTGATAGAGAGATAGTCTCTAGGATGGAGTTTGGAAAACCAGTTGCCTGCTCCTCCTAGCTATCCGAACTGGCCCGAGGGAGGGAATTGTTAATTTGATTTACTCGGATTATATTTTATTAAGATAAAAGAAAAGAGATTTGGAGTTTTCCAAAAAGGTTTAAAAGATTTAAATAAAATTTTCATGGTAAAGAGAACATTCTAGTTAAAATCTATATTAAATTCCGAGGAGGGGACTTGTACCATCTGTTGATACGCTATATTTTGATCAATGACAATGTGCTTCAACAATAAGGAAGAGAAATGTGCAAAGCTAAAGGAAGGACTATGAAGACCAAGGATATCATGAGTAATTATTATATATAGGTCTTAGTCTTAGTTTTATTGTAAAAAATCTATCCTCAAGAAAGTTGCACAAACACAAAAAACACATAACACAACTTCATATTTCAGTTAAGTGTTCATTGTGCATAATCTACCAGTTCAGTCGACTGAACAGGATATTTCTATCGACTTAACCTGTTACACATTTTACAACGTGCATAGTTCCAGTCGACTGAAATCCCTGTTCAGTCGACATAATTTGAACCTGCAAATTTTTCCCGAAGGGACACCTTCTTCTTCCCAAGAGTTGCAGTCATTCTCCAATGGAAATGGATGCATCTCTTGCCTGCACCTTTTGCAAATGGTTACACCTCTTCTGCACATATAAAAACATGTTTCTATCATTTGCAAAATCACTAATTCTAATTGCTTTAATCTCTCTATTATATTTTCATATTACTCAAATTTTCAAAAGCATTCACAAACCACTTCAATTGCTTGAATCTCTAATTTATTTTTAATACTCTTTTGATTCATAGCTATTTATATTTCCTAAATCTTCATAATCACATTTCATATTCTTGAGGATTAGATTATAGGAAAGTTGTACTCAATTAGACTCATTACTGTTATCAAGAACACAACTAGTCAAAAATACTCTTTGTACCTAGTTGAAGTCCTCTTCGGTAGTTGAGGCAAGAAATCCCGTTCGTTTGTTCGGTAAGTTGTAAACCTATTCCTTCGGGTTAAGTGAGGGTTGTTAGTTAGAATTCCTAAGAGGAGCTTAGGGACTGGATGTAGGACAAGAGGTCCGAACCAGTATAAAGTCTTGGTGTCCACTTTACTTATTGCTTACTGCTATTTACCTATACCATTCCACTATTCCATATTACATGATCCTACCGCCTAGCTTCTATCAATTGGTATCAGAGCAAGGCCGTCCTATAACCATAACACCGTTATTTGACATACTGATAATATGGAAAATAACATAAGCACAAGCACAATAACTGCCTATAGCTCTACATTTGCAGAAGGACAATCTACCCAAAGACCTCCTCTATTAAATGGATTAAACTCTAATTATTGGGCTACAAGAATGAGGATTTATATGCAAGCAACAAGTTTTGAAGCCTGGAATGCAACTCAAACAGAGTTCGTTGTACCTACAACTGATTATCCTACATGGACATAAACTCAGAAAAATGAAGTCAGTGCAAATGCCAAAGCTATGAATATGCTATTTTGCTCTTTGGATAGAAATGAGTTCAATCGTATTAGCATTTGTACTACTGCACATCAGATATGGGATACACTTAGAACCATACACGAAGGCACAAACAAGGTCAAACAACAAAGATTTCCATGTTAAAGAACTAGTTCCAAAACTTTAGAATGCGACAAAATGAATCTATCAATGACATGTAATCGAGATTTCAAGACATTCATCATGCCTTAATAGGATTAGGAGGAAAATTTACGCATTTTGATATTGTATCTAAGGTCCTAAATTCACTCACTGATGAATGGGAGAGAAAAGTATTAGCAAACGAGGAAGCAAATGATCTGTCTACAATGAAACCAGAAGAATTAATTGGAAACCTTATGTCTTATGAAGTTAATATGCAAGCTAAGAAAGACCAAGAACAGGAAAGAAAAAATGTGGCTTTTCACGCAGAAAAGGAATAATCGGAGTCTGAAGATAAGGATTTAGCATTTATTGCCAAAAATTTCAAAAAATTATTAAAATATATAAAAGGAAATAAAAACGGTTTCAAAAAGAATTTCTTGAACAAACCTTCATCTTCGAATATAGAATGCTTCAATTGTCACAAGAAAGGACACATGCACAAGGATTGTCCAGAACAAAAGAAGGAAAATCAAAAAATCTTCAACAACAAAAATAAGAAGGATGAATTCAAAAAGAAGGCATTTTCCGTAACATGGGACGACTCAGATTCATCTTCATCTGAAAGTGATAGTGATAGCGACAATGAACAAGCAAATGTATGCTTTATGGCTCAAGAATCTGAGGTTAGTGATTTATCTTATGATGATTTAATAGAAGTAAACATTGAATTTTTAAATACTATAAAAATTCTCAAAAAGAAACTTAAAGAGACATGTGAAAATCAGAACAAAGCTGAATTTGAAAGAGATATGTTAAAAGACGAGAAAAAAATATTGGAAGAAGAACTTGAAAAAGTTCAAGAATCTCTCTCAAACTCAGACAGTCAACTTTTACTTTTGAGCCAAGAAATTAAAACTCAAAAGAAAACGAATGATAAAATTATTTCTGAAAATCACAATTTAAAAAATAAAATAAAACAAGTTGAATTAGAAAATACTAATCTTCAAATCAAATTAGACAACATTACTAAAAATGTTTCTAATTTTAACAAAGGAAGAGAAAATTTATCTAAGATTTTAGAAAATTCTCAATCTTCCTCATATAAACATGGATTAGGATATAAAAAGGAGTCAAAAATTTCTCAAAAGAAAAATACTAATCTTAAGAAGAATAATGATTCTAAACATAATATATCATTAAGAGCACCTACTAAAACAAAAGTAGAAACTAAGATAATTAAAATTTGGGTTCCAAAGACTAACAATAATTTAATTAGGAATAAACATGTTAAAACATTTATGAATACTGTTCATAACAATAAAAATTATATTTATAAAAGGGATACTAAACCCACTTGGGTTTGGCTTCCTAAGATCTAACTCTTAGGACCCTATTAAAAGGTGCGTACCAATGTATTAAATAATATTTTTTGCAGGTTCCACTCAAGAAAAGAAAATGGATTTTGGATAGTGGTTGCTCAAAACACATGACCGGAGACAAAGAAATGCTTACAAATATTTCATATTTTGATGGTGGCTCTGTTACCTTCGGAGATGACTCAAAAGGCTTCATCATTGGCAAAGGATATCTGTGCAACTACGGTATATCAAATTTACCCATTATTACAAATGTTTCTTTAGTTAAAAATTTAAAACATAACTTATTAAGCATAAGTCAACTATGCGACAAAGGTTTTAAAATAACTTTTTCTGAAAATGAATGTAGTATATTTGATCAAAATCAAAATCTTATTTTTGAAGGAAAGAGAAATAGAAATATTTATGTTTTAAACATGAAAATTAATAACAACAAAGATATGTGTTTAATGGTCAAAGATAATGATCCTTGGTTATGGCACAAAAGATTTTGTCATATTAATTTTAAGACTATTCAAAAACTTTCAAAAAATGAATTAGTCAAAGTCTTACCAAAAATAAATTTTAAAATAAATAATATTTGCGATGATTGTCAACTAGGTAAATTAACTAAATCATCTTTTAAATCGAAGAAAGTCATTTCAACTTTACAACCATTAGGGTTATTACATATGGATTTATTCGGACCAACATAGGTTCAATCTATTAACCATAATCGATATGTTTTTGTAATAGTTGATGATTTCTCAAGATATACATGGACGATATTTATGAACATAAAAGTGATACTTTTGAATATTTCAAAAATTTTGTCAAAAGAATCCAAAATATTAAGAATTCAAAAGTCAAAATTATAAGGAGTGATCATGGAGGTGAATTTGAAAATGAATCATTTGAATTATTTTGTAAAAAGAAAGGAATAAATCATATTTTTCATTTCCTAGAACTCCACAACAAAATGGAGTTGTAGAAAGGAAAAGTAGAACTCTTCAAGTATGCACAAGAATGTTATTAAATGGAAGTATATTACAAAAGCATTTTTGGACAGAAGTTGTAGCAACTGCGTGCTATGTACAACAAAATGCCTCACAAACGATCAAGAGCTTCTACTTCAACATCCTCGGAGCCAATTGATGCTCAAATTTCTCAATGGCTTTATGATGGGGTGGCCGTCACTAGATGGAATAAAATGAAGAATTCAAGGATTTTCGAACACTCATTCGTCGATTTCCAGAGTCTTTAAACTTACAACATTCAAGCCTTGACCGATCAAGCAGGTTTCACATCCCTACTAGATATTAAACGCAATGATCTTGCCATTAATCATATTATGGTAAAATTGTTCTACGCTAATCTAAATCTTGGACACCAAACTCCATGAAATCCAAACGATAGTGTTTGGAGTATGGTGTGCGGTAAAAAGGTATGGTTTTCTCTAGACCACATTGCACATATTCTAGGATCTCCTAACATTGGTAGAAAGCTTGAGGAAATAGAATTTAATCCTCATATTCGGGACAACATCAATCATCAATTTTTGGATGATAACATTAATATCCGGGATATCAAATCAACTTCTTTACGACTAAGAGCTAGGCTTCTACACAAAGCTCTTATGCGTACCATCACTCCTCGCACAGGCTTATATGAAATCGTATACCCAAATAACTATCGGGCACTTTATGCCATTTGGGGTAATATTAAAGTTAATTGGTTTCAATTAATTCTTGATGAATTTCTTACATACAATAATGGAAAAATGAGAACAATATACTATGGCGAGTATATCATGCGACTACTCCTCAACGTTAATTCGCCACTACCAGATTCTGAATCTACAACGGCTCACCAAATTAACCAACGGACTATAAACCTCATGCAACTCCCGCCAAGACC
The DNA here is from genome assembly GCA_030765085.1 of Allium cepa. Lineage (NCBI taxonomy): Eukaryota > Viridiplantae > Streptophyta > Magnoliopsida > Asparagales > Amaryllidaceae > Allium > Allium cepa. The sequence goes on from CM060940.1 coordinate 690,490,918, forward strand.
TCCTCGCATCATGTCTCTAGCCGAATGGGAAGCACATAATCAACAACCTCACCAATCTCCTCAGGCCCAACAAGAAGAACCTCATATTCAAGATGATGATCTTCGTCTTGTTCAACCGGATTATACTATAAATCAGTCATTAGGAATTCTATCAATAAACCAACAAGTTCTTGATAATCGCCTCAAAAAGGTTGATCACAAACTTGATAGAATAAAAGGTTTCTTCAAAAAGCTATAGGATGCCATCTCATGCACAAGCTCCACTTCTTCTTTGACCTCACGCGGTAAGCGTCCGGCTCCAACATTCACATGGACATCTACCGAAGAGAATCCAAGCAGCGGCACCAGTGGTAACAGTGGTGGTCAAGGAAGTAGAGCTTTTCAACAACCAACCGATGGCCCGCTTATTCGAGAACCAAAGGGAGGATGTGAATGATCTTATGATTGGGACAAGGATCAGTGATCGTTTTTATTGGTTAGATTTCCAGAAACTTTATTTATTCTCAAGCATTTCTGATAAGGCTTGTATAAATAGCTTTCTTTTATGAAACTCTGTGGTTTGTTGAATTCATACTATGGTTATGTCTGCATGAGATTATTTTTTTTCTTGACAATTATATATATATATATATATATATATATATATATATATATATATTACTTCCTTTTTTTCGATGACAAAGGGGGAGAAAGGTCACCAACTTTGTTTTATAGGAAAAATAGTGCATATATTCAGAGGGAGGAAACATAAATTACATCTCTACAAACATAGGTTTTTTCATCAATCAAAAAGGGGAAGAATATTGATACGCTATATTTTGATCAATGACAATGTGCGTCAACAAAAAGGAAGAGAAATGTGCAAAGCTAAAGGAAAACTATGAAGACCAAGGATATCATGAGTAATTATTATATATAGGTCTTATTCTTAGTTTTATTGTTAAAATCTATCCTCAAGAAACTTGCACAAACACAAAAAACACATAACACAACTTCATATTTCAGTTAAGTGTTCATTGTGCATAATCTACCAGTTCAGTCGACTGAACCTGTTACATATTTTACAACATGCACAGTTCCAGTCGACTGAAATCCCTGTTCAGTCGACTGAATTTGAACCTGCGGATTTTTTCTGAAGAGACACCTTCTTCTTCCCAAGAGTTGCATCCATTCTCCAATGGAAATGGATGCATCTCTTGCCTTCACCTTTTGCAAATGGTTACACCTCTTCTACATATATAAAAACATGTTTCTATCATTTGCAAAATCACTAATTCTAATTGCTTTAATCTCTCTATTATATTTTCAGATTACTCAAATTTTCAAAAGCATTCACAATCCACTTCAATTGCTTGAATCTCTAATTTATTTTTAATACTCTTTTGATTCATAGCTATTTATATTTCCTAAATCTTCATAATCACATTTCATATTCTTGAGGATTAGATTATAGGAAAGTTGTACTTAGTTAGACTCATTAGTGTTATCAAGAACATAACTAGTCAAAAATACTCTTTGTACCTAGTTGAAGTCCTCTTCGGTAGTTGAGGCAAGAAATCCCGTTCGGTTGTTTGGGTAAGTTATAAACCTATTCCTCCGGGTTAAGTGAGGGTTGTTAGTTAGAATTCCTAAGAGGAGCTTAGGGACTGGACATATGACAAGAGGTCCGAACCAGTATAAAGTCTTGGTGTCCACTTTACTTATTGCTTACTGCTATTTACCTATACCATTCCACTATTCCATATTATACGATCCCACCGCCTAGCTTCTTTCACCATCCATGTGAATATAGAAGATGATTTCACCTTTATTAAATGAACAGTATATGATGAATATGGAAATTAGTGTTGGGTAAAATTAATCTAAAATCTTTGAATCCTTTTTACTCAATACCAAGTGATTTGGGTTTACAGTAAACGATCTCTTAAATAACATTGTTTTTGACCCATTTAAAACATGTTTCAAAAAAATGAAATCTTTATTAATTATGTTAATAATAGAGCATGGAAATATTTTCTCTAAGTGATTAAAAGGAAATGATTTAGTATTTCCAAAGTTAAAAGGAGGTTTAAAATTTTTGTATATCCCAAAATAGAAATGGTTTAAAGATATATATATATATATCTTTAAAAGATATGTTATTGGATTAGAAGATATCTTCAAAGTTAAGTAATATTTTGAGTAAAAGAAGGAAAGAAGATTTAACAAAAGAGGCTAAACATTTCTATATACACGTATACACATCTTTATATCAATAATTGGTTCGGAGAAAACGAGATTGAATTTGGATGATTCCTCTTTGAAAATCACTCCGAACCAATATACGCGTTCGAAAGCGAAGACATGTTGAAGACAATGATTTTGAAGATGGAGATCTTTATAATGTAAGGCTGCTTACCACTAACCTCATGATTCCCATATTATATATATATACATATACATACATACATACATATATATATATATATATATATATATATATATACATATACATACATACATACATACATACATATATATATATATATATATATATATATATATATATATATATATGGTGGTAGTAATACCTTCATTTTGAAATCTTCAATGCAAGGACTGCTCGCTACGAATCCTAGGGGTGATTCCCAAACATGATGTAGTAGGAGTACCTTCGGTTTGTCTTGTCCTGGACAACTTATATGGACAAATGTCTGACATTGCATTTCTAAGACCTCATACATTGGTTTTTAGAAATGTACATCTATTTGGTGGTGTAGGAGGTAAGCCCTCTTATACTTAACACCCTTTCCTGAGGCATATGAAATCGACGGTTGTATTTTTGTGGAATCCAGTAAGTGTGTCACTATAAATAGCAATGTGGCATTCAAAGTGGGATTTGTCATGTGAAAGGTAAAACGTTATCTCAAGCCTCACACATCGTAATGGAAAAAACAAGGTAGATGCAACAAGGCTAAGTTGGTTCGCTCCTATTAGGAGATGTTTATCACCTTTCTAGATTACCCTCTATATTTCGGGTTTATTGTGCATTCTGTGGCCACGAATTGGTTAGGAACAAGCACGGTAATGACATATTCGGTACTATCTATGGTAGAGGTAGGTCGGTTCTGTATTGGTAGAGGGCAGCGGGACCGTGCCTTAGTACATTCATCTAGAGATGTACTGTCAGAAGAATTGTCATTGTTGGAAATCTATTCTCCAATACGTGCCTTTAAGGTTTTGATTGTAGAACCTAGGATGTTAGTATTTAATTAATGTGACGATTTCGGCTATGGTTAATATGTTATTTGAAAGAGTTTTCAAAGAATGTCACTATAAATAATATCAAATGATTTGATAAAAATGTTTCAGTTATAAGGTAAAACTCATCCGTGTTTATGTACAACGTGTCTTATGCGATACTTTTCTTTTCAAAGGTTTTATTTGACATAAAAGTTGATTTGTGACACTTGTTATATATATCTTTATGATTTGCGTTTCTCGTGCTAGTTTGCCAATTTTGATTCGGGTATTTTAAATACATAGGTCCGATCCAAGTAGTTTCAAGATTGGCTAAAGATGCTTGGAGTTTTTAGAGAAGAGTTGGAGATCTTCATAAACCTATGGACGTAGTTTACTTTTCCATCTTGTTTGTTGTTTTTCAGCATTTTTAAGGACAGGTATCATAATATCCCAGCTAAGCTTAGGATAGAATCTGATATATGTATTTAAAGGTTTTTCCACTGTAAAGTTTATTGATATTATAAATTATTCCATTCAGTGAGATTCAATTTTGTCTTTATTTTCTTTTACCCTTAGCAATCAATTTTTCTGGCACTTGAGTGGTTGACATGTAATACAGTGGACGTATTAGTGTCGATTTTCATGTGTTGAAAATCATGGTCGTCATATTTGATAGCAGAGCTTAGGTTGAGCGAATACCTAAGACTAGTTGGATTAATCGGAGATAGGGTTGGTAACACCTTAGGATGAGTAACTCATTGGAGATAGGGTAAGTGATACCCCAAATGAGTTGAGAGTATTATATATGAGTGCGTATTTTTTAATGTTATATAAAAATGATTTTTGTTTTGGAAAAGTGGTAAATGAAATAATTTTATCTAGGATTATATTTTGAATATAAAGCAATATTTTTCAAATGGAATAGTTATTTATGTAGTTTTTGGTTGTTAAGGGAATAATAATATTTAGTTATTACTATGGGTTGGTTAAAGGACATAAATTAGTGTAGGAATATCATGTGATTAGAATTCATAGTTTGACTATAAGATGTTTCATAAAGATGATTGTTTAAGAAGTTAAGTTAGTGAGATACTTGTTAAAATATGATATTAAGATTCATGTTAGTATCATTAAAAAGCTTGGTATATGTTTCAAAGTAATTCGTTGTCTATTGTAGAAGCCTTCCAATTACGGTAGGAATTATTCCAAAAGAGAATCCTCGAGAGCAAATTGAGGGAGAAAAGGATGAATTAATAATCCTTTCTAGTGACGACGGGGGAGTAGAAGAATGGTCACCTAAAAACCATATTCCACAGGCAAAGGAAGAGTTCGATGAACATACCCATTATGATGAAGACGGGTATCCCATGGCTACGATACTAGTAGAATCCAAGGGTCCAAACTAGTATCATTATCCAGTGACAAAGTAGTGAACCATATAATAAATGATGTAGAAGTAAGTCAGGGATCGTGAGACAAAATAATGTGGGTAACAGATCCAGAAGAATCAGACCCTGAAGAAGTTCTAAAAGAGAACCTCAGTATTATGGTAGAAAGGAATAGCCTTGATTCAGCAGCATATGATGCATGGATGGATGACATCCCCAATGAATCAAAAGACAACAACGACGATCACATTATCTGAGAGATGGGCATTCCCATATTTAAAGGAGATTCGCACGTTTCAAGTATTGATTAGGAAGATGACAGAGAATAAGGAAGAAGAAGAGGTTTCGGACATCCTTCCAAGAAACCTTGTTGCTCAACCTAGGAGTCCCAAATGACAACCCTGGCATCCTATAAGATGGAATCTAGAGAACAAAGAAGATAATGGAAATGAAGCAGATGATGAACAAGAGGAAGAAGAGTTTGAAGTCGTAGTGTTCTCAGATTCGAAAGGTCCATCAACCTCCAATTCCAATTGATTTGATATGCATTTTGGCAGAGTTGGAAGTTGCCTTGGAGTAATAGAAAATTGGATATCCTAAGGATTTTGAATATTCTAAGTATATTAAGAATATGTAAACGTAATTACCATAGGTATGAAAAACAATTAATTATGGTTTAAGTATGGTTGATTGGAAAATATAATGGTTTGAATAATGATAAATATCTATGCATGATCCGTATTATGGCTTTTGTTATCTCATGTTTAAATGACTTTGGATAAAAATTTATACGAGTTTTACTTCTTTGATAATTTTCCTTATGAAGTAAAGCTATATCTTTATAAAAATAAAAATGTTTAAATTAAAGATATATAGTGATATTCTGAAATAATAAAATTGGTATTTGAATTCTTAAGAAAGTCGATTCAAAGTAAGATTTATTTTGAAAAATGAGTTTTTAGCAAATAAGTGTTTTGATAAATGAGATTTTGATAAGCTAAACTTGGTAGAAGATTTTAGCAAAGCTTGTTTTATTAAAAGCTGTGTTTTTATGAAACTTCTAAAAGAAATATATAAATAAGAAGAATAGATTTTAAAGATATCTTCCAAATGAGGATTAAAGAAATTTATTCAAGATAAATAATTTTATGTTTTGTAAAAATAAGTGATTTTAAAAATTGGATTTATAAAACGTGTTTTATAAAGAGATTTTATAGAATTTAAAATTGCGGTATTTTTGAAAAGAATTTGATGATTAGCCAGAAGTAAATAAAATGGGTAGGAGATGTGTTCGGATGGTAAATACTTCTCTTAAGTATTTCTCTTCATTTTAAGTGAAGTATGATACTATTGGTGTACCCAGTTCCTTGGTATCATTTTTGAGTTGCTCGATCTATGTAATTTTCTAAAGTTAAAAAGATAATGTGATTCATTAATTGATAGATTACTTAGTGGTTGTTAATTTTTATCGAGGTGTTTACATTCAATATTGGTTAAAGGAAGTATGTTATAATATAAGGAGTTTATTATAAAAGAAAATTTGTCTTTTAAATTGAAATGGTTTCTTTAGAAAGAAGATAGAAAATTTTGATTTTATATAAAGAAGAATCTTTGTAAAAATGTTTGAATAAAAGATAAAATGTTTTATGAAATGTTTTTATAAAATTTTTGGAAGGTTAAAAAGAACGTATGAGATACGTAGACAATTTCGTAGTACGATTCTGATCTAAGTTTCGAGTATGAACCTTTGAGGTGCTTACATCGGTATAGAAAAGGATTTATCACTCAATTCTTAAAGATGAACATTGATGAGGATTTGTGGTTGGATGCTTGCATTTTCTATCATAGTTGGGAACTATGTAAGGGAAGCGAGGGTTTCTAATCAAGAAGCCTGATCAGTGTCTACACCAGAGGATCGAGGAATCAATACTGGTTCGGAAATAAAGTTATGTATTTAAGTATAATAACGAGTATGATATTGCATACGGATGATCTGGGTATATCTTATGGAACTGAGTTTTAAGATAATATTTTGGGAAATCTCTTTTGGTTTCTGGGTTATGGTTAAATTCCGAGGATGAAACTCTTTTAAGGGGGGAGAATGTAATGACTCGTAATTTTATCACTTGGAGTTGAAATATTTAATTAAATTTAAATATTCAAATAGGTTTAAATGATGAATAATTCACTTTAATTATTATATAGCGATAATAAGTGATTTAAAACGGTCGTATAAATATATAAACTTTATAAAGATATATAAACTTCACTGCATTTTGGTAGTCAACGTCATATTTTTATAAAGTGGTTTTAATATTATTTAATATGATTTTATAGCTTAATAATCTTGTTTTAATTATTTGAAGATGGTAAGAAATTTATTTTCAAATTTCGTTTACATAAATAAATAATTTGATTAAAAACTGAATTTTGACTGGGGTTCAACTCTCGAATTTTTGACCTTTTGTCAAACGTTTCATATCATTTGCAACATTATTTAATACACACACACACACACACATATATACACACAATTAGTCACATCAAGGGTTTGTAAATATCTAAATATGCATCTACATAGCTTCCATATACGTTTACAAATGAAAGCTTCATCCTTAAGTAAATTTACAATCAACTACACATCACCGTACACACCTACAACGTAAAGTGATGGTAAGCACTTGGAGGGGGTGGGTTTGACCGTAAGTTAAGAGGGGAAAGGGGATATTTTGATAATTTCATATACAGGGATTTCTACCCTATAAATACACATGCATATTATCTTCCTTTCTTCATAAGTCCGCTCTCAAAATTCCGAAGCCTCTCTTCTTATTCTAAGGCATAACAATGGCTTTCGTCTCCTCTTAAAAATATTTTTGAATCAAGTCGAAGTTCTGCTGAAATAATCATAAGATATAGAGAGATATACCACTTTAAATTCAAGATCAAGTTACTAATCACCTCTTTTTTCTCCTTTCTTGGCCGAGCTCGTTAGGAGCCACCACCACCTCTCCACCCTCTCAATTACAAGGCCAAGAACAGCCAAGGGTCCCAAGGCAAGTTCCATAAGCATCGGTGCGAAGAAAGGGATCGTTTCATCGATTGAAAACACTTAGAGTCAGATAGCATGAAAGTGAGAATACACTTTTAATTTTTTTATTTCAATTCTAGTATATATATATGACTGATGAGATGATTGCTTATATGGTAGTTTAGTCTATTTAGATTATGATTGGTTGAATATGAGTTGCTTATGTTAATCACACATTGATTTGGTTGAGAAAAGTAAGCTTATTATAATTTATGTTGCAAGAATCATAACTTTTAAGATAGTGTTAGCTATTTTATTTTCCATGAATATTCAATGAAAAAGTATTCATATTATACCCAAAATAATATGTGTATAAGATAGGTTAGGCTTCTCTTTAAATCTTAAACCAAAAAGAAATGTTTTCGGAAAGATTTGGAATTTGTTTTAAAAAGAATGAAATTGAAAACATGGGGTTTTGAAATTTTTGGAAAATAAAATCTATGGTTTTGTTTATGAAAATAATAGTCTTAAAGGTGGAAAATAATATTTAAATATCATATGGCTTAATATAAAAGAATTTGGAATTAAAAAGATGGAAATTGATTATTATAATAATATAATAATAAAGATATGGAATAATGTGAAAATGAGATTTTAATAAAATTAAATAGCGAAAAATTGGTTTTATATAGTTTATTATGTTATTAGTAATTTAAAAGTGTTTCGAACAAGTACTATAAAATTTGACTAAAAGGTGAAAAATAAGCTGTCGCGTTTCGACAGTTCGCGATTTCACGACCTAAAAAGCTAAACGGATGTGTAGGATAAATACGAAGTAAAATTCTTTGAAATAATTTTTTTTGGCCCTTATGATCATTGTTTCAAATGGAAATGAAAACTCGAGATTCCATTTAGTAGAGTTTGAAATATGTCTAAATAAGTTTATAAAATCATCTCATTTTGGATATTCGTAAAATATAGTTTTCAACTCTTTATTAAATCTTTAAATATATGAAATAAATTCCATAAATATGTTCAATTGTTTAACAAGGAATTTGAATTATAAAAATGGGCATATATATAATGGAATAAGTATTTTGATCTATAAAGCTTTAAAATCACTATTCACCGACAATTTAGCAATGGAATTTGGTAACCATTGAAAAAATGATTTGAACTTAGGTTTTCTTCCTGAATTTTTTTGAAATGTTTATCAAAATAGAAATCAAATACTTTTAAAAGTTTAGAGTCGATCAAATAACTTGATGCCTTATGAGTGACAGAGAGATAATCTCCAAGCTGGAGTTTGGGAAACCAGTTGCCAGCTCCCCCTAGCTATCTGGACTAGCTTGACAAAGGTGATAGTTTATCCAATTTACTTGGATAAAATTTTCTAAAGATAATAGAAAAGAGATTTAGAGTTTTCGAAAAGGTTAAATAAGATTTAAAATAGGATTTTGACGATAAAGAGAACATTCTAGTTAAAATCAATATTGAATTCCGAGTAAGGAACATGTACTATCCACGTGAATTTAAAAGGTTATTTCATCATTGTTCGACGAATAGTACATGTTGAATACGGAAATTAGCATTGATAAAATTAACATAAATTCTATGAATACTTTTTTACTCAATACTAAATGATTTGAATTTACAGTAAACAATGTCTCAAATAACATTATTTTGACTAATTTAAAACATGTTTCAAAAAAAAGAGATCTTTATTAATTATGCTAATAATAGAATATGAAAATATTTTTCCTAAGTAATTAAATGGTCAAGATTTGGTACTTCCAAAGTTAAAAGGAGGCTTAATAGTTCTATATATCCCAAAACAGAAATGGTTTAAAGATATATATATATATATATATATATATATATATATTGTAACAACCAGGTATTTTCAACCATTCGCATCCATTATAAGTGTATAGGTAGACACTCATGCCGGAATTGAATTGCTCAAAATACCGCGTTGTAATTAAAAATTTGGCAAATCTCAGAATATACAGTAAATAAAAATCACAGATCACAGACACAGTAATAATAATGCAGCGGAAGTAAAAAGAGATAGTAGTTCATGAAGCTACTATGTAAAAATATCAGAGTTACATAAAATACAACAGAGGAAATAAAGTACAAAAGAAGTCTCACTTCATAGATGTCAACTAATACAAGAGCTGAAAGGAACAACAGATTTCAAAAGATAAACTTGACAAGTAGATAATCTCCAGCGATTCCAATCTCTAGAAAGTGGAAATCCAAATCTGTGAATAACTCAGGCTGACCCGAGCGTAAATAAAAATACAAACACTCGAGTCAGGACATACATACTTATACAATGTAAACCAACTCAAGTGAACTATAATAAAGGTACAAGTAACTTAGAAGATGCTTGGGACTGCCCATCCTCTAAGGATCCGTTAAACTATTTACTATGTAGTATATTGCGCTATATACATTAGTGTCCAATCAGTAAAGTATAATCATATAGAAAATAGCGTTAAGGGGATGGTGAACCATAACGCGGTCGGATCTTTAAAACCAAAATCGTAGTGGGCTCGATATAAGGATATGACACGGCACGCAAGGCAATGCTAGGGTGGATACACCGTTTGCACTCCCGGACCGGTGGTGACGAAAAGCCAGCAGCTTCCGCCCACCTCGAACAATACCCCCGAATCAAAGTGGCGCCACCGAATCGAATCACAACAGTAATAGAATGGTTTCCGATGGAGCATGCTCGATAAAAGGGTGCGACCCCTTGTGTAGCCCGGTATAGCTCCTGTTTTAGTCATATATGCCAACTCACGGGAGTTGGGTCCACGTAATATACCTCGAGAACGTCACCACCATCCTACTTCATTCTGGAATCTCCACCGCGTAAACAGTTGTTAAAGTGGTTTTCGGTATTGGCCGGCTATAAGACAATATCCGATCCTGGTCTCTTTAACAACCAATCGTTATTATAACCCGTAGTTATAACCTTTTAAAACAATATTTATACTTCAAAATAAAATATTATTTCAGCCCAAATCTTTATCAAAATAAAGATTAAATCATTCCAAAATATCATATCTTTTGGATCTTCTTTTCAAATCATTTTAATATCAAAATATCATATCTTTCAAAACTCCATTTTCAAACCATTTTAATATATCAAAATATCATATGTTTTCAAAACCACATTTCAATCATTTAATATATCAAAATATCATATCTTTTTGAAACCACATTCATTTCAAATCATTATTCATTTTATTCAATTTAAAATATCATTTCAATCCATATTTCAAAACAGTATATATTCCAAAAATCATTTTTAATCATTAAAATGAAGTTATTATGTTTAAATTATTAAATTTCAAAAATTTTCGACTTTCAAAGTTCATTTATTCACTTAAGTTTATCAAAGGAGTGAAAATTCACTTTTCGTGGCATTTAGAAAACGCTACGGAAAAATACATTCAAAACAGTTCAATTTAACAAAAGACAACATTTTAAAATGTTGTAATGGGGTTTACTTAAATTTCGAATAAACTTAGTTAAATTCAACAATTTATAGCACTTACAAAAATTGCTATAATAGCTTTTAATTCAATTTAGCCTTTTAGTTCATTATCATCAACTACAGCATTTTCAAATGCTATAATATCATTTACATTGTAATTAATAGCATTTCCAAAATACAGTCAATTAACTTCAAATATTCAATATAATTTCTCAACCAATTATATTTTCATTTAAAACATTTTTAACTTATAAAATCATACATTTACACATTTATAACATCATTTAATTTTTCCTCAAGTTCATGATCTTATAAAGTTAAATTTCCATTCAAAAATCAAGATTTAATAATAATTCACTTATTAAATTGCAATATTCAATTTTAAATCCATTACATTAAATTTCAACTTAACACTTAAGTTCAAATTCTCAAATATAACTAAATTTTATTTTTATTTACTTAACTAAAAGTTCACTTTTAAGTCAATTTCATAAATTTCCAATTTTAGTTATATTTCAAAATTTCAACTTAAAATATTCTTTCATTTCACATTTCAAATTTGTTAAAAATCATTAATATGATATAAAATCACTTTTAATTCATTTAAATTCAAATTATCATAAATTTATCATAATTTCATATTCAATTTAATTTCCAATTATAATGAAATCAAATTTTCCAAAATAACTTACGTTCAAAATTTTCTAACTTTTCATTAATTCATTTCACTTACAATTGTTAAGAAAATCAATAATACTTTACAAAATTTATTTTTAATAAATTTTAAATCAAAATATCATAATAATTACATTTCTAAAATATTTTAAACATTTTAGAAAAACATATTTTAACTACGGGCCTGTATATAATTTTCTACGCTAGGTAAAGTGATACGGGTAATATATCATTTCAACCCGTAATTTACAAAGAAAAATCCGGGTTTTATCATTTCAAATCCCCAGTCCCAAGTAAAAGAAATAAATTTGAAAATCATTCAGGCCTATCATTTCAGCACATAACGATTTTCCCTATTCTAAAGTCCGTTCGGGTGTGTATCATTTCAACCCATAGTGATTCTAGTCTACAGGGAACTTGCAATGGTGATAAACAGATATGAATGAACAGTAACAACATATATATAATAACAGATGATATGACATGAAATTTAACAGGTTTAACATCATATATAAATAATCACAGTCAGTTATAACATCACATAAAATTCTACACATTCAATTGTTGTTGTTTCACAACTGCATAAGTATAAACGTCGTGTGAGTTTTACTCACCTTTTATGGCTGGAGATTTCAATACCAATGACACAACCGATTCCAGAAGGCATGATGACACAACAATAGGCTCAAGTGGGAAGAGATCCAAGCTTAGAACTTCTGTTACAACCCAAAACAAAATATCCAAACAAACACAAATTCAATAAAACTAGATATGAAATAACTTTGAAATAAAAAGGAATAAAAAGAGATATGAATGCAACGACTTTTGCCTTGCTTTCTCTATTCTTTTGCACGACCTAGGGGTTTATTTAGGTCAGGTTTGACATGACTTTGGCTCAGGTTTGATCATAGGAATGCATGGCATAAAGGCTAGAACATGTGGAGGAAGTTACAACATAAGAATATCAAGAGACTAGGCAACATAGTGTAGTTTTGGTGCACCACAAGGCTCGTCTACATGCATTGTTTGACTCACCTCTTGATGTTTCAGATCTGGACAGAGGTTGGAGGGGTGTGTGATTATCAGGTCAGAGGTGGTGGTTGCTGCTATGGTGGTGGTTAGGGTGGTGGTTGAAGTGGATGAGCAAGAAAAGGCCAAACAAGCATAGATCTAGGCTTTTGGTTGCATTTGGAAGAGTTTGACCATCAAGGGGTGTTCGGCCATGGTCATGGCTGTAGGCTTAGATGGTGGTGATGGTCGGGAAAAGATGGAAGGGGGTGGTGGCTGTGGAGCAAGGGGGAAAGCCGTTCCAATCAGGGGAGAAAGCAAGGCAAATTTGCATAGAAATAGGAGAAAAAGTAGAAAGAAAAGAGGAATTTACCTAAATTTTTTTTTTCAAGATGTAGGCCATGATTTTTAGGGTTTTGGAGCTTTGAAAATTCATGAATAACAGGAGGAAGTCGGCTGGAGAAAAAAAAAGGAATAGTTAGGGTTAATTGGTGAAAGGTAGGTTAAAAGTAAAAGGGTGGACTATAAAGGCCCATAGGAAGATAGAAAGTTTAAGGCCTTTCAAATTTCCCTTTTCTATTTTGTAAACACATAAAAAACCTGATAAAATAGATAAAAAATCTCATAAATAATGTAAATAAGAAAAATAAATAAATACATTTTAAATTATATAATTTATATAAAGAAAATATCAATATATGTGAAACTAGGCTAAATAAATTGAAACAACCCAAATAATCTTTGGTAAGATCTATTTTTAATCAAAATACATATAAAATTAATATTAATAATGTATAAACACAGAAAATAAAAGTGAATGTTTAAAATAAATAAATAAAGTAAGGAGTGGCTAATATAACTGATGAATTGATGACAAAAGAAACTGTAAAAGAAACGTGAAACGACATTACGTTTCTTAGCCTTTAAACCTTTCAAACTTCTTAAATTTGTTTACATAACTTGATATTATGAAATTAATAATAATAACAGATAAGATTTCGAAAATTTATCAAAATATAAATATATATATAATATTTATTAAATATATAAAGTTAAATTAAAGAAAATAGCTAAAATAGTAAACTAGTCTAGAAAATTTGAAATTACATGAAATAAATTTTAGAAAAATCATATGATCTTGTAATATATTTTTAAATGTAAATAATAATATAAAATAAAAGTACATTCACAAAACAAATAAAAAAAATTAAATACAATTTTAATGAAGAAAATAATAGAAAATAAGAAAACAGCCTTAAAAAAATAGGAAATAAATAAAGTAAATTTTTGAAAAATTCCATTATCATTTTAAAAATATCCAAAAGTCAAAGTATATATAATATAACATAAATATACAAGTTGGACTAAGATATATCAAATAAAATGTCATTTATAAAATTTAAAATAAAGATTATTGCTGAATAACCCAATATACACACAATATTGAAAACAGTATAACTTTTGCAATTTAAATCCATTTTCAACGAAACGAAAAGCAGTGTTCTTAAAATTTTATGTACTATTATAATAAAAGATAAAATTTAAATTTTCAAACTTTTAAAAATTTAAATTAAAAGTCATAGTTTGATTAATTTGACCAAAATTCACTTTTTGGAAAATATTCTTTTTGGTCATGCTTTGGAATGATAATTCATATCAAAACTAAAGTTTATATTTAAAGTAACAAAATTAATCATTCAAAAAAAGTTTTTAAATAAAAATTTAATTAAAATAATTAAAATATACAAAAAAAATCACAAAATACAGGGTTGTTACACTCTCCCCCACTCAAAACTTTTCGTCCCCGAAAAGGAATGAGGTACGGGAAAACACAGAAAAAAATAGAGTGAAATAAGATTAGGACAAGATGACAAGGAGATTTAAATTATACCTGATAACTATTGTTACAGGTATGTTTAACAAGGTGGAGATGATCTTTCCAAGATTCTCCAAAATCAAGAACTCAAGCACGCAAAATAGATTCAAATGAGTACCAAAGATTATCAAAGATTATAGAAAGATGCCTATACCAGTCTATAGCAAGGTAAGGATGATAAGGACAACCATAAGATAGTTTGAAAAACAAAATAAGGAAATAAATTTAAAAGCATGAAAATTTCAACTTAAATAGAGAATAAATCTTTACACAAGTTAAATAAATCTTAACTATCCCAAATTTCATTATCTTATTATCCAATCATCTTAAATTAACAATTTTTAAAACCATGGGTTTGAAAAATAATCATTTATTACACTCACGATGTACTTAATGAATTTAATTCTTCTTTATTCCTAATTAAAATTAAATTTATTCCTCTCACTATATTTATCACTTATGTTAAACATACTTACACTTATTATAACTGCTTTCTTTCATTCTTTGTTCTTTTAACATCATTTTATTGTAAGTTATTCAATTACCCTTTATTATATTTACCTCTGTTAATCATTTTATAATTAAAATTTAAGTGTATAAGATTTATTATAACCACTCAAATTTCATTTATAAAATCTTTTTTTATTGTATATTATCTAATTACATTGTTAACTTCTGAAATTAAGGTAAGTTATATTTGAATGCAATTGTATTATACAAATAAACTTTCCAATTAAATCATTTCATGCTTGATATTCATCTAAAATTTTGATTGATTTTTTTTTATAATTGAAATTATTCTTTAAAATAAAATTTAAGAACTAAATTTCTGATTACATTCAAACCATTTAGAGATAAGTAATAATATATACATAATATGTCAAATCAAATTTCAATCATATATCTATATATATTAAAATCAAGTCATATTTTAGAAATTCAAGTCAATTAAATTTCCCAAAACAAAGCCGTAGCAAGACTACAGGGCGGTCTCTTCACTTTGAAACTCGAAAATGAACGTCGATGATGTCGCGATCATCACCGAAGTTATTTTCCAGCGACAAAGAGAAGAGCACTTTAAAATTCTTTGGAAACAAATTCTATTTGAAAATACTTTAAATAGTATATCCCTTTTTTTTAAAACTTTAAACCAAAGTTCGAAATAATCGGAATTTAAATTCTCAAATTCTTGTTTTAAATTCATTTCAGTTCCCAAATAAATTTATAAACAACTATTTATAGATTCATTTATAGAACAATAAATGATAAATCAAGTATTATCACTTCAAATAATCAATTTAAATCAGTTTATTAAGTTTCATAAATTTACTTATATATCAAAATTTATTTCATTAACCAAATTTTAAAATAATATCGTGTCAGTTTGTTCTTGTCAAAGTGTTTTAGAAATCCTATCGATAGCGTTGATCAGGCGAATTGATCGAAAACCCAAATCAACATCAACAACCCAAACAATACAATATATAAAACAAAACATAGATATACAAGTACAATTCAAAATGTTTAGAAGAATAGATTGGAAACAAAGGTCAAGATGATTAAATAGCAAAATAGGGAGGTGGATTAACTTAAATAAATCACGGGCAACCTTAACCGGGTCAACCTTGACTTAAAGAATAAGATCAATGTGGATTTTCTAGGGTAAATCTACATTCGATCTCGAGAGTTAGAGTTTGGAATAACAAAAGATATTATCATCTACACCAGGATAGATATAAATCTCTGGTGAATCGATGATGATTTGTAAAGGAGTTGCCCCCCCTCTTTTTTTCAATTCAATTTGAAATTGGCGTGACTGCCGACTTACTAGAAAGATCATTCGAAGCGGAGTTATGAAATACTCCAGAGTCAAAAGAAGATGGATAGTGAAGGATACGAATGGATTTTGGAATCGTAGGGAACGTTCCAAAATTCAAAGGAATTGAGTCAAAAACGAAGAGATTCAAACTCGGATGTAAGTGGTTCTGTAAATACATTCACTCCATATGATGAGTTTTGCCTAGAGCTACCAAAGCTCTGATACCAACTGTAACAACCAGGTATTTTCAACCATTCGCATCCACTATAAGTGTATAGGTAGACACTCATGCCGGAATTGAATTGCTCAAAATACCGTGTTGTAATTAAAAATTTGGCAAATCTCAGAATATACAGTAAATAAAAATCATAGATCACAGACACAGAGTAATAATAATGCAGCGGAAGTAAAAAGAGATAGTAGTTCATGAAGCTACTATATAAAAATATCAGAGTTACATAAAATACAACAGAGGAAATAAAGTACAAAAGAAGTCCCACTTCATAGATGTCAACTAATACAAGAGCTGAAAGGAACAACAGATTTCAAAAGATAAACTTGACAAGTAGATAATCTCCAGCGATTCCAATCTCCAGAAAGTGAAAATCCAAATCTGTGAATAACACAGGCTGACCCGAGCGTAAATAAAAATACAAACACTCGAGTCAGGACATACATACTTATATAATGTAAACCAACTCAAGTGAACTGTAGTAAAGGTACAAGTAACTTAGAAGATGCTTGGGACCGCCCATCCTTTAAGGATCCGTTAAACTATTTATTATGTAGTATATTGCACTATATACAGTAGTGTCCAATCAGTAAAGTATAATCATATAGAAAATAGAGTTAAGGGGATGGTGAAGCTTAACGCGGTCGGATCTTTAAAACCAATATCGTAGTGGGCTCGATATAAGGATATGACACGGCACGCGAGGCAATGCCAGGGTGGATACACCGTTTGCACTCCCGGACCGGTGGTGACGGCAAGCCAACAGCTTCCGCCCACTTCGAACAATACCCCCGAATCAAAGTGGCGCCACCGAATCGAATCACAACAGTAATAGAATGGTTTTCGATGGTGCATGCTCGATGAAAGGGTGCGACCCTTTGTGTAGCCCGGTATAGCTCCTGTTTTAGTCATATATGCCAACTCACGGGAGTTGGGTCCACGTAATATACCTCGAGAACGTCGCCACCATCCTACTTCATTCTGGAATTTCCACTGCGTACACAGTTGTTAAAGTGGTTTTCGGTATTGGCCGGCTATAAGACAATATCCGATCCCTGTCTCTTTAACAACCAATCGTTATTATAACCCGTAGTTATAACCTTTTAAAACAATATTTATACTTCAAAATAAAATATAATTTCGACCCAAATCTTTATCAAAATAAAAATTAAATCATTCCATAATATCATATCTTTCGGATCTTCTTTTCAAATCATTTTAATATCAAAATATCATATCTTTCAAAACTCCATTTTCAAACCATTTTAATATATCAAAATATCATATGTTTTCAAAACCACATTTCAATCATTTAATATATCAAAATATCATATCTTTTTGAAACCACATTCATTTCAAATCATTATTCATTTTATTCAATTTAAAATATCATTTCAATCCATATTTCAAAACAGTATATATTCCAAAAATCATTTTTAATCATTAAAATGTAGTTATTATGTTTAAATTATTAAATTTCAAAAAATTTCGACTTCCAAAGTTCATTTATTCACTTAAGTTTATCAAAGCAGTGAAAATTCACTTTTCGTGGCATTTAGAAAACGCTACGGAAAAATACATTCAAAACAGTTCAATTTAACAAAAGACAACATTTTAAAATGTTGTAATAGGGTTTACTTAAATTTCGAATAAACTTAGTTAAATTCAACAATTTATAGCACTTACAAAAATTGCTATAATAGCTTTAATTCAATTTAGCTTTTTAGTTCATTATCATCAATTACAGCATTTTCAAATGCTGTAATATCATTTACATTGTAATTAATAGCATTTCAGAAATACAGTCAATTAACTTCAAATATTCAATATAATTTCTCAACCAATTATATTTTTATTTAAAACATTTTTAACTTATAAAATCATACATTTACACATTTATAACATCATTTAATTTTTCCTCAAGTTCATGATCTTATAAAGTTAAATTTCCATTCAAAAATCAAGATTTAATAATAATTCACTTATTAAATTGCAATGTTCAATTTTAAATCCATTACATTAAATTTCAACTTAACACTTAAGTTCAAATTCTCAAATATAACTTAATTTTATTTTTATTTACTTAACTAAAAGTTCACTTTTAAGCCAATTTCATAAATTTCCAATTTTAGTTATATTTCAAAATTTCAACTTAAAATATTATTTCATTTCACATTTCAAATTTGTTAAAAATCATTAATATGATATAAAATCAATTTTAATTCATTTAAATTCAAATTATCATAAATTTATCATAATTTCATATTCAATTTAATTTCCAATTATAATTAAATCAAATTTTCCAAAATAACTTACGTTCAAAATTTTCTAACTTTTCGTTAATTCATTTCACTTACAATTATTCAGAAAATCAATAATACTTTACAAAATTTATTTTTAATAAATTTTAAATCAAAATATTATAATAATTACATTTCTAAAATATTTTAAACATTTTAGAAAAACATATTTTAACTACGGGCCTGTATATAATTTTCTACGCTAGGTAAAGTGATACGGGTAATATATCATTTCAACCCGTAATTTACAAAGAAAAATCCGGGTTTTATCATTTCAAATCCGCAGTCCCAAGTAAAAGGAATAAATTTGAAAATCATTCAGGCCTATCATTTCAGCCCATAATGATTTTTCCCTATTCTAAAGTCCGTTCGGGTATGTATCATTTCAACCCATAGTGATTCTAGTCTACAGGGAACTTGCAATGGTGATAAACAGATATGAATGAACAGTATCAACATATATATAATAACAGATGATATGACATGAAATTTAACAGGTTTAATATCATATATAAATAATCACAGTCAGTTATAACATCACATAAAATTCTACACATTCAATTGTTGTTGTTTCACAACTGCATAAGTATAAACGTCGTGTGAGTTTTACTTACCTTTTATGGCTAGAGATTTCAATACCAATGACACAACTGATTCCAGAAGGCACGATGACACAACAATAGAATCAAGTGGGAAGAGATCCAAGCTTAGAACTTGTGTTACAACCCAAAACAAAATATCCAAACAAACACAAATTCAATAAAACTAGATATGAAATAACTTTGAAATAAAAAGGAATAAAAAGAGATATGAATGCAATGACTTTTGCCTTGCTTTCTCTATTCTTTTGCACGACCTAGGGGTTTATTTAGGTCAAGTTTGACATGACTTTGGCTCAGGTTTGATCATAGGAATGCATGACATAAAGGCTAGAACATGTGTAGGAAGTTACAACATAAGAATATCAAGAGACTAGGCAACATAGTGTAGTTTTGGTGCACCACAAGGCTCGTCTACATGCATTGTTTGGCTTGGCTCTTGATGTTTCAGATATGGACAGAGGTTGGAGGGGTGTGTGATGATCAGGTCAGAGGTGGTGGTTGCTGCTATGGTGGTGGTTAGGGTGGTGGTTGAAGTGGATGAGCAAGAAAAGGCCAAACAAGCATAGATCTAGGCTTTTGGTTGCATTTGGAAGAGTTTGACCATCAAGGGGTGTTCGGCCATGGTCATGAATGTAGGCTTAGATGGTGGTGATGGTCCGGAAAAGATGGAAGGGGGTGGCGGCCGTGGAGCAAGGGGGAAAGCCGCTCCAATCAGGGGAGAAAGCAAGGCAAGTTTGCATAGAAATAGGAGAAAAAGTAGAAAGAAAAGAGGAATTTACCTAAATTTTTTTCTTCAAGATGGAGGCCATGATTTTTAGGGTTTTGGAGCTTTGAAAATTCATGAATAACAGGAGGAAGTCGGCTGGAGAAAAAAAATGAGGAATAGTTAGGGTTAATTGGTGAAAGGTTAGGTTAAAAGTAAAAGGGTGGACTATAAAGGCCTATAGGAAGATAGAAAGTTTAAGGCCTTTAAAATTTCACTTTTTTATTTTGTAAATACATAAAAAACCTGATAAAATAGATAAGTAATCTCAGAAATAATGTAAATAAGAAAAATAAATAAATACGTTTTAAATTATATAATTTATATAAAGAAAATATCAATATATGTGAAACTAGGCTAAATAAATTGAAACAACCCAAATAATCTTTGGAAAAATCTATTTTTAATCAAAATACATATAAAATTAATATTAATAAAGTATAAAAAAAGCAAATAAAAGTGAATGTATAAAATAAATAAATAAAGTAAGGAGTGGCTAAAATAACTGATGAATTGATGACAAAAGAAACTGTAAAAAGAAACGTGAAACAACATTACGTTTCTTAGCCTTTAAACCTTTCAAACTTCTTAAATTTGTTTTCATAACTTGATATTCTGGAATTAATAATAATAACAGATAAGATTTCGAAAATTTATCAACATATAAATATATATATAATATTTATTTAATATATAAAGTTAAATTAAAGAAAATAGCTAAAATAGTAAATTAGTCTAGAAAATTTGAAATTACATGAAATAAATTTTAGAAAATTCATATGAGCTTGTAATATATTTTTAAACATAAATAATAATATAAAATAAAAGTACATTCACAAAACAAATAAAAAATAAATAAATATAATTCTAATGAAGAAAATAACAGAAAATAAGAAAACAGCCTTAAAAAAATAGGAAATAAATACAGTAAATTTTTGAAAAATTCTATTATCATTTTAAAAATATCCAAAAGTCAAAGTACACATAATATAAAATAAATGTACAAGTTGGAATAAGATATATCAAATAAAATGTCATTTATAAAATTTAAAATAAAGACTATTGTGAATAACCCAATATACACACAATATTGAAAACAGTATAACTTTTGCAATTTAAATCCATTTCAACGAAACGAAAAGCAGTGTTCTTAAAATTTTATGTACTTTCATAATAAAAGATAAAATTTAATTTTTCAAACTTTTAAAAATTTAAATTAAAAGTCAAAGTTTGATTAATTTGACCAAAATTCACTTTTTGGAAAATATTCTTTTTAGTCATGCTTTGGAATGATAATTCATGTCAAAACTAAAGTTTATATTTAAAGTAAAAAAATTAACCACTCAAAAAAAAAAGTTTTTAAATCAAAATTTAATTAAAATAATTAAATTATACAAAAAAAAAATCACAAAATACAGGGTTGTTGACACACACACACGCACACACACATATATAAGATATTTTATTGGATAAAAAGATATCTTCAAAGTTAAATAATATTTTGAGTAAAAGAAGAAAAGAGGATTTAACGAAAGAGGCTTAACATTTCTGTATAAAAATATACACATCATTTTTCGATAATTGGTTCAGAGAGACCAGGATCGGATTAGGTGATTCCTGTCCGAAAACTACTTCGAACCAATGTTGCATTCGAAAGTAAAGACATGTTGAAGAAATGATTTTGAAATTGGAGATATTCATAATGCAGGGATGCTTGCCACTAACTTCTTGATTCCCATATTACACACATATGGTGGCAATAGCAACTTTATTTTGAAATTTTCAATGCAAGGGCTGCTCGCTACTAATCCTAGGGGTGATTCAAAAATATGATGTAGTAGGAGTACCCTCGGTTTGTCCTATTCCTGGACAACTTGTATGGACGAATATCTGAGATTGCATTTCTAAGACCATGTACACCGGTTTTTACAAACGTACATCTGTTTGGTGGTGTAGGAGGTAACCCCTCTTATACTTAACACCTATCCCTAAGGCGTATGAACTCGGGGATTGTACTTTTGTGGAAACCAATTAATGTGTGGTCAAAAATGCAATGTTGCGTTTAAATGGGATTTGTCATGTGATAGGTATAACGTTACCTTAAGCATCACATATCAGTAATGGCAAAAACATGGTAGATACAGCAGGGCTAAGTGGATCGCTTCCAATAGGTGATGTTCATCACCTTTTTGGATTACCCTAATACATTTTGGGTTTGTTGTGGCCATAGATAGGTCAGGAACACTGGGTGATATCAAATTTGGTACTAACTATGGTAGAGGTAGGCCGGTTCTGTGTTGGTAGAGGGTGGCGAGGCTGTGCCTCAGTACAATCCTCTAGAGATGTACTATCAAAATAATTGTCATTGTTGGGAATCCATACTTCAATATGCGCCTTTACGATTTTATTATAGAACCTATTATGATAGAATTTAATTAATGTAACAAATTCGACTAGGGTTAATATGTTAGTTGAAAGGGTTTTCAAAGAATGTCACTAGAAATAATATCAAACGATTTGATAAAACTATTTTAGTTATCATTTCATTCTGTTCTCCTATGATAAATGATAGGGATATCCATCCACTTAAATGGTTAAGGGGTGATCCCTGCTTCTATGTATTGTTTGTGTATTTCCAGAAGAACCAGAGTCGAGTTTACTGGAAATTAGCGAATGTTGGTGCAAAGAGACCGGGATTGGATAAGTATACATTATTCGAAAACTACTTTGATCCAACTTAAACATCATGTTGAAGACATCTTGAAGATGATGGAATCGATGACCGTGGTCTTTGAAGTGCAAGGGCTACTTATTACTAATCCTTAGGGTGATTCCAAAATAGATATAGTAGAAGTAGTGTCTTTAGTTTGTTCATATCCTGAACAACTTATATGGATGAATTCTAGTATTGCCTTATCATTTGGAGGGCTGTGTTAGCATTCCAAGTGGGAATTGCTAAGAGAGGAAAAGGTAAATCATGACCTGGCATGCCTCAAAACCATTTAATGACTAAAACAGGGTATATGCAGCAGAGCTATGTGGTTTTCTTCATTAGGAGCATCATTCCTCGATCTAGAGTCAATATTTACTATTTTGGTATGCACATCAGAGTAGGACCATGGCCTGGTCCATCTATTTGCAGCCTTGGTACCCGAGGGACGATGTAATCCAACATGCTATGTTAAAGGGGTAGCCGGCTTTATACATTAGGGGGGTGCAAGAAGTAGTTGTTTACCTCGGTATATCTAGAGGTGTATTGTGACGGGCAGTACTCTTGAAGCCCAATCATTGATGGAAATCCAATCTCCTATACGTGCCTTTACGGACTTTGTTGTGCCCAACCATGTTGAAATGTGAGATGCAAGCCTTTTAGCTATTTAGTACATTTATTTTCTCCTTAGACACAATGATGATATCACCAAATTTTCTATACATATGATTTGGTTATCATATGGTAGAAATCCGTCCGTGTTTATATGCGGTGTAGTCTTACGAGATACCTTTAATTCAAAATATTTTATAACATCAAGTAATCCATTGATTGTGTTTCTCATGCTGATTTTACCAGACTAACCCGGACGTTGTTTTTCTGTAATCTTGGGTTTATTAGAGCATATTTTTTAGATTTAGCTTGATAGTTTGGAGCTTTCAGGAGATGAGCTGGATGCCTCCAAGATGCACTTTCATATTTTATTTATCTTCCGCTATTCGTTCTTGTTGTAGTTATCGCAATTGTAAGGATAGATTATAACTGTCTAGGGCTAATGATAGGATAATTGTACTCTGATTGATGTATGTATTAAAGTTTAGTTTTTCGTTTGTAAAGCTCATTTGTATATTATATGTTATTCTTCACGTTTTATGAGATTATGTTCTGTCATTTTTTCTTTGACCCTAATGTTCTGTCTTTCCAACACTTGGATGTTTGACACGTGAATACCGTTGATGTATTAGTGATTCTGGGATTGAAAAGGCGGGTTGTTACAATTATCTGGTTAAAACAATTCCTTATACAAATCAATTTTCTTGTAATTAACTCATTTTCGATATTTGAACTTAACTATTCCTCATCCAAGAGTGAAGCTAGGTAAGTTAGAGCATTGGTTGCATCAAAACCTTGCCTAGACACTTCATTCTTGAATCTCATAAATAGATAAGTCTACTTGTCGGCTTTTAGTGTTAAGTATATATTAATGATTTCCATAAACAACTAATAAACAATGTGATTGACTGTTTTTGACATTTTTAACTTAACTACTCTTTGTTCAAGATGGAAGCCGGTAGGTTAGAGCTCTATTGGTTCATCCGTACTTGACATCAATCTTAACTCTCACAGTTAGATTAGCTTACTTCGTCAGCTTTTAGCATTAAGAAAAAGTTAATTACCTTTTAAATAAGTAAAGAACAAGATTAATATATTTCTAACACTCTAACTTAAATATTCCTCAATCAAGAGGGAAGCCGATAGGTTAGAGCTCTATTGCTCCATCCCTACTCGACATCAATCTTAACTCCCACAAATAGAGAAGTCTACCTCGTCGGCTTATAGTGTTAAACCTTGTCAATTTCCATTTTCAAAGTTTATATATACTTTAAAAATATTTTTTAATATGTTTTAAATATCTTTGTAAAATATTACATGAAAATAACCTAATTGTAAATTGATGAAAAGCATGCTTATATTATAAAACGTCTTTACTTAGAAAATACATATATAATTATTAAAAATATATTTAAACTTAAAACCAATTTTAAAATACCTCAAAATTTGTTTGAAAACTTCTGTAAAAGGATTAGATAAAAATACCAAATTTAAATATCATTTTTAGATACATAAAAACATAAGCGACTTGCTATAATATTTATAAATGATGTTAAAAGTCCTTGTTAAAAACAACATTGAAAAATACGATCTTTGCGACTAGTTTTAATCACTTTAACAAATGATTTTAGACTTGAAAATTTTAATATAAGTACTATTCTTAGGATGCTTAAAAAATTAAATAAACTCCTAATAATATCTTCCAATTTATTTATAAAAATTCCCGAAAACAAGCTATATTCAAAAAGTGTGTTTATAACCACAGTTTGCTTTAACTTTCACAACTTTGGTTCACAATTTATATAAATTTCTAAACCATTTCTTTACTATTCGATACACCAAAATACGTATAGAGAAAAACCAAATCAAATTATCCTAGGTTAAGATTATAAATATCCACTTTACACAAGTTAAAGTTAAGGGATATTGAAGTGCACTTACAACGACTATTCTCGCTTAAAACACTTTCAAACATAATTAAATTCAACATACAATTCAAACAACCATTTAAAAATTAAGTTAAGGCCACACCATATGTTTAAAAGGGTAATAGAAGTTATGTTTATACAATATAAAATTGTCACTTGCTTTCAAAAGCAAGACGGGTTCAAAGTTTATAACTTTACTTAGTTAATGTCACTTTAACTTTATACTTTGCACACAACAAACACAAATACACACAATATATACTCATAATATAGCAAGATAACTTAATTAGATCCAAGCCAAACATAAGCATAAAGCCACAAGAATCAAAGAACCATCTCCTATCATCACCAAAAGTTTAAAGATCCAACCTTTAGCACTTTCAAACCAAGACAGCACCTCCCCTCCTCTTCAATTTCTCATGGCCCATCCAAGATCCCCCTCCTCCTTCACCTTGCTTCCGCTTTTACATGATATTCATGCCACCCATGATGTATTAGGCCTATAGTCAGAGTTTAGAAGAGATCGAAGATGATTTGGTTTAAACATGAAAATGTTAGAGAAAAATTAGTGGATTAGTGCTTAAGCACTTCCACCATTTTTATTCCCTTACTTCATTCCAAGCTTTGTGAATTTGCGATTTATTATCAAGGGTGTGTTTCTCCTTTTATAAGCTTCAAATGGTGTTGCATAAGCCTGTTCTCACCCACCCTCTTATGTGATGTAAGGCTCACCTCCCATAGTTTCTCCTTTACATAACACTTAAGAGTTAAGTCTTTCCTTAAAAGCTTATTTTCATAATATCACCGATGACACCACCCATGACATCATCCGAAAAATTTATTTCCATAAATGGTAAAAAGTTTTTATTTCATTTTATTAATTTCCTAACAAAAAAAGTGTATGAAAAAAGTTTGAACAACTTCTGATGAGTAAAAACTGTTTATCGGTAAAACGATTTTAGGTCCCATTATCGATATTTTCAAAGTATTTATTTTTGTAAACTTTTTCCAAAATAAGTTTATCATCATTAGTTTTGATTTAAAAGAGAGTTAACAAGGTCATTAAATCATTTTATTAACATTAAATCCAACATTTAAATATTTAAATAGTTTAGATATTTAAATATAAAGTGCCCGAAATTCTGGGTTACACCTTGTGAATTAAGTTTCACAGTTTGACTATAAGACATTCGGTGATAATCTTGGATTAAAAAGTTAAAATTAATAAAATATGTTTAATATAATCTAAAAAGAGAAGATATTCCGAGAATAAACACTTGTGAAAGATTTTATATAAGAAAAGACTTTATTTTAATATGGTATACAAATATGATTTATAAAACAGAAAGCATTTTAATTAAGAATTTGTGAACTTAAATCCTAATGTTTTTGAAAAATTTAATCCTAAGATTTTAGGTAATAATATTAGTATTATTTAAAGGTATTTTTAAAAGACTAATGTTTTGGGAAAGGAGTTTTAAGATTTGTTCAAGCTTAAGGTTGCACTTGAAATCGACAAGTCAATTTGGGAATAAAGTATTTTTTATCTTATTTAATTCGAGTGGCTCGAAAGTGAAAAAAAATGGGCGAGAGATGTGTTTGGATGGTAAGCACTTCTCTTGAGTATTACCCTTCTCAATAAAGGGAATATACTATTGTACTTGGTAGGTCCCAGTTCCTTGTATCATTTTGGTGTTACTAGATTTATAGGTATATTTTCTATGGATTTTAAAGAAAATATTTAGGAGATTGGTTTTGAAACTAATCTTTGATTTGTATTTCAAAAGTATGATTTGATATATAAAAGAAAACATGTATATATGGTTATTACAAATGATTTGAAAAGGAAACCCGGTGTTTAGTTCCAAAGTTTTTTTTTAAGAAATTTGAATTTGAAATAAAAGTTTAATTTTCATAACTCTTAATTTGAATAGTGTTAAGTTAAAGAAAGTTTAAAATTTATTGCATATCATTAAATAATAAAACAAAAATGATTATTTTGTATGTACTCTTTGGACCTAGTGGAGTATTATACAAGTAATGAACTTAAGTTTTGAAATGCTTTAAAAATTAAAATTATATTTTGATGAATTATTTTGTATATGAAGATAATTCTTCATAAAATGTCAATAAACTTACGTAATATTTTATGAAATGCTTCATAAATGATTTTAAGATTAAATAAGAATGTTTTTTGTAAATGAATGTGGCTTACAAGTAGTTGGTGTGGTTAGGAAACCAATAGAATAAAGTACGTAAGTTATACTTAGATCATTTTATTCACGTGACAGTTCTTAATCTAGGATTTAAGTGCATGATTTCGAGGTAATTTACACTGGTCCGAATAAAGATTTTTCACTAGATACTTGACAATGAACACTTAATACAGATTCTTAATATGATTATGAAGTTTCTATCATATTATATGACTATATAAGGAAAATGTAGGTGCCTGATCAAGAACCAGATCGAAGTCTACACTAGAGAGGTCAAGTGATCTATACTTTTTTGGAAGTCAAATCTATGCGATCGAGCATGTGATCAGATTTGATATTGATACGGATGGTCATGTGCATCTTATTGACTTTAGTAAATTTGTATGCTATGTTTTATAGTTATTGTAACACTGTTAAGGATTGTTGTGTGATTGTTGCTTTTGTTGTTTACGTTCGAATTATGAGGACGAAATATCCTAAGTGGAGGAGAATGCAACGATATGGAATATTGAACAGTTTGTATTTAAATATATAAATTATTTAAATATTTGATCTTGGATTTAATGTGATTAAATTGATTCAATAACCTTGTTAAACCCCTTTTAAATATAATTAATGATAAGAAAATCATTTTTCAATTTGTTTACAAAAATATATAGTTCGTAGAAATATCGATAATGTGACCGAAAGTCGTTTTATCGAAAAACGACTTTTTGCTAAGAAAAAGTTGTTCGAACTCTCTGGACTTGTATAGTAACATATAAACACATAATTAACAAGTTAAAATCACTTAAATTGATTACAAATTTAGAAAAGTAAAAGAATTAATTAAGGAGCAATGACCCCTGAATTAAGGCACGAGAAGTGAATAGACTAAAGGCTTGTCGCATGGCATGCTCAAAGGAGCATGTGCTTGCATTAGAAAAAAGGAATTGGGGCAAAAGAGGTCATTTTCACTTGTTAACATCTCCTCTTCACAACTCGTTTGATCATAAATTTGACCACCAAAACAACCATCTGACTTCACCTACACATCCCACTACTCGCTCTCATCATAATGGCATCATCATTATTTCCTTTGGTCACTCCATGCTCTGACCGAAAAAAATAAGCCTGTAGCTGCCAAAGAAAGTCACGATAAAAAAACCTTTAATCCCCTCTGAATCACCACCGATCCAAGCCCCTTCCTCCACGATCAATGCGGCGTGCTCCAATTCATCCATCATTGACTAAGGGAGAAGAAAGACCAAACCCTAGTTTTGAACCACCTCCAATCGTTATCACAGAGTCGCAGTGAAACTCTACCAAAAATACTATGACACCATACGAACCCAATGGTATGGCCTTACGACGTCAATCAATTTTCGGCGGATTGAGAGATTTTAATTTTTTGAAATATCATGAACATTTCCCCCTTTTTAGATTATTTGCGATTTCTTCCTCTACACTCGACGAAATCGAGTGAAAATAATTTTAAAAAATCTAAGGAACGAAACACTTAATTTCCGTGTTGGAGGTATAAGCTAAAATTGAATGGTTTGAACGTTTTTGATATTTGAATGGAAAAAAGTGGAGTTTGTTTCCATTCTTGTTAAAAAAAAGAAGGGAGATGAAGCTCTGTTATCAAAGGAACACACGTCTATATACACCAGGGCATGTCAATTTTTTTTAAGAGGCTAATTTATTTTTATTGTTTGATTTGATTGTATGAGAGATGTGATATTTTGTGTGCTTGATTGGATTTATTATGTGCTTGTTTTGAAATTGCCATCGTGAAGTTTATATGTGTATGTATATATATCTTTGCGTATACTTATTTTACCATATACATATTGCATATGTACTATTTTTAAAAACACATACACATACAGATGTATATATATCCTTGTAATCATAAGTTTGAAATTTGCATCATGAAGCTTTGTATATACACATATAGATATTTTATCAAAAATTTAAAATGTTGAGACTATATCCATATATATATATATATATTTGTCATATACAGATACTAACGTTTAAATGTTTATATAATCTAATTTATATATTCAGATACCTCTAATAGCAGAAGAATCAAATTATTCGACTTATAAAATTTAATATTCCAATAATTACAATTAGTTAATTATTTCAATAACGGATGCTCAAAATTCTAGGTCATTACATTCCATTTCATCCTCGAAATTCTAGCATAAGGACACTCAATATTATTCATAAACTAGCATGACGTTATAGACCACACATATATAAAATCTGATTTAATCACTACTCGAATACCTGACTCCACTTCCGAACCAGTATCACTCACCCAAATTTCTAGTGCGGACATTGATCAGGCTTCTTGATTAGGAAACCCTACACTCCTAGCATAGCTGTAGCTATGATAGAAAAGCTTCGTTCCATATCAAGAACCATCATCAAATGCTCGCCATCGAAAATCGAGCAATCGATTCTTATTCGAAACGATATGATACACCTCAAAGCCTTGAACTCGAATATCAGATCAAAACTATATGGGAAGAAGAAATGATCTATGCCATCTCACACACTTATTTAATTGGTTATCCCTAATACCAATTATATTACCTCTAAATTATTTATGAAAGCATTTTTATAGTACATAGCTTAACTTATAAAATCCCCTATCATCTTCTAAGTGTATACAAAACCATAGTTCAAAATTTTATTTTGAATTTGCTTAAGAATTTAAAACCCTCTGTTTTCAAATCACTTTTTAAAACGATATTATATATTTAATCTACATAATATATATATATATATATATATATAGTTAGCCCGAGTGACCCCAAAATTATACAAAGTAACTCGGTGCTACCATAAAGTATAATATATTCCTTACAAGAAGGATAATATTTACGAGAACGTTTACCATCTGAACGCATCTCTTACCCATTTTAGTTATTTTTGAGCCACTCGAACTAGTTAACTAAAAATCACCTCTTCCTTACTTACCCATTTTGAAACAATATCATAAATATATTTCTAGCAAAATAATCCTACAAAATATTCAATTCCAATTTGCTTTAGATTCGTTCGGGTTCAACCTCATCTCAACTATACAATGACAAAGAGAATAATTTATTAAGTGCACAATAACGTTCTCCTAAGCAAACATCTGATTGTCACTTAGAAGATTATTCTGATCACCACAAAACAAATATGGACTTATTCCTAAACAATTCTAAAGAAATGCCCATTTTTCCACCAATTTCTTTTTCAAAGATACTTATCCTTAAATATACTTTTAAGAAACTCTTTCCAGAATATTAGCGCACCAAAAACCTTTTAAGACCCAAAGCTATCTCAAAATAAAATTATTATGTACTTTCTCTAAAATCATTTTAAACAATAATATTCATTTTTACTCTATAGTAAATCCAACCTAGCTTTTGAAATTGAATCAAAAAATTTTCGATCTAAATAATTATATAGCATGGTCCTAATAGTAACAATCTCTTATTAAAAAACTTGAAAATATTCTCAATACTATCATTAACCCTTAAAACCCTGAAAACCATTTTGCCAGAATCACCATGATTTAATTTCTCAAAATCTTTTTATTTATAAGGCACGTTTTTTAATAAATCAAATTTGTAAATCATTTCCTTAAAGGAAATCATTCCCAAATATTTTTATAGCAAAAATATTCTAGATTTCTTATATAAATCATTTTTCAAGTATTTATTCTAGAAGTATTTAAGTTTCTTTTAATAACATTTACTTACAATCAGTTAAATCAAGTTTATATTTCTAAAATATCCATTCCAGAATATTCAAATTCTCATTTTAAATAAATTCCCTTAGAAATCAAATTTCAACTCAATATTATTAATGAACGCCTTATATTCAAATTTGTGCAATTTAATTCACAAGGTACTTGTTTTAATGTTTCCAATATTCCAATCTACCCACTCCAGATTTCAAAAGGAGAAGACTCAATATACATTTATGGATAATTGTCAATGCTCAAAAAGGAACGAGCATAATCGATCAAATCCTAGATGATCGGATGAAATACTATGTAACGACCCGGTATTTTCAACCATTCGCATCCATTATAAGTGTATAGGTAGACACTCATGCCGGAATTGAATTGCTCAAAATACCGCGTTGTAAATAAAAATTTGGCAAATCTCAGAATATACAGTAAATAAAAATCATAGATCGCAGACACAGAGTAATAATAATGCAGCGGAAGTAAAAGAGATAGTAGTTCATGAAGCTACTATATAAATATATCAGAGTTACATAAGACACAACAAAAGAAATAAAGTACAACAGAAGTTTCAATATGATAACCAAGTACAAGATGAATAGAACAACCGAACTGAAATAGATAAGACTACATAAGCAGATAATCTCCAGCGATTCAAATCTCCAGAAGTGGAATCCAAATCTGTGAATAACTCAGGCTGACCTGAGCGTAAATAAAAATACAAACACTCGAGTCAGGACATACATACTTATACAATGTAAACCAACTCAAGTGAACTATAGTAAAAGTAAATGTAACTTAGAAGATGCTTGGGACCGCCCATCCTCTAAGGATCCGTTAAACTATTTACTATGTAGTAATATACGCTATATACAGTAGTGTCTAATTAGTAAAGTATAATCATATAGAAAACAACGTTAAGGGGATGGTGAACCTTAACGTGGTCTGATCTTCAAAACCAAAATCGTAGTGGGCTCGCTATAAGGAGATGACACGGCACGCGAGGCAATGCCAGGGTAGATACACTGTTCGCACTCCCGGACCGGTGGTGACGGCAAGCCAGCAGCTTCCGCCCACCTGGAACAATACCCCCGAATCAAAGTGGCGCCACATATCGAATCACAAAAGTAATAGAATGGTTTCCGATGGAGCATGCTCGATGAAAGGGTGCGACCTTTTGTGTAGCCCGGTATAGCTCCTGTTTTAGTCATTTATGCCAACTCACGGGAGTTGGGTCCACGTAATATACCTCGAGAACGTCGCCACCATCCTACTTCATTCTGGAATCTCCACCGCGTACACAGTTGTCAAAGTGGTTTTCGGTATTGGCCGGCTATAAGACAATATCCGATCCCGGTCTCTTTAACAACGATCGTTATTATAACCCGTAGTTATAACTTTAAAAAAATATATTTTATACTTCAAAATAAAATATCATTTCAACCCAAATCTTTATCAAAATAAAGATTAAATTATTTCCAAACCATTTCAATATATCATCATACCATATCTTTCGATTCAAATATTTATCAAAATAAATATCAAGTCATTTCTAACCATTTCAATATATTAAATTATCATATCCTTTCAAAACTTCCTTTCAAATCATTTTAATATATCAAAATATCATAACCTTTCAAAACTTCGTTCAAAATATCTTATCTTTCAGCACTTCCTTTCAAATTATTTTACTATCAAAATGTCATATCTTTCAAAACTCCATTTTCAAATCATTTTAATATATCAAAATATCATATCTTTTCAAACCACATTTCAATCATTTAATATATCAAAATATCAAAACCACATTCATTTCAAATCATTATTCATTTTATTCAATTTAAAATACCATTTCAATTCACATTTCAAAACAGTTTATATTCAAAAAAAAATCATTTTTAATCATTAAAATGAACTTATTATATTCAATAATTAAATTATTAAATTTCCAAAATTTTCAACTTTCAAAGTTCATTTATTCACTTAAGTTTATCAAAACAGTGAAAATTCACTTTTCGTGGCATTTAGAAAACGCTACGGAAAGACACATTCAAAACAGTTCAATTTAACAAAAGACAACATTTTAAAATGTTGTAATAGGGTTTACTTAAATTTCAAATAAACTTAGTTAAATTCAAAAATTATAGCACTTACAAAAATTGCCATAATAACGTTTAATTCAATTTAGCTTTTTAGTTCATTATCATCAACTACAGCATTTACAAATGCTGTAATATCATTTACATTGTAATTAATAGCATTTCAAAAATGCAGTCAATTAACTTCAAATATTCAATATAATTTCTCAACCAATTATATTTTTTTATTTAAAAAATTTTAGCTCATAAAATCATACATTTTCACATTTATAAACATCATTTAATTTTCCTCAAGTTCATGATTTTATAAAGTTAAATTTCCATTTAAAAATCAAGATGTAATAATAATTCACTTATTAAATTGGAATGTTCAATTTTAAATTTCAACTTAACACTTAAGTTCAAATTCTCAAATATAACTTAGTTTTATTTTTATTTACTTAACTAAAAGTTCACTTTTAAGTCAATTCCATAAATTTCCAATTTAGTTATATTTCAAAATTTCAACTTAAAGTATTCATTCATTTCACATTTCAACTTTACTAAAAATCATTAATATGATATAAAATCACTTTGAATTCATTTAAATTCAATTTATCATAAATTTATCATAATTTCATATTCAATTTAATTTCCAATTTTAATTAAATCAAATTTTCCAAAATAACTTACGTTCAAAATTTTCTAAGTTTTCATTAATTCATTTTACTTATAATCATTCAGAATTCAATAATATTCTACAAAAATCCTTTTTAATTAGATTTAAATCAAAATGTTTTAATATTTACATTTCTAAAATAATTTTAAATTTTTTAGAAAACATATATTAACTACGGGTCTGTATATAATTTTCTACACTAGGAAAAGTGATACGGGTAATATATCATTTCAACCCGTAATTTACAAAGAAAATCCGGATTTTATCATTTCAAACCCGCAGTCCCAAGTAAATGAAATAAATTGAAAATCATTCAGGCATATCATTTCAGCCCATAACAATTTTCCCTTATTCTAAAGTCCATTCGGTATGTATCATTTCAACCCATAGTGATTTCTAATTTACAAGGAACTTGCAGTGTGATAAACTGATAAAATATACAAAATAGCATGAAATAATAGTAACATATGATATAACAGGTGTAATAACAGGTGTGAACATCATATGATAATAATATAAGCAGTTATAACATGTTAATATAGTTCTACAGATTCACAGGGTGTCACTTTACTACTTATATAAGTACATAATGTCTGGTGAGAAATACTCACTTTTTTTTTGCTGGAGATATCAATTAGAATGACACAACAGATCCAGAAGGCACGACCTTTGATTTAAGTGGAGAGAAATAGCCAAGATATCATCTTGTAAACAACCCCAAAACAAGACAATATAACTTATGAATATTCAACCAAAATATATTGAAATAAATTGAAACTGAAAGGCAACAAAGTTAAGATAACTTGACCTTGCTACAACCATTCAAAAGATCGACTAAGGGGTTCATTTTCTCCGACGTGATAATGATATGAGTGTGGGAGAGACAAGGTTAATAGCCTTGCAAACATTCAAACAAAACAAACAAATAACATAAGTTTTCAAACCCAAATTCAATAAAACAATGTTAGAATTAAATGCATAAAACAAAGCCAAAGTTTTTGCACTTGCTTTCTACCGCCTATGCTTCAGCTATAGATCTGAAATACATGTCTAAGGAGTGGGTGAGGATCAGGTCTTGGGCTCATATGGGTCGGCCATAGCTTGGAAGTAATGGTGCAAAGGTGGATGGACATAGGTGCAACAAAACAACAACTACAAGGCAAATTCATCACTTCTATGCTATAAATGGGTTCGACCATAGGCTCTAGGGGCATGGCCAGTGGGTCTAGGTGGTGGTGGGTGATGTGGCAGAGGGTGGAGGTCAGGTCAGAGGTAGTGGTGGTGGTGGAAGTGGCGGCAAAAGGTGGATGAAGGTGATGGTACCAAAACTAGGTCAGCTTGAGTGCATAGGTGATGGATTTGTGGATTTTGGTGGTGGTGTTTGCCTTGGGGTTGCTTGGCCTGCCATGGTGGTGATCTAGGGTGGATTATGATCAGAGAATAAAGTAGTGGAGGTTTTCCTAGATCTGGTTGAGGAGGAGTGGAGCCATGAAGTAGAGAACAAGTTGCAAAAATCACATAGAAAAACTAGAAAACAAGAGAAGAGAAGAAGGTTTTGTAGGATCTAGACTAACCCTAGAGGGGGGGTTGAATAGGGTTAAAGCAAATTTTCTCGATTTAAACACAGAATCAAACTGCAGAAATAAATATGCTGAAAAGTAAATCACACACAAAATTTACCCAGCTTCGGCAACCCCTGCCTACTGCTGCATTCCCAGATTTCTATTAGAATTAAACAGTCTCCTGCTTACAAACACTCTAACAGACTCGCAAACCCTTGCTCCCTCTTACAAACACTCTAATAGACTCGCACCCCCTTCTTCCGCCTATAGAGTTTTGCAAACTCGCAAACTCTGCTCCCGCCTATAGAATTTTGCAAACTCGCACACCCTGCTCACTGAACTAATTCTAACTAGACAATCTGACACTACCTACAACCTAGGTGGTGATGTACCAAGAATTGAACCTTAAAGAAAATTTAAAACAAACTAGAAAAAACAGTTTAAAACTTAAAACCCTATTTGAAATAAAATAAATCCCCTTTTAACAAATATGGTCGACCCAAATGTTTTAGTCTCTAGCCCGTTCTCTTTTCTCTTTTGCTATGGCGGCTTCGTTCTTCTTTCTCGAATTAGGGCTTCGGCTCTTGTGAGAATTAGGGCTTTCTCTGGTTTGTGATGCTCTCTGCTCATTGCTTCTCCGATAATCGATTGTCTGGTTTGTGTTGCTCTTGCTCGCTCGTTCTCTGATGATCGATTCTGGTTGCTTTACTTGTGCTTTGTTTCGCAGCTGCTCCTTTGATCGAGTTGATAGATTATGGTATGTATTCTCTTTCGTTGCTGGTTTAATTGTTAGCTTGAACTCGATGCCTATGATGAATTTTGGGTTTTGGTATTTATATGAATTCGACACTTGAGTTTGTTCGCTTCAATTCGATACTTTCCAAAATTTCAATTTCCTGATGCGCACGACTTTCCTGATATATCTTCGACTTGTTACTCACGGCTTTAGCTTGAGAACGTTCGATTTTTCTTATGTAATACGGCAAAGACTTTCCTGTTTTATTTTGTTTTTTACTTTCCTATTTTCGAAGATATATTTGCGTTGAATTCTGACTTCGGCTTGATGTAGTAACTTGGTCAATTTTGACTTTGGCTTGAGATCATTGATCTGCATTTTTTTATTTTTTATGAAGCTCTGCTGGCTTTGCATTGCTGTGCATACTTGCATTCATGTGCCACTGTTTGTTCACCTTGATTCTGCATCACTTGTAGCTTGCTGTATATATGAACTTGCATTGCTTCGAGTTGTATTTATAGCATTTTCTGTTGCTTTCATGTACACTGCATGGTGTTCAAGACTTGTTTCTTTAATGTTGTTTATGTCTGCATTGTATCACTGCACTGACTGGTGGATTGAACTTCATGTACCCAATTGACGTTCTGTTCATCTGCATGTAGTTGGTTGTTTGCATTCATGTCTGCATATTGGCTTGTTAGTTTTCATGAGTGATCTTGTTGCACTTTGGTCTGCTGTCATGTTTGCTGTGATATCATATATGCACTGTGTTTCACTTGGTCGTCTCTTTTCTTTGTTGGCACTGGCTGTTGTCTTTGCGGTCTTCCCATTAATGTGTGTCTGTTCGAGTTCATTCATATTGTGTTCCCCATTCACTGTTGCCTAGTTTTAGTCTTGTTTCATGTTTGAACATAGCATTCATATTGTTGTGTCACTCTTCATGTTGTTCAACACATGATGCTAGTTTGAGGCTGTGCTTGCACACCATGTTGCATGCATTGAGTAACTGGTTTTAGTCGAGACTTGAACTTTTGACTTGGTCATCTTGTACTTCTGGATGCACTTGTCCATTTCAGTTTTCATAGTTGCTCCATTCATTTTGCATAGTGGGTTGACTGTTGCACGTGTGTTGTTCACCATGTTGCATTCATGTCGTTGTTCTGGCCTTGTACCTGTAGTAGTATTCATGTACACTACTGCCTTGAACTTCTGGTTGGTCACTGTTGCATTTTTCATTTGAGTAGCTAAACTTGTTGTCTTGTACACTGCCACACTGAACTTGATTCATCTCATGTTGCAGCTGGTCTTTGCATCCATTCATGTTGATTTTTGAAATTTCACTTGAGTTGAATCCAGTTTCAAAATTCGGGTTTGACCTTGTGTTCGTGTCGTGATTTTAAATATATTGCACGTGAGTTGAACCCGATTTTTCATTTGGGTTTGACCTGTGCTCACCTGTCCCTGTAGCATTATCAAGTGTATATTGATGTGCATGGCCTTGTGGCATGTACAGTGATACACTGTGCATGTCACACTGTTCGTGTGTGATGAATTCAAATGTGAATGATGACGAACAACCCAAATAACTGAGGCAAATAATATTTTCAAAAATCATATTTCATTTTATATTGCAAAAATATTTCTTTTTCAATTTTACTGCGTTAGTGAATATTTTTGCAAATTACTCGGATGCTGGAATCAGACTGGAATGCATTTGAAGACAAAATACGAGTGTGAGTGATATGTAGTGAGGTTATTAATGTAAAAATAATTGTGATGTAATCAAAATTGTATATGTATAGTGAGAGCTTGAATTTGTACTATTCAAGATTGTAATAAATATTTGTTTGAATAAAATTTCAGTTTGAATTCAAATTCCATTCAAATTCCGCGTAATTTTTTTTATTCAACAAATATTTATTTAATCTATGAAAAATAAATAGTACATTAACAAATACATTTAAACGAATGTATATATATGTTTATTATCATCAAACAACAACATATAAGCGCATATTCATACAGATTTTACCAAATTTTTGCAAGATGGAGGCCATGAATTTTTTTTTGGGTTGAGAAGCTTTGGTACTTCGTGAAAATGAAGAAAAGAAGTCAGCTAAAGATAGTATAAGGAACGGCCAAAATAATTGATGTATTGATTGAAAAAGAAACGGTAAAAGAAACGGTGAAACGACTGTACGTTTCTTAGCTTTTAAAACCTTCCATACTTCCTTTTCTTTTAAGTCAAGTAAAACAAAATAAACTTCAGCAAGTACATCTAAAACCTAAATAAAGTGAAAAAAATTAAAAATATATAATTAAATTTAAAGAAAATATAAAAAGAATTAAGGAAATTGCTTAAAAATTGAAAACAGGGTTCAAAAATTACAATTAAAACATCAATGGCTTTGGAAAAATATCTACTTCATTTTAAAAATATTCTAAAGCAAAATTTTGAAAATAATAATTTATTTATCATTTCTAAAATAAAATAAATAATTAAATTGGAGAAAAATAAAAAAGAACTAAAGAAAATGTTTAAAAATTGAAAACAGGGCATGGAAATTACAAGAAAAATACTACTAG
Organism: Allium cepa; assembly: GCA_030765085.1. NCBI lineage: Eukaryota > Viridiplantae > Streptophyta > Magnoliopsida > Asparagales > Amaryllidaceae > Allium > Allium cepa. Next base: position 690,530,188 of record CM060940.1, read on the forward strand.
CTCTAGAAAAATTCCTACCTCACTTCAAAAATATTAAAAGACAACAACATACATAAAATAACATATCAATACATATTACAATAAAATATGACAAAGAAAAATAAAATTTATACTATTAAAAATAAAAAAATTGCAGAATAAACAAATTGCACTCAATATTGAAATATACATAACTTTCACAATTTAAATCCGTTTCCAACGAAACAAAAAGCAGTGTTCTTAAAATTTTATGTAATTTCATAATAAAATATAAAATTTAAATTTTCAAACTTTTAAAAATCTAAATTAAAAGTCAAAGTTTGACTATTTTGACCAAAAATTCACTTTTTGGAAAATATTCTTTTTAGTCATGCTTTGGAATGATAATTTATATCAAAACTAAATTTTATCATTCAAAATAAATAAAATAAGTTTTTAAATCAAAAATTCAATTAAAATAATTAAAATAATTAAAATATACAAAAAAAATCACAAAATACAGGGTTGTTACACTCTCCCCCACTCAAAACTTTTCGTCCCCGAAAAGGAATGTGGTACGGGAAAGCACAGAAAAAGATAGAGTGAAACAAGATTAGGACAAGATGACAAGGAGAAGGAAATTATACATGATAACTATTGTGATAGGTAAGTTTAACAAGGTACAGATTTATCAAAGATTATAGAAAGATTTCTAAATAGAAAGATTATAGAAAGATGTCTATACCAGTCTGTAGGAAGATAAGAATAATAAGGACAAAAAAAGATAATTTGAAAAACAAAATAAGGAAATGAATTTGAAAGCATGGAAATTTCAACTTAATTTTTTTTTATAATTTTTTCATTAGTTAGATAAATCGTTAACTATCGCAAATTTCATTATCTTATTATCTAATCATCTTAAATTAACAATTTTAAAACCATGGGTTAGAAAAATAATCATTTATTACACTCATAATGTACTTAATAAATTTTATTCTTCTTTATTCCTAATTAAAATTAAATTTATTCCGCTCAATAAATTTATCACTTATGTTAAACTTACACTTATTATAACTGCTTTGATTTATTCTTAGTTATTTTAACATTATTTCATCGTAAGTTATTCAATTACCCTTTATTATATTACCTCTGTTAATCATTTTATAACTAAAATTTAAGTATATAACATTTAGTATAACTACTCAAATTTTATTTATTAAATCTTTCATATTGTATATTATCCAATTACATTGTTAACTTTTAAAAAATTAAGATAAGTTATATTTGAATGCAATTGCATTATACAAATAAAACTTTCCAATTAAATCATTTCATCCTTGAATATTCATCCAAAATTTTGATTTTCTTTTTATAATTGAATTTAAGAATTAAATTTCCGATTTCTTCAAACCATTTAGAATAAATGTATGTACATAACTTATCGAATCAAATTTTTAAATCATATATATTATAAATCAAGTCATATTTTAGAAAATTCAAACCAAATTAAATTCCCAAAACAAAGCTGTAGCAAGACTACAGAACAGTCTCTTCACTTCAAAACTCGAAAATGAACGTCGATGATGCTACAGTCATCACCGAAGTTATTTCCAACGACAAAGAGAAGAGCACTAATTTTAAACTTAAAATTCTTTGGAAACAAATTTCTATTCAAAAATACTTTAAATAATATAACCTTTTAAAACTTTAAACACAAGGTTTGAAACCATTGAAAATTAAATTCTCAAATTTCTTGTTCAAAATTCATTTCAGTTCCCAAATCAATTTAAAAAAAACCATCTATAAATTCATTTATAGAACAATAAATGATAAGTTAAGTATTATCATTTCAAATAATCAATTTTAAATCAATTTATTAAGTTCCATAAATTTACTTATATATCAAAATTTTATTTCACTAACCAAATTTTAAAATAATATTGTGTCAGTTTGTTCTGTCAAAGTGTTTTTGAAATCCTATCGATAGCGTTGATCAGACGAATCGATCGGAAACCCAAATCAACATCAACAACTCAAACAACACAACATATAAAACAAACATAGATATACAAGTACAATTCAAAGTGTTTGGAAGAATAGATTGGAAACAAAAGACAAGATGATTAAATAACAGAGTAGGGAGGTGGATAAGCTTAAATAAATCGCGGGCAATCTTAACTGGGTCAACCATGACTTAAATAATATGATCAATGTGGATTTTTAGGGTAAATCTACATTCGATCTCAAGAGTTAAAGTTTGGAATAACAAAATATATTAGCATCTAAACCAAGGATGGATATAAATCTCTGGTGAATCGATGCTAATTGTAAAGGAGTTTCACCCTTTAACAGTTCAATTTTTGAGATTGGCGGGACTGCCAACTCACTAAAAAGATCATTCGAAGCGGAGTTATGGAATACTCCAGGGTCAAAAAGAAGATGAATAGTGAGGGATACGAATGGATCTTGGAACCGTAGGGAATGTTCCAAAATTCAAAAGAATCGAGTCAAAAGGAAGAGATTCAAACTCGAATGAAAGTGGTTCTGTAAATACATTCACTCCATATGCTGAGTTTTGCCTAGAGCTACCAAAGCTCTGATACCAACTGTAACGACCCGGTATTTTCAACCATTCGCATCCATTATAAGTGTATAGGTAGACACTCATGCCGAAATTGAATTGCTCAAAATACCACGTTGTAAATAAAAATTTAGCAAATCTCAGAATATAGAGTAAATAAAAATCACAGATCGCAGACACAAAGTAATAATAATGCAGCGGAAGTAAAAGAGATAGTAGTTCATGAAGCTACTATATAAATATATCAGAGTTACATAAGACACAACAAAAGAAATAAAGTACAACAGAAGTTTCAATATGATAACCAAGTACAAGATGAATAGAGCAACCGAACTAAAATAGAAAAGACTACATAAGAAAATAATCTCCAGTGATTCAAATCTCCAGGGATAGAAAATAGTCGTGTTCTAGAGTCTGAGCCCTCCTTCATTGATGGTCAGCCTTTTACAATTACCCCCTGGTCTCCGACGGTTGCTAGTGCCCGTGAACAGGTTTTATCTATCCCTGTTTGGGTTTATTTCTCTCAAATCCCATCTGCTCTACAACCGCTGCTTGGTTTGAATTGGCTAGCTTGCAACGTTGGTAAATTGATTTGTTTTGCCTCCAATACAGTTGCACGTGATAAGCTTGTATATGCCAAGGCTCTGATTGAGATATCTCCCCTTAAGCCGCTACCAACCCCTATTCCTGTCCAGCTAGCTATTGGTCACGTGGTGGATGTTCGTGTTCGTTATGGATGGGTCCCTGACATTTGTTCCTCCTGTCACTCTTTTGGCCATGTAGCCACTGCCTGCACGCACTCTGATGTATCTGCTGCTGTGCCAAAGTTCCCTTTGCCTCGGCCTCCACTAAGAAAATGGGTTCCCAAAGTCTCTCTAGTTGCTTCTGCCCCTGGTCCTTCTCTTACTTTAGTGCAGCCTGTGGTTCCTGCTGACGTCCCTTCCGTTCTGTCTGCTGAGCCGAGTCTCTCTCCGCCTCTCGTTGTTTGGGCCGAGACTGAACATTGTTGGGTTGACCGTCAATCTGCTATGAGATTCAACCCTGTGGACGACTCCTACTTTAGATATGTTTCTGATGATCTATTGGACCTTCGATGCCTTTATTATAGAATTTCTGGTGATTCCTTGGTTCTCGACTTGGATGGTTCGTACGCTGAGATTAATTCTGTAATTCTAGCTGATACTGCCCGGGATCGATCTTTTATTTACTCCTCTGACGTTGACAGTTATGATCCTTCTCTTGCTATTCATTTTCGCCCCTATTTTGGTCTTCTAGGGGATGGTTCTCTGGATTCTTCCACGGATGATGAGGGTGTTGGTGATTCTTCCTCTGCGGAGGAGAACTAGTCTACTTATATATTTCTAGTAGCTGTGACATGTCTGTCGCACTCCTGTGCTGTATTTTTTATTTCTATCTATCATAGTAGCTAAGGTGTCTTTACCTTTCTCCTGTACTTCAACTTTATTACGTTCGTAATAAAAGTGGTCGGTCCACTATAAAACCGTCGGCCTTGCCAAAAAAAAAGGTTTATATTCAAAAAAAAATCATTTTTAAACATTAAAATGAAGTTATTATTTTCAACTTCCAAAGTTCATTTATTCACTTAAGTTTATCAAAGCAGTGAAAATTCACTTTTCGTGGCATTTAGAAAATGCTACGGAAAGATACATTCAAAACAGTTCAATTTAACAAAAGACAACATTTTAAAATGTTGTAATAGGGTTTACTTAAATTTCAAATAAACTTAGTTAAATTCAAAAATTATTGCACTTACAAAAATTGCTATAATAGCTTTTAATTCAATTTAGCTTTTTAGTTCATTATCATCAACTACAGCATTTACAAATGCTGTAATATCATTTACATTGTAATTAATAGCATTTCAAAAATGCAGTCAATTAACTTCAAATATTCAATATAATTTCTCAACAAATTATATTTTTTTATTAAAAAAAATTTAGCTCATAAAATCATACATTTTCACATTTATAAACATCATTTAATTTTCCTCAAGTTCATGATTTTATAAAGTTAAATTTCCATTCAAAAATCAAGATTTAATAATAATTCACTTATTAAATTGCAATGTTCAATTTTAAATTCATTGCATTAAATTTTAACTTAACACTTAAGTTCAAATTCTCAAATATAACTTAGTTTTATTTTTATTTACTTAACTAAAAGTTCACTTTTAAGTCAAGTTCATAAATTTTCAATTTAGTTATATTTTAAAATTTCAACTTAAAGTATTCATTCGTTTCACATTTCAACTTTATTAAAAATCATTAATATGATATAAAATCACTTTGAATTCTTTAAAATTCAATTTATCATATTCAATTTAATTTCCAATTATAATTAAATCAAAATTTCCAAAATAACTTACGTTCAAAATTTTCTAACTTTTCATTAATTCATTTTACTTACAAATATTCAAAAAATCAATAATATTTTACAAAAATACTTTTTAATTAGATTTAAATCAAAATGTTTTAATATTTACATTTCTAAAATAATTTTATATTTTTTAGAAAACATATATTAACTACGGGTCTGTATATAATTTTCTACACTAGGAAAAATGATACGGGTAATATATCATTTCAACCCGTAATTTACAAAGAAAATCCAGGTTTTATCATTTCAAACCAACAGTCCTAAGTAAATGAAATAAATTGAAAATCATTCAGGCCTATCATTTCAGCCCATAACAATTTTCCCCTATTCTAAAGTTCGTTCGGTATGTATCATTTCAACCCATAGTGATTTCTAATTTAAAAGGAACTTGCAGTGTGATAAACTGATAAAATATATAGAATAACATGAAATAACAATAACATATGATATAACAGGTGTAATAACAGGTGTGAACATCATATGATAATAATATAAGCAGTTATAACATGTTAATATAGTTCTACAGATTCACAGGGTGTCAATTTACTACTTTTATAAGTACATAATGTCTGGTGAGAAATACTCACTTTTTTTTTGCTGGAGATATCAATTAGAATGACACAACATATCCAGAAGGCACGACCTTTGATTTAAGTGGAGGGAAATAGCCAAGATATCATCTTGTAAACAACCCCAAAACAAGACAATATAACTTATGAATATTCAACCAAAATATATTGAAATTGAAAGGCAACAAAGACAAGACAACTTGACCTTGCTACAACCATTCAAAAGCTCGACTAAGGGGTTCGTTTTCTCAGACATGATGATGATATGAGTGTGGGAGAGACAAGGCTAATAGCCTTGCAAACATTCAAAAAAAACAAACAAATAACATAAGTTTTCAAACCCAAATTCAATAAAACAATGTTAGAATTAAATGCATAAAACAAAGCCAAAGTTTTTGCACTTGCTTTCTACCGCATATGCTTCAGCTATAGATCTGAAATACATATTTAAGGAGTTGGTAAGGATCAGGTCTTGGGCTCATATGGGTCGGCCATAGCTTGGAAGTAATGGTGCAAAGGTGGATGGACATAGGTGCAACAAAACAACAACTACAAGGCAAATTCATCACTTCTATGCTATAAATGGGTTCGGCCATAGGCTCTAGGGGCATGGCCAGTGGGTCTAGGTGGTGGTGGGTGATGTGGCTGAGGGTGGAGGTCAGGTCAGAGGTGGTGGTGGTGGTGGAAGTGGCGGCAAATGGTGGATGAAGGTGATGGTACCAAAACTAGGTCAGCTTGAGTGCATAGGTGATGAATTTGTGGATTTTGGTGGTGGTGTTTGCCTTGGGGTTGCTTGTCCTGCCATGGTGGTGATCTAGGGTGGATTATAATCAGAGAAAAAGTGGTGGAGGTTGGCCTAGATCTGGTTGAGGAGGAGTGGAGCCATGAAGTAGAGAACAAGTTGCAAAAATCACATAGAAAAATTAGAAAACAAGAGAAGAAAAGAAGATTTTACCAAATTTTTGCAAGATGGAGGCCATGAATTTTTTTTTAGGGTTGAGAAGCTTTGGTAATTCGTGAAAATGAAGGAAAGAAGTCAGATGAAGATAGTATAAGGAACGGCCAAAATGATTGATGTACTGATTGAAAAAGAAACGGTAAAAGAAACGGTGAAACGAATTTACGTTTCTTAGCTTTTAAAACCTTCCATACTTCCTTTTCTTTTAAGTCAAGTAAAACAAAATAAACTTCAGCAAGTACATCTAAAACCGAAAAAAGTGAAAAAAAATAAAAATACAGAATTAAATTTAAAGAAAATATAAAAAGAATTAAGGAAATTTCTTAAAAATTGAAAACAGGGTTCAAAAATTACAATTAAAACATCAATGGCTTTGGAAAAAGATCAACTTCATTTTAAAAATATTCTAAAGAAAAATTTTGAAAAAAATAATTTATTTATCATTTCTAAAATAAAATAAATAATTGAATTGGAGAAAAATAGAAAAGAACTAAAGAGAATGTTTAAAAATTGAAAACAGGGCATGAAAATTACAAGAAAAATACTACTAGCTCTAGAAAAATTCCTACCTCACTTCAAAAATATTAAAAGACAAAAACATATATAAAATAACATATCGATACATATTACAATAAAATATGACAAAGAACAATAAAATTTATACTATTTAAAATAATAAAATTGCAGAATAAACAAATTACACTCAATATTGAAATATACATAACTTTCACAATTTAAATCCGTTTCCAACGAAACAAAAAGCAGCATTCTTAAAATTTTATGTACTTTCATAATAAAAGATAAAATTTAAAATTTCAAACTTTTAAAAATTTAAATTAAAAGTCAAAGTTTGACTATTTTGACCAAAAATTCATTTTTTGGAAAATATTCTTTTTAGTCATGCTTTGGAATGATAATTTATATCAAAACTAAAGTTTATCATTCAAAATAAATAAAATAAGTTTTTAAATCAGAAATTCAATTAAAATAATTAAAATATACAAAAAAAATAAATCACAAAATACAAGGTTGTTACATACTATCACCCCTAACAACCAAGCACAACCAAGATAACTATGGAAAATTTCCTTTATATATAAAATAGATTTCCAGGTAAAATTATTCCATTTACCATTTTAAAACAATACCACGTCAACTGGTCTTGTCCGAGTGTTTAGGAAATTCCCATCGATAATGTTGGCCAAACGCACAGACCAGAATTCTTATGCCACCCAACCGATCAAACAACACAATAAAAAACATTTTATATCACTAAAAAATATGCACTCTTATGTATAATACCCTCAAACTCATTTTAGGGTGCTACTGACCCTATCTCTATTGAGTTAAACCCTACAAAGCTAAGGTTATTGCTAAACCAAAGCTCTGATACTAGTTGTAGTGGCCCGTATCTTCGTTACCTTTGGGTAGAAAGTAAATCACATATGTCCAACTCATATTGAATGAAAATACGAATCTTTAGGGGTTAATTAAGAAAATAAAAAGAAGAAAAGAAGAATAAAACAAACACAGAATCTTGCAACGGAACGATAAAGTATATTAATCAAATAAACAGTCCATGAAGCTGTTTCTATTATACATTTGATTATATTCAACACAACATTTATCAGAGTTATATATACATCAGGAATAAATAAAATCAATGTAGCAGACAACATAATGTAGCAGACAACATAATATAGTAATATACAAAATCTTCATTTTCGTCCTCCAGAGTACAATCTTCGATAAGCTGTCAGGACTGACCCGATCGTAATGAAAAAACAAAACACTAGAGTCAGGATTAAAATATTCTTATGCGAGTCAAATCGATATTGCAAATAACATGAGTGTAATATCGTCAGAGATACTTATGGGTTTTCCACATCTCATATCCAGTGCATAACGTGAGTGCAATAACTCAAGAGATGCTACGGGATTTTCTATTTCTTAAGGATCCGTCAAAATATTTATATGTAGTAGAATACGCTACATATATAATGTCTAATCAATAAAATAAATATTTTTCTTATCATTAAGGCTTTACATTGATCCCCTTTAACACGTTTTTTAAGCATTGTCGTATACTTTTCATATAAAACATTAGTTAAACAGTCAGTGGATAGGGACGCGCCATAATACGACAACACTAAACCAAAAACGTATGGGTCTCGTTTAGGGATAAAAGTATGACAAGGCACGTTAGGAAATGCCCAAGGTAGGATACTACCAGTTTACCCTTCCCAGCTAGTGGTAGCACATCATAGCTATAATCTCCCACCGTGTCTAACACACCCATAATTCAAAGGGTGTGCACCAATCAATCATAATGTAAATGATGGTAATACGAAGAAGTGCGTCCGCTCAGGGAAGCTAATCTACTTGATCGGTATGACTCTGTTTTAGTCATTTCAAATTGGCACAAAAGCCACGCTAATACATCATCGTTCTCTTTCTTCAAGTCCAGCAAACGAAGCCAAATCCAACCACTTCGTTCTGGAGTCTCCTTCGCGCACACAGATGTTAAAGTGATTCCGGTATTGACAGAGAGTATGCCCATATCCGGCCCCGGTCTCTTTAACAACCAAATATTGTTTTACACACTGGTTGGTGCTTTTACATTTCGAAAACAGTTTGTACTTGATATTAAAATATCATATTTTCTTCAAGTAAAATCCATTTTGAAATCATCATATTTACTCAAAATATAATGTATTCAATTTGAAATTATATTCGTCTTAATATCTCGATTTCAGTTCCAAAATTGTTTTGAATTTCAATTTAGGTTATGACATCATTTTAACGCAACTCGTATTTTAATCCATGATTTAAAAATAAACATCCACCCTTGACCAATTTGAAATTTTGAAAAATAGTTTGCATTGTTTAAAATGGTTAAAATAGTTAAAAATAGTTTAAATGGTTAACATAATTAAAAATAGTTTAAATAATTATAATAGTTAAAAATGGTTTAAATGGTTAAAATAGTTTAATAAAAAATAGTTTAAATATTAAATTGGTTTATATAGTAAAATAATTTGGAAAATCAAAATGATTTGTATATTTAAGAAGATAGATTTTAAACAGTTTTATTAAAATGATTTTATTGAAAATAGCTTCAAAGTCAAAGTAATAGAATTCGAACATCCCAGTTCAAATCAATTTAATTTCCGTCAAATCGATTCAATTTTGATTTCAATTCAAATCAATTTCAACCTGGATTTCAATTTAGTTCAATTCCACATTCAAACCCAATTAATTCAATTTCAATTTATATCGATTTCGAGCTCGATTTTCAAAATATCGATTCAAAACACTTAAGTCAAATTAACCTTCAATATCCAATTTGAAATCAAATTTTCAAATACTTTTACTTACTAAAATTTAAAATTCAAATAAAAGTCCCATCCTTTAAATCAAATAAGTTTTTGAAATCTAATCATAATTCGATTATAATTTTAAAATCTGAACTCAGTTATTTAAAACATTTCATTTACCAAATTTAAATTTCAACATTCCGAGCTTAAGTTCAAAAATAATTTGATTTCTATAATTTGTTTATTTTTCTTTTAAATCAAAATCATTTAAATAAATTTCATATCAGAAATTTCAAAATCATTTAATTTAACCAATTCGGCATCCGTATGTAATTTTCTATCCTATGGCCAATTTATCGGTTATTTTAATTTAATTCCAGGGATGGATATATATCATTTCAATCCAAAATAAAGGTCATAGATATATATCGTTTCAACCTATTTCTTAATTTATTCAAAATAATTCAATTTATAATTTTATACACTGTAAATAATTTACTAGGTGATAACATGATATATATAAAATAAATAAACATCCAATCATCCAAATATCAATCAATTGGCATCCATCACAATCATTCATACAAACAGACTACATAATTCACAACAATTTCACAATCATCAATGTTGGGTCTTTTACTGGCAATTAAATTCCAAATTCAAACCTAACTGTCAATTTTAATTTTTAATGGTTAATTCAAATGACAATTAAATTTATGAAAAAACGAACAATAAATTTATATCACTTCATAATTTCAAATTTAACAGGAATTAAAATATTTTAGTACTTGTGAGCGTTATAAAACACTCACCTTTATTTTTATTTTCGCTTATGCGTTTTGGTTTTGATTAAATCGAACATGTTCGAATTTAACAAAAAATTCCGGAAGCCTAAATCCGTCCAAACCAGTTTCATGACGAAGATGTCATCAATACGATCCTAACATAAAAATCCACCGGTTAAATGGATTTGATATGACTAAGGTATCACGTTTTATAGTTAACGAGTAAATCCACGATATTAAACAAATTAATAAACAATTTCTCACCTTAAGGCACATGGGCCTAACCCATTCATAAACCAACTCGCAACCCACTCTCACTTATAGTGCTTCTTCTCCTTTCTCCAATGCTCCTGGCAAGCTTCCCCCCCCATTAATATGCGCATGGTGCACATGCACACTCCCAATGCTCCACCGATCATCGATCTGAGACCGCATGCAAGATTCTCTACCCGAACTCAACTAAATTCTCACATTACCATAGCCACTAGCCTCACCACCAAAAATCCGACCGAGCTTCCCCATATTTTCTTCTCTATCGCTATTAACGTGCACTTCATGCACTTGCACACAAGCCTCGAACACCAAAACAACCATCTGACTTCACATATCCGTCCCACTACTCGCTCTCATCATAATGGCATCATCATCGTTTCCTCCAGTTGCCCTATGCTCAAACCGAAAAAAAGCCCATAGCTACCAAAGAAAGCCGTGACAAAAAAACCCTTTGATCCCATCCAAATCACCATCGATCCAAGCCCCTTCCTCCACGATCAACGCGGCGTGCTCCAATTCATCCATCGTTGACCGAGGGAGCAGAAATACCAAACCCTAGGTTTGAACCACCTCCAATTGTCATTATGGAATTGCGGCGAAACCTACCAAAAAATACAATGACACTATATGAACCCAATGGCGCTTACAACGTTGATCAATTTTCATCAGATTGATAGATTTTAATTTTTTGAAATCTCAAGAACATTTTTTCCCCTTTCAGATAATTTTCGATTTCTTCCTCTATACTCGATGAAATCGAGTGAAAATAATTTAAAAAAAACCAGGGACCGAAGCACACAACTTCTATGTTGGAGGCATATGCTAAAATTGAATGGTTTGAATGCCTTTGATTTTTGAATGGAAAAAAGTGGAGTTAGTTTACATGCCTGTAGAAAATTAAGGGAGATGAAGCTCTATTATCAAAGGAACACACGTCTATATATGCCAGGGCATGTCAATTTTTTTAACAAGGCTTATATGATTTTTATTGTTTGATTTTATGAGTGATGTGATATTTTGTGTGCTTGATTGGATTTATTTTGTGCTTGATTTGAAATTGTCATCGTGAAGTTTATATGTATATATATACCTATATATATATATTTTTGCATATACATATTTTTGCCATATACATATTTAAATACTTGCATATATACTATTTTTAAACATACGCACACACACACTTACATATGTGTGTGTGTGTATATATATATATAGAGTTATATATATATATATATATATATATCCTTGTCATCATAAGTTTGAAATTTGCATCATGAAGCTTTGTATTTATACATATAGATATTTTATCAAAAAATTAAAATGGTGAAACTATATATATATATATATATCAGATGCAAAAATTAATGTTAAAAATTTTTATAATCTAATTTATGTATTCAGATACCTCCAATATCAGAAGAATCAAATTATTAAACTTATAAATTTAATATTCCAATAATTAAAATTAGTTAATTATTTCAATAACAGATGCTAAAAATCCCAGGTTGTTACACAAAGGTGTAGCAGCATTGTGTTAAAAACAACCCAAAAACCTTAGACAACATTTTTAACATGTCGTCTTTGCTTTTGAAATATCTTTTAACCGCTGCAAATTGTTTTGATTGCATTTGCAGAAATGGTATCTTTGCTGTTTGAAACTATAAATTATGTAAAAAATGATATTTGGATTAATTAGTTTTCTCTAGTCTTTTTAGAGTTATTTTCTAACTTATATTGGACTGTTCTAGAATTGATTTCATGTTTGAATGTATTTTTAATAATTAATAATGAATTTTAAAAATATTCGACTTTTAAATTAAAGTATTTTTTATTTTTATTCAATTTTTTTTTGTTTTCACATAATATACTTTATAAATAATTATGATATACTTTTAAGTAGTTTAATAGTGTTTTAACATGTTAATAATTGTTTTAAAAGTAATTTTGAATGTATATAATTTCTAGAACTACGTTAAATATTTTATAAATGTAGTAAAAGAAGTTTGAACTTTTAATACTTAAGGTAAATAAATGGTTTTGAGAAGTTCAATTAAAAGTGTATTAACTTAATCAATAAGTGTGGATTTGCTTTGATCTTTAAAATGGATGTTTTAAAGTTAATAATAAGTATTAAAATGGTTTTGGATTTGTAGTAACAATGTGTATGTAACAATTCTCTTTAACCCGTAAATATAATTAAATCTTTAAAAATGCAAGTTTTTATAAAATGGTTAAGTGTGAAATGGTTTTGGGTTTGTTGTGACAAATGTTTAAAGAACAACTGTCTTTAACCCCTATAAATATACTTAGATCTTTAACAATGGAATTTTAAAGATAAGATCAAGCATGCAATCTTTTATAAAAAGATACAAAAAGTAAAAGTTTAATTTATAAAAGAGAAGGCGTTTATAGTAATAATGTTTAAGTAACATTTATTTTTAACCTCTTTAATTATATTTTAAAGTAAGTAAATCTTATTAGTGATTTGTTAATTAATAAAATTTTAATTAAATATGTTAAGTTTTAATTTATAAGAAAAATTTAATTCATAATGGAATTCTACTAATAAAAGAAATTTTAATTAACAAAAATATTAATTAAACAAAAAGGGAATTATAAATCGTTCATGTGACTTGATCGTGCTTTGCGTGTTACTTGTGCATTTAAAATATTTAGTCATGGGCTTAGCACTAAAAGCCAATGATGTAGACTTGATTCTATCTATGTGAGTTAATATGTTGATTCAAGTAGGGTGTAGAAGCAATAGTTCTCTAACCAACTAGGCTTCCTTCTTGATTGAGGGATATTAGATGTTGAAAAGTTTGGATACGTGATGTGTACACGAAACTTAGTTTCATATGCATTCTTTTAATTGTTGTTTAATATCAACAAATTAACTTAAGAAATTTCAAAAATCTTCACAGCTTCATATGCTTTGAAAACCCCCAAGGAGGAGCGTTCGTATGACGTCTCTAGCTTTCACTGACTTTTTTAAAGAACTGGAACCGAGTTAACTGGAAAATTTTCGATTTATTCTTGAAGAGATCAGGATTGATAAGTATTTTACTTATCGAAAACCACTTCAAGACCGAGATAGGCGTTCTATCTCTTGGAAGTGGATCCGTTCAAGATGCTGGAATCCATTTGGGAATTCACGATCTATTTGAGTGATGATGTCTCGTGTGTAGAGATGCCGAACATGACTTCATCATTAGTAACTAAAGATAGTGTAGGATGCATGATCCCGGGTTTAGCTAACCCATAGGGATATACCAACTTCATATCTAGAGTATGCATATCAATACGTGGGGCGTTGTTTATACTTGGTTCACATTGTTCACGAAAGCGTCCAGATGTTGGGTCGGTTGTGTTGACATAATCAAGTATTTTATCTAGAAATATATGATGCTCAAAAGGTATTTTTAATCCTTTTCATAAGAGATCGATCCTAGTTTACGGAGGAGGTCTTCGTGGGAACTTCATTATGTGAACGTGCCTTTGTGGTTTTGTGATGACTCGGAATTTCTAACAATTTAAATTTGAATAATAATTGATTTTAAAATATTTAAAAGTTAATTTTAACTTGAATTCAAGATATCAATATTTTCTGGATAAAAATCATCGGATTTTATAGTTTACATATTGAATTTAATAATTGAAAATTGGGTAAATTGGTGAATCTGAAATTTCTAAGCCTGTTTAAATAATTTGAAGGCTTATAAAATTTATAATGATAATACTGGAGATAATAGAATGATTTGAATTTAATTTAAAAAGATAATTTGTGCAGTTTTAAAAATATATCGTTTAAATTGGAATTTAAAAATAGCCTTCCGAGGCACAGTCTTGGAATTCGACGAAACCAGTTCCATTGGATCCGTAATAGTTAGTTATTATCGGATTTCAATTTTCGTAGCAATCGGAGTTGTCGTTTGACCCTGGCAGTTCGAAACGCGTAGAACTATTTTAATCGATTTAATTTAAAATTGATCGTTTACTTCCGTAACTTGTGCATACAATCAAATTAGCCTTCGGAACATGTTCCATCGTGTTCGGAATACGGGTAAAACCTTATAAACACCTGTCGGCATGTCTGATACGGGGTCCGAAATTTCGCGATATGCTTATCGAGACGTTTGTAAATTTTATAATATAATAAAATTGAAAGTACACTTGTCAGAGATATTTTCTTTCCAACAAGCGTATTCGAGAAGCCATTTCCAAGTTTTAATACGTCTTCGTCTCCTCCCTTATCCCTGAATCAAAATTCATTTCGAACGAAACCGAAAAAATAATAATAAGAATGCACTTGCAACGTTTCACTTCTTAAAAAATTTAGCTCAAAAATCCTAAAATTAAAGTAGCCGAACTTGTTCGGATGTTCACTTCAGGTCGTGGAGGGTTGAATCAAGTCGATTGTAGAATCGTCTTGGGTTTGAAGTGGTTGGAAGTGGGTTGCTGGTCGTGCACGATGCAGATGGGGATTTGGTCGCGGCGATTGTTTCAGTTGAGTTGGCTGATGCGATTCGAAGAGGTGGAGGGGAGGCGACTTTGATTGTGGGGTTCGCGATGTTCAATTGGATTAGAAGAGGTGAAGCTTCAATTGGATTGTGGTGAAGTTGCAGCTTTGAGATTACAACTGCATTTTGATCACTTGAGGATGGTAGCGCGGTTTGTAGTTCCGAGTGGGTTGCGATAGTAGGTGGAGTGATGGGTTGTGTTGATTTGTGGAATTCTGGACCGGTATGCTATTCTGGATATGCAGTAAGTCCCGAGGGAGGGAGAAAATACGAGCAATCAAAATTAAAAAAAAAGGAAGGAAGTTCGGGGACAAGAAACCAAACCAAGGCAAGTTTGAGGTGGATAGCAAATAAAGCAAAGGTGAGTAAATCTCACTCTATTAGATTTCTATTTGAGTTTAAATGGTTAAATTAAAATATTTGATTGAATGGGTTAACTGATTTGATATGCACTGTGAATTGATGATCTGGTGAGTTTGGTAATGGATGGTTCTCGAGTTAATGGTTGCTTAACTCGAAGAATTGGGAATTTTAAGTTGTTTTAACTTTAAATCAATAAATAAGTAAATGTTTCCGTTCAAAAGTTACTAACGATTTAATGATTTGTGATACATTAAATTAGTAGGATAATTAATTAATTTAATTAGTTAATGATTTGGGTTATTTAATTCAGTAATTAAAGGTTTGAATAAATAATAAATTAAGTTGTAAGTTAATTAACTAAGTTTAAATAATTCAGAATAATCATTTGATGGTGTGATAAATAATTACTTAATGAAATTAATAAAATATAGTTACCTTGTGAAATTTATCAAGAGATAAATTAAGATAATTAATTAAGGAGTAACTGATTTATTAATGAAGTAAATAAAAGAATAGTTAATTACATATTGGGATTAATCGAGAATGATAAATATTAGGGTTGAATTAAAGTAATTAATTTAGATTAGAACAAATCAAAACATAATTGGAAATTATTAATTTACATAATCAATGGTGTAATTAAAGATTGATTAGTTAACATTAATTAATCAAAGTGACCCATGAAAAGTTAATTAATATAAGTAATTAAGAATTAATGTAATCTAAATAGTTAATTAATTCATGAAGTAATTAAGATTACTTATTGATTTTGGTTAAGAAGAATTAATATCGTGAAATTAATTAAAGTTATTACTTGAATGAAAATTGAAAGATAATTAATCCAGGGTGATTAATTAAGATGAAATATGAAGGGATGATTGATTAATTTATTGGAAATTAATTAATGTTAAATGAAGAAATCTAAGTGGTTGAGGTTAGTAATTCAATCAGAATTAATTAAATTAAATTTTTATGTGATTAAGCTTTTCTTATGAATGATTGAATGGTATTGGATGCTTTGAATGAGCTGATATTTGTGATATGAAAGGTTGTGTATTTCATTTGGATAACTTGGGTTAGGATGACATGAGACTCGAAGAGGCCGGGATCGGGTATTGGAAAAACCGGAAACTACTTTGAATACTTATAAATTGATATGTGAGATTAATAGGTTGGAATGAAGCGATTTAAGTGAATTTGACTATTTGATCTAAATTTTGGACACTTAGAAAACTTATTTTGGAAATAAGTTATGTCTATAACAAACTGTGACTTGTAAAATTAGTTTGAGTTACCCGGGTTTTTATATAAGTTGTTTGCTTTGGTATTCCTTATTAGTTGAGATTACTCATGCTGGTTTCCAGCCTGACCCGGGTGTTACTTTGGTGTAATGCTTAGGTCAGACCGAGTATTACAGATTTTCAGGTAGGGACGTTCCGGAGCTCGGGGGGCGAGCTGGATGGCAATAGCGTATAGAGTATTTCCGCTGTATTTATATTGTTATTAATCTGAGACTTGATAATTGTATATATTCAGTGACTGAATGTATGTGATACTCTGATGTATATTAAATGTAATCGACAGAAATAGTATTCTTTTGTAAACAGTTATTCTTTATTATTATATTTTATCCGCTGCGAATGTGAGTTGTTGATGTTTTCATTCTTCTTTTTTTTCTATCTCTTTCTTCTTTTCCATAACTATCTGGAATTTTCGGCTTCGGAAATTTCGGGTCGTTACATTTGGTATCAGAGCCGAAAGGTTAAGCGAGAACCTTGGCTCTGGTGGGGATTACTCATTTAATAGAGTCTGTAGCACTCTAGAATGAGTTGAGTGTATATATATGAGCGCGTACTTGTTATTTTCTTATATAAACATTTTAAATGATTTTATATAAAAAATATATTTTTGATATATGAATTAATATTTCCTTCTAATAAATATTAAGGTGATTGGTTGTTAAATTATTAGAATTAAATTAAGAAGTAATATAACACAACCAAACTAAAATTAAATAAAGATAAGTTTGAAATGGATTCAAACTGAAATTGAAGTCTTGAATTGGAATTAAATTAAGTAGAAATAGAAATACAACCAAATTAAAATTTAATGGATTGAAAATGGAATTTTAGATCTGGTCCAGAATTCGAAAATTTTGTTTCAAAGTAATGAAAAATAATAAATAAGTATTATTTGTATAACTGGGACTTGTTGAAAACAATGGGTTGTTTGAAATTTGATTTGGGATTTAAGAAATAAATGTGTATATATGTATGGATATACATGATATCAAAGATAATTTGAAATAAACTCTAAGAGGTTGAGTTTTGATTTTTTTTCCTAAGGTGTGATGTAAAAACCCAAAGTGATTCAAGTTTTGAACCTATAAGAGGGAAAGAATTTTGAAGATTGAAGTGGGAATTCAAATTGAGTAAGGTTGATTGGATTAAGTAAATTGGGATTTAACTTTGGGAAATTTAAATAAGTGTAGAAAAAGCAACCAGAATTGGAAATTTCAAGATGAAATTGGAATTTAACTTGGAAGGTTAAATGGTCAATTTGAATTAGTTGTTTTTGTGATCTCAAATCAGGTTTGAGATTTAAAAATTTAAAATGGATGGACATTTTAAAATAAATGGGATGATATCATCCTATTGTTAATAAAAATCTTTAAATTAAGAATGGTATTGTATAAATAAAATAAATTTGAATAATTAAATTGTAAATTAAACTTGTTTAAGAACTGGCTTCAAACTCGAAGATAAAAATTTAAATGGGAAATTAAATTGGATTATATTGAAATGATTTGAATTTGAAATGGGTTCAATTGATAATAATTCACATTGATTCGAATAATATGAAATTAAAATTAAAGTTGAACAGGATTAAAATCAAATGGAATTTGATTTAAATTGGGAAAGTAATCAAGATTGATTAAACTTGAATTGGGAATAAATCAAGTCCAAGGGATTTTGGAGTTATTTGTATTGGAATTGGGTCAATTGAAATGGAAATTTAAATTGAATTGTTGGGGAAGTGAAAAATTGGCTCTTGACTATTTTCAATATAAATTGTTTTGATATAAACCTATTTTTCTAAGCTATTAAATATATACAACCTTTCTTTCTTAAAGCCAAATTATTTTATACTTGTTTTACAATTATTTTTGGAGCTATTTAACCATTTTCAACTGTTTTCTAAACTAATTACTATTTTTCAACTATTTCACAAACTAATTTCTATTTTACAACTATTTTGCAATTATTTAAAATTCCTGAAACTATTCAACTATTTTTTTGACTATTTTACAATTAGTTAACTATTTTATTGCTATTTTGCAAACTAATAATTATTTTTCAACTACTTATCTATTTTTAAAATTTTCAAGCTATTTTCCAAATATAAACCAGTCGAAGTTCAAACTGTTATTGATTTAAATACCAACTGAGATAAGAATTGAAGTGATAATCCAAACGGGGATTAAGGTAAATGTGAATAAGTGAATGAAAATTTAAGTGAATATGAATGGAAGAGAAATTGATTTTGGCCAATGATCAATGAAAATAAATACTTAGGATGTACGTATATTATTCTATTCGCATAGTGATTTGATCCAGATTCGAGCACAGAATTTCGAGATAGTTTATCGATCCGAATTGGGATTTTTCACTCGATTTTCGACGGCGAACCTGGTTATGGATTGTTGATTGGTTCTGGATATTCTCTATCATAGTTATGGCTATGCAAGGAGAATGACGGTTTCTAATCAAGAAATCAGATCTGTGTCCGCACTAGGAAGTCGGGTGGACGATACTAGTTCGGAAGTGAAATTGTGTGATCGAGTGAGCGATCAGATTGGTATAACGTACGGATGTTATTTGTACATCGTATGGATTTGAATGGAATTGATATTGGAAAGAGTTATCAAATTTGAATATTTGATTTTGAATAAACAAAGTTATATATCTTTGTTATATAAGATAAATCTTTCTTTGTTAAATCTATTGCTGGAAGAAAAGGATTTTTGAAGGTGTTTTGAAGTATAAAAGGAGTTTTATACAAGTTTGAAAAGATCCAAAGTTTTTAAAATTTTATATATCTGTGTGTGTGTGTGTGTGTGTGTGTGTGTATATATATATATATATATATATATATATATAAAGGATCTTATGAGGATCTTGTAAAAGGATTTTGGAAATCTTTGGATTGGGAAAGGCTTTTGGTTTTTGGGTAAAATCAATATTGAATTTGGAAAGCCTAGTTTGAGAATTATCGATTTTGGGATAATCGATTTTGTGTAAAGGAGCTTGTATAATATCATACTAGGTGTATGATTTGAAGATACTATATGTGTATAGTATAAAATTTTTTGATAATGGCTCTGGGGAAAAAGGCGCTCTCTTGAAATGAACTTCTCAGGAGTGCCACCGGGTAGTGCTGCCTTGAGCCCCGGGGGGAGGGGGGTTCTAAAGTGATCCTGTGAGGAGTCCAGACAAAACTAGTTCCTGAGGATTTTTGGATAGCGAAAGTCGAGGGCGCTGATGCCTACAGGGGCATTTGGGTTATGTGTGACGACAGCGTAACTCGATGTCGCTGCGATCTGCTGTGGGGACCATAGCGAAAGTCGTGTGGAGGATAAGTGCCAACGGTCTACACTTGATTTTGCCAGGAAGGCAACACAACATCGGTAGACTGCGATCTATGGTCAAGTGGAGTGGAGAAGTTTCATTTTTGGCAACGAAATTCGATGGCGCTGATGCCTATAGTTATATGGGTTTTTGCTGTGATAGCTACGTAACCCCAGTTGTAGCTGCGATCTGTCGTGGGTTCCATGGTGTAATCGAGGGGCGCGGAGGCCTACAGTTATCTATGGATTTCGTCGGGATGGCAACGTAACCATCGGGTTAACTGTGACCATGGATGGGGGTGATGATTTCCAGAGCATTCTCACCAAAGTTATTTCCTATATTTTCAAAAACTGTTTTCAATATTTTCAATAAAATTATTTTTTTCAAGTATTTTCACTAGGTGTTGAAAACAGGTTTACCAAGCACTTATAGATTTTCAGTCCTATGCCTGATCAACGTATGACTGAATTTCTGTGAGAACAAGGATGACTGGTTGAGACATCGAGTTATAAAAAGTATTTTTATAAAGAGATATTTTTTTATAAAGAGATATTTTAATAGTATGATGTGAATTTAAAGCATTTCTAAAAATTTTAAATAAAGGTGTTGGGATTTTAGGAGAAAAAAGAAATTCCAAACTGGAATTATAAAATAAAATTGAACTCAGGAAAATTTAATGAAGTGATTTTTGTAATAAAAACGAATATTGATTTAAATAGTTAAAGTAAACTAATCAGCTAAATAAATTATTTAATAGTGTATGTTAATAAAATTAAACTTGGGTAAATAAAATGGATTGTGAATTAATAATGGAGTTTGGAATTGAATTCGAATTTTAAATAGAATTAGACTTAGATTTGATAATGAATTAAATAAGAAGAGATGTTATAAAATAAAAATAAATAGAGTTTGATTGAAATAGTGATGATTTGAATTACAAATAAAGTTCAAGGGTGATTTGAATAATATTTAATGAAATTTGCAAGTAAATTGGATATAAGAGAAGTGATTATAATAGAAATGGTTTGAGTTGCAAAACAAAACCCAAGTGAACAGAAATAAATTGAGAATGGCCTTGTATTAATAAAATAAATTCGAAAATGAATTAAGTAAATGAAAATTATAAAATGGGTTAATTGAGTTAAATAATAATTGGATGAAGTCTCATTGAATAAAAACTGAATAAAAACTAAGTCAAAGTTGTGATTGGAATTAGATTATCAGACTAAATTTAATGGAAGTTGATTAAATGAGAATCAAATAGAAGTAGACTTAAGTGTGATGTTGGAATAAATTAAGGTAAATTCACTTGAGTTTAAAATTTATGGAAGCTTGGCTTCGGATAAGGGTGAAAGCCCATTAAATAAAAGCTTGGATTGAATTAATTTGGGAATGGTTAGTAGTATACAAGAATGAAATGTGTCGAGCTAAATGAATGGTTGGTTAATAAATTAGAAATGAAATGGAATTAGATTCAGAATGAGTTGAAATTAATTTGAAATAGTTATAAACTAAAATAGATACTTTATTAACCGAATATCGTCGAGATTGCATAACAATAATTGTTGTTTGGCATAAACCAAAGTAATTAAAATACCATGAGTTGATAGAGATTAAATAAAATTGATTCTGAATCATTTGAAGTGAATATGAGCTTGTTTGGATTTAAAATCAATTGGATGTAAGAAATTGAGTTGCAAACCATTAAAATTGAATGAATTGGCATATAAATTTGGTTGAAAACAATTGAATAAGCTTTAAAATCATATGAATCGCTTATGGGAAGCGTTTGGCACTTGTTGTGAATGTAATATATGAGTTGCTATTGAAAGTAAGTGAAATGCTTATAAATTTTCTATATATGACACTTACATATTTAAATTGAGTAAGTACAGGTACCTGAAGGCCGTTTGGCTGGTTTGGATTGCGCTTATTGCTAAAATAAATAAGCTGCTTGCCTTTAATGCTAATTAAGGTACTCCTACGCAATAAAATTAGGAAATATAAACAGTTTTTGCTTTTTCCGACCGGGTGGGTCGATGTATATATATTTATATCTCTTATCAAATTGCAAAAGCTCCTCCGTACAAAGGAGACTCTGCCAAAAATTTTCCAAAATTTTGGGAGTTAGAAAATTTTTGTTAAAGACAAAACAATTTCAAATTGAAAATTTAAAGTAAATTTGTAGGTGAACTAATATGAATCACTTATTCATGGAAAATAGAATTTAATATTCAAAATTGACAATAAAATTGAGTCCATATTAAAACGGGAAAACAAATTTGAATAGAAGTAAATATGAAAACCTATATAAGAGAATGTATAAAATGATTTGTAAAGTTTCGATAGAATATTGTTGCTAAACAAGATATGCAGGTATTAAAAGGGGAAAATAAAATTGGATTTGATTCCAAAAGATAAACGTGAATTGCCCGACAAAAAGGTATGTATTTTAATTTCTATATGAATTGGATTGGGTTTTTGGATCTAGCCACTTGGCTTTCTGTTTTCTTTTTGGTATTTGGGAGCCCGTAGAGGCCTTTTGTAGTTGTACCGAGCTAGCCGCGCAAAGGAGACGCTGGAAATTTTTTTCAGAAATTTAGAGAGTTAGAAAAATTTTGAGAAAATTTTGATAATTCAAAATTTTGGTTTTAAATTGAAATTTAAATGATTGGGCAAAATGGTATTGATTGAAAACTGTGAGGGAGTTTGGGAAGTTACTGAGAAAGATAAGAAGTCTTTTATAAAAGACAGTTGGTAGGATATTGATAAAATTGTGAGTTTTGGGAAAAGATAAATGGGTATTGGACCATTCTTCCTAATTGGTAATTTCGGGGACGAAATTCTTTTAAGGGGAGAGGAATGTGATGAACCGGAATTTCTAACAATTTAAATTTGAATAATTAATTGATTTTAAAATATTTAAAAGTTAATTTTAACTTGAATTCAAGATATCAATATTTTATGGATAATTAAATCATCGGATTTTATAGTTTACATATTGAATTTAATAATTGAAAATTGGGTAAATTGGTGAATCTGAAATTTCTAAGCCTGTTTAAATAATTTGAAGGCTTATAAAATTAATAATGATAATACTGGAGATAATAGAATGATTTGAATTTAATTTAAAAAGATAATTTGTTCAGTTTTAAAAATATATCGTTTAAATTGGAATTTAAAAATAGCCTTCCGAGGCACAGTCTCGGTGTTCGACGAAATCAGTTCCATTGGATCCGTAATAGTTAGTTATTATCGGATTTCAATTTTCGTAGCAATCGGAGTTGTCGTTTGACCCTGGCTGTTCAAAACGCGTAAAACTATTTTAATCGATTTAATTTAAAATTGATCGTTTACTTCCGTAACTCGTGCATACAATCAAATTAGCCTTCAGAACATGTTCCATCATGTTCGGAATATGGGTAAAACCTTATAAACACCTGTCGGCATGTCTGATACGGGGTCCGAAATTTCGCGTTATGCTTATCGAGACGTTTGTAAATTTTATAATATAATAAAATTGAAAGTACATTTGTCAGAGATATTTTCTTTCCAACAAGCGTATTCGAGAAGCCATTTTCAAGTTTTAATACGCCTTCGTCTCCTCCCTTATCCCTTATCCCTGAATCAAAAATCATTTCGAACGAAACCGAAAAAATAATAATAAGAACACACTCGCAACATTTCACTTCTTAAAAAATTGAGCCCAAAAATCCTAAAATTAAAGTAACCGAACTTGTTTGGATGTTCACTTCAGGTCGTGAAGGGTTGAATCAAGTCGATTGTAGAATCGTCTTGGGTTTGAAGTGGTTGGAAGTGGGTTGCCGGTCGTGCACGATGCAAAGGGGGATTTGGTCGTGGCGATTATTTCAGTTGAGTTGGTTGATGCGATTCGAAGAGGTGGAGGGGAGGCGACTTTGATTGTGGGGTTCGCGATGTTCGATTGGATTAGAAGAGGTGAAGCTTCAATTGGATTATGGTGAAGTTGCGGCTTTGAGATTACAACTGCATTTTGATCACTTGAGGATGGTAGCACGGTTTGCAGTTCCGAGTGGGTTGCGATAGTAGGTGGAGTGATGGGTTGTGTTGATTTGTGGAATTCTGGACCAGTATGCTATTCTGTATATGCAGTAAGTCCCGAGGGAGGGAGAAAATACGAGCAATCAAAAAAAAAAAAAAAAAGGAAGTTCGGGGACAAGAAACCAAACCAAGGCAAGTTTGAGGTGGATAGCAAATAAAGCAAAGGTGAGTAAATTTCACTCTATTAGATTTCTATTTGAGTTTAAATGGTTAAATTAAAATATTTGATTGAATGGGTTAATTGATTTGATATGCACTAGTGAGTTTGGTAATGGATGGTTCTCGAGTTAATGGTTGCTTAACTCGAAGAATTGGGAATTTTAAGTTGTTTTAAATTTAAATCAATAAGTAAATGTTTCTGTTCAAAAGTTACTAACGATTTAATGATTTGTGATACATTAAATTAGTAGGATAATTAAAATGGATAATTAATTAATTTAATTAGTTAATGATTTGGGTTATTTAATTCAGTAATTAAAGGTTTGAATAAATAATAAATTAAGTCGTAAGTTAATTAACTAAGTTTAAATAATTCAGAATAATCATTTGATGGTGTGATAAATAATTACTTAATGAAATTAATAAAATATAGTTACCTTGTGAAATTTATCAAGAGATAAATTAAGATAATTAATTAAGGAGTAACTGATTTATTAATGAAGTAAATAAAAGAATGGTTAATTACATATTGGGATTAATCGAGAATGATAAATATTGGGGTTGAATTAAAGTAATTAATTTAGATTAGAACAAATCAAAACATAATTGGAAATTATTAATTTACATAATCAATGGTGTAATTAAAGATTGATTAATTAAGATGAATTAATCAAAGTGACCCATAAGAAGTTAATTAATATAAGTAATTAAGAATTAATGTAATCTAAATAGTTAATTAATTCATGAAGTAATTAAGATTACTTATTGATTTTGGTTAAGAAGAATTAATATCGTGAAATTAATTAAAGTTATTACTTGAATGAAAATTGAAAGATAATTAATCCAGGGTGATTAATTAAGATGAAATATGAAGGGATGATTGATTAATTTATTTGAAATTAATTAATGTTAAATGAAGAAATCTAAGTGGTTGAGGTTAGTAATTCAATCAGAATTAATTAAATTAAATTTGTATGTGATTAAGCTTTGCTTATGAATGATTGAATGGTATTGGATGCTTTGAATGAGCTGATATCTGTGATATGAAAGGTTGTGTATTTCATTTGGATAACTTGGGTTAGGATGACATGAGACTCGAAGAGGCCGGGATCGGGTATTGTAAAAACCCGAAACCACTTTGAATTCTTATAAATTGATATGTGAGATTAATAGGTTGGAATGAAGCGACTTAAGTGAATTTGACTATTTGATCTAAATTTTGGACACTTAGAAAACTTATTTTGGAAATAAGTTATGTCTATAAAAAACCATGACTTGTAAAATTAGTTTGAGTTACCCGGGTTTTTATATAAGTTGTTTGCTTTAGTATTCCTTATTAGTTGAGATTACTCACGCTGGTTTCCAGCCTGACCCGGGTGTTACTTTGGTGTATGCTCGGGTCAGACCGAGTATTACAGATTTTCAGCTAGGGACGTTCCGGAGCTCAG
This sequence comes from Allium cepa, assembly GCA_030765085.1. Classification (NCBI taxonomy): domain Eukaryota; kingdom Viridiplantae; phylum Streptophyta; class Magnoliopsida; order Asparagales; family Amaryllidaceae; genus Allium; species Allium cepa. The sequence continues at coordinate 690,556,227 of CM060940.1, forward strand.
GGGGCGAGCTGGATGGCAATAGCGTATAGAGTATTTCCGCTGTATTTATATTGTTATTAATCTGAGACTTGATAATTGTATATATTCAGTGACTGAATGTATGTGAAACTCTGATGTATATTAAATGTAATCGACGGAAATAGTATTCTTTTGTAAACAATTATTCTTTATTATTATATTTTATCCGCTGCGAATGTGAGTTGTTGATGTTTATGTTCTTCTTCTTTTTCTATCTCTTTCTTCTTTTCCATAACTATCTGGAATTTTCGGCTTCAGAAATTTCGGGTCATTACAGGTTTTGTTTTTATATTTATAAATATTGTTGTGGCATGGTTAATGTAAGTACCAGCAACAATTTTTCTTATTTATATTCTTCACCCTAGGCATTATCTATTATATCACTTTATGTGTTTATTAGATGATGAATTTTTAAGGGGATAACTGTTATGAAATTCCACGTGGTCTCAAAAATACTATTATATGCTAATTACATTTTTCTTGGCTTTCTCATACTAGACTTTTTTCTGGCTTAAGTTTCATATTTTCTTTATTTCCATGGTTGCTCTTTCGATTAGTCTGAGAAAGTTAGGTTTTCGCTGATGTTCATTGAGCTCTTGGAGAGGAGCTGGATGTTGCCTACCATAGTATTTATTACTGGTGCACTACTTTATGTATATATACTAGCAATTGTAAGATGCTATTATAACTATTTAGGGCAATGACAGTACTTTGATTAGTACCTCTGAAATACAATGTATATTAGAGTAGTTCTATCATTTTGCCATGAAATTCTGATATTTTTGTTCTTGTATTTCTTGTTCGATTTCTTTTTTTCTTTTCCTTTACTCTAACATTCTGTCTTTTCGACTCTTGGGTTCTCGTTACATGAGTACCATGGATGTATTAGTGTCCACATTCGGGGGTCGAAAAGGTGGACCATACAACTTGAATTTCCCTTTTACCTTACATTGGAAAGAATTTATAACTTGGAATATATATCTTTGTTTGAAGGTATATAGGTATTTATTTAAAAGTTATATTTACATACACAATCATTGAAATTAACTAGGGAATTCGTGTAAACAAAGATATAGACTATCAAAAGATACGATTAAAAATGAACATAAATCCATACTCAAATCATTGAAAAAGACAAACAAAGATAAAAAACTGAAAATCATAGAAATAAGGAAAACTCCCTAACCAGATGTCTGAAACATTAATCAGAAGTCTAATTTATAGTTCAGTCGTCTGTATTCCAAAGAATCTTAAATTGAAAGAAACTAGTTCAAATTTGACTTAATTGTGATGTTTAAATCCTTTTTTAGATGCGTAGAATCAAATTCAGATGTCCAAGAAGGGAAATCAGACTTTTGAATACCCGAAAAACTATTTTTTTTCGAAGAAGGGTCAAAGGTCCTAAGTAGATTTTCAGATGCTTGATTGTTTCGACAAACCTAGGTTGAAATTAGACCTAGTGTAGGCTAAGTAGGGCGAATAAGGGGACTTGTTCTTGCTTTCCCAACTTTTAGAAGTTCTCATAACTACATGGAGAAGGTGCCACCGACACTATCGGTTCTACACTAGATGAGGTATCTAGGTTCACATTTATGGACGACGTAACATAGAAAAAGGTGTGTGATAGAAGCACAACTAGAAGCTCTTATTGTTATTGGGGTACACATGGTCACATGTTAAATATGTAGGGAAAAAAAAGGGAGGTAGAGGCTTCTACAATAGTAGGGCAGCATAGCTAGGTAGCGGCTAGACTTATAAGGAAATCACTATAGTGATTTCTTTTGCTTCAGGTGGAACGATAATGAGTATAAGACATGTTTACTATTGAAAGAGCGACACAAATGCTTAGGCATGCCATGATTCATCGAGGTAGTATACTCGGTGCAAGCCAGGCATTACGATGTTCGATCAGTGTATAAGTGTGATATACATGGTTCATCAGTGGGAATGTCAACTCAATATTGTTTAGGAAGTTAATGGATCACATGACAAGAATTGACCTAAATTTATTAGTTGTAGGTTGTTCAACCCTAGATTGGAAACCTTTGTATGTTGGTTATACCCTTGATTTGTAAAGTAATATATCCCTTATAAGAAATACACGAACAACAAGAGACACCATAGGTTATGTAGATTATAAACGAAGTTAATTGCTTGTGAACACCATACATTAGTAATACAATTCACCCAAAAGACTCTATTTGTTCCAATTCTTTTCTTCCCTTTTCATACTCATTACAAGAGGACAGGTCCGGAGGTGATTTATGCAGGGCATAGTGCATGAAGGAGTAGACTTGGAGCCTAGAAATATATTATTAACAATTACTCTCCATGAACTATTTATTATATTATATTAACCAGTCAAATACCATATTGTTTTTTGGGAACCTTACTACATTGGTTATTTATGAACTACGTTTTGTTGAGACTATTATCTTATTTGTTTTTCGTATTTACATTTTATTTCCTTCTATTGTGAGATCTGAAAGTGCAGAATGCTTCAAATTTTATATTAGTCTCTGTATCATATAATGTTCCAAAACTCAATGGCTCATACATCTTGGCATGACGCTGGTTCGAAAGTCATTATAAAATTTAATGTAGTAGAAGGAGATGAGAATTAGAAAAAGATTTGATGAGAATAGAGGGTTTTACAAAAGAAAACACAATAAAATATAAATTTATTATATTATAAAAAAAATAGAATTTATGACTCTTACTATACCTTTTCCGTATATTTTCCCATCCTAAATACTTACTTCTCAGCAATTTGAGAAACTATTCGCATTTACACCTTTAATTTTATTTTCATGCATCTCGGATGTTAATGATAAAATTATTACTTGTAACATACATTGCATAAACTAATGATATCATTAATATTTTCAGGATATTGAGTGTTCTATAGATCTCCGGTGTTAATTATAACGTTTGCAACTAATTTGGTTACAAACACCCAAGAATAGATTTATATATAGAGGAAAGTGAACAAAAAAAAATTAAATTGAGGAAATGATTAACAAATAAAAAGCAATAATCATAGACACAGAGATTTATAGTGGTTCGGTGTTGAATTCCTATGCCACTTTGAAGACTGTCCTTTATTGATCGCTTATAAATCTGATTACAGCAATAAGGAATAACAAACACTTGATTACAATAGAGTTTAAAGTAACAAGCAGCGTAAAGATCCTCAGAATGGCCCATTAGGCCAGTATTTATAGTTGAAGACGACCAACCTTCTAATCCACATGAGCTCACCACAGGGATCACTAAGCCCAATTCTTAATGAGGAGGTATCGATACTGATCCCTTCATTGGTCTATTTTTGGGCAACGATCCCTATGGTGGCTTCTCCATGCTAAAATATGTCTGTACTTCAATTCTCATGTCATTTGGACCACTGGAACTCAAGTAATTGCTCGATCTCTGACTTAATATCACTTGCACACTGCTTGCAGTCGAACCCTTTATAGGGATGTATGCCGATCCCTCAAAGCTTGTTCTTATGACGTGCGATCCCTATGGTAGGTCTTCTAGGGTCCATTTACCTTGCCCTCCAAATTTCATAAGCTTTGAACATGTAGATACCGAGATATTGATTGTTGTATGCATGAATGCACTCGATCCTTAATGGATGCCGATCCCTCTTCAGTGAAGCCGATCGATCCCTCACAACCAAGTATGTCGATCCATCATAATGTGCCATGTTGTACTGAACCCTTCCATTCTTGAGCCATATTCCATGCTTTGAGCATCCTACATCAACATCCATCAAATCATTCAAATCTGACTTTATATAATCATCTATGCTAGACTTTCGGGCCCCACAATCATCATTTCGGAATCAAGGCCTTGATGGCAATTGGATCTAACTCGTGCAATTAGATCGACATTGTTGGACTAGAATGCCGGGTAACACTTGCCTCCAAAAGAATGTCTTATGTTTAACATGATGTGCTTTGAGTTACAGAAAGTGAGATCCACCTAGCTTTTTGAACATTTGCTAATCCTTTGTCGATTTTTTTTCCAAGGTGTCGAATTCCTTGTTGCATATCATGATGCTTGGTTGATGTCCAATAATATAAATCCTGTGCTATATTCCATCAATTGATATATATAAGTCCAGTTCTACGAGACTAATAAGCTTTTGTTATCTGGTCCATACTCTAATAAGAAGATTCTAGGTTTTAACTTCAAATTCTGTCGATTTAAAAAGTTGAACACTTGGGTCGTAAACGTGCATGTTCATATAGACGTTTCTGTTATTGGCTCCTCGACGTGTTCGAACACTCATGGGTCGTTGCTAATTTTCATAGCATTATGTATGTACATGCTTCCAATAATTTTATGCCAATGTTTATTTGCATACATACCTATATCCAATCCCCATCACTCATTCCTTCTTTTTCTCCTCCTTCCCTCTTTTTTTAAAATTATTTATTCATCATCATCATTTTTTTATTTGTAGGGATCGACATGCTTTAACCGATCCCTCTCCCTATTTTTTTTAAGCTTTTATAGGGTTTGGCATACATGTATGTCGATTCCTTTTTTGGGTGCATGCTAATAGGGATCGTCGAGATTTCATGTTGATACCTCTCTCTCCACGCCATGCACCAAGGGCTTAAGCCAAACCCTCGTCCATATATATAGCAACTTTCCATTCCTTCACTCTCATTTATCTCATTTTCTCGACATCCGCCTTTACACAGAACCTTTGCTTTCAATCCACGAAACCAAACTTTCCAAAATCAATCTGCGATCCAACTTGTCCCATAAACTCATTTCTTCTTCCCTTCTAATTCGAACATCTCCAAGCACTCATTCTTATTTTAAGTCATACATTCACATTGGTAAGTTTTCAAACTACAATTTTCAATTATACGATGAGGTACTGGATTCCATGTTGTTACGATTATGATGGCCTTCGAGGCCGTGAAGACATAAAGATCGAAGTGGCCTGGAGGAGAGAATCATTGGTGGATAGGGTTTGGCAGAATATGTAAGGAGAAGAAAAAAGGGAAGAAAAAACAGGAGGAAAAAGACAGAATTAAGGAGGGTTCGGTGTGGGATATTTTGCCGTATGCCGATCGTTGTAAACTTAGGGTTCGGTATATATAATTAAGGAGAAAGAAAGAAAAGAGGATAAAGGAGGAAGAAGATAGAATGGAGGGATCGATGTTGGATGTTTAGTTCTATGCCGATCCCTCAACGTAGATGCTAGATGAGTTGAGGACGAAGTAGAAGGGATCGGTGTGTTCAGGTCGAAGAGAGGGCTCGGTTATGAGGTTTTGGGAAAGAGATCGACACAAACATAAGGATCACCAAGAACATAGGGATCGAAAAGAATATAAGGATTGACATAAGATAATTTTTAACTTACAAGCTGATCCAACTTCATTTGTTTGGACAATAATCACTAATTCACCTTAGCGAACTTGGATATACGATGATGATGAACACTAAAACATACATGACAACTATAAAAATAAAGATTAAATAATCAAATCCATGGAACTTTCAACATATAATAAAAACTTGCATATGGACTTGAACGAAAAACTTTACACGTTTACATGCCGATAGTCGATCCCAATGCTTTTACAACCGATCAATCTTTCCGCCAGTTTAAACGGTCAGTGATGACGTTCACTCTAGTCGGAATCCAAAATCTTGTCGTTTTACTTTGTTTTTTTTATTTTAAGTTGCTTATTTTTTCTATACGCTTCACTACATTGCACTAGCTTACACTTAACAAGCAGGGAACATGTAAACTTTCTAACCTCGATTATCTACCGAGCATAACTAATATGGACTTCAGACGCTAAGAGCATTTAGCTAGTATGTCTTCCGAACCGGCCATGCGAAACATCGATCTTGAAGCGAAATCAAGTTCTGGGACTATATCCAGCAAGCTGTCTCCCCATTATCAAGCAGAATAAATGAAAGTTGTCGGCCCGTCGATCGACCTTTTCTTCTAGTTAACCGAATAAATTATTAAGCCTCCTGAATTCATGAGGTTGCTCTTTTCCGACTATGTTCCATACATGGAATTCCATTTGCAGACATCTTGGTTCCTTCAATAAACAACACGCCTTACTTGCCCCAGAGGGTACACGATGTGTAACAAGTTTATGTGCTAGGACATATACGTACTGTCCTTTAATTTGTTTATTCAAGAGATGTTGAGATATCTTAGAATAGCTCCCACTCAACTCCATCCAAACAGTTATGCCTTCCTACATGGAATCTTTCTGCTATTCATGAGCATTCTAGTTTTTCCTCTAACTCAAGAGGACATAAGATTCATCTAAAACTTTAAATGGCATTTAAGAAGTCCTTTCTACATCTTTCTTAAACCTACGCCTAACTGCCAAGTCTTAACAGGTGCTTGGAATAAACTCTCTTTGTTCAAGCATGAGTGGTTCTACGTTCGATGTTCTCCTGGCTTGCCAAGCGATGGTTGGAAGGACGTAAGTGTTATTTTCATTTCATTCTTAAGTCAGTTAATCCAAATCATATTTCTAAATCTATTAATACCCAAGATTTCTATAGGTCCACCCATGTCATGAAGGCGTTAGTTTTTCAAAAGTGGACGCCGCCATTCGGCTACCCCTGTCGAAGATAGGGACATCAAACATTTTGTTACCGACGAGTTACTAAACTTATTCGAGTTGTTATAAGAGGTCGTAGCATTGGGCTCCTCGGAAGCACAACATTGTCAAGAAACATTACCGAGTAAGAAATGGATGCCATCAATCCTGTCGTGCCCCATGCTAAGGGGACTCAGGATGACATTGAATAAGGTAAGATTATGGATTTCTAGGCCAACAGACCTAGCAACGTTGATGCGGGCCCAAGCAAGGCGCCTGTGGTCGAACCTTCATAAGGCGTGCGATCTCAAACACACACCAAGAGAAAGAAGAAGCTGGCATACAAAATACATAGAAGAAAAACCAACATAGATCCAGAATTCGTCCTTACTTCCATTAAAGAAGAAACATCTTCCCAACTCTTGGAAAGTTCAAAGAAGGATTTTCAAATCTCCAAATTCCCGACGAAATCATGGCATATTACTTTCCAAATATCAATGTCGAAGGACTTAATTCTCCTACTAGAGCGGTGAAGACTCCATCCTATTAATAAAGGAGCTATAAGTGATGCTACAGCTACCGGTCTATCGGGGGAAACATTAGGATACTCATAACCACATGCACTTTACTACACATTCTTCATTAATCCTTTACATAATAGTTGCTCACATGTTCTCATTCGGTCTTTGCAAGTATAATGACTTAGTCCTGGGCCATCGTTCACTTTAAGAGGTTCTTCGACGTATTACTGATCTAGTCGCGATTCAGAGTTGGCTGGTGCAGGGAGAAAGATGGCGGACGGGAAAGAAGCTATCACTCGAGGGAATCCTCCTCTTCGAAGCACAAATCCCAATCTCAAACATCTTGCTAGGGAGATTAGCCTAATTTTCCTTCTTAGCGGAGACCAGCCTTCCTCCTATCGCCACATCATATGAGCAACACTATGGTTCTTCGAGCTTAAAGCAATCTCACGACCATAGATTGAATAAGCATCCAATTGTCGCTTTCGATCCATCCTTGCCAGTAGAAGCTTCTAACACTTCTACAGCGGAGAAATTGGCTGAGCTTATAGCCACTATTTCAAAGATCTGCTCCGATGGGCTGAAATTCCTTCCCATAATACATATGATCCTAGAGCATGCCAAAGAAAGTTCTCTTGCATGTGTTAACGACGTGTTCGTGCAGCATGAATCGTTTCAACACTTGGCCAAAAAAAAAGTCTGAAGTGTAAATCGAGTGTCAATATGAAATAGATTATCTCAAGCTAAAGGCGATACATGATAAAGACATAATCAAACACAAAGACGACGAACTGTCGGAATTGACAACAAAACTTGTTGTGGTAGGGAAAGTCCCAAAGAAACATAAGAGTTAGTGGACCGTTTAGAAGCTTCCCATAAAAAGTAACTTGATGCTTCTCTCAATCGCAGTAGGGCACTCACTCTGGAAAAAGATTCCTATAGAAGGAAATAAATATCTTAGCCTATAGCATTGAGGAACTCAAGAAGCTTCTTAAGAAAGGGAAGAGAAAGTTGAGGCCCAAGAAGAATCACAAAGTTACTACAAAGAGGCTGTTGAAGCTAAGAGCCTGAAAATTAAATTCGTTGAGCAATTTTTCAAGATAGAAGCTCTGAAAGAGGAGGCTCGAGAGGAAGGCCGCAAAATGATGATGGGAGAAATTGAAACCTGAGTAGAAGATGCTAAAAAGTCCGGTCGGGATGAAATCATGGACTTGTTTGATACGTTGATCATCAAATACAACAACCATGTCCTCATCCACTGCCACTTAAGTTTTCTTGGCGAAGGTTGTCTCGAATCATTTACTAAAGCCTTGGAGAACATCATTGAGATGAAAAGGAGGGAGTTGGGTGGAGCTGAATTTGATGAAGAAAACTAGTGCGGGAGATGCTTCGCGGAAACGAACCCCTAGATCTGGCTGCCGTGAGACTCTGACACTTCAACCTTTCTATGCCTTCTGACAAAGGAGAACATATTGTTAGATCCTCAGAGGGCGATCCTAAGGTTCCCTCTTCTTCCCTAGCGGTTGGAGCACCAGTTTCCTCTGGCCCCGAGCATGACTTAGGCTATGATCCAAATAAGCCTGGTTATCAATCCAAATTTTTGTCTCCTACTTTGGAAGGAGGCACTCCAGCTACTACCGAGAGCCAACAGGATATGGGTATTCCAGTTTATCCGCCAATTATGAAAGGTTTTGTTCTTTGCACCCAATGGTTTTAGGCTTATCCCCTTATTTTGCAAATTTACAGATCTTTCTAGTCCCAGTCAGACTCCTAAAAGTGACGCTGCTATAGAGCAACAAGAGAACCTAGTAGAAATTCCAACAGCTACTGATGTATAAGGACCCGATGCTCAAGTCATTGGAGCTCTTGACGATGATAAGATTGAAGATCTGCTCCCCGTAGATGAATTCGACAATGTTGTAGTTAGCGACGCCTCCAAATACAATCATAAGATTAGCTTAAAAGAGCGTATTGAAAAGGAGGAGTTGCTGAAGGAAAAGGCTAAAACTGACCCCCATCAAGGTGGACATCAATGATCCACACCTTGTGCCACTACAACTTATTCCATCTGGTGGGTCGATTCCCAGTGAACTCCCACCTACCTTTATAAACTCTCATGCAAAAGGTGGCAAAGGATCCAAGAAGAGAAGCATCGAGGGCTCAAGTGGTACCACTCTAAAAAAATACCAAAAGGAGAGGAGGTCGAGAAAATAGCCATCACTTCAGCTCAGCATGTATATAGTTTGCATAGCTGTTGCTCGCCATTTCTTTTATCAGTTGTGGTTGTTCGGGTATGATTCTTGGTTTTTTGAAATAACTAGTACCATGATCTTGAAAACTATCATGTGGATAAAAGTTCTTGTTTTTTTGTTGAGCTTTCATGGGAATTTCTATTTTAGTAGTGAACTATTACTTTCCGTTCAACGTACTTGTAATTCGTTGCTCATTAATTTTGGTAACAATCCCCAAGTTCTATCCCAAGGCCTCCATGCGGTCATGGCCTTGAGTCATTTCATATGCTAGGCTCAAGCCTTAGTGTTAAGCCGTCGAATTCAGAAGTTTTTTGAGTAACTATACTCCTTCCCCTAGTCTTAGGTTAGCGGGGTTGAACGTTGGATGGTCGAACTCCATCCTTAACGCCATTAAGCTCCTCTTTTCGGTTTCAGGATGGAGTTCATGGAACAGCGAATGGTTGAACCTCATTCAGCTATCTATGTATGCTCATATCCACACTCTGAGGATAAAAGTTAGTTGATGGTTGGTCGAATCACATCCAGTCTATGTTTACACCCTAGTCCACACTCTGGGGACTTAGATTTATTTTGTAGGCGGTCAAATCACGCCCGATGTATGTTTATACTTTGCTCCGCATTATGGGGACTTAGAGTTATGTTGCGGCTGGTCGATTCATACGCGACGTACGTTTATACTTCGGTCCCTACTCTGGGATTAGAGTTACGTCGAAGAGAAGTCGGATCATACTCTCCTTAATTGATTGATTTTCCCCCCATGATATGGGGTTTGACTTGGCGAGTGACCAGTCATGTCACGACCGCTCTCATTTTACCTCAGTTGCATGGTTTTATGAGATTTATTCGATCATCAAATAACCAAGTCACATTTTTTCCCCATGGTATATCCGGTCCATTGGATTATGAATGGGAATTATTAAATGAACAAGTGGACCAAACTCATCTTGTTTAGTCCCGTTGGGAACTAGCGTAATTGATTTATTTCCAACTCTATGAGCTTGTTCATACATATCGACATTAATCAGTTTCATCATGTAACTAATACATAAGGTTACAACAAACATAAATATAAAGGAAGTCCAAACTTCATTTGCTAAATGGAAAGGAATAACATAAACTGTCTTATTACAGATCTAAAAAATCAAATGCTAAAGCAAATTCTGAAAGCTAAAACAAATGAAATGAAAAAGAAATAAACTAAGTGAAATAGCATTGTAGATGCTCATTATTCCATGCCCTTGGAAGTATGATGCCATCGACAGTTGCTAGCTTAAAAGTTGCCTCTTCAAGCCTCTATTCAATGACATATGGTCCTTCCCAAATTGGATTCATGTGCGATGGGATAGGAAAAACCCGTTTCAGGATGAGATCGCCAATTTCAAAAGTTTTAGGTCAGACTTTAATGTTGTAATATCGGGCGACTGCCCTCAGATCTGTTTCCTGGAGCTTATCATCTGTAAAGTCAAGAGATTCCAAGAGGAGATCTTTATTTATTTTGGGATCGTAGTAAATCATCCGTTGAGAAGAAACTTCGAGCTCAACATGAATGATAGCTTCTGAACTGTAAGCAAGGGTGAATAGAGTATGGCCAGTCGCGAACTTATGGGTTGTCTTATAGGCCCACAGTGCTGTAGGAAGTTCATCTACCCACCTGTCTCTAGCCTTTCCAATCGCTTCTTCAGAATGGAATTTATGATTTTGTTTACAGCTTCAACCTGTCCATTTTCCTAAGGGTGAGCAACCGCTGCAAATCTCTTTTCAATATGATACCTTAGGCAGAGGTCTTTGAATTCAATACTGCCTAATTGAGTTCCATTATTTATCACAATAGTTCCCAGAAAACCAAAACGACATATGATGTTTCGGACAATAAATTTGATTACTTTGTTGGTTGTGATTGTGGCTAAAGGTTCTTCGGCTCATTTGGTGACGTAATCAACTACGATGATAGCGTAGTTTGCACCACCTTTAGGGATCGATAAGGAACCAAAAATATCTATACCCCACATAACAAACGGCCATGATTGACCATTTGCGTGATTTCCTTTGGCAGAGCTCTTGGGAATTTTACATATATCTGGCACTTATCGCATCGTCTAACATAGTCAGTTGCGTCTCGATAGACAGTTGGCCAATAATACTCGTAATGGAGTATTTTCTTTGCCAAAGTTTTCCCCATGTGTGGTGGCCACATTCCCCTTCATGAACTTCTTTTAGGACACGTTTTATCTCATCGTGAGCGACACACCGAAGTAGGGGAACTAAAAACCTTTTTTTGTACATAATCCCTTCTTGCATAACATATCGCGAAGCTTTACGGAGGACTTGACGCTTTTCATTTCTTTTATCTTGTTGGACTCCGTGTAGAAAATAGTCTTGATTGGAGTTATCCACGATTCCTTCCTAGGCTTCTCTTCTAGTGCCTGGTCAATTTCTATCATGTTTACACTTAGGGCATTTAATACTTCGACTGGAAAGAAGTCCATTTGTTATGCATTATCGGTGCTAGCAAACTTCTCCAATGAGTTAACCGCTTTGTTTCAAACCCGTGGAATATGTGAAATGTCATAGTACTTAAGTTCTGTCAACAACTATTAGACTTGGGTAAGATATGGGGCAAGCCGTTGTCCTTTGCTTGATAATCTCCTATGACTTGGTAAGCTACCAACTGCAATCGCAGAAGATTTCAAGAGATTTTATTTCATGTTCTCTAGTGAATTTAAATCCAGCAATCAGAGCTTCATACTCAAATTCGTTGCTTATCGACGGGAAAACAAGCTTTAAAGCATAGCAAATTGGCTGATACTTAGGAGTTACAAGCATAATTCCAGCTCCAAAACAATAATCATTAGATGCTCTGTCAGTATACAACTTCCATCACATGGTAGGGATTTCGCTGCCTTCCGAAGAATTATCCTATGTAGTAAACTCTGCTATAAAATCTGCCATTGCCTGACCCTAATAGCCCTACAAAGGAGAAAAGTAACATCAAATTGATTAAGCTCGATATTCCACTTGGGTAACCTTCTAAACGTCTTAGGTCGCTGTAGGACCTATTGTAACGGCTGGTAGGTATAAACATTGATCGGGTGTGCCTATAAGTATGGATGAAGCTTTCGTGATGCAGTCAGTAAGAAGTGCTCCAGTTTCTTTGTTTTCAAATAATTCCTTTCAGCTCCCGTCAATGGTTTACTGACGTAATACACTAGTCTCTGGATTCGATCCCTCTCGCGAAGCAATGTAGCACATATAGCATATGCTCATAAACCCAAATAAATGTACAAAGCTTCATGATCCACCAGCTTTGGCAAGTTGGGGGTCTCTCCAAATGATTCACCAAAGCTTGAAACGCGTTTCTACAATCCCGTGTCTATTCAAAGTTTCTTTTCCATTTCCTAATCAAATCAAAGAAAGGAATGCATTCGTTGGTAGCTTCGGAGATAAATCGGCTTAAGGCAACAACTTTCCCATTAAGACATTGCACTTGTTTAATAATCCTTGGCCCTTGGATATCACGGATAGCCTGGATCTTCTCGAGATTAACTTCAATTCCATGAGTATTAACAATAAAACCCAAGAATTTCCCTGATGTAACACCAAAAGAACACCACAAAGGATTAATTTTAATCTGGTAATATCGGAGGATGTCAAACATTTCTACCAAGTCTCTAATGTGGTTGCTTGACCATCATTACTTCACGAGCATATCATCCATATACACTTCCATTGTTTTTTCAATCTGATCTTTAAACATCCTATTGACTAAGTGCTGATAACCCACATTATAATCCAAACGACATTACTACATGTCAGTACAATCCAACATTGGTGATGAAACTGTGTGCTCCTGATCGAGAATATGCATCAGTGTTTGGTTATATCCTGAGTATGTATCCATGAAAGATAGCAATTCGTGTCCTGTGGTTGAATCCACCAACTGGTCGATCTTCGGTAGAGGAAAATTATCTTTCGGACATGCCTCATTCAAGTCTGAATAATCAATGCATGTTCTCCACTTCCCATTCGCTTTTTTCGTAAGTACAAGATTAGAAACCCATTTAGGGTAAAGGGTATCACGGATAAACCCATTATCGTTTAGTCTATCCACCTTCTCTTTAAGAGCGGTAGATCTCTCAGGATCCATGCCACGTCTTTTATTTTTCACTAGGACATGCCTCATCTCGATATTAAATGCATGGCTCGAAATGGTAGGAGAGACTTCACACTTGTCGGAGTGAGTCCAAGCGAACACATCTAGATTCGCTTAGAGAAACTTAGAAAGTTCTTTCATCTTCGAGGGGTTGAGTTATGATCCAATTTTTAGGACTCGTAATGGGTATCTTGGTTGACCGCGATATCAATTTTCAGCTCAACCGGTAGAGCCTTGGTTCTTGGGCTACACTTCATCATCTCTCGGATCTATATCTCCATAGAATCGACTATGGTTCCCGAGCCATGGCTCGGGCGCTGGTTGTCAATCCTCAGTATCTTGGATGCTGACAATCTTGTCCACACCCTTACCTTTTTCTTTACATCGAGTATCCCTCAACTCAGCTACATAACAGGCACGTCAAATTATCTGATCACCATGAACAACTCTAACATCATTATTTGTCGAAAACTTCAAAGTCAAACACTATGGGGCAAGAGCTGCCCAGAATTCAGCTAGGGCCGGTCCACCTAGAAAAACATTGTACGGAGAGTCAACATCCAAAACAATAAATGACAGGATCAGCACTCTTCTTTCATCTTCTCCTAACTCTATAGGTAACTCCATATAACCAACAGCTCCAATTGCAACGCAGTTAAAACCGCATATACGAGCACTAGTCGGTTTTAAGTCTTCGGCTTCCATCCTCATGTAATTGTAAGCTTTTTTGAGGATTATATTTACTGAACTTCCACAATTAATCAATATGCTTCTCACCGAAGAGGGTCAAATCATAGCCGAAATGACCATTGATTCAATTGTCGAAGCCTCGACCTTATCTACATCTCTATTTATAAACACATATCATCCGCTAATATGCATTGTATTTTGCTAGAGCTCCATCTTCCATATTCGAATAATATTTAAAATCCACCTACCTAATTGCGCTAGCATAGCGCTCCATCTCTCGCCAAATCTTATCCGCTAGGTGCTATCCTCTGAATATTGTATTTATCACTAGTCTTCCACCAGTCCATGCAGGCTCCTAATCCCTGCGCGGTGCTTGTCCTCGGTTGTGGTCAGATGTCCCTTGCCCGTCATCCTGCAGGGCTTTCACAAACTATTGTAATTTCCTTTCTCGAATAAGCTTTTCTATAACATCCTGGAGATGCCTGCATTATTTTGTATTATGCCCATAGCACTCGTGAAACCGACAATATTTCCCAGTCTGTTTCTGCTTCTCTGTTGATTCCTTTGGAGGCGGATTCTTATAATGCATAATATTGCAAGTAGACAGGTAGATATTTTCCAAGGACTAATTCAACAACGTGTAAGTATTATACATCGGAGTCCTAAGCTTCCCTCGTCCAAAATCCCTCTTTTATTCAGGGTTCCTATTTCCACCTCCCTTTTGCTGATTTGGTTTATTCTAGATATTCATTTGGACTTTTCCAAAACTGTCATCAGACTGTTTTATTGCATTGTTACTCTATACTACCTCTCCACTTGGTCCCGCAACATTCTTATTTCTGGAGGACTTGACTTCCTCCTTTCTCAAATACTAAGCCGCTTTGGCATAAAAGCGCTCCAACATTAAGGGTGGCTTACCAGCTAACCAATCGCCAAACTCAGACTCTGGATCAATCCCACCCATCATGACCATGAATATCGCATGATTATTCAGATTACTGACCTCTGTAACAGCTGTATGAAAACTCTCTAAATAATCTTTTAATGACTCCCATACAGCCTGAATTGCACTGGAAAGGGACATTGCGTCTTTGGGCGAGTCGCATTCCGAATTCATCCGCAAACTCAGTTACCAAATCATCGAATCTAGAAATTGATCATAGGGATTGCATATGGACCACATCATCACTATTTTGGAGAGAGTTATGAGAAAACATCTACACTTGGTTGCATCATCAGCTCGTGCAGAATCCATCAGCTACTCATATCTCATGATATGCTACCCGAAATCGATCTTTCCCTTGTAGGTAGGCATTGATTGCATGTTAAACTTCCTTGGATACCGTTCATGTAATACACTATCAGTGAACGGGGTATGACTTCTTCAGATTCCCCAGTCATCGTTGGTTAAGCCTTAGCTCTTGCATACCAACTATCTGATCATCGCTAATACGTCCGGCGTTTAGATGGTTGGTGCCAAGCGGTGGTCACGCTCCACCTCACGTGAATGGTCTGGTCTATGTCTTCGGGCCGTTTCACCTCTTTTTTGGCTCACAATCTTTCAGATGTGTATCTTATAGATTTACTTCATTGTTATTCCAGAGAAGAGCTTGGCCAAAATTCAATTGAACTCCAGCATCCAAACCAACCGTAACAGCTCCAGCGTGATTGCCATAAGACTTGGATGAATTCCCCTTTTGGTGGAGGGATCGATATCAATCCCTATGGAGGGTCAGCATCGATCAATCCTGGCAGACAAAGATGGTCTTCCAGTTGATGCCATGAAGTTTCTGTGCCATATTCGTCTGTTTTGCGACGCCTATGCCTATGATACTCATTTGATGAGCTAGAACTATCTGATATTGAGTAAGGAGTGGGGTCCCTCCTAGCTTTCCCCCGCTGCTGCTGATTGATTTGGTTCATCATGATAATGGAATGAATTTGTTGATTTAATTGTCGACGGCTCTCCATCAATTCTCTCATTAAATTATAAAATTCAGCTCTTGTAATTGAGTTGGTGGGATTTTGAACTTCAACCAGATCAGCACTCACATTTGTTGGTTAATTACTTAGGTCTCCTTGTTGAATACTACTATTCACATTTCCTTCCACGGTTTGAAAAGTAAATCTAATATGTCTCACCATATTAATTGCCTCGCTTAGATTTCTACAAATCTGAGTGGTATTAGCAACTTCTTGAAGATAACTGCAGATCTCCTTTGGAGGATGTTTCCAATCCAGTAGCAACAGAGGGATCCTAACAAGATAAGAATCAAGCTTCTTAGTGAAAAAACCAAAAGAACTAATTTGGTCACAACACCCAAGAATAGATTTGTGTAGGGAAGTAAGTGAAGAAAAAAAATTAAACTGAGGAAATGATTAAACTAATAACAGATAAAAAGCAACAATCATGGACACATGGATTTATAGTAGTTTGGTATTGAATACCTACGTCCACTATGAGGATTATCCTTTATCGATCACCTATAAATTTGATTACAGCAGTAAGAAATAGCAAAAACTTGATTACAATAGAGCCTAGAGTAACAAGCAGCGTAAAGATCCTTAGAATGACCCATTAGGGTCGGTATTTATAGGTGAAAACGACCACCAATCTCTTTGA
This sequence comes from Allium cepa, assembly GCA_030765085.1. Lineage (NCBI taxonomy): Eukaryota > Viridiplantae > Streptophyta > Magnoliopsida > Asparagales > Amaryllidaceae > Allium > Allium cepa. The sequence continues at coordinate 690,573,077 of CM060940.1, forward strand.
AACTTCGGCTGAAGGACCTTCTAATCCACATGGGCCCACTAGAGGGATCGCTAGGCCTAATTCCCAATGAGGAAGGATCATTACTAATCCCTTCATTGGTTGATTTTTGGGCAACAATCCCTATGCGGGTTCTCCATGCTAAAAATGTTTGTCAATTCTCATGTCATTTGAACCATTAGAACATAAGTAATTTCTCGATCACTGACTTTATATCTCTTGTGCACTGCTTACAACTAAACTCTTTATAGGGATGTATGCCGATCCCTCGAAGGTTGCTCTTAAGGTGTGCGATCCCAAGGGTAGGTTCCCTAGGGTCTATTTACCTTGCGCTTCAAATTTCATAGGCTTTGTACTTATAGATCCTAAAATATTGATTATTGTATGCATGAATGCACTCAATCCTTGATGGATGCCGATCCCTTTTCAGTGAAGTCAATCGATCCCTCTTGATCAAGTATGCTGATCCCTCACAATGTGCCTTGCTATGCCAAACCCTCCTATTCGTTGAGCCTTAATCCATGCTTTGAGCATCATACATCATACATCTATTAAATCCATTCAATTTTGACCACATATAATCATCTCTGCTTGACTTCTAGGCCTTACAATCATAATTCTAGAATCATCGGCCTTGATGGCAGTCGAATCTAACTTATGCATTTAGTACTATGTAGCTGGGCTAGAATGTCGGGTGACAGATACTATTAATGCTTGTAACATACATTACAAAGGTTAATGATATCATTAATTTTTTTAGCATATAGAGTTTTCTGTATTAAGTAATACATAAAAAGTTTAATTTTAGACTAGTAAAATTCTTATTTCCATCCACAAATATTCTTTAGTTAATATCTTTTTTTATTTACCCTATCTATTGAATCTTTCACTCCCATTTCGCTTTGTCATAATTATGTCTCTTTCTCTTTACCACTATCAAGTGTATGTTATAGTATCAAATGTTCTATTCTCTATCTGAATCAAATTGAAGTTTCTCTCTAGATAATTTTTAATTAATCTCTTTAATTATTTAATCAAACTAAACTTTGATTGAATTCATCAGTGCTTCTTTAATTCTTATTCAATTCGAATTATTTATGATTTTATTCATGTTTTGTAGTGATTGTGTTTTTAAGAGTACCTTTTAAAATTACCTTTTCGTGGAAATATAATCCAAAAGCCTTAGAAAAATATTTAGCACACTAAATCGATTAAACTTGATTTAAAGGTTAGATTTTTTATATTTTCATTTAATTTGGGGGTTGTGGTTTTTTTTCCCTAAATTATCGATTTTAAATCCATTCATTTATTAACAATTTATCTAACTCATTTACTCTTTAGAATATGTACTATGGTACATCCAAAATGATATTATGGTTTGGTTTATGTAAATTGAATCAATGAAAAAGCTTGGCTTAGCCCTAAGGATCGATATTATTAGGTAGCAATTATTTAAACGTTGGATGTGCATTTCTTCTTCATTTAAGCATTTTTTCGATTTGATCATCTTTATTATTAGATAATAACAATCGTGCCATTTTTAAGATTTTATGGATACATGATTCAACTTTATTAATTATGCTATGCACATACATATGCGGGTGCACACTAACAATACTCTTCAATCTTCCTGTTTTTCCTTGTTAGGTTTAAAATCATTACCTGATGAAGTTATTTCACAGCATAAATTATCCTCTATAATGATGCACAAATAGATTCTTGGTTGATAATCATGTGATAAAAAGGCAAAATGACATGTATTGGTATGCAAGAAAAGCAAATTTACATTAAGAAATTAGGAATATAGTTATGCGACCTTACTCACCTTTGCATTAACATTTGGTTTATCATCACACATAATATTTAATTAGTTTTTTAAGGGCCATATTCACAATTTATTAGTATGCAACATCAAAAATTTATATATTTTTATCCATGTATTGATTTACTATAATATACGTAACGACCCGCAAATTTATCAATTTGTTGAATTATATTTATTTTTAAATATTCAAATATAAGCTTTTTAAAACATAGATTTTGAAGTTTTGAGAAAGAATGATAGTAATCTTATTTTGAATAGGTATTTACAAAATCATAAACTTTGAAGGAATATCGATAAAATCGTCGAAAATCAGTTTTTTAATAATTATCAAAAGTCGCACATGGAGCTGGATACATATACTTATTTATCCATTTAAACATAAAATGAAATAAAATTATTTATTTTATTTTTTGGAAATTAAATGTATTTATGACATCATCAATAATGGCATCATATTTAATAATTGATTTGATGAATTTAAATTTAGATTTAATGATTTAATAATTATTATAACTATTCAAATTGTTAGCACCAAAATTGGTCACTAACACCCTTGAATAGAGCTATGCAGAGATATTAATGAAGAAAGTAAATTAAAATAGAGAAACAATGCAATTGAATGCAAAACGAACAACAGAAAAGGGAATACCAAGTTTATAATGGTTCGGCGTAATTGCCTACATCAACTTTGAACATGATCTTTTTTACTTTTCCAATTACTTGAGTATAGATACAATCCATAAACAAACTACTTGAATGCAAGTTTGAAAATAAGAGAAGTGGGTACAAAATATGGCAGAGTATCCTTGGAGTTCCCAAAAAAAGGCCCCTTCAACTATACCCTTGCCCCTCTATTTATAGAAGAAGGTAGGCGGGTCCCCTTGTGTAGGCCCAAGACCAAGGTAGCTCGGCCCATATTGGAGTTTAAGTGGACCAAACGAGTCATGCCGACCCACATCTACCGATCCATCAAAGCTGATCCAGAGGTTGTCTCATTGCTAACTCGAAGCAGACCCTCAAGGAACTCAGGGCAAGCGGTAGTATAACTCGAAGCATAGAAATGTTGATCGCACCACTCTGTTGTAAACTGAACAAATTGTCAACCTCTTTAAGGTGCACCGACCCGGATATACCAAACCGCGCGTGCCGAACCACATCCGATCAAACGACAAAAGTTGGATCGGTGTATCTTAATAAATGACTCGAAGCAACTTCTCAAGGGTCCTGGAGCAACTCGTGGTGTATCTCGAAGTAAAGCAATGCCAAACTCCTCACCTCACCGTAGATCCCAAGAATATACTATCTCCCTCACTGTGCACCGAACTAGCTACGCCGATCCATATATACTGAACCATTAAGGCCGAGCCACCAATGCCGAGCCTCAGTCAAGCGATGCAGCTTTGGCTTTCCACCTTTGATCGAGCGATGCATGACTAACCACTATGACTTCCTGGAATGAGCGATGCATACCGCCCCACAAGACTGAATGACACATGACCTAATTCTCCTAAGGCCAGACCACAATCGGTCGAACCACCAGGTCTAAACCCATCCACACCAAGCCACTTTTCCTTGCCTATCTCGGCCGACTCATTATTTCTATGCTGCAATGCCAAACTACTTTGGCCAAGCCAGTGTCAAATACGTCGGTCCATGTGTATAGGCCGAACCAAACTCGAGTTACATTGGTCTCTTATATTTCCAATCCCCTCTTCGCTTGAGTCCCGTCTAGGTTCAACTATAAGCTCTGCGACTATCGCCATGTAGCCGGGCCAGAGTGTCAGGTCACATTTGCCCCCCAAAGTGCATCATGTGAATCAACACGACGTGCTTTGAATCAATACGATCAGTCCTTACTTTTAGGAGCTATTTCATTCAAAATGATAACCATCAGTCATTTACATCATGTTCTTAATTTTTCAAAAGCGGGATGTACACGATATCGTGTAGGCTGAATCACACTGGGTTTTCCAAACCCATGCTTCTCCACCTTCGAGTGAAATCCACCTATCGATTGCATTATCATCTTTGATTATCATTGTGTATATATATACACACATTTTATTTTAATATCATTTTCATTTATTTATTATTATTATCTTTATTTATTTATTTATTTACTTTTTAACAAAATTGGGTTGGCATAAGGAGGTTGACCCACATGATCGGTTCTTTTGGCAGAATGTTGGGCCAGTCATACCAATACCGAACTACATGGTTGGTGCTTACTTCACCAACCCAGCAATACGTGCTAACCGGTTCCATGAGAATAGCCCATTTATCTTCTCGTCCTCCATATAAAAATCCACCTCTTTCTTCATTTCTTTCCACTTCTCATTTTATATCTCATCTTCCTTAGTACAGCTTCAAACTCCATCTCCTTCACTCCTCCGAACTACCTCACCCCTTCTTTCTAACATTCTCCAAACGCGATTTCAGCATGCCCCTCGGTTCCAAACTCCGAGAATTACTCACTCCAACTACAAACTAACACACATATATGTGAGCCTTCACGTATTATTATGAACTTCTAGGCCATACCCTGCTTAACTCGAACTAGGTTTGAACCTTTGGTGCATACATCCATGCATAATAAAAGGAAGAGGAGAAAAACATGGTGAGGTATGAGTGATAGGGGTAGACAATGAAGTTTCTTTGATGAAAGTTTAAACCAGACTGAGAGGAGTTAGAATTGGTGCTGTTAGGAATTGAGTTCGGTGATGTATAAAAGAAGAGAGTCGTGGTTCATAAGGGAGAAGAGTTTCGCACCTCGAATGGTAGTGGGCTGCTAGGTTGTCCAAGGAGATATGGGTTGGTAGGACTTTGTCAATAGAATAGGTCGGTAGGAGCCTAAGAGAGGAGTGGGTCGGCATAGGTTGGGTGAAGCTAGTTGGTATAAGTTGATTAAGCAAGTGGGTCGGTACCTTATAGTTTGGATGATCGGTTATCCTTGATCTAGGTAGGCATTCGATAGTCTGCCGGTGAGTGGGTCGTTGAGTAGATAGGCGAAAGGAGCGAGTGAAGCAGGATAGATTTTAAGGGTCGGTATCGAGCGAGGCAGTATGGCTCGGCATAAATACACTTGAATGGATGAACAGTCCATGTTATGGGGATCAGCATTGGCACACTAATTAATTTGACCTCGAATCATAGAATATAATATAGCCGCTTATTTCTATACCTAATCATATACCACTGAATCCATGATACGAACCTAAGTTCAAGGGCACATGGAACTGACTAGGACTAAAAGCTTCACAATTTGAACCATTGTAAATTTGAACTTAAAGCTTTTAGAGATGACAACTTAATGCTTGCCGTGCTACATTTTACCCTCTAGAACCCTAATTTACCTGCACTTTTTGCTTGAACCATCACACTAGCTCACACACCATGTAGGGGAATACTGTGTGTTATATCTAACATCTATTACCTTTCAAGTATATCTTAAACATGTATCTATTCACATTCATCGTTCTTCAGACATGTCCAAAAAATCGAGCTCTACTACAATTTTTGACAAGCCTAAGCCAAGTTCTCGGCAAGAGGTAGTAGGGACTTCAAATCCACCGACAACCTCTACACGTGGTATTTCGAATCCACCTGCTGTAGTTATAGGCCCGGCTCCTGATGTTATAGATGGAGCCGTTATTCTAGATAATCCTATTGATTCACAAGCCTCAAAAATTGGTAAAGCCGCTCTTCAACGGTTGTGCTCAATTTATGGAATCCCATTTGATGACGTTTTGGTTCCGTTAGGACAAGATTGGCCTCACCTGCCCCCAGCCGGTTATACCACATGCAACAAGTTCATTTGCTGGGTCGGAAGTGTGTCACCTTTCAATTCATTCCTCCACGAAGTGTTGTCGTATATTGGGATTGCTCCGGAACAGCTACACCCCAATAGTCATGCGTTTATTCATGGCACTTATGTCCTCTTTATGGGAATCTTATTCAGACTCCCTACTCTCGAGGACATCCGTTATATTTACTACTTCAAGAGACGTTCCTACAGTCCATCCTTCGTATTTCTCTAGCCACATTCCAAATTCCATATTCTGACGGGTGCATGGAGTAAATTTTCCCAGTATAAACAAGAGTAGTTTCATGTACACTATCCTCCCGGGTTTGCGAGAAAATGGCTAGAAGGGAGTAAGTCTCATTTTTAGACTAATATTTGTCTAAGGCTTGAAATGCACCTTTTCTAAACTTCTTTCAACTCTTACAGATATCTGTCCACGATCTAAGGCGTTGGATATTCTGAGGCCATCGATGCCATTCGAGCTATTCCCTTGAGATACCGGGACATCAAATATATTATTTCCAATGAACTTTTTTTGAAATTTGGATTACTAAAGGAGGGCCATCGAACTAGCCTTCCAACCGACGCCACTACAACCAGACTCGCTGTGGAAAAAGGCAAAGCGCAAGTCGGACCTTTGGTGCCCCCTGTAGGAGGGGCCCTTGAGAAATAAAAGAAACCAAGGTGCTAGAGGCGATCGATGAAAGCATAAGTTCTGGCCGAGTGCCAAAGTCTGATGCACCCAGTGCTAACAAATCACTGCCTCCTCCAAAGAGGAAGAAGAGTATGGATTACAAGTTGAAAAAAAAGATGGTTGGTGGAACCTCGAAAGTTACGATAACTCCGATTGAGAAGAGCCATCTTCTTAGAACTTAGAAGGCTCCCTAAAGGGCCTATTAGACTTGACTATCCCTAATGACATATTAGATTATAATTTTACCAATCCCATGGAATTGGGACTTGATTCGCCCGTGAGGAGCGATGAAGGAGCTCAACCTCACCATCAGGGAGAGAAAACATCAATGAGTCAAGCAGAAAATTCTGGTCCGTCGAGAGGAAACACATTGGGACACACACAAACACTTACAATTCACCACGCATTTGAAATTCACTCATCGCTTGATTCCCATTAACTCGTTCTTATTTGGCTTCCTGTGCTGGTGATATGGGGCATACATATGGCATTGACTGCCTTCGCGGATCCTCTATCTTCTACCACTCCAGTCGAGATTCAAGATAAGGTAGACGACGAGACAGAGATGACAGCGGCGATAGAGAATATCATCTCAGAGAATCGTCGTCTTCTAGAAGAAGAATTTACAACTATTCCTCATATCCAAATGATCCTCCCCCTCAGTCAGAGCACATAGGAAGAAATTTGCTCAGAAGGGATCCCAATTTGAAGCTTCCTGCGAACAATCCGATGAGCCCCATAAGAAATCCGTTCCGGCTAGGCGAACTCCTCCATCCTAGCACATAACCCATCGACAGGAAAAAAATTAGCTGAGCTTAAGGCTACATTCCTAAAGATATGCTTCAATGGATTGAAATTTCTCCCTACAATTCATCCTATCCCCAGACATGTCAAACGAAGCGCCATTGCCTCCAACAACGATGTTTATGTCCAGCATGATGCATTTGTACACTAAGCGGAGAAAGTTTTAAAGGTTTCCATGGAATGTCAACACGAAATTGATCACCTGTAACTTGAAGACATTCATGATAAAGATATCATCAAAGCCCAGGATGAAGAGCTATCCTCATACAAATCTCAACTTGAGGCCACCGACAAAAATGCCAAGGAAACGGCCTAGGCAGTTAGTCGTTGGAGGCCACTCACAAAAAAGAAATTAGTGAGGCAGTCTAACGCAGCGGTGCTCTAGCTTTAGAGAAAGACTCTATCCAGAAAGAAAAAGATATTCTTGCCCGATGGGTTAAAGAGCTGGAGGAGTTGCTCGTTAAAGAGAAAGAAGAGAAAGTTGCAGCACAGGAAGAGTCACAACGATATTGCGATGAAATTGTCATAACACGGCTTCTAAAGACGAAGATCGATGAGAAACTTTCCAAGGTCGAAGTGCTAAAGGAGGCAGCTTGCAAGGAGGGTAAGAAAATGGCACTCATTGAAGTCGATTCTCACCTCGAGGTAGCCACTGAAGCCAACAGAGAGGAAGTCAAGTGTTTATTTGATCCGCTTACTGTTGAGTACAATGCAAAAGTTCTCATGCACTGCGATCTATCTTTTCTAGGCGATGGTTACCTCGAATCATTAGCAAAGCATGGGACACTTTGATAAAGATTAAAAGAGTTGAGATGGGCTTCAAAGAGGTCGACAAAGAAGCTCTCGTGAAGGTAGTGCTTCTAGGAAACGAGCCTTCAGACTTATCTACGACAAAAGTCCTCTTCGGAAGAGACTCCTCATCATCAAAGGGTAAGGATGATATTGCTGGCCCATCCGACACTGAATCTCTGGTTCCTTCTCCCGCTCAATCGTTCGATAGCTTATCACTTGATCCTCTCGAGAAGCAGGCTGGCTCTGACTCGAAGAAGCCCGGGATTGGTGTTCACATTCTATCCCCTATTCTGGAGGGTGATACTCCGAGAACCATTGAGTGTCATTTGGAAGCTGGTATGTAGCTTCAATCTTTAGAGTTTAGGAATTCATTGCATTTGGCGAGGGATGAACGTGTTCTAACATTTGTTTCTCATGAACTCATGTAGATCACTCTGAACCCGAGCCGACTCCAGGGAGCGAAGTCGCCACAAAGCTGGATGAAAAAGTGGTTGAGGCACCTCACGCTGGGGATACCCCTAAACCCATTGCTTAAGTGATCAGGGCGCTGGATGAGGATACACTTGAGAATCCCTTGCTTGTAGATGAACATGACGAGGTCGAAATCACAGGCATCTCCTGACATAATTCAAAACTTAGCTTGAAGGAGCAAATAGAGGAAGAGGAGAAAAAGAAAGCCAAAGTTAAGATAGAACCTCAAGTGGTGGAACTCGAAGACCCTCTAAATAGGCCTCCGAAAGTTATTCTCCTCATTGGAACTATACCCTTGGAGGTCCATCTTCCTTCCTCGAATACCACCTCATTGGGAGGCAAGGGGTCCAGGAGAAAACGTTCAGCTGAAGAGTCTACGGAGAAGTCAAGGAAGGTGAAAAAGTTAAAGAAGTAGTTATCCTCTGGTCATACCTTGCTCAACTTAAACAAACCTAAGTCATTTACTTGTTTCTTTTCTTTTTTATAGTCATCGTAAATAGAATTTCGCTCCGAAATTCAAAGAAGTTGCAATGGAATTTAATCTTTGATTAGTAAACAAAATTTTGTTTCTTTGTTATCCATGATTTTCATTGTTTAGCTTATCATCTAACTTGTAATCGAAATCCATAGTTTTGTGGGTCACGTAAGCGCCAGTCCACTTTCACATGACTTGGAGATTTTTGAATTATTTATACCTTAGTCCGCGCTTTCGGGACTTAGAGTATGCTAGTCCATGCTCTAGGGACGTAGAGATTTTTTGAATCGTTTATAATATAGTCCGCACTCCGGGACTCAGAGTACTCCAGTCCGCGCTCCGGGGATTTAGAGATTTTTGAATCGTTTATACTCTAACCAGCACTCTGGGAACTCAGAGTACTCCAGTCCATGCTCCTAGGGATTAGAGATTTTCGATTCGTTTATACTCTAGTACGCACTCCGGGGACTCAAAGTACTCCAGTCCGCGCTCTTGGGACTTAGAGATTTTTCAATCATTTATACTCTAGTCCTCACTCTGGGGACTCAGAGTACTCCAGTCCACGCTCCAGGTACTTAGAGACTTTTGAATCGTTTATACTTTCGTCCGCACTCCGAGATCTTAGAGTACTCCAGGCCGTGCTCCGGTGACTTAGAGATCTTTGAATCATTTATACTCTAGTCCGCACTCCGGGGACTCAGAGTACTCTAGTCCGTGCTTCGAGGACTTAGAGATTTTTGCATCGTTTGTACTCCAGTCCGCACTCAGGGTACTCAGAGTACTCTAATCCGTGCTCCGGGGACCTAGAGATGTTTGAATGTTTAGCCAATTGACTTTTAATTTTATGCATACGTTCATATGCCAGATAGATTAATGCAGTTTTATTTTTCCATGAAATTACAAAATGAAAACCACTAATAGTACATAGAAAATAACGTCAAGCCTTTATTGATTGTAGAAAATAAGGACAAACTGAATTGTCTTATTAAATGTCGGAAAAAAAGAACAACAAAAGAAAATGTAATCTGGAAATAATTGCTACTAATTCAAAAGAAATAAGCTAAGTGTAATAATGATGCAAATGCTCGCTATTCCATGCTCTAGGGAGTGTCACACCATTAACAGTCTCTACCTTAAAGGTTCCTTCTCCAAGCTTCTGTTCGATGATGTACGGACCTTCCCATGTGGGATTCATATGTGACGGGATTGGAAAAACTTGCTTCAAAACAAGTTCGCTCACATCGAAGGTTCTTGGTCGAACTTTTTCATTATAATATCGAGTGACTTGGTGTCGATATGCAACTGCCTTCAAATGAGCTTCTTCGCATTTTTCTTCGACAAAGTCTAATTACGCCCATAAGAGATCCCGATTCGTCCTAGGATTATAATGAGTCACCCGGTGAGAGGGAACTTCAAATTCCAATGGTATAACAGCTTCAGTGCCATATGCCAAGGTGAATGAAGTGTGGCCAGTTGTGGAGTTGTGTGGGTGGTTTTGTAAGCGCAGAGTGCTGTCGGAAGCTCATCCACTCATTTGCCTCTGGCCTTCTCCAAATGTTTTTGCAATATGGACTTGATTATTTTATTTACAGCTTCAACTTGTCCATTGGCTTTAGAGCAAGCGACTGCCGCAATCTTTTCCTAATGAAATATTTTTGGTAGAATTCCTTGAACTCTCTGCTCTCAAATTGAGTTCCGTTGTCTGTAATGATAGTTCATGGGAGGCTAAAACGGCATATAATGTTTCACACAACAAAATTAATGACCTTTTTGGTGTTGATCGTAGCTAAGGGCTCCGCTTCTGCCCATTTAGTGAAATAATCAACCAGGACAATTGCATATTTCACACAACCTTTGGAGATCGGCAAGGAGTCGATTACATTGATCCTCCATATTGCAAATGGCCATGGACTAACCATTTGCATGAGTTCCATCGACGGGACTCTTGGGATCTTTGCATACTTTTAACATTTTTCGCATCTTCCTACATAGTCCATGGCGTCTCGATTCACGGTCAGCCAATAACATCCATAGCGAATGATCTTTTTGGCTAGCGTCTACCCCCTGTATAGTCGCTACATTCTCCTTCATGAACTTCTTTCAAGACCCGCTTTATCTCGTCGTGGGCAATGCACCGAAGAAAGAGAACCGAGAATCCTTTCTGATACATTATTCCATCCTACATTATATACCGCGAGGCCTTGTGAACAACTTATTGTCTCTCATTCTTTCTCTTAGGCAAAGATCCACGTAGTGGTATTCTTTGAACGGGGTCATCCACGACTCCCTTTCATTTTCCGTCCCTAACACAAAATCTACTACCATTTCGTTTATACTCGGGGATGTAAGGTTTCGACGGGAATCAAGCCCATCTATTGTGCATCACCAATACTTGCGAATTGTACCAATGAGTCGGTTTCTCCATTTTGTTCACGCGGGATATGCGAAATATTGTAATATTCAAGGTCTACCAACAGTTCTTGAATTCGAGTAAGGTATGAGGCAAGTCTTTTCCCTTTTGCTTGATAGTTTCCCCATACTTGGTACACCACCAATTGCTAGCCACAAAAAATTTCAACCAATTTTAATCCGAGTTTCTTAGTAAGGTACAAGCTAGCAATCAATGCTTCATATTCGGCTTCGTTATTCGCAGCTAGGAAGTTGAGTTCCAAAGAATAACAAATTGATCAGTTTTTGGAAGTTACAAGGATAACACCAGCCCTAGAACAACGGTCGTTGGATGACCCATTGGTGTATAGCTTCCATCGAATGACAGGAACCACATCACCACTACTTGGTTCGTCTGATATGGTGAACTATGCAATGAAGTCTGCTAGCCTTGCCCTTAGATAGCCCTCCATGGTAGGTAAGTGATAACGAACTGACTCAACTCAATGTTCCATTTGAGTAACCTGCTAGAGGTTTCTGGTCATTGGAGCATCTACCGCAGAGGTTGATCGTTATAAACACTGATCGAGTGTGCCTAAAAATATGATGCGCTCACCAAGCAGTAAGCTAGCTTCTCAATCTTAGGATAATTTCTCTCTGACCCCGTTAAACATTTACTAACTTAGTACATTAGCTTTTGGACTCGGTCCACTTCGCGAACTAAGGCTGTACTGATGGCATGCCGAGACACGACCAAGTGACCAAATAACACCTCATGGTCTACAGGCTTTGACAGAACCGGGGGCCTCTCCAAGTTTCTCACCAGAGCTCGGAATGCACCCTCACAGTCCGACGTCCATTCAAAATTTCGCTTCCCTTTTCTTATCACATTAAAGAAAGGAATACACTTATCGATCACCCTGGATATAAATCTACTCAATGCGGCGAATTTTCCATTCAGGCTTTGAACTTGCTTTATAGTCTTGGGTGCTTGTATGTCTTGAATAGCCTGAATCTTTTCTAGGTTGGCTTCGACCCCCGTGCATTGACAATAAAACCCAAAAAATTTCCCGACACAACAATGAAGGACATTTCAGTGGATTTATTTTCATTCCATAGTGCCTGAGTATATCAAACATCTCAGCTAAGTCTTGAATGTGGTCGTTTAACTGTCGTGACTTCACGAGCATGTCATCCACATAGACTTCCATTTTTCTACCAATTTGGTCTTTAAACATGCGATTCACCAAGGTTGATAAGTTGCTCCTGCGTTCTTCAACCCGAAAGGCATCACTACATAACAGTACAATCCAACGTCCGTGATAAAACTAGTATGTCCCTGATCTGGAACGTGCATCGGGATCTGATTGTATCCCGAATACGCATCCATAAATGACAATAATTCGTGTCCTACTGTCGAGTCCACCAATTGGTAAATTTTGGGTAAAGGGAAACTGTCCTTAGGGCACGTCTTATTCAGGTCTAAGTAATCAACACAAATCTTCCACTAGTTAGAATTGGAAGTAGCAAAGCCATGCTTCCCTTAAACTGATGGTCGTGAGTAATATAAGGCACTTTGCCTTGGAAAAACAAGTTTAAGCAAGAAGGAATGAAGGTGGTTGCCAGGTTGTGGTAGGAAGTGTTGTTAAGTTTGGTTGTGCTTAAGAATTTGTTTGGCTTGTATCTAAGTGCATTATCTCACTGTCTTGTTTGTACATACTGTGTATATATACGTTGTGTTCGAAATATAAAGTTAAAGCTATATCAACTAATTAGACTTAAAAACTTTGGACCCTTCTTGCTTTTGAAAGCAGATGACAATTTCATATTGTATAACATCACTTTTATTACCCTCTTAAAGATGTGGTGTTTCCTTTACTTGAGTTTAAATGTTTTTTTGGATTATATTTTGAATTAAAGTAAGTTTGAAAGTGTTTGAAAAGAGAATAGTTGTTATATGTGCACTTCGATATCCCTTAACTTTAGCTTTAACTTGTGTAAATGGAAGTTTTGTGATCATGATTTAGGATGATTTGATCTGCTTGTTCTCTACACATGTTTTTGTGTATTGGGAAGTAAAGGAATGGTTCGAAAAGTTACAGAAATTGTGAATTGAAGTTGTAAAAGTTAAAGCGGAAAGGTGGTTACAAAAACACTTTGTAAATATAGCCTGTTTCGGGAATTTTTCTAAATAGTTAGAAGATATCCTTAGGGTTTTCTTTCTATGAATTTTAAATACCCTACTGGTAGTACTTAATATAAAAAATGCAATTATTAAATCATTTCTTAAAATGGTTAAAACAAGTTATAAAGATCGTGATTTTCAATGTTGTTTTAAACAAGGACTTTTAACAGCATTTATAAATGTTGTAGTAATCACTTATGGTATTTAAGTTTTTAAAAATGATATTTAAATTTGGTATTTTTCCTAAAATATTTAGAGAAGTTTTACGACCTTTTTAAAGTATTTTAAAGTTGGTTTGAAGTTTAAAAATATTTTAATAACTATATATGTATTTTCAAGTAAAGAGTTTTATATTATAAAACATGTATTCATCAAATTATTAATTTTCAAGTAATATTTTACATAGATATTTAAAACCTATTTACAAGTATTTATATGTTTTTAAAAAGGTGATTGACTAGGCTTAAAACTAAAAGCCGATGAGATAGACCTCTATATCTGTGAGAGTTAAATTAATGTCGAGCAGGGATATGAGGAATAGAGCTCTAATCAACCATTTTCCTCTTGATTGAGGAATATTTAAGTTGGAATGTTGAAAATGTGTTAATCTTGTTGTTTACTTATTTGTTTCAAAAGTAGTCAAGTTTTCTTAATGCTAAAATCCAACGAAGTATGCTTATCTATTTATGAGAGTTAAGATTAATGTCGAGTGGGGAAATGAGAAATAGAGCTCTAACTTACTGGTTTCCCTCTTAACTAAGAAATAGTTTAGTCGGGAATGTTGGAAAATTTTTAATCAAGTTATTTTTACTCATTTATGAAAGTCATTAATAGCATACTTAACAATAAAATTCGATGAGGTAGACATATCTGTCTGTAAGTTTCAAGAATGAAGTGTCTAGGTAAAGATTAGATATGCAACCGGTGCTCTAAGTTACCTACCTTCACTCTTGGATGAGGAATAGTTAAGTTGGAATGTCATTAACGAGTTAAGTATATGAATCATGATTTCTATATGCAATCGTTTTTAACTAGATAGTAGACTTTTCAACTATCGAACTTAACCAAATATTATCTTAGATCTTTAAAAGAATGTTTTAATAAGCATAAGTGAAATGGCCTTGGGTTTGTTGTGAAAGTGTGTTAAAAACATTCGTCTTTACCCTTTTTTATTATGCTTATGAACACAAATAAATCTTTAAAAGAATGTTACAAAGATAAGAATAAGTGAAATCATATTGGGTTTGTGGTGACAATGTTTAACAACCTTTAGCCTTAAACCTTTTTGAATGGATTTGTAAATGTACTTAGATCCTTAAGTAGATATTTTAAAGGAAGTTATAAGTAAGGAACCTTTGGGAAAAATATAGAAAAATCAAGGGTTTAAAGTAAAGAAATCTTGTCAATGATTTGTTGATATACTTATACCATTTGAGATAAGTATACGAATACTTTTTGAAGTATTGAATAGAGTACAAATGAATAGTTGAAATTAATAAACAATATTTTACTGGACAAAAAAAGCTTTACTAATAAAGGAGGTTTTATTTAATGAAATATTTATTAAACAAAAATAGGATTAGAAGTCGCCCATATGACATAATCATGCATTGTATAACTTGATTGTGCTTTTTATGTTTACTCCTTTATGGAAAACAATTAGTCGTATACTTAGAACTAAAAACCGATAAAGCAGGCTTGTCTATCTTTGGGAGTTAAGAATGGTATTCGAGTAGGGATATAAGCAATGAAGCTATAATTTGGCTTCACTCTTGACCGAGGGATAGTGCGAGATGAAAATATCGAAAACGTGATAAGTATATAAGACTTGGTTACCACGCGCGATCGTTCTCATTATCATTGAATGACCAAATTCATCGTTTTAGTCTTGAAGAGGCCCGGATCTGTAAGTGTTTTCCATATCGAAAACCACTTCAAGACTGAGATGTTTATTTTGTCTTAGAAGTGGATTTGTTCAAGATGCTGGAATCCATGCGCAGTTTCAAGACCTATTCGAGATATGGGAAACCAATTGGGGATTCATGTTCTTTTCGAGTGATGAAGACTCGTGTGAAAGATGCAGAACATAACCTCAACATAAAAAAGATATAAAATAGTAAGCCTCACAATCTCGAGTTGAGCTGACTCATGAGGGTGTATAAACTCCATATCTGGTGTATGCTTATGATATGTTGCGCGCGGGAGTTGTTGATACTTAGTTCCATGTTGTTCACGAAAGTGTTTAGGTGATGGGCCAGTGGTGTTTACCCTCATGGTATATTTTATCTAGAGATATATGGCACTTGGAAGGTAATTTCTAACCCTTTTCCAAGGTATTGGATCTGACTCCACCACAGAGATCACCATAGAAAATCCATTATGCGAACGTACCATATCGGTTTTGATTGTACTCCTAACATGCAGTTGAATGTAACCAATGTAACTTCCTGTTATTTCCTAGTTTTGATTCTTCACCCCAGACATTATCTAATATATCATGTTATGTACCTATTAGATGAGTGGTTCTTTTGAGGGGATAACCATTATGGCAATCCATGCGGTCACAAAACTACTTTTATATGCCACACACATATTTCTTGAGTGTCTCATACCAGACTTATGTCCGACGCTTGGTTTTTTCCTTAAATTCCATGCGTTCTCTTTCGTGTAGTTTGAGAAACGTAGGTTTTTGTTGATGTTCATTAGAGCTATATGAGACGAGCTAAATGTTTCACTTACCGTTGTATTCTTATTTCCGCTGCATTATTATAATGTACATATCAGCATTTGTGAGGTCAGACAGTTATAACTATCCGGGCTGATGATAGTACTTAAGTTTTGTGACTTCAAAATTCTATATCGGAGTAATTCTTTGCACTATTCTTTTAGTTTTATATATTACCATCCCGCTAATGAGAATCTAATGTTGTGTTCTCTCTTTCTTCTTATATTTCTTTATCTTTTTCTATTTATCCTAATAGTCCATCTTTCAGGCACATAGATGCTCGGCACATGAATACGATAGAGGTATTAGTGTTGACATTCAGGGGGGAAAGGTAGGTTGATACAGTCTGTATCAGAGCTAAAGGTTAAGTGAGAATTTTGGCTTTGGCGGGGTATGACTTATTAAGAGTTATGGTAAACGACACCCTAGAATTAGTTGTGTATTATACTATACATATAAGAGCGTATTTTTAATTGTTATAAACGTATACCTTAAAGGTAATTACAACCGTGAAAATTAAAGATCTTATATATGGTAACTTATACAAGTGTAAATTGTTATAGGGTTTAATGATGTTCATTTGTTACCCCTCATTAATTTTTTAGTCATGTTCGGCCAGTTTATGGGTATTGACTTTCATTTATTGATTTGTGCTCAACCAGTTTATAAGTAGCTTTACCTTCTATTGCATGGTTTGGGTAGACAATGTTTGTAGATATACTAAAATGAACATCTAGTGAATTTAGTTTCATGGTTTGACTATAGGACATTCGGTGATAATGTTGGGTTAAAAGTTTAATGTAGTAAAAGATGTTTATTTAATATGAGGAAAGATAAGATATTTTGTGAAATGAACATTTGATAAAAATTTATATAAGAAAGTGGCCTTATATAAGTATGGTTTATAAAACGTGATTTATAAACAAAAACGATTTAGACTAATATTTGGGGAATTTAAATCCCAGTGTCTTTGAAAATGTCTTCAAGATTTTGGAGAAAACAATAGTAGTATAATTTAAAAGTAATTATTTGAGAAATTGGCTTTTGAAATTGAGATCATGATACTTGGTAATATTTACAAAATATTTGACACCATTTTGAAATGATTTTGGTTAAATCCACAGGACATGAATTGAATGTATTCAACTCGCTTCAATCGCTTGAAAATAATTTAGGTGATGACTTCAACATCATCGACATTCATTTTTGGTTTCTATGTGGGGAATTCTACAAAGTTGTTTGAGTAAAATAGATTTTGATTTGATTACGAAAGTATGATTCGTTATACAAAAGATATATGTATGTATTATTATCTCAAAGTGATTTGAAATAAAAATTCGATATTTAGTTCTAAAGTTGTTCTTAGGAAATAAATTTGATATGGACTTTTGTGTAAAAAAGTTTTATATGTATGCTATGTAGGGTGCCAAGTGGTAGTAGCATAGCTTGGAATAAATGTTAGAACTTTTCATGTTTCCCCTTTTTGGGTAAAGAGTGTTTAATAAATTATTGAAATTTGTTAATTTATTTTATGGACACATGTAGCCTATGCATTAAGATTGTATGATACGTACATCTTGTTATGATATGTTGTTTGGTAGTTTCATTTGTTACAATGAAATGGAATTTTTTAACGATTTTGGACATGCGAAAACTTCTGGAACGTTATAGAACTTGAACAAAAATGTTTTTATGTGAAAATATAAACTGGGATTTATACAACACTTGAATCGAGAAAGTATTATGTTAAAAATAAGTTTTAAATTTTTTGAACATCCTTGTTAAGTAGATTGAATTTGATATTTTTGTATATACTCTTAGGATGTAGTGGACTGTTATACAAATATGAACTTAAGTTATAACTATAATTAAACTTGAAGTTATGTTTTATGAAATGGTTCGTAAATGATTTTAGTATTAATAAGTCATACTATTTGTATAAAAGAATGTGATAAAAAGATATTGTTGTAGTTAAGAAACCAATGGGATAAATACGTAAGTTGTAAGTAGACTGTTTTATTCGCATGACCATTATTGTTCCAGAATTCGAGTACATGATTTCAATGTGGTTTACATTAGGCCGAACAAGGTTTTCCCCTAGATTTATAATGGCAAACACTTGATATGGATTCTTGATAAGATTTCAAAGTTTTCTATCATTGTATATGGCTATGTAAGAAAAACAGAGGTTTCTAATCAAAGAACCTGATCGGAGTCTGCACTAGAGAGGTCAAGTGATATATATTAGTTTGGAAGTGAAGTTATGTGATCGAGCAAGTAATCAGATTTTATATTGAATACAGATGGTCCACATACATCTTATAGGCTTTAGTATATTTTTGTACAATGCCTTGTTGACTTATAGAGAGTATAAGTGATGACTATTCAATTTTTTATAAGTATTATGAATCGTCGACTAAGTAATAACTTGATGATGTTGAATGTAAGGTGCGTTTAGTAGATTGTTTATCATCCTTGTGCGATGAGAGGATTTTAAAACCTAAACAATCCGAGAGTTATGTTTGATAGTGATTGAATATTGTTAAGCATTTCTATATGATTGTTTCGTTTGTTGATCGTGCTGGAATTTTAAGGACGAAATATTCTAAGTGGGGGAGAATGTAACAACCTAGAATTTCAGAACTTCGTAATTAAATATCTCATTTATTTAAATATATGAATCTTGATTAAATGTGATTAAATTGATTTATTTAACCCCTTTTTAAATCATAGCTTATGATGGTAAACTTATTTGGAAAAATATTTACAAAAACAAATCCTTAGAAGAAAAATCGACAATATGACTGAAAATCAGTTTATCGATAAACGAATTTTTCTTTAGTATAAGTTTTTGGAAAAATTGTACATTCGTCTCATGATCAAATAAACATAGTAGGAACTAATTAACACTTTGATTCATAAATAAAATAAAACTTCCTAGAAACTACCAAATGGATAAGAGATATTTTAAAAAGTAAAGGTATTAATGTATTTTGCAAAATGGAAGTGATGTAGAGGAGAAGTGATGGGCATGTGGGGAGGTGAGGCTTCCATGACGTAAGAGAGGGGTGAGGACAAGCTTATGCAACACCTTTTTGAGCCTATACAAGGAGGGGCATATTCCTGTTAAATAATCACAAATTTACAAAGCTAAAAGCAAGCTTTTATAATGTCTTCTTCTTCTCAAATGTTCTAAAGAATTTTTTTGCAAAATAATTCCAAATCAAGTCAAACTTTTCCACAATCCATAGGATAATATTAGAACATTTTTACCTTGTTATAACTGGAAGAAGCAAAGCCATGCTCCCCCCTCAAGTGATGGTTGTGTGTAATATAAGGCATGTTGCTTTGGAAAACAAGTTTATGCAAGAAGAAAGGAAGGAAGGTGGTTGCAAGGCGATGGTAGGAAGTGTTCCTTGGTTTGGTTATGCTCAGTATGTGTTTCGCTTAGTTCTAGATGAGAAATTTCACTATATTGTTAGTATATATTGTGTATACATATGTGTGTTAGGAATATAAAGTTAAAGTGACGTTAACTAATTAAAGTTATAAACTTTTGACCCCTCTTGCTTTTGAAAGCAAATGACAACTTTACCTTATATAACATCATTTATGTTACCCTCTTAAACATGTGGCATGGCCTTGAATTGATGCTTAAATGGTTTTTTGGATTGTATCTTGAATTGAAGTATGTTTGAAAGTGTTTGTGAAGCGAAAATAATCGCTATAAGTGCACTTCGATATTCCTTAAATTTAACTTGTGTAAATGGAAGTTTTATTAAGTTAACTTAGGATGATTTGATTTGTTGTTATCTACGCATATTTTGATGTATTGGAAAGTAAAGGAATGGTTTGGAAAGTTATAGAAATTGTGAACAAAAGTAGTGAAAGTTGAAGCAGAAAGGTGGTCATAAAAACACTTTGTAAATATAGCTTGCTTTAGAGAATTTTTCTAAATATATTGAAAGATGTTCTTAGGGATTTCTTTACATGATTTTGAGTACCCTCAGGGTAGTACTTACTATAAAAATTAAAATTTTAAATCATTTTTAAAGTGGTTAAAACTAACAAAGATCATGCTTATGTTGTTTTTAGTAAGGACTTTTAACAGTATTTATAAATGCTGTAGCAATCGCTTGTAGTTTCAAGTGTTTAAAAATGATATTTGAATTTGGTAATTTTTACTAATCTTTTTAGATATGTTTTCCAACTTATTTTAAAGTTGGTTTGATGTATTTTTAATAATTATATTTGTATTTTCAAGTAAAGAGGTTTTCATAATATAAAACATGTTTTCATCAAATTTAAATTAGTTATTTTCAAGTAATATTTTACATTGACATTCAAACCTATTTACAAGTATTTTTAAAGTAATTATAATTTTTTAAAATGTTGATTGACAAGGCTTAAAACTAAAACCCGATGAGGTACACTTCTCTATTTTTTAGATTTAAGATTGACGTCGAGTAGGGATATGAACAGTAGAGCTCTAACATACAAGTTTCCCTCTTGATCAAGGAATAGTTAAGTTGGAATGTCGGAAACATGTTATTTTTATTGTTTAATTTTTTTTTGAAAAGTAATTAAATTTTCTTAACGCTAAAAGTACGTAAGTTTTACTTAGATCATTTTATTCACGTGACAGTTCTTAATTTAGGATTTAAGTGCATGATTTCAAGGTAATTTACACTGATCCGAATAAAGATTTTTCACTAGATACTTGATAATGAACACTTAATACAGATTCTTAATATGATTCTGAAGTTTCTATCATATTATATGACTATGTAAGGAAAACGGAGGTGTCTAATCAAGAACCAGATCAAAGTCTGCACTAGAGAGGTCAACTGATCTATACTACTTTGGAAGTGAAATCTATGTGATCGAGCATGTGATCAGATTTGATATTGCTACGGATGGTCATGTGAATCATATTGACTTTAGTACATTTGTATGCTATGTTTTCTAGTTATTGTAATACTGTTAACGATTGTTGTGTGATTGTTACTTTTGTTGCTTACGTTGGAATTTTGCGGACGAAAAATCCTAAGTGGAGGAGAATGTAACGATATGGAATATTGAACACTTTGTATTTATATATATAAATTATTTAAATATTTGATCTTGGATTTAATGTGATTAAATTGATCCAATAACCTTGTAACCCCCATTTAAATATAACTAATGATAAGAAAATCGTTTTTCAATCTGTTTACAAAAATATATAGTTCGTAGAAATATCGATAATGCAACCGAAAGTCGTTTTATCGATAAACGACTTTTTGCTAAGAAAAAGTTGTTCTAGCAAAAAGTCGTTTGAACTCTTTGAACTTTTATAGTAACATATAAACACATAAATAACATATTAAAATCACTTAAATTGATTACAAATTTAGAAAAGTAAAAGAATTCATTAAGGAGCGATGACCCCTGAATTAAGGCACGAGAAGTGAAGAGACTAAAGGCTTGTCTCAGGCATGTTTAAAGAAGCATGTGCTTGCATTAGAAAAAAGGAATAGGGGCAAAAGAGGTTATTTTCACTTGTTAACATCTCCTCTTCCTCGTTTTGTCACAACCCATTTTTCCATATCAATTTAAACCAACATCGAACCACTCTTGTCAGTTAAATCATACGGAAAGACGGATAATGAAAGAAAGAAAGAAGATAGAAATAGAAAGAAGATAGAAGAAAAGAGAACGAATCAGAATCTCACAGGGGAACGAATAAATTATAACAAAACTTTACATAAAACCAAAATAGTTACCCTTATATAACATATACTAGTTTCACATCAGAGTTACAACCATACAACTGGGACAGTTATATCAATCCTGTCCTTACAACAATGATCACATGACCAAAGGATTACTTATAAACATTTACGAGAATACGTCTCTTGATCCAGCTCCTTCTCCTGAAGCTTCCACCCTTCCAGTTAAACCTGGAAATATGCTCGGTCTGACCCGAGCATATAGGAAAACACCAAAGCCTGGGTCAGTCTGGTATACCAGCGTGAGAAAACACAATCAACTTGATTATTAAATTTTAAAAATTCCTTTTTGAAAACAAAAGCATCTCGTAAGACCACGCCACAAATAAACATGTCGGGTTTTTACCTTACGATAGCTAAAACATTTTTTATGAAATCCTCTTATATTATAATAGGGTCTATATACAAATACTTATTAAAATAGCCGAAATTATTACATTATTAAACTCAAGCTACTAGCCACAAAGTGGGTAATACAAACAAAACTCGTACAAGGCACGTAGGGAAAATGGATTTCCAACTAATGACTAGGCACTGGGTACCACCTGTCACAGTACCTGGTCTAGATCAGCGTACCGAGGACCACTCCCGATCCCCTGCAACACAAGGTCGGACCCATCCCTTACTGGATAGTTCCGAATAAGATCACCCCACGGTTGGGATCAGCAACCACACCACTAAGCCGAAAATAAAAAGGGACATCTAGGTAGCGGTGACCTTACTCTCAAGAGGGGGCTACCCATGAAGCTTTGCTGCATAACCCCTGATTTTCAGTCATTCCCGGTTGATGAGGCTCGAGGCTAGGCTTACCTTTATAGGACATATCCCTTAGAATGCTCATCGTCCACCTGACGATGTTCTGAAAGCATTCGTCCATACAAGTCCGTTCCGGGTTCGAACGGAACCAAAGGCACTATTCCTACTACATCCAAATTTGGAATCACCCTCAGGATTAGTAGCGAGTAGCCCTTGCACTTCACTGCTCCATCTTCGACTCCAAGCTCTTGTCTTCATCCAAAAACGTATTGTTGGATCGAAGTGGTTTTCGGATTACAAATCCGATCCCGGTCTCTTCGAAACAACATTCGCTATTTCCCGGTAAACTCAACCCCGGTTCTTTAGGAAATACTCCGACGAAATACAAGATCAGAGTTCACCTCCTAACCGTTACTATACGGGTCTCCTTATAATTCATCCTAGAAAACAAACGAGTTTATACGTACGGTATAGCACCTCGATCGGTAACCGTACCATATAATTCTCGAGTCTCCTCTAGATATTTCCAAAGTCAGGTTTTCTCCAATTTTTGATAGTCGGTTATTTAACTATCAAAGAAATCAACCAATACACAAAGTTCTTTCCCATTTCAACCGTTAAACCTTGTCCATCTTTAAAAATCTAAGTAAATTATCATTTATTTAGGAAAACTTGTTTCATTAAATATATATATATATATATATATATATATAAAACTATTTTCTTCCAAAACATACTTATAAATTTACAAACATTATTTTAAGTTAAATAGATAAAGTATTCCTTATAAAGATTATTTTAATTATTCAACTACCTTTATTAAAGGAAATTCAATTAAGAAAATAACATAAATATTAATACTAATATAAATTGTTTTAAAGAATCTTTACAAAATGAGTAAATACTTGAAAACAATTTAGGAATTATAACTTAAAAATAAATTTCAAAGGTATAAATAAATATCTACTTTCAATACTCCAAATATTGATCAAATTTGAAAACATTTCTAAAAATATTATTATATTACTATAAAACAAAACTGATTTCATAGATCAATTTAAATCGAACAAGGCTTATCAGTCCAAACGGTACTTATCAATTCGCAATACATAATTCACAATCTCAGATATTCAAATCAATCTATTTCCAAAGATCAATTCACATTACATTCTTAATATAATTAACAGGCACATAACAGATATATGCAAGAACAACAGATTAGAGATTATCATTACTAGAACAATTTCAAAACATAATCATGTCAATGGCTTACACTCTACACACAATTAGGTTAATTATATAGCGAAGTGGTGTCAGTTTCCACTGTCCCAATGTCGTCTAGTTTAAACAATAAAAATAAATGCATCTAATCCATTGGGAACATTTACAACAGACTGGCCATAAGATTATTGAATAGCATTCATCCCGATTGACAACTAGATCCTATCCAAACAAACTTATACAAATTCACATATTAACTTCACAATGGATCATATGACGATATAACATTCGTCGATATAAACCATTTATTCATAACATTTATTTATGAAATAATTTATAATATAGTATAACCTAAAGCCTTGAATTCACTTCAAAGTATCGGTATTTATTACCTTTATTATTTCAATTATATTTCACTTTCCAAATTAATCTTTCTTGATTAATTATTCCCTAATTACATTAAGTAATTAACTTTTGATTAATTATACAAATTAATTATTTTAACCATTTCAGTAACTAACCTTTAATTGCTAAATTATTTACATAATCCCTTAATTAATTATAATCATTTATATTGATTACTCATTCCTTAACTAACAGCCCTTAATCTCCTCATTAATTTTTATAAATTAAAAATCTTTGAGCACATGCTTAATTCAAAACTCAATTTTAAATGCTCTTCTAAATCATTTTACTTACTTAATTTATTCAAATAAACTTAAGTAAAAGAATTTTTTTATCTTTTAAGTTAATTCGAAAACTTGATAACAATTTACTTAAATAACCATAATTAAGTAAAAACATTGTTTTAAATTAAATCTTAATAATATTCAAGATCAAGGCTTCTTACTATTTAAAATGTTGGGAAAACCATATGAATTTTAAACTTGCTACATCATGCCTTAAAAATGATAAACCTGCTTTTACTCAAGCCAAGCCGAAAACACAGCCCAATCCTACAGGCTCGTCCAAATATTATTAAACCTATATTAAATTCCAAAGCCTGATACTTAAAACAAAATCAAAACGCTACCAGATTGGGCTGAAACCCAACCCAAATAACAACTCTACTCCCTTCTTCCCCAATGCTTTTCTGAACCCATCACATTCCACCTCCAGTATTATGAACCAAATGCGAACAGCCTGAAACACCTAACTTCAAATCAACGTTGACGATCGCCTAACCCATCGTCACTCACCCTTCAATAAGTCGTCGAACAATCCACGCACCATCGCAAGCCACCAGGGAAAAAAAATGCATGCACAGATACGTGTGCACGTGTACGGCCATAACTCCGTCCATCTCACTGTCGCGACGACTCAAACCAACTCCACAACATCGCTCGAATGCAACAAGCAACTCGATGAAGCAAACTTCCCTGATGATCGAAATTTCGAGCTTCAGTGCCAAAGTTTTCAAGGCACAAACCCACTCACCACTACAAATCCATCTACCTCATCAACATCTAACCACCATTTCGAACCTCATCCACCATTGTCGAGTGCTGACACATGCACCCACCCATGAGCCGAATCCCCAAAACTCCGGTCGCCCCCTGTTTTCTCAAACCTGCAGTGACATGATAAAAGCTTCACCTTCTCTTAAACCCTAAAATCCCTATGCGTGCCCAATCAAAGGCGAAATTGCAAATTCCGCCACGGTCATCCCCTTACCCACGCCTTCCAGCACCTTCTTATCCAAACCGCACCACCCCTTGACGCAGAGTTCGCCAGAAAATCATTTTTGGACCAAAACAGTTCAACTATACATAACTCACAATCTAAATGATTAAAAATCACAATTCAAGCACCAAAAATCCTATTTTCATCAGGTGATCTAACATGCATTTTTGAATCTTCGATTCAAACAACTTAAATTTTCATAAAAATTTGATCTTTGTAGTAAAACTCCACGCATATGAAAAATACAGCATAAAAATTTTAAATAATAAATTTAACTTAAGAAAATATAGTAAACAAACATTTTTGCAATTCAAAATATTTGCAAATACAAGCTAGATTCGACAGATTTGGGATTTTAGAGGTAGGTTAAACAAAATTTAACTGAACAGAGCATGCATGCAGTTCTAAATTTAAGTTCACTATATTCTCACCTTAAACATCTGATTCGAGCTTCCCTGACTTGGAATTTGGTTTTAAAAGAGCTTGAAATTCTTGACTTGCTTCTAGAGAAATGGATTCTTTAAAAGTTGCTTCAAGATTCCCTTTGAATATCCAGGTTTGCTTTTTTACAGAGAAATTTTTAACATGCAGATTTTATTCCAAGTGCAGCCATTTTCTTTTCTTGTTATAAGTTTTGATATTTCCCTTTAAAATGAATTGTTCTTTTCAAAAGCTACTGGTTGTATATTTATATAGTTGTAATTTCCAAATATAAATGTTGAACAAAGATATCCTTTAAGATTTGAAATAGTATTCTTTTAAAATAAAGAAAATATTTGAAAAGAAACATTCATGATTATGTTGGATTTCAAAATCTTAAATGCCAAGTGTAAATGTGGTTGTCAACTTTAAATTTTTAAACAAAATAAAAATTTAATTAAATATGACTTAAAGCATATATTCCTATTTAACTTAAAATAAAGATGAGGAGTAATTCAATTAAAATAACCCCTCTTTTTGATTAATACTTTTAAATAAATATGTTGTTACTTTAAACAAAATGAAATAAAATAACATTTATATTTTCATACCATTTAAACCAATGAAACTTTGATAAAAATAAAATCTATACCATAGAGTAAAAAAATAAATTAAGTCACTCTCCTCCTTATAATATAAAAATATATGACTTCTAGCTACTTAAGTTTCATTAATACTTATGTATAAATAATTTCTCTTATTTATTTATGTGACTTTTAAACATATCAATTTATAACATTTCTCTCAATTAACTATTATAAATTTTCTTTTTACTTCACTAAGAATTTCACTTAATTTCATTACATAAAAATTTATCATTTTATATATGAAAATAATGAATTCACAATAAATTTAAATTCTTATTATATTTCCACTTTTAGAATAAATATATATCTATTCTTGAAATAATAATATACATTAAATCTAAACAACATATACACTTTTTACTTTGAAACAATGTATATATATATTTAAGAAATTTATTTAAATCAACTTCAAAATTTTAATGTAGTCTTGGAAATCCATGTTATATTGTTTTTAGAAAAATAAATTTTACATAATGATAAATCACTGATTACTACAAATATTGTATATCAAAATACAATATTATTGAATATTATAGATAATATTCACAACTCTGGATGTCTAAAATCCCGGGTCGTTACACGGTTGATCATAAATTTTATTTTCAAAGTTTTGGAAAAAAGAAATATTTACTAAAACACTCTTTTTCTCTTCAAATCTTTAAAAAACTCCAAATCAACTCCTATCTCCTCTAAACTTCCACAAAGTTCTTATATCATCATTAGAACATGACTTAGCATCCAAAAAATGAAGAAATGATGGGGGAATGAGGAGCCCAAACCTAGTTCTTGACAGCCAAGGTTAAGAGAAAGGCTTGGCTAGTGATTTTAGGAGCAATGGTGGTAGCTTTGGATTTGAGGTTATGGTACGAAGTGTTGCCTTGACTTTAGTGGCTTGTAATGTTTGTTAACCTAATTTTTAGGTAAGTTATCTCACCATCAAATGAGTATATGTTGTGTTATAAATTATTGATTGTTGAAATATAAATGTCAAATGAAAACAAATGCAAGTTATCATTTTTGGTCCCTACTTGCTTTTGAAAGTAAATAATTAGATAAGTATTATAACTTCTTTATAATTTTTCTAAAACTTGTAACATGAACATGACTGGTTATATACATGTTTGGATATGTTGTATGTGACGTAAAAGTGTGTTTGTGAACGTTTGAAGCAAGAAAGTCATTGTGAAAGTACTTTGAAATCCCTTAACTTTAACTTCAGTTATTTGATGATTTATAGACATATTTTAACATGACTTGGTTTGGTTGTTTTATACACTTATAGAAGTGTTTTACGTAACAAAGAATATTTTTTTAGGAAATAACATTTAAATTACATATTATTCTTACTATAAATTTTTTGAGCTTAAATCATTGGATAACTAGTTGAAAAAAGTGGTAAAAGTTATAGCGAAATAGTCTCTATATGAGCACTTCGAAAAAATATCTTGTTTTCAGATATTTTTATAAAATAATTAAAAGATATTCTTTGGGATTTTTCATTATGGTTTTTAAGTACCCAAAGTATATTAACTACTATAAAAAGAATGGATCAAAGATCATTTGTTAAAGCATCGAAAACTAGCCACAAATGTAAAGGTCCGTATCTTCGTTCCCTTTGAGTAGATAATAAATTGCATGTGTCCAACTCATATTGAACGAAAACATGAATATTTAAGGGTTAATTATGAAAAAAATAAGAAAAGAAGAAGAAAACAAACACAGAATCTCGTAGCAGAATGATAAAGTATAATAATGAAATAAACAGTTCATGAAGCTGTTTCTATTATACATTTGATTATATTCCATACAACATTAATTAGAGTTATATATACATAAGGAATAAATTAAATCAATGCAGAAGACAATATGATGTAGGGATAAATACTAGTAATATTCCAATCTTCATTTTCGTTCGCTAGAGAATAATCTTTGATAAGCTGAAAAACTCAGGACTGACCGAGCGTAATAAAATGACAAAACACTCAAGTCGGGACTAAAATATTCTTATGCGAGTCAAATCGATATTGCATATAACATGAGTGTAATACGTCATAGATGATTATGGGTTTTTCACATGTCATATCCAGTGTATAACATGAGTGTAATAACTCAAGAGATGCTACGGGATTTTCCATCTCTTAAGGAACCGTCAAAATATTTATATGTAGTAGAATACGCTACATATATGACGTCTAATAAATAAAATAAATATTTTTCTTAGCGTTAGGGCTTAACGTGTTTTTAAGTATTGTCGTAAATTTGCATATACACCAGTTAAACGGTCAATGGATAGGGATGCGCCGTGATAGACAACACTAAATCAAAATTGTATGGGTCTCGTTTGGGGATAAAAGTATGACTATGCATGTTAGGAAATGCCCAAGGTAGGATAGTACTAGTTTACCCTTCCCCGCTGGTGGTAACACATCATAGCTATGATCACCATTTGCGTCCAACACTCCCATAATTCGGTGGGTGCGCACCAATCAATCATAATGTAAATGATGGTAATACGAAGAAGTGCGTCCGCTTGGGGTAGCTAACCCGCTTGGCCGGTACGGCTCCTGTTTTGATCATTTTAAATGAGCATGAGTGCCGGGCTAATCCATCACCGTTCTCTTCCTTCAAATTCAGCAAACGATGCCAAATCCAACCACAATGTTCTGGAGACTCCTCCACGTACATAGTTGTTTAAATGGTTCAATATCGACAGAGAGTATGCCCATATTCGGCCTCGGTCTCTTTAAAAATAAAACATAGTTTTACACACTGGTTGGTACTTTTACATTTCGAAAACAGTCCATACTTGATATCAAAATATCATATTCGCTTCAAATCTAATCCATTTCGAAATCATCATAATTACTCAAAAAATACCATATTCAATTAGAAATCATGTTCGTCTTAATATCTCGATTTTAGTTCCAAAATTATTTCGAATTTGAATTTGGGTTATAACATCATTTTGACGCAACTCATATTTAAATACATGATTTAAAAATAAACATTCCACCCTTGAACAATTTAAAATTTTGAAAAATAGTTTGAGTAGTTTAAAATGGTTAAAATTGTTAAAAATAGTTTAAATGGTTAAAATAGCCAAAAATAGTTTAAATGGTTAAAATAGTTAAAAATAGTTTAAATGGTTAAAATGGTTTAAATATTAAAATGATTTATATAATAAAATAATTTAGAAAACTAAAATGATTTGTATATTTAAGATGATAGATTTTAAACAGTTTTATTAAAATGATTTATTGAAAATAGCTTAAAAGTCAAACTAATTCAATTCCAAATTCCCAAGTCGAATCAATTTCAATTTCCATCCAATCGATTCGATTTCGATTTCAATTCAAATCAATTTCAACTTCGATTTCACTTTAATTCAATTCCACTTTCAAATCCAATTAATTCAATTTCAATTTCAATTTATATCGATTTCGAGCTCGATCTTCAAGATACGGATTCAAAACACTTAAATAAAATTAACCTTCAACACCCAATTTGAAATCAAATTTTCAAATACTTTTACTTAGTAAAATTTAAAGTTTGAATAAAAGTCCCATTCTTTAAATCAAATCAATCTCCAAAATTTAAATAATAATTCGATTATAACTTAAAAATCCCAACTCAATTATTTAAAACTTTTCATTTACCAAATTTAATTTCAACATTCCGAGCACAAGTTCGAAAATAATTTGATTTCTATAATTTGGTTTTTTCCTTTTCTTTTAAATCAAAATCATTTAAATAAATTCAGATCAAAAATTTCAAAATCATTTAATTTAAGCAATCTGGTAACGTATATAATTTTATATTCTATGGCCAAGTGATCAGTTATTTTGTTTTAATTCCAAGGATGGATATATATCATTTCAATACAAAATAAAGGTCATAGGTATATATTGTCTCAACTTATTTCTTAATTTATTCAAAATAATTCAATTTACAGTTTTATACACTATAAATAATTTACCAGGTGATAACATGATATATATACATAAAATAAATAAATATCCACTCATCCAAATATTAATAAATTGGCATCCACCATAATCAATCATACAAACATACAATATAATTCACAACGATTTCATAGTTATCAATGTCGGGAATTATACTGGCAATTAAATTCCAATTTAAAACCTAATTGTCAATTTTATTTTTTAACAGTTAATTCAAATGAAAATTAAATTTATCAAACAACGACCAATAAATTAATATCACTTCATAATTTCAAATTTAATAAGCAATAAAAAATTCTAGTACTTATGAGCCTTATAAAACACTCACCTTTATTTTTATTGTCGCTTACGCATTTTAGTTTTGATTAAATTCGAATAGAAAATTCTAGAAGCCCAGATCCGTCCAAACCAGTTTCATGATGAAGTGCTCATCAATACGATCCTAACGTAAAAATCTGCGGGTTAAACAGATTTCATGTGGCTGAGATATCATGTTTTGTAGTAAACGAGTAAATCCATGATGTTAAACAAATTAATAAACAATTTCTCACCTTCAGGCACATGGGCCTAGTCCATTCAAAAACTAACCCGCAACCCACTCTTACTTACAATGCTTTCTCCAATGCTCCAGGCGAGCTTCCCCTCCCCCTATTAACGTGCGCACGGTGCACGCGCACACTCCCAATGCTCCGTCGATCATCGATCCGAGACCACATGTAAAATTCTCTAGCCGAGCTCAACTAAATTCTCACATTACCATAGCCACCAGCCTCACCACCAAAAATCCAACCGAGCTTCCCCCTTCTTCGCTTTTTTCCTTCTTTACTGCCATTAACATGCACTGCGTGCACTTGCGCATGAGCCTCGGCCACCAAAATAACCATCTGACTTCACCTACCCATCCCACTACTCGCTCTCATCATAATGGAATCATCATCGTTTCCTTTGGTCGCTCTATGCTCTGACCAAAAAAATAAGCCTGTAGCTGCCAAAGAAAATCACGACAAAAAAAAACCTTCGATCCCCTCCATATCACCACCTATCCAAGCCCCTTCCTCCACGATCAATGCGGTGTACTACAATTCATCCATCGTTGACTAAGGGAGAAGAAAGACCAAACCCTAGCTCTGAACCACCTCCAATCGTTGTCACAGAGTCGCGGCGAAACTCTACCAAAAATTCTATGACACCATACGAACCCAATGGCATGGCCTTACAACGTCGATCAATTTTCAGCGGATTAAGAGATTTTAATTTTTTTAAATATAATGAACATTTACCCCCTTTTGGATTATTTGTGATTTCTTCCTCTATTCTCGATGAAATCGAGTGAAAATAATTTAAAAAAAACTAAGGATCGAAAGATATAATTTCCGTATTGGAGGTATAGGCTAAAATTGAACTGTTTGAACGATTTTGATATTTGAATGGAAAAAAGTGGAGTTTGTTTTCATGCTTGTAAAAAAAGAAGGGAAATGAAGCTCTATTATCAAAGGAACACACGTCTATATACACCAAGGCATGTCAATTTTTTTTAATGAGGCCGATTTATTTTTATTGTTTGATTTGATTTTATGAGTGATGTGATATTTTGTGTGCTTGATTGGATTTATTATGTGCTTGTTTTGAAATTGCCATCGTGAAGTTTATATGTGTGTGTATATATATATCTTTGCGTATACTTATTTTTACCATATACATATTTACATATTGGCATATACACTATTTTTAAAAACACATACACACACAGATGTATATATATCCTTGTAATCATAAGTTTGAAATTTGCATCATGAAGCTTTGTATATATACATATAGATATTTTATCAAAAATTTGAAATGGTGAGACTATATCCATATATATATATATTTGTTATATACAGATATTAACGTTTAAATGTTATATAATTTAATTTATATATTTAGATACCTCTAGTAGCAGAAGAATCAAATCATTCGACTTATAAAATTTAATATTCCAATAGCTAAAATTAGTTAATTATTTCAATAACGGATGCTAAAAATCTTAGGTCATTACATTACATTTCATCCTCGAAATTCTAGCATAAGGACACTCAATATTATTCATAAACTAGCATGACGTCATAGACCATACATATATAAAATCTGATTTAATCACTACTCGAATGCATGACTCCACTTCCAAAACAGTATCACTCACTCAAATTTCTAGTGCGGACATTGATCAGGCTACTTGATTAGGAGCCCCTGCACTCCTCGTATAGCTGTAGCTATGATAGAAAACCTTTGGTTCCATATCAAGAACCATCATCAAATGCTCGCCATCGAAATCGAGCAATTGTTATTCGAAACAGTGTGATACACCTCAAAGCCTTGAACTCGAATATTAGATCAAAACTATATGGGAAGAAGAAATGATCTATGTCCATCTCACACACTTATTTAATTGGTTATCCCTAATACCAATTATATTACCTCTAAATTATTTATGAAAGCATTTTTATAGTACATTGCTTAACTTATAAAATCCCCTATCATCTTCTAAGTGTACATAAAACCATAGTTCAAAATTTTATTTTGAATTTGCTTAAGAATTTAAAAGTCTCCGTTTTCATATCAATTTTTAAAACGATATTATATATTTAATCTATAGAATATATATATATATATATATATATATATATATATATAGTTAGCCCGAGTGACCCCAAAATTATACAAAGTAATCCGTGCTTCCAAAAAGTTTCATATATTCCTTACAGGAAGGATAATATTTAAGAGAACGTTTACCATCCGAACATATCTCTTACCTATTTTCGTTATTTTTGAGCCACTCGAACTAGTTAACTAAAAATCACCTCTTCCTTACTAACCCATTTTGAAACAATATCACAGATATATTTCTAGCAAAATATTCCTACAAAATATTCAATTCCAATTTGCTTTAGATTCGTTCGGGTTCAACCTCATCTCAACCATACAATGACAAAGTGAATAATTTATTAAGTGTGATCGTCACTTAGAAGGTTATTCTGATCACTATAAAATAAATCTGGACTTATTCCTAAATGATTCTAAAGAAATGCCGATTTTTCCACCAATTTCTTTTTCAAAGATATTTATACTTAAATATACTTTTAAGCAACTCTTTCCAGAATATTAGCGCACCAAAAACCTTTTAAGACCCAAAGCTATCTCAAAATAAAATTATTATGTACTTTCTTCAAAATCATTTTAGACAATAATATTCATTTTTACTTTATAGTAAATCCAACCTTACTTTTGAAATTGAATCAAAAAAATTTCTATCTAAATAATTATATAGCATGGTCCTAATAGTAACAATCCCTTATTAAGAAACTCGAAAATATTCTCAATATTATCATTAACCCTTAAAACCTTGAAAACCATTTTGCCAAAATCACCAGGATTTAAATTCTCAAATTCTTTTTATTTATAAGGCACATTTTTTAATAAATCAAATTTGTAAATCATTTCCATTTAAAGGAAATCATTCCTAAATATTTTTATTGCAAAAATATTCTAGCTTTCCTATATAAATCATTTTTCAAGTATTTATTCCAGAAGTATTTTAAGTTTCTTTTAATAACATTTACTTACATTCAATTTTATCAAGTTTATATTTCTAAAATATTTATTCCAGAATATTCAAATTATCATTTTAAATAAATTCCCTTAGAAATCAAATTTCAACTCAATATTATTAATGAACACCTTATATTCAAATTTTTGCAATTTAATTCATAAGGTACTTGTTTTAATGTTTCCAAT
This sequence comes from Allium cepa, assembly GCA_030765085.1. Lineage (NCBI taxonomy): Eukaryota > Viridiplantae > Streptophyta > Magnoliopsida > Asparagales > Amaryllidaceae > Allium > Allium cepa. The sequence goes on from CM060940.1 coordinate 690,607,472, forward strand.
ATTCCAATCTACCAAATCCAGATTTCAGAAAGAGAAGACTCAATATAGATTTATGGATAATAGTCAATGCTCAAAAAGGAACGAGCATGACCGATCAAATCCTAGACGATTGGATGAAATACTATCACCCCTAACAACCAAGCACAACCAAGATAACTATGGAAAATTTTCTTTATATATAAAATAGATTTCCAGGTAAAATTCTTCCATTTACCATTTTAAAACAATACCGTGTCAACTGGTATTGTCCGAGTGTTTAGGAAATTCCCATCGATAATGTTGGCCAAACACACAGACCAGAATTCTTAAGCCACCCAACCGATCAAACAACACAATAAAAAACATTTTATATCACTAAAAAGTACGCACTCTTATGTATAATACCCTCAAACTCATTTTGGGGTGCTACTGACCCTATCCCTATTGAGTTAAACCCCACAAAGCTAAGGTTATTGTTTAACCAAAGCTCTGATACCAGTTTTAGTAGCCCGTATCTTCGTTCCCTTTGAGTAGAAAATAAATCACATATGTCCAACTCATATTGAATGAAATACGAATCTTTAAAAATAAGAAAAGAAGAATAAAACAAACACAGAATCTTGCAGCGGAACGATAAAGTATAATAATCAAATAAACAGTCCATGAAGCTGTTTCTATTATACATTTGATTATTTTCAACACAACATTTATCAGAGTTATATATACATTAGGAATAAATAAAATCAATGTAGCAGACAACATGATGTAGGGATAATAATAGCAGTAATATACCAAATCTTCATTTTCGTCCTCCAGAGAACAATCTTCGATAAGCTGAAAAACTCAGGAATGACTCGACCGTAATGAAAAAACAAAACACTAGAGTCAGGATTAAAATATTCTTATGTGAGTCAAATCGATATCGCAAATAACATGAGTGTAATATCGTCAGAGATGCTTACGGGTTTTCCACATCTCATATCCAATGCATAACATGAGTGCAATAAGTCAAGAGATGCTATGGGATTTTCCATCTCTTAAGGATCCGTCAAAATATTTATATGTAGTAGAATAAGCTACATATATAATGTCTAATTAATAAAATAAATATTTTTCTTAGCGTTAAGGCTTTACATTGATCCCCTTTAACACGTTTTTAAGCATTTTCTTATAGTTTGCATATAAAACATTAGTTAAACTGTCGGTGGATAGGGATGTGCCATAATACGACAACACTAAACCAAAAACGTATGTGTCTCGTTTAGGGATAAAAGTATGACAAGGTACGTTAGGAAATGCCCAAGGTAGGATAATACCAGTTTACCCTTCCCAGCTAGTGGTAACACATCATAGCTATGATCTCCCACCGTGTCCAACACACCCATAATTCAAAGGGTGTGCACCAATCAATCACAAGGTAAATGATGGTAATATGAAGAAGTGCGTCCGCTCAGGGTAGCAAATCCACTTGGTCGGTACGACTCCTGTTTTAGTCATTTCAAATTGGAACAAAAGCCAGGCTAATACATCATCGTTCTCTTTCTTCAAATCCAGCAAATGAAGCCAAATCCAACCACTTCGTTTTGGAGTCTCCTTCACGCACAGAGTTGTTAAAGTGATTCCACTATTGACGGAGAGTATGCCCATATCCGGCCTCAGTCCCTTTAACAACCAAACATTGTTTTACACACCGGTTGGTGCTTTCACATTTCGAAAACAGTTCGTACTTGATATTAAAATATCATATTTGCTTCAAATCAAATCCATTTCGAAATCATCATATTTACTCAAAATATACAATATTCAATTTGAAATTATATTCGTCTTAATATCTCGATTTCAGTTCCAAAATTGTTTCGAATTTCAATTTAGGTTATGACATCATTTTAACGCAACTCGTATTTAAATCCATGATTTAAAAATAAACATTCCACCCTTGACGAATTTGAAATTATGAAAAATAGTTTGCATCGTTTAAAATGGTTAAAATAGTTAAAAATAGTTTAAATGGTTAAAATAGTTAAAAATAGTTTAAATAGTTATAATAGTTAAAAATAGTTTAAATGGTTAAAATAGTTTAATAAAACAATAGTTTAAATATTAAAATGGTTATATAATAAAATAATTTAGAAAATCAAAATTATTTGTATATTTAAGAAGATAGATTTTAAACAGTTTTATTAAAATGATTTTATCGAAAATAGCTTCAAAGTCAAAGAAATCGAATTCCAACTTCCCAATTCAAATCAATTTCAATTTCCATCCAATCGATTCAATTTTGATTTCAATTCAATTCAATTTCAACTTCGATTTCAATTTAATTCAATTTCATATTCAAATCCAATTAATTCAATTTCAATTTATATCGATTTCGAGCTTGATTTTCAAAACATCGATTCAAAACACTTAAATCAAATTAACCTTCAATATCCAATTTGAAATCAAATTTTTAAATACTTTTACTTAATAAAATTCAAAATTCGAATAAAAGTACCATCTTTTAACTCAAATAAGTTTTTGAAGTCTAAATCATAATTCGATTATAATTTTAAAATCTGAACTCAGTTATTTGAAACATTTCATTTACCCAATTTAAATTTCAACATTCCGAGCATAAGTTCGAAAATAATTTGATTTCTATAAGTTGTTTTTTTCATTTTTATTTTAAATAAAAATCATTTGAATAAATTTCATATCATAAATTTCAAAATCATTTAATTTAACCAATCCGGCGTCTGTATATAATTTTCGATCCTATGGCCAATTGATCGGTTATTTTAGTTTAATTCCAGGGATAGATATATATCATTTCAATCCAAAATAAAGGCCATAGGTATATGTCGTTTCAACCTATTTCTTAATTTATTCAAAATAATTCAATTAACAATTTTATACACTGTAAATAATTTACAAGGCGATAACATGATATATATATATATATATAATGAATAAACATCCAATCATCCAAATATCAATCAATTGGCATCCACCACAATCATTCATACAAACAGACAACATAATTCACAACAATTTTACAATTATCAATGTTGGGTCTTTTACTGGCAATTAAATTCCAATTTCAAACCTAACTGTCAATTTTAATTTTAACAGTTTATTCAAATGACAATTAAATTTATCAAACAACGATCAAAATTATATCACTTCATAATTTCAAATTTAACAGGAATAATATTCTAGTACTTGTGAGCGTTATAAAACACTCACCTTTATTTTTGTTATCGCTTATGCGTTTTGGTTTTGATTAAATTCGAACGTGTTCGAATTTAACTAAAAATTCTAGAAGCCTAAATCCACCCAAACCAGTTTGATGACGAAGTTGTCATCAATACGATCCTAACATAAAAATCCATGGGTTAAATGGATTTGATATGTACAAGGTATCACGTTTTATAGTTAACGAGTAAATCCGTGATATTAAACAAATTAATAAACAATTTCTCACCTTAAGGCACATGGGCCTAACCCATTCAAAAACCAACTCGCAACCCACTCTCACTTACAGTGCTTCTTCTCCTTTCTCCAACACTCCTGGCAAGCTTCCCCCCATTAATATGCGCACGGTGCACATGCACACTCCCAATGCTCCACCGATCAACGATCCAAGATCGCATGGAAAATTCTCTACCCGAACTCGACTACATTCTCACATTACCATAGCCACTAGCCTCACCACCAAAAATCCGATTGAGCTTCCTCCTTTTTCGCTTTTTTTCTTCTCTACCGCTATTAACGTGCACTTCATGCACTTGCATATGAGCCTCAACCACCAAAACAACCATATGACTTCACCTATCCGTCCCACTACACGCTCTCATCACAATGGCATCATCATCGTTTCCTCCAGTCGCCCCATGCACAATCCCAAAAAAAGCCCATAGCTGCCAAAGAAAGTCGCGACAAAAAATATATTCGATCCCATCCAAATCATCATCAATCCAAGCCCCTTCCTCTACGGTCAACGCGGAATGCTCTAATTCATCCATCGTTGACCGAGGGAGAAGAAAGACCAAACCCTAGGTTTGAACCACCTCCAATCGTCATTATGGAATCACAGCGAAACACTACCAAAAATACTTTGACACCATATGAACCCAATGGTGCTTACAACGTTGATAAATTTTCATTGGATTGATAGATTTTAATTTTTTAAAATCTCATGAACATTTTTTCCCCTTTCAGATTATTTTCGATTTCTTCCTCTATAATCGATGAAATCGAGTGAAAATAATTTTAAAAAACACTAGGGACGGAAACACACAACTTCTGTGTTGGAATGGTTTGAATTCTTTTGATTTTTGAATGGAAAAAAGTGGAGTTATTTTACATGCATGTAAAAAAAATGAAGGGAGACGAAGCTCTGTTATCAAAGGAACACGCGTCTATATACACCAGGGCATGTCAATTTTTTTTAAATGAGGCTGATTTGATTTTTATAGTTTGATTTTATGAGTGATGTGATATTTTGTGTGCTTGGTTTGATTTATTATGTGCTTGATTTGAAATTGCCATTGTGAAGTTGATATGTATATATATACCTATATATATATATATATCTTTGCATATACATATTTTTACCATATACATATATACATATATGCATGTATACTATTTTTAAACATACACACACACTTACATATATGTATAGAGTTATATATATATATATATATATACTTGTCATCATAAGTTTGAAATCATGAAGCTTTGTATATATACATATAGATATCTTATCAAAAAATTGAAATGGTGAAACTATATATATATGTATATATTATATATATTATATATATATATATATATATATAAATATATTATATATATCATACGCAAAAATTAACGTTTAAAAATTTATATAATCTAATTTATGTATTCAGACACCTCCAATATCAGAAGAATCAATTAAAATTAGTTAATTATTTCAATAATAGATGCTAAAAATCCTAGGTTGTTACACCAAGGTGTGGCAGCATTGCGCTAAAAACTACCCAAAAAATTTAGACAACATTTTTAACATGCCGTCTTTGTTTCTGAAATATCTTTTAACCGTTGCAAATTGTTTTGGTTGCATTTGCAGAAATGGTATCATGCTGTTTGAAACTATAAATTATGTAAAAATGATATTTAGATTAGTTATTTTTCTCTAGTCTTTTTAGAGTTATATTCTAACTTATATTGGACTGTTCAAAAATTGATTTCATGTTTGAATGTATTTTTAATAATTAATAATGAATTTTAAAAATATGCTGCTTTTAAATTAAAATATTTTTTCTATTTTTATTCAATTTTTTTTGTTTTTACATAATATACTTTGTAAATAATTATGATATATTTTTAAGTAGTTTAATAGTGTTTTAACATGTTAATAATTGTTTTAAAAGTAATTTTGAATGTATATAAGTTCTAAGACTAAGTTAAGTATTTTATAAATGTAGTAAAAGAAGTTTGAACTTTTAACACTTAAGGTAAATAAATGGTTTTGAGAAGTTCAATTAAAGGTGTATTACCTTAATCAATAAGTGTGGATTTGCTTTGATCTTTAAAATGGATGTTTTAAAGTTAATAATAAGTATTAAAATGGTTTTGGATTTGTAATAACCATGTGTAAGTAACAATTCTCTTTAACCCATAAATATAATTAAATCTTTAAAAATGCAAGTTTTTATAAAATGGTTAAGTGTGAAATGGTTTTGAGTTAGTTGTGACAAATGTTTAAATAACAACTGTCTTTAACCGTTATAAATATACTTAGATCTTTAACAATGGAATTTTAAAGATAAGATCAAGTATGCAATCTTTTATAAAAGGATACAAAAAGTAAAAGTTTAATTTACAAAAGTGAAGGCGTTTATAGTAATAATGTTTAAGTAACATTTGTTTTTGACCTCTTTAATTATATTTTAAAGTAAATAAATCTCACTGGTGATTTATTAATTAATAAGAATTTAATTAAATATATTAAGTTTTAATTTATAAGAAAAATTTAACTAATAAATTAGTTCTACTAATAAAAGAAATTTTAATTAACAAAAAGATTAATTAAATAAAAAAGGGATTATAAATCATTTATGTGACTTGATTGTGCTTTGCGTGTTACTTGTGCATTGAAAATATTTAGTCATGGGCTTAGCACTAAAAGCCAATGATGTAGACTTGATTCCATCTGTGTGAGTTAATATGTTGATTCGAGTAGGGTGCAGAAGCAAAGTGCTATAACCAACTAGGCTTCCTTCTTGACTGAGGGATATTAGATGTTGAAAAGGTTGGATACGTGATGTGTATATGAAACTTAGTTTCATATGCATTCTTTTAATTGTTGTTTAATTAACAAATTAACTTAAGAAATTTCAAAAAGCTTCATATCTTCATATGCTTTGAGAACCCCCAAGGAGGAGCGTTCGTATGACGTCTCTAGCTTTCACTGACTTTTTTAAAGAACTGGAACCGAGTTAACTGGAAAATTGTCGATTTAGTCTTGAAGAGATCAGGATTGGTAAGTATTTTACTTATCGAAAACCACTTCAAGACCAAGATAGGCATTCTATCTCTTGGAAGTGGATCCGTTCAAGATGCTGGAATCCATTTGGGAATTCACGATCTATTTGAGTGATGATGGCTCGTATGTAGAGATGCCGAACATGACTTCATCATCAGTAACTAAAGATTGAGTAGGATGTATGATTTGGGTTTAGCTAACCCATAGGGATATATCAACTTCATATCTAGAGTATGCTTATCTGTACATGGGGTGTTGTTTATACTTGGTTCACATTGTTCACGAAAGCGTCCGGATGTTGGGTCGGTTGTATTGACCTTATCGTGTATTCTATCTAGAGATATACGATGCTCGAAAGGTATTTTTAATCCTTGTCATAAGAGATCGATCCTAGTTTATGGAGGAGGTCTTCATGGAAACTCCATTATGTGAACGTGCCTTTGTGGTTTTGTTTTTGTATTTATAAATATTGTTGTGGCATGATTAATGTAAGTACCAACAACAATTTTTCTTATTTATATTCTTCACCCTAGGCATTATCTATCATATCACTTTATGTGTTTATTAGATGATGAATTTTTAAAGGGATAACTATTATGACATTCCACGTGGTCTCAAAAGTACTGTTATATGCTAATTACATTTTTCTTGACTTTCTCATACTAGACTTTTATCTGGCTTAAGTTTCATATTTTCTTCATTTCCATGGGTGCTCTTTCAAGTAGTCTGAGAAAGTTAGGTTTTCGTTGATGTTCATTGAGCTCTTGGAGAGGAGCTGGATGTTGCCTACGTAGTATTTATTTCTGGCGCACTACTTTATGTATATATACTAGCAATTGTAAGATACTATTATAACTGTTTAGGCTAATGACAATACATTGATTAGTACCTCTGAAATATAATGTATATTAGAGTAGCTCTATCTGTTGATACACTATATTTTGATCAATGACAACGTGCTTCAAAAATAGGAAGAGATGTGTGCAAAACTAAAGGAAGGACTATGAAGACCATCATAAGTATTATATATATATATATATATATATATATCTCATAGTCTTAGTTTTATTGTTAAAATCTATCCTCAAGAAGCTTGCACAAACACAAGAACACATTTTTATAACTTAATATTTTGGTTAAATATTCATTGTGCATAAAATACCAGTTCAGTCGACTGAATAGAACATTTCAGTCGACGGAACCTGTTACAGAACTACAACATGCACACAATTTCAGTCGACTGAAATTTCTTATTCAGTCGACTGAATTCAAGCCTACGATTTTTTTATGAAAAGAAACCTTCTTCTTCCCAAGAGTTGCAACCATTCTTCAATGGAAATGGATGCATCTCTTGCCTGAATCTTATGCAAATAGATACACCTCTTCTACACTTAAAAATACATGATCCTATCATTTGCAAATTATTAATTCTAATTCCTTTAATCTCTCTGTTATCTTCATCGTCTTTTCTGATTTCTTAAAGTTTTAAAAAGCATTCGAAAACCACTTCAATTGCTTGAATATCTGATTTATCTTAAATACTCGTTTGATTCATAGCAATTCATAGTTCCTAAATCTTCATAAACACATTTCATATTCTTGAGGATAAGATTATAGGAAAGTTGTACTCAATTAGACTCATTAGTGTTATCAAGAACACAACAAGTCAAAAAATACTTTTTGTATCTAGTTGAAGTCCTCTTCGGTAGTCGAGGCAAGAAATCCCGTTTAGTGGTTCAGTTAAGTTGTAAACCTATTCCTCCAGGTTAAGTGAGGGTTGTTAGTTAGTAGAATTCCTAAGAGGAGCTTAGAGACTGGACGTAGGACAAGAAGTCCGAACCAGTATAAATTCTTGGTGTTTAGTTTACTTATTGCTTATTGTTATCTACCTAGACCATTTCACTATTCCATATTATACGATCCTACCGCATAGCTTCTTTCAATTGGTATCAGAGCAATGTTGTCCTATAACCATAACACCGTTATTTGACATATTGATAATATGAAAAATAACACAAGCACAAGCACAACAACTGCATATAGCTCTACATTTTCAGAAGGACTATCTACCCAAAGACCCCCTCTATTCAATGGACTAAACTATAATTATTGGGCTACTGGGATGAGGATTTATATGCAAGCAACAAGCTTTGAAGCCTAGAATGCAACTCAAGCAGAATTCGTTATACCCACAACTGATTACTCTACATGGACACAAATTCAGAAGAATGAAGCTAGTGCAAATGCCAAAGCTATGAATATGCTATTCTGCGCTTTGGATAGAAATGAGTTTAATCGTGTTAGCATTTGTACTACTGCACATCAGATATCGGATACACTTAGAACCATACATGAAGGCACAAACAAGGTCAAACAAACAAAGATTTCCATGCTAAAGAACTAGTTCCAAAACTTTAGAATGCGACAGAATGAATCCATCAATGACATGTACTCGAGATTTCAAGACATTCATCATGCCTTAATAGAATTAGGAGAAAAGTATATGGATTTTGATATTGTATCTAAGGTCCTAAATTCACTCACTGATGAATGGGAAAGAAAAGTCTTAGCAATTGAGGAAGCAAACGATCTATCTACAATGAAATCTGACGAATTAATTGGAAACCTTATGTCTTATGAAGTTAACATGCAAGCTAAGAAAGACCAAGCACAGGAAAGAAAAAATGTGGCTTTTCACGCAGAAAAGGAAGAATTGGAGTCTGAAGATGAGGATCTAGCATTTATTGCCAAAAATTTCAAGAAATTCTCAAAATATAGAAAAGGAAATAAAAACGGTTTCAAAAAGAATTTCTTAAGAAACCTTCATCCTCAAATATAGAATGCTTCAATTGTCATAAGAAAGGATACATGCACAAGGATTGTCCAGAACAAAAGAAGGAGAATCAGAAAAACTTCAACAACAAGAATAAGAAAGACGAATTTAAAAAGAAGGCTTTTTCTATCACATGGGACGATTCAGATTCATCTTCATCCGAAAGTGATAGTGATAGCGACAATGAACAAGCAAATGTATGCTTCATGGCTCAAGAATCTGAGGTTAGTGATTTATCTTATGATGATTTAATAGAACTAAACACTGAATTTTTAAATACTATAAAAATTCTCAAAAAGAAACTTAAAGAGACATGTGAAAATCAGAACAAAGATGAATTTGAAAGAGATATGTTAAAAGACAAAAAATAATATTGGTAGAAGAACTTGAAAGAGTTCAAGAATCTCTCTTAAACTCAGATAGCCAACTTTTACTTTTGAGCCAAGAAATTAAAACTCAAAAAGCAAAGAATGATGAAATTATTACTGAAAATCACAATTTAAAAAATAAAATAAAACAAGTTGAATTAGACAATACTAGTCTTCAAATTAAATTAGATAACATTACAAAAAAATTTCTAATTTCAATAAAGGAAGAGAAAATTTATCTAAAATTCTCGAAATTCTCAACCCTCTTCAAATAAAAATGGATTAGGTTTTAAAAAGGAATCAAAAATTCTTCCAAAGAAAAATGCTAATTTTAAGAAGGAAGATAATTCAAAACATAGTATAGTATTAAAAAACAACATACCAAGACACGCTAAAAAGAAAAAGGAAATAAAATATAGGTTCCGAAAACAAACAATAATTTAATTCGGAACAAATATATATTCCTTTATAGAAATAGTTCACAAAAATAGTAATTATCTTTATAAAAGGGATACTGAACCCACTTGGGTTTGGTTTCCTATGATCTAACTCTTAGGACCCTATTAAAAGGTAGGTACCAATATATTTATTAATATTTTTTGTAGGTCCCACTCAAGAAAAGAAAATGGATTTTGGATAGTGGTTGCTCAAAACACATGACCAGAGACAAAGAAATGCTTACAAATATTTCATGCTTCAATGGTGGCTCTGTTACCTTCAGAGAAAACTCAAAAGGTTTCATCATTGGCAAAGGAGATGTGTGCAACTACGGTATATCAAATTTACCCCTTATTACGAATGTTTCTTTAGTTAATAACTTAAAACATAATTTACTAAGCATAAGTCAACTATGTGACAAAGGTTTTAAAATAACTTTTTCTGAAAATAAATGTTGTACTTTTGATCAAAATCAAATTCTTATTTTTGAAGGAAAAAGAGATAGAAATATTTATGTTTTAAACATGAAAATTAATAATAATAAAGATATGTGTTTAATGGTCAATGATAATGATCCTTGGTTATGCCATAAAAGATTTTGTCATATTAATTTTAAATCTATTCAAAAACTTTCAAAAAATGAATTAGTCAAAGGCTTACCAAAAATAAATTTTAAATAAATAATATTTGCGATGATTGTCAATTAGGAAAATTAACTAAATCATCTTTTAAATCTAAGAAAGTTATTTCAACTTTACAACCATTAGAATTATTACATACGGATTTATTTGGACCAACAAAGGTTCAATCTATTAACCATAATCGATATGTTTTTGTAATAGTTGATGATTTCTCAAGATATACATGGACGATTTTTATGAAAAATAAAAGTGATACGTTTGAATATTTCAAAAAGTTTATTAAAAGAATTCAAAATATTAAGAATTTAAAAGTCAAAAATATAAGAAGTGATCATGGTGGCGAATTTGAAAATGAGTCATTTGAATTATTTTGTAAAAAGAAAGGAATAAATCATAATTTTTCATTTCCTAGAACTCCCCAACAAAATGCAGTTGTGGAAAGGAAAAGTGGAACTCTTCAAGAATGTGCAAAAATGTTATTAAATGGAAGTACATTACCAAAGCATTTTTGTGTAGAAGCTGTAGCAACTGCGTGCTATGTATTAAATCGTATTTCCATGCGACCTTTAACTAAAAACACTTCATATGAACTTTTTAATGGAAGAAAACCTAATATTTCGTACTTAAAAATCTTTGGGTCAAAATGTTTTATTCTTAACACAAAAGACCAACTTGGAAAATTTGATCCAAAAGCTGACCATGGTATTTTTGTAGGTTACTCAAAACGAAGTAAGGCATGTCGTGTTTTTAATAAACGGACAAATGTAATAGAAGAAGCTTTAAATGTATCTTTTGATGAAAACTTTAATAAAAATACAATCATCAAAGATGATGAAGAAATTATATACAACATAGAAAATATAAGTCTTGAAAATAATGAAAATATTAATCAAATCAATAACATTCAAATTAGATCTCCTCCTAGAATCCTACGAGATCATCCTACACAAAATATAATTGGAGAAATTGACTCGCAAGTTCAAATAAGAAGTCAACTAAACCAAATGGGACATGTTGCCTTTATTTCAACAATAGAACCTAAAAATCCTAAAGAAGCATCAACAGATGAATACTGGATTATTGCCATGCAAGAAGAATTAAATCAGTTTGAACGAAATAATGTATGGGGGTTAGTTCCTCGTCCTGATGACCAATCAGTTATTGGAACTAAGTGGGTCTATAAAAATAAAGCAGACGAATTTGGAAATATAATTAGAAATAAAGCAAGACTTGTAGCACAAGGCTATAATCAAGAAGAAGGAATCGATTACGAAGAAACAGTTTACTCCTGTTGCAAGACTAGAAGCAATACATATTCTATTAGCTTACGCTTGTTTTCATAATTTTAAACTTTATCAAATGGATTTTTAAAGTGCTTTCTTAAATGGATATATTAAGGAAAATGTATATGTTGAACAACCGCCTTTATTCACTCTTGAAAAATATCTGAATCATGTATATAAATTAATGAAAGCCTTATATGGTCTTAAACAAGCACCTCGTGCTTGGCATGAGAGACTTAAGAGCTATCTTATAGATCCAGGATTTCAAATCAGAAAAGTAGATCAAACTCTATTCATTAAAAACACTACTAAAGACATATTAATAATTCAAATATATGAGATGACAATATTTTTGGTTCCACCAATGAAAAATTGTGTAAAGAATTTTCAAATATAATGACTAAGGAATTTGAAATGTCTCATATGGGAGAATTAACTTATTTTCTCGGACTTCAAATTAAACAATTAACAAACGGGATTTTCTTAAACCAAGAAAAATATTGTGTTAATCTACTTAAATGTTTTGAAATGGAAAACACTTCTAGAAAACCTTCTCCTATGAGTACCATAACTCATATTGATCGAGATGAAAATGGCAAGAGTATAGACCAAAAGTTGTTTAGAAGTATGATAGGCTCTTTACTTTATTTAACCGCTAGTAGACAAGACATAATGATGAGTGTATGTTTATGTGCACGTTTTGAAGCTAATCCTAAAGAATCACATTTAAGAGCCGTAAAACGAATTATGCAATATCTTAATAATACCAAGGACTTTGGTCTTTTCTATCCAAAAGATTGTCCATTCGAATCAGTTTCGTTTAGTGATGCTGATTTTGGTGGGTCTCGAACAGATAGAAAAAGTTCAAGTGGCACATGCCATTTCATTGGAAAATCACTTGTATCTTGGTTTAGTAAGAAACAAAATTGTGTTTCGCTTTCAACCTGTAAAGCGGAATATATATCTGCTGCTTTAGCTAGTACTCAAGTCATATATATGCAACAAACACTTAAAGATTTTAATATAAATTTGACAAACTCTACAATATGTTATGATAATACAAGTACAATAAATTTATCTAAAAATCCAGTAAATCACTCTCGTACAAAACATATTGATATTCGTCACCATTTTCTACATGACATTATCGAAAAAGAAATTATCAATTTAGAATATATTTCTACCGAAAATCAAATTGCCGATATATTTACTAAACCATTACTAGAAAACTCATTCATAAAATTAAGACGAGAATTAGGAATAATATCCTTCAAAGATATTTTATAATAAGAATTATAATGGTAAGAAATCTAATACATGAGTAACATATCTCATACTTAATTAACTTCATCTAAACAAAAGTCAGACATGAATTTAGTTTACATAACTATGGGTTTAAAAAATTAATCATTTAATTTATACATTAGAATTAATATTTCATACACTAAACATAATCATCCATTTCAAGATAAATTATTAACCATTAATTCAATCTCTGGTTCTAAATTCTTGATGATTTTACACCACATTTTTGTTATAACTCTAAACCTTTATATACATGTTGATAAAAAATAAAAATAATATACCTCTGTAGAAAAATGTCATCCAACAAGTCAAACTCACCCATAATCATCACTTTTTCAACCGATAGCTCAGCAGATTCACCTCATCTTCCTACGCCAACACCAACACACTAGCCTATTTATAAATGGGAAAATTATCAAACCGGTTATACACAGGATTCCAAGAAGGCCAAATGTTCGCTATTTATTTCTCCCGATACGAAGAAAAAGATCGATGAAATTCAACATTATCAACAGCAGCAAATAGACCTTCAACGAGAATTGTATTTCGAACAGAAAGTAATGGCTAAACACTTAAGCTTTCTTGAACAAATTGGTTTGAAATTTTGTAGCTCGAAGAAAAAGGATGTAAGTGAACCCTTACCACGACCAGTTAATTCGTTTGATCCATCTTCGTCGTACCGTACATCAAACGACCCAATAAATCCTTGGGTCTCGCCTCAAAGACCTCAATATAGTCCAAATTCATGGGAGAAGAACTATATGGCAAATGAAGGATATAAAATACCAACGAAGAAGAGTCCATCTACCATGACTCCATCCCCCAAGAAATGACGGTTTTGTGGTCAAAATAATGTTATTGTATCATAATATTAATATATAATTGTAATTATTTCATTAAATAAAACGTTTGCATTCAAATGAGTGAAGAAGAAAAATGCATAATTCAATTGACTGAAATTTCCTGCTCAGTCAACTAAATATATAACGGAGACTTTCAGCCAATAGTTCAGTCGACTGAAAATCTATGTTCAATCGAATGAATTTTAGCCAGAAATATTTCGGCTTCCTTTTCAGTCGACTGAACAGTACATTTTAGTCGACTGAACGCATTTTACCCAGTTTTTGTCCACCCTACTTAGCCATCTTTTACATTTTTACCTTTACTTTTCATTGTTTCCAAACTTCATCTTCCCAATTCTAAGAAAACCCTAGCCCTCAAATTTCCACTTTTCTAAATTTCTTCCTCAAACTTTCAACAATTATGCCTCCTAAACGTTCTAGAGCTTCAACTTCATCCTCCTCCGAGTTAATTGATGCCCAAATCGCTCAATGGCTTTACAATGGAGTTGCGGTCATATGGTGGAACAAGATGAAGAAATCGAGGATCTTCGAGCACTCTTTTGTTGATTTCCAAGGTCTTCAAACCTACAATGTTCAAGCTTTGACAGACCAAGCAAATTTGACATTGCTTCTAGACATTAATCGAAATGTCCATGCCATCAACCATATTGTGGTCAAGTTATTCTATGCCAACCTCAACGTCGGACACCATAATCCACGAAATCCAAATGACAGTGTTTGGAGTATGGTATGCGGGAAAAAGGTATAGTTTTCACTTGATCGCATTGCTCACATTCTGGGATCCCCAAACATTGGTATAAAGCTTGAGGAAATAGATTTCAATCCTCATATTTGTGACAATATAAATCATCAATTTTTAGAAGATGATATCAATAACCGAAATATCAAATCCACTTCCTTAAGGCCAAGAGTAAGGCTTATACACAAAGCTCTTATGAGGACCATAACCCCACGAACCAGCTCCTATAAAATAGTGTATTCGAATAACTATCGGGCACTATACACTACATGGGGAAATATTAAAGAAATTGGGTGCAATTGATACTTGATGAATTTCTTTCAGTCGACAATGGAAAAATAAGAACGATATATTTTTGTGAATACATAATGCAACTTTTCCTAGATGTTGATACGCCACTACCAAATTCAGAAAATATGATGGTTCATCAAATCAACCATCAGACTATAAGCCTAATGCAACTACCTGTAAGGCCTCCTCATATCATGTCTCTAGCCGAATGGGAAGCACGTCAACAATCACCTCACTAACCTCAACCTCAAGCACCACAACAAGAACCACTTGATCAAGATGATGAAATCCGTCTTGTTCAACTAGATTTTACTACAAATCATAAGGAATTCTATCAAGGAAACAACAAATTCTTGATACTCGTCTCAAAAAGGTTGATCACAAACTTGATAGGATTAAAGGGTTCTTTAACAAACTATGGGATGTCATTTCATGCACCAGCACCACTTCTGCTTCTACCTCTCACGGCAAGCGCCCAGCTTCCACGTTCACGTGGACATCTTCCGAGGAGAATCCGATCAGCAGCACTAGTGGTAACAGTGGTGGTCAAGGAGGAGGACTTTTTTGACAACCAACCGGTGGACCTGTTATTTGTGAACCAGAAGAAGGATGTGAAGGCTCTTATGATTGGGACAGAGATCCTTGATCATTTTGATAGTTTGATTTCCCAAACTTTTTATTAATCTTCAAACTTTTAAAAAGGCTTGTATAAATAGCCTTCTTTTATTCATGAGACTCTATGATTTGTATAATGTACTCTGTGGTTATGCATCAATGTGGTTACTTTGTTTAACAATTATATACTTCTACAAATTATTACTTCCTTTTTGTCGATGACAAAGGGGGAGAAAAATCTATGTCGCTAACTTTGTGCTGTAGGAAAGATAGTGCATATATTCAGGGGGAGGGAAGATAATAGGTATTGTCATCAATCAAAAAGGGGGAGAATGTTGGTACGCTATATTTTGATCAATGACAATGTGCTTCAAAAAATAGGAAGAGATGTGTGCAAACCTAAAGGAAGGACTATGAAGACCATCATAAGTATTATATATATATATATATCGCAGTCTTAGTTTTATTGTTAAAATCTATCCTCAAGAAGCTTGCACAAACACAAGAACACATTTTTATAACTTAATATTTTGGTTAAATATTCACTGTGCATAAAATACCAGTTCAGTCGACTGAACAGAACATTTCAGTCGACTGAACCGGTTACAGAACTACAACATGCACACAGTTTCAGTCGACTGAAATTGCCTGTTCAGTCGACTGAATTCAAACCTGCGATTTTTTATGAAAAGACGCCTTCTTCTTCCCAAGAGTTGCAACCATTCTCCAATGGAAATGGATGCATCTCTTGCCTGAATCTTATGCAAATAGATACACCTCTTCTACACTTATAAATACATGATTCTATCATTTGCAAATTATTAATTCTAATTGCTTTAATCTCTCTATTATCTTCATCATCTTTTCTGATTTCTTAAAGTTTTAAAAAGCATTCAAAAACCACTTCAATTGCTTGAATCTCTGATTTATCTTAAACACTCGTTTGATTCATAGCAATTCATATTTCCTAAATCTTCATAAACACATTTCATATTCTTGAGGATAAGATTATTGTTTGTGCCAAAATTGGTCACAAACCCCAAGTATTGTGAAAGCACCAGTGTATGAATATAAATGAACAATATTCAAACATAAATCATAGATTTAAGCAAGCAACAGGTAGCAGTTCATAAATAATGAACAAGAACACACGATTTATAGTGGTTCGGCTATCTCCGGCCTACGTCCACTTCAAAGGTTTTTCTTTTTATTGATGTTCTTCGCTGATTACAGCGGATTACAATGGATTATAGCTATAAATTAAAGTACGACGGTAGTAGTGAAGTGCACAGTAGAGTCTGGTAGAGTCTGGGCGCTTCAGAATCAAGATCCCCTTTTCTGAATGACCTGGGGCTCTATATATAGCTGTAGGAGGCTGATATTTCTCCTAAAAATACGGTAGACCACTTCTAGCACGTGAGGGGGCCCACATGCCCGGCCTCAGGAAATTTGGGCCCACTTTGGATCGATTCGAACTCCGTTCCAATCGATCAAGAAATCATCCAATCGAGACGAAATTTGGCGTGGGCATTCTTCAACATGTATTAAGCTCCTGTAAAAATTTCATTGCATTTGGACTTGTAGATCTCAAGATATGGTTGATTCGAATTGCTATTCTCGAGCAGGTTGCTTGCTTCGACTCGATCCCCTTCGAATCGATGGGTTCGACTCGATGGTTCCATGTGCTTTCATGATGACGTGGTGCGCATTCTTCGTGTCGATCCCTTTTTCACTCCGGTTTGACTAGGTTGACTCCATGATCTTCGCCACTTTGACTTAGTGGATTCGAGGGCTTTCAGGGATTCGAACAGAGGCTCATTCGTATCGATCGTGGTATGCTCTGGCCGATCGATACGAAACTGTTGTAACAGGATTGATTCGAAGTGAAGTAACTGCATGGATTCGAAGGAAGGCCATTGGGATGGATATGAAGCTCGGCCATCTGACGGATTCGAAGCAGAGTAGATTTGATGGACTCGAACATGTTGCTTTGGGCGATGGATATGAAGTGGGATTATAGGATGGATTCGAAGAGCGGTTGTCTGATGGATTCGAACTATTGCTCGCTGATGGGTGCGAACTAGATGGAGTTGAGCTAAGACATCAGGATGGGTACAAACTTCATGGATTCGAAGTACTCCAAGCTGATGGATTCAAAGTAGCTTAGCTAGATACGAACGGAACCCTTGTCTATGGATTCGAACAAGGGCTATCTCCTCTATCTTGAATCGATCATAACTTGAGCGTACGAACTCGGATTGGCTTGAAATTTGAAACGCTAGCTTCTACAGCTTTGCTCGTCATGTCTCATCAATTGTGGCACGATCCGGACTCGGAAAAAATTTATCGATATCCATGGTTATCCTGCAATGCACAGTTGATATTCAAGAATAATAATTATCAATTCTTAGTAAATTTTTGGGTATCTCAGCTTTGCCAAAAGTTGGGATAACACTTTGCCCCCCAAAACATGCCTTTTTGTAAAAGGTATGTTTTGAACAGTCTTAAATCGAGTGTAGTAAATCCACGTTTCATTCGTAGCTACAGTATTATCAATCAAGTTCATGGCTGTTCGGAGCCAAGTTATTATCAATCCCTTCCAGCGGAAGTTAAGATCGAAATTCATCAGTCTCTCTGGACTATCGATGGTCACTCCGGACCCTTGCCAAGCCCATTCCTGACTTAGCGATTGAATAGAAAGATCCTATTGCACTCTGGCGTTGCCTTCTATTCCTTGCACTCCGGTCCTGGTTAGGACGCACAGTGATGTCTTGGTCGTTCTAGGTCGATCATAGCCTCTCTGGGCTCTTGCTGGATCCCATCCTGTCACTTTCCGGTGAGGGGGAAACATCGCTTAAGTGAGTCGATCCTGTCGCTCTCCGGCGAAGCAACTCACTTCTTGCACTCCGATTCAGTGTATCTAAACATTAAGCGATGTCTTGGTCGCTCTAGACCAATCATAGCCTCTCCGGGCTCTTGCTGGATCTTATCCTATCACTCTCCGATGAAGGGGAAACAACGCTTAAGTGAGTTGATCCTGTCGCCCTCCGGCGAAGCAACTCACTTCATGCACTCCGGACCCCGCCTCTCCGGGTAGGGTCACAAAGCGATCATTTTTATATTGGTATTTAATGCTCGTATTTTGACTCTTCGGTCAAAGGTTTATTTTAAGAAATTCTAATTTATTTATTTAAATTCAAGTCCTAGATGTTCAATCTCAAACATCAAGAAAAAGCTAAACATTGTCTCTCCGGGCATATCGGTTTATCTCCATCTCAAAGCATGTCCAGGGATCTCTCCGGTTCCCGTACATGAGTAAGTGGAGTAACTATTTATTCTGAAAACAAATCTAAATGAAATTATTCGGCCGAATTCCAAATCCTAGACTTGGCCCTTGCCATCTTTAATCAGTGGATGACGAGTCGTGATCCCGATCCAGGATCGTTCCTGCTAGGTGGAGGCTGTAGTTGTTCAGGCCTTACCGCCGCTGTCCGTTCTCCGACATATTGTGGCAACCTACCACTCCTGGCATGTTCTTCCACCTCATCTTTCAAATGGAGGCATTCACCTGTAGTATGCCCATCCAGTTCATGGAATAGGCAGTATTTACCAGTTCTGCGCTCCCGCTCAGTAGGATCTCTCCTGGGTGGCTTTCGATAAGGGAGTTGCCCCCGAGTATCAGTGTAAATTCGTTCCAGGCCTGCAGTCAGATCTGTGTACTGCCTGAATCTCGGTTCCCGGAACTTCTTCCGTTTATCAGGACCATCGCATCTGTCATCCTATTTCCTCTTTCCTTTATCTACTCCGGGCTGTTCCCTGGAGGTTCCTTCGCTTTGCGCGGCGTTTGTTTCCTGCCTCTCGGTCCGTGATTCTTCTAATCGGATGAACTTTTCAGCTTTGTGATAGAACTCTCTGAGATCTTGCGGTGGATCTTTAGTCAGAGAATCTTTAAATTTGGTGCCTTCGCCAACTCCTGCCACCGCCGCCATCAAAATCATCGATGGATCCAAGCGATCTACAGAAGCCACCGTTGCATTAAACCGCAATAATAAATCTTTTATGGACTCTCCGGTCCTTTGCTTTATCGAGGCTAAAGTCATCACACTCTTGGGTCGCGTCACATGGACCCTAAACTGTCTCATGAAGCAATCTACAAGCTTGCTCCATGTTCTGATTGATCCAGTCTCTAGTTGCCTGAACCAAAGCGCAGCCAAATCTGACAAGTATAGAGGGAAGCATCGTGCCATCACTTCCTCGGATTCCCCCAGCACTTCCATGTACCTAATATATCTGGTAATGTGCATGGTCGGGTCTGAACTCCCGTCATAAGGATCTAGCGTTGGTAGTTTGAATTTTGGAGGGTTCCTTGCGTTTCGGATGTTCGGAGTGAACGGACTCCGACTGACTTCTTCCAGTCCTCCACTAGACAATCCTCCTCTCATGATTCGTCGCATTAGACCAATCATTCTCTCGTCTCCATCCAGGGGTTGACCCCTTGTCAAGTTTCTATCCTGCCCCTAGAGCCTTGAAGGGAATTCTGGTACATACTCTTCGTGAGGCTCATTAGCATTAGCGTTGGCCCTAGCTTGTTGAGCTCCGTCTATTGGTCTTCCAGTATCGGACCCTGAGGGTCTGCCTCCGAATCCTTGCGGATTACCTTCAGTTCCTGCATTATGGTCTTGAACCTGATCTTCATTAGTTTCTGTAATCCTGATCCCTTGTCCCGCACTTGCAGTTGTTGTAGTTGGTCTAAGGTTTTCCACATTCGCCGCCCTCATTTGCTCAAGAAAATTCTGCATCATCTCTTGATGAGTTTTCATCATGCTTTCGCGTATCGAATTAGCCATAGCCTCCATTTCATTTCTAGTGATATAGACGAAAGCTTGTCCTTCTCCAGCTTCAGGGGATGCCTCCTGGCTTCCTCCTCGTTGGCTTCTTTCAGCCCTCTGCCTTCTGCTATTCTGTCTAGTCATTTTCTCTAAGTCTAAAGTCTTCAAGCTTTTCAAATTCTAACTTCGATCCGATGTAGCGGGTACTGGTCCTCTCAGTGAAAGCACCAAAGTGTTTGCGCCAAAATTGGTCACAAACCCCAAGTGTTGTGAAAGCACCAGTGTATGAATATAAATCAACAATATTCAAACACAAATCACAGATTTAAGCAAGCAACATGCAACAATTCAGAAATAATGAACAAGAACACACGATTTATAGTGGTTCAGCTATCTCCGGCCTACGTCCACTTCAAAGGTTTTTCTTTTTATTGATGTTCTTCGCTGATTACAGATGATTACAGCGGATTACAACGGATTATAGCTCTAAAATTCGAGTACAACGGTAGTAATGAAGTGCACAGTGGAGTCTGGTAAAGTCTGGGCGCTTCAGAATCAAGATCTCCTTTTCTGAATGACCTGGGGCTCTATTTATATCTGTAGGAGGCTGATATTTCTCCTAAAAATCCGGTAGACCACTTCTGGCACGTGAGGGGGCCCACATGCCCGGCCTCAGGAAATTTAGGCCCACTTTGGATCGATTCGAACTCCGTTCGAATTGATCAAGAAATCATCCAATCGAGATGAAATTTGGCATGGGCATTCATCAACATGTATGTAAGCTCCTATAAAAATTTCATTGCATCTGGACTTGTAGATCTCAAGGTATGGTCGATTCGAATTGCTATTCTCGAGCAGGTTGCTTGCTTCGACTCGATCCCCTTCGAATCGATGGGTTCGACTCGATGGTTCCACGTGCTTTCGTGATGACGTGGTGCGCATTCTTCGTGTCGATCCCTTTTTCACTCCAGTTTGACTGGGTCGACTCCATGATCTTCGCCACTTTGACTTAGTGGATTCGAGGGCTTTCAGGGATTCGAACAAAGGCTCGTTCGTATCGATCGTGGCATGCTATGGCCGATCGATACGAAGCTGTTGTAACAGGATCGATTCGAAGTGGAGTAACTGCATGGATTCGATGGAAGGCCATTGGGGTGGATACGAAGCTCAGCCTTCTGATGGATTCGAAGCAAAGGAGACTTGATGGACTCGAACATGTTGCTTTGGGCGATGGATACGAAGTGGGGTTACAGGATTGATTCGAAGAGCGGTTGTCTGATGGATTCGAACTATTGCTCGCTGATGGGTGTGAACTAGATGGAGTCGAGCTGAGACATGAGGATGGGTACGAACTTCATGGATTCGAAGTACTCCAAGCTGATGTATTCGAAGTAGCTTAGCTGGATACGAACGGAACCATTGTCTATGGATTCGAACAAGGGCTATCTCCTCTATCTTGAATCGATCATAACTTGAGCGTACGAACTCGGATTGACTTGAATTTGAAATGCTAGCTTCTACAGCTTTGCTTGTCATGTCTCATCAATTGTGGCATGATCCAGACTCGGAAAAAATTTATCGATATCCATGGTTATCCTGCAAAGCACAGTTGATATTCAAGAATAATAATTATTGATTCTTAGTAAATTTTTGGGTATCTCAGCTTTGCCAAAAGTTGGGACGACAATTATAGGAAAGTTGTACTCAATTAGACTCATTAGTGTTATCAAGAACACAACAAGTCAAAAAATACTTTTTGTACCTAGTTGAAGTCCTCTTCGCTAGTTGAGGCAAGAAATCCCGTTCAGTGGTTCGGGTAAGTTGTAAACCTATTCATCCAGGTTAAGTGAGGGTTGTTAGTTAGTAGAATTCCTAAGAGAAGCTTAGAGACTGGACGTAGGACAAGAAGTCCGAACCAGTATAAAGTCTTGGTGTCTACTTTACTTATTGCTTATTGCTATCTAGATAGACCATTTCACTATTCCATATTATACGATCCTACTGCATAGCTTCTTTCACTATCGTTTTGCCATGAAATTCTGATGTTTTTGCTCTCGTATTTCTTGTTCCGTTTCTTTTTTCTATTCCTTTACTCTAACATTTTGTCTTTTCGACTCTTGGGTTCTTGCTACAAGAGTACCGTGGATGTATTAGTGTCCACAATCGGGGGTCGAAAAGGTGGACCTTACAAATTGAATATCCCTTTTACCTTACATTGGAAAGAATTTATAACTTGGAATATATATCTTTGTTTGAAGGTATATAGGTAGTTGTTTAAAAGTTATATATACACACACAATCGTTGAAATTAACTAGCGAATTCGTGTAAACAAAGATATAGACTATCAAAAGATTCAATTAAAAATGAACTTAAGTCCATACTCAAATCATTGAAAACGACAAACAAAAATAAAAAACTAAAAATAATAGAAATAAGGAAAACACCCTAACCAGATGTATGAAACATTAATCAGAAGTCTAATTTATAGTTTAGTCGTCTGTATTCCAAGAAATCTTAAATGGAAAGAAACTAGTTCAAATTTGACTTCAATTCTGATGTTTAAATCCTTTTTTAGATGCGTGGAATCAAACTCAGCTGTCCAAGAAGGGAAATCAGACTTCTGAATACCCGAAAAACTATTTTTTTAAAACAAGGGTCAGAGGTCCGAAGAGATTTTCAGATGCTTTATTGTTTCGGCAAACCTAGGTTGAAATTAGAACTAGTGTAGGCCAAGTAGGGCGAATAAGGGGACTTGTTCTTGCTTTCCCAACTTTTAGAAGTTCACGTAACTACATGGAGAAGGTGCCACGATGCTATCAGTTCTACACTAGATGAGGTATCTAGGTTCACATTTCATGGCCAACGTAACATAGAAAAAGGTGTGTGATAGCAGCACAACTAGAAGCTCTTATTGTTATTGGGGTACACATGGTCACATGTTAAATATGTAGGAACAAAAAAGTGGAGGCAGAGGCTTCTACAATATTAGGGCAATATAGCTAGGTAGCGCCTAGACTTATAAGGAAATCACTATAGTGATTTATTTTGCTTCAGGTGGAACGATAATGAGCATAAGACATGTTTACCGTTGAAAGAGTGACATAAATGCTTGGGCATGCCATGATTCATTGAGGTAGTATACTCGGTGCAAGCCCAGGCATTACGATGTTCGCTCAGTGTATAAGTGTGATATACATGGTTCGTCATTAGGAATGTCAACTCAATATTGTTTAGGAAGTTAATGGATCACATGCCAAGAATTGACCTAAATTCATTAGTTGCAGGTTGTTCAACTCTAGATTGGAAACCTTTGTATGTTGGTTATACCCTTGATTTGTAAAGTAATATATCCCTTATAAGCAATACACGAACAACAAGAGACACCACAGGTTATGTAGATTATAAACGAAGTTAATTGCTTGTGAACACCATACATTAGTAATACAATTCACCCAAAAGACTCTATTTGATCCAATTCTTTTCTTCCCTTTTTATACCCATTACAAGAGGACAGGTCCGGAGGTGATTTATATAGGACATAGTGCACGAAGGAGGAGACTTGGTGCCTAGAAATATATTATTAACAATTACCCTCCATGAACTATTTATTATATCATATTAACCAATCAAATACCATATTGTTTTTTTGGAACCTTACTACATTGGTTATTTATGAACTACATTATGTTGAGACTATTATCTTAGTTGTTTTCCGTATTTACATTTTATTTCCTTCTATTGTGAGATCTGAAAGTGCATAATGCTTTAAATTTTATATTAGTCTCTATATCATATAATGTTCTAAAACTCAATGGCTCATACTTCTTGGCATGACGCTGGTTCGAAAGTAGTTATAAAATTTAATGTAGGAGAAGGAGATGAGAAGTAGTAAAAGATTTGATGAGAAGCAGAGGGTTTTACAAAAGAAAACACAATAAAATATAAATTTATTATATTTTATAAAAAATCGAATTTATGACTCTTACTATACTTTTTCCATATATTTTCCCATCCTAAATACTTACTTCTCAGCAATTTGAGAAACTATTTGCATTTACACATTTATAATTTTATTTTCATAAATCTCGGATTGGAATGATAAAATTATTACTTGTAACATACATTGCATAGATTAATGATGTCATTAATATTTTCAGGATATTGAGTGTTTTATACATCTTCGATGTTAATGATAATGTTTGCAAATAATTTGGTTACAAACACCCAAGAATAAATTTATATAGAGAGGTAAGTGAACAAAAACAAAATTAAATCAAGGAAATGATTATAATAACAAATAAAAAGCAATAATCAGAGACACAGAGATTTATAGTGGTTCTACGTCGGATGCCTACGTCCACTTTGAAGATTGTCCTTTATTGATCGCTTATAAATCTGACTACAATAATAAGGAATAACAAACACTTGATTACAATAGAGCTTAAAGTAACAAGCAACGTAAAAATCCTCAGAATGACCCGTTAGCCCAGTATTTATAGGTGAAGACGACCAACCTTCTAATCCACATGGGCTCACCAGATGGATCACAAGGCCCAATTCTTAATGAGGAGGGATCGATACTGATCCCTTCATTGGTCGATTTTTAGGCAACGATCCCTATGGTGGCTTCTCCATGCTAAAATATGTTTGTACTTTGATTCTCATGTCATTTGGACCACTGGAACTCGAGTAATTGCTCGATCTCTGACTTGATATCACTTGCCCACTGCTTGCAGTCGAACCCTTTATAAGGATGTATGCCGAGCCCTCAAAGCTTGTTCTTATGACATGCGATCCCTATGGTAGGTCTCCTAAGGTCCATTTACCTTGCCCTCCAAATTTCATAAGCTTTGAACATGTAGATACCGAGATATTGATTGTTGTATGCATGAATGCGCTCGATCCTTAATGGATGCCGATCCTTCTTCAGTGAAGCTGACCGATCCCTCACAGCCAAGTATGTCGATCCATCACAGTGTGCCATGTTGTACTAAACCCTTCCATTCTTGAGCCATATTCCATGCTTTGAGCATCCTACATCTACATCCATCAAATCATTCAAATCTAACTTTATATAATCATCTGTGCTAGACTTTCGGGCCCCACAATCATCATTTCAGAATCATGAGCCTTGACGGCAATTGGATCTAACTCATGCATTTGGACCGATATTGTTGGACTAGAATGCCGGGTAACACTTGCCCCCAAATGTACGTCTTATGATTAACATAATGTGCTTTGAGTCATCGAAAGCAAGATCCACCTAGCTTTTTGAACATTTGCTAATCCTTTGTCGAATTATTTTTCCAAGGTGTCGAATTCCTTATTGCATATCATGATGCTTGGTCGATGTCCCATAATATAAATTCTGTGTTGTATTCCATCAATTGATATATATAAGTCCAGTTCTACGAGACTAATAAGCTTTTGTTATCTGGTCCATACTCAAATAAAAGATTCCAGGTTTTAACTTCAATTCCTATCGATTTAAATAGTTGAACACTTGGGTCGTAAACGTGCATGTTCATATAGACTTTTTTGTTATTGGCTCCTGGACATGTTCGAACACCACGGGTCGTTGCCAATTTTCATAGCATTATGTATGTACATGCTTCCAATAATTTTTATGCCAATGTTTATTTGCATACATACCTATAGCCAATCCCCATCATTTATTCCTTCTTTTTCTCCTCCTTCCCTTTTTTTAAATTATTTATTCATCATCATCATTTTTTATTTGTAGGGATTAGCATGCATTTAGCCGATCCCTCTACCTATTTTTTGTTTAAGCTTTTATAGGGTTTGACATATATGCATGTGGATTCATTTTTTGGATGCATGCCAACAGGGATTGTCGAGCTTTCATGTTGTTACCTCTCTCTCCACGCCATGCACCAAGGGCTTAAGCCGAACCCTCGTCCATATATATAGCAACTTTCCATCCCTTCATTCTCATTTATCTCATTTTCTCGACATCTGCCTTTGCACAGAACCTTTGCTTTCAATCCACGAAACCAAAATTTACAACCTCAAGCCTCAAATCCATCTGCGATCCAACTTGTCCCATAAACTCATTTCTTCTTCCTTCTAATTCGAACATATCCAAGCACTCATTCTTATTTTAAGTCATGAAGACATAAAGATCGAACTTGTCCCATGTTGTTACGATTATGATGGCCTTCGAGGCCGTGAAGACATAAAGATCGAAGTGGCTTAAAGGAGATGAATCATTGGTGGATAGGGTTTGGCAGAATATGTAAGGGGAACGAAAAAAGGAAGGAAAATACATGAGGAAAAAGACAGAATTAAGGAGGGTTTGGTGTGGGATATTTTGGCCTATGCCGATCGGTGTAAACTTAGGGTTCAGTATATATAAATAAGGAGAAGGAAGGAAAAGAGGATAAAGGAGGAAGAAGATAGAATGAAGGAGGGATCGGTGTTGGATGTTTGGTTCTATGCTGATCCCTCAGCGTAGATGCTAGATGGGTTGAGGACGAAGTAGAAAGGATCGGTGTGTTCGGGTCTGAGAGAGGGCTCGCTTGTGAGACTTTGGGAAAGAGATCGACACAAACATAGGGATCACCAAGAACATAGGGATCAACAAGAATATAGGGATTGAACTAAAATACTTTTTAACTTACAAGCTGATCCAACTTCATTTATTTGGAGAATCATCACAAATTCACCTTAGCGAACTTGGATATATGATGATGATGAACACTAAAACATTCATGCCAACTATAAAAAACAAGATTAAACTATCAAATCCATGGAACTTTCAAGATATAATAAAAACTTGCATATGGGCTTGAACGAAAAACTTTACACGTTTACATGCCGATAGTCGTTCCCAAAGCTTTTACAACTGATCAATCTTTCCGCCAGTTTAAACGGTCAGTGATGACGTTCACTCTAGTCGGAATCCAAAGTCTTGTCGTTGTACTTTGTTTTTTTTTGATTTTAAGCTGCTTAATTTTTCTATACACTTCACTACACTGCACTAGCTTACACTTAACAAGCGGGGAACATGTAAACTTTCTAACCTCGATTATCTACCGAGCATAGCTAATATGGACTTTAGACGCTAACAGCATTTAGCTAGCATGTCTTCCGAACTGGCCATGCGACACATCGATATTGAAGCGAAATCAAGTTCTGGGACTATATCCGGCAAGCTGTCTCCCAATTATCAAGCAGAATAAACGAAAGTTGCCGGCCCGTCGATCGACATTTTATTATAGTTAGCCTAATAAATTCCTAAGCCTCTCGAATTCGTGAGGTTGCTCTTTTCCTACTATGTTCCATACATGGAATTCCATTTGTAGACATCTTGGTTCCTTCAATAAAAAACATGCCTCACTTGCCCCCAGAGGGTACATAATGTTAACAAATTTATGTGCTAGGACGGATACGTACTGTCCTTTAATTTGTTTATTCAAGAGATGTTGATATATCTTGGAATAGCTCCCACTCAAATCCATCCAAACAGTTATGCCTTCCTACATGGAATCTTTCTGCTATTCATGAGCATTCTAGTTTGTCCTCTAACTCAAGAGGACATAAGATTCATCTACAACTTTAAATGGCATTCAAGAAGTCCTTTCTACATCTTTCTTGAACCTACGCCTAACTGCCAAGTCTTAACATGTGCTTGGAATAAACTCTCTTTGTTCAAGCATGAGTGGTTCTATGTTCGATGTCCTCTTAGCTTCGCCAGGTGATTGTTAGAAGGATGTAAGTGTTATTTTCGTTCATTCTTAAGTCAGTGAATCCAAATCATATTTCTAAATCTATTAAGACCCAGGATTTCTATAGGTCCACCCATGTCATGAAGGCGTTAGTTTTTCAAGAGCGGTCGCCGCCACTCGCGCTACCCCTGTCGAAGATAGGGACATCAAACATTTTGTTACGACGAGTTACTATACTTATTCGGGTTGTTAGAAGAGGGTCGTAGCATTGGGCTCATTGGAAGCACAACATTATCAAGAAACATTACCGAGTAAGAAAAGGATGCCATCAATCCTATCGTGTCCCATGCTAAGGGGACTCAATATGACATTGAAGAAGGTAAGATTAGGGATTTCTAGGCCAACAGACCTAGCAACGTTGATGTGGGCCCAGGCAAGGCGCATGTGGTCGAACCTTCATAAGGCGTGCAATCTCAAACACACACCAAGAGAAAGAAGAAGCTGGCATACAAAATACATAGAAGAAAAACTGACATAGATCCAGAATCCGTCCTTACTTCTATTAAAGAAGAATCATCTTCTCAACTCTTGGAAAGTTCAAAGAAGGGATTTTTAGATCTCCAAATTCCCGACGATATCATGGCATATTACTTTCCAAATATCAATATCAAAGGACTCAGTTCTCCTACTAGAGCGGTGAAGACTCCATCCTATTAATAAAGGAGCCATAAGCGAAGCTACAACCACTGGTCTGTCGGGGGAAACATTAGGATACTCATAACCACATGCACTTTACTACACATTCTTCATTAATCCTTTACATAATAGTTGCTCACATGTTCTCATTTGGTCTTTGTAAGTATAATGACTCAGTCCTGGCCCATCGTTCACTTAAGAGGTTCTTCGATGTATTATTGATCTAGTCGCGACTCAGAGTTGGAAGGTGCAGGGAGATAGATGGCGGACGAGAAAGAAGCTATCATTCGAGGGAATCCTCCTCTTCCAAGCGCAAATCCCAATCTCAAACATCTTGCTAGGGAGATTAGCCTAATTTTCCTTCTTAGCGGAGACTAGCCTTCGTACTGTGGCCCTCCTATCGCCACATCATATGAGCAACAGTTTGGTTCTTCGAGCTTAAAGCAATCTCACGACCATAGATTGAGTAAGCATCCAATTGTCGCTTTCGATCCATCCTTGCCAGCAGAAGCTTCTAACACTACTAAAGCTGAGAAATTGGCTGAGCTTATAGCCACTATTTCAAAGATCTGCTCCGATGGACTGAAATTCCTTCCCATAATACATATGTTCCCAGGGCATGCCAAAGCAAGTTCTCCTGCACGTGTTAACGACGTGTTTGTGCAGCATGAGTCATTTCAACACTTGGCGAAAAAAATGTCTGAAGTGTCAATCAAGCGTCAATATGAAATAGATTATCTCAAGCTAGAGGGGATACATGATAAAGACATAATCAAACACAAAGACGATGAACTGTCGGAATTGACAACAAAACTTGCTGTGGTAGAGAAAAGTGCCAAAGAAACATAAGAGTTAGTGGACCGTTTAGAAGCTTCCCATAAAAAGTAACTTGATGCTTCCCTCAATCGTAGTGGGGCCCTTGCTCTGGAAAAAGATTCCTATAAAAGGAAATAAATATATTGGCTTATAGCATTGAGGAACTCAAGAAGCTTCTTAAGAAAGGGGAGAGAAAGTTGAGGCCCAAGAAGCATCACAAAGTTACTACGAAGAGGCTGTTGAAGCTAAGAGCCTGAAAATTAAATTCGATGAGCAATTTTTCAAAATAGAAGCTCTTAAAGAGGAGGCTCGAGAGGAAGGCCGCAAAGTGATGATGGGAGAAATTGAAACCTGGGTAGAAGATGCTAAAAAGTCCGGTCGGGATGAAATCATGAACTTGTTTGATACATTGATCATCAAATACAACACCCATGTCCTCATCCACTGCCACTTAAGTTTTCTTGGCGAAGGTTATCTCGAATCATTTACTGAAACCTTGGAGAACATCATTGAGATGAAAAGGAGGGAGTTGGGTGGAGCTGAATTTGTTGAAGAAAACTAGTGTGGGAGATGCTTCGCGGAAACGAACCCCTAGATCTGGTTGCCGCGAGACTCCGGCACTTCAACCTTTCTACACCTTCTGACAAAGGAGAACATATTGTTAGATCCTCAGAAGCCGATCCTAAGGTTCCCTCTTCTTCCCAAGTGGTTGGAGCATCAGTTTCCTCTGGCCTCGAGCATGACTTATGCTATGATCCAAATAAGCCTGGTTATCAATCCAAAGTTTTGTCTCCTACTTTGGGAGGGGGCACTCCAGCTACCACCGAGAGCCAACAGGATATGGGTATTCCAGTTTATCCTCCAGTTATGAAAGGTTTTGTTCTTTGCGCCCAGTGGTTTTAGGCTTATCCCTTTATTTTGCAAATTTACAGATCTTTCGGGTCCCAATCAGACTCCTAAAAGTGATGCTGCTATAGAGCAACAAGAGAACCTAGTAGAAATTCCAACAGCTACTGATGTACAAGGACCCGATGATCAAGTCATCGAAGCTCTTGACGATAATAAGATTGAAGATCTGCTCCCCGCAGATGAATTCGACAATGTTGTAGTTACCGACGCCCCCAAATACACTCATAAGATTAGCTTAAAAGAGATTATTGGAAAGGAGGAGTTGCTGAAGAAAAAGGCTAAAACTGAGCCTGTCGAGGTGGACATCGACGATCCATACCTTGTGCCACTACAACTTATTCCATCTGGTGGGTCGATTCCCAGCGAACTCCCACCTACCTTTATAAACTCTCATGCAAAAGGTAGCAAAGGATCGAAGAAGAGAAGCATCGAGGCCTCAAGTGGTACCACTCCAAAAAATTCCCAAAAGGAGAGGAGGTCGAGAAAATAACCATCACTTCAGCTCAGTGTGTATATAGTTTGCATAGCTGTTGCTCGCCATTCTTTTATCAGTTGTAGTGTTTGGGTATGATTCTTGGTTTTTTGAAATAACTAGTACCATGATCTTGAAAACTATCATGTGAATATAAGTTCTTTTTTTTGTTGAGCTTTCATGTGAATTGCTATTTAAGTAGTGAACTATTACTTTCCGTTCAACATACTTGTAATTCATTGCTCATTAATTTTGGTAACAATCCCCTAGTTCTATCCCAAGTCCTCCATGCGGTCATGGCCTTGAGTCATTTCATACGCTAGGCTCAAGCCTTAGTGTTAAGCCATCGAATTCAGTGGTTTTTTGAGTAACTATACTCCCGCCCCTAGTCTTAGGTTAGCAGGGTTGAACGTTGGATGGTCGAAATCCATCCTTAACGCCATTGTACTCCTCCTGTCTGTTTCAGGATGGTGTTCATGGAACAGTGAATGGTCGAACCTCATTCAGCTATATATGTATGCTCATGTCCACACTCTGAGGATAAAAGTTCGTTGATAGTTGGTCGAATCGCATCCAATCCATGTTTACACCCTAGTCCATACTTTAGGGACTTAGATTTATTTTGTGGGCGGTCAAATCACGCCCGATGTATGTTTATACTTCGCTCCGCATTGTGGGGACTTAGGGTTATGTTGTGTGTGGTCAATTCATACCCGACGTATGTTTATACTTCGGTCCCTACTCTGGGGACTTAGAGTTATGTCAAAGAGCAGTCAGAACATACTCCCCTTAATTGATTGATTTTCCTCCCATGATCTGGGGTTTGACTTGGCGAGTAACCAGTCATGTCACGACCGCTCTCATTTTACCTCAGTTGCATGGTTTTTTGAGATTTATTCGATCATCAAATGACCGAGTCACATTTTTTCCTCATGGTGTATCATGTCCATTGCATTATGAATGGGAATTATTAAATGAACAAGTGGACCAAACTCATCTTGTTTAGTCCCCGTGGGAACTAGCGTAATTGATTAATTTCCAACTCTATGAGATTGTTCATACATATTGACATCAATTAGTTTCATCACGTAACTAATACATAATGTTACAACAAACATAAACATAAAGGAAGTCCAAACTTTATTTGATAAATGGAAAGGAATAACATAAACTATCTTATTACACATATGAAAAATCAAATGCTAAAGCAAATTCTAAAAGCTACAACAAATGAAATGAAAAAGAAATAAACTAAGTGAAGTAGCATCATAGATGCTCATTATTCCATGCCCTTGGAATTATGATGCCGTGACAGTCGCTAGCTTAAAAGTTGCCTCTCCAAGCCTCTATTCAATGACATATGGTCCTTCCCAAATTGGATTCATGTGCGATGGGATAGGAAAAACCCGTTTCAAGATGAGATCGCCAATTTCAAAGGTTTTAGGTTAGAATTTAATGTTGTAATATCGGGCGACTAGGTGTCAATGCGCGACTTCCCTCAGATAGCTTTCCTGGAGCTTATCATCTATAAAGTTAAGAGATTCCAAGAGGAGATCTTTATTTATTTTGGGATCGTAGTAAATCATTTGATAAGTAGAAACTTCAAGCTCAACATTAATGATGGCTTCTGAACCGTAAGCAAGGGTGAATGGAGTATGGCCACTCGCGAACTTATGGGTTGTTCTATAGGCCCACAGCACTATAGGAAGTTCATCTACCTACCTGACTCTAGCCTTTCCAATTGCTTCTTCAGAATGGAATTTATGATTTTTTTTTTACAGCTTCAACCTGTCCATTTTCCTAAGGGTGAGCAACCGCTGCAAATATCTTTTAATATGATACCTTCGACAGAATTCTTTGAATTCAATACTGTCTAATTGAGTTCCATTATCTATCACAATAGTTCGCAGAAGACCAAAACGACATATGATGATTCGGACAATAAATTTGATTACTTTCTTTGTTGTGATTATGGCTAATGCTTCTTCGGCTCATTTGGTGATGTAATCAACTATGATAATAGCGTAGTTTGCACCACCTTCAGATATCGATAAGGAACCAAAAATATCTATACCCCACATAACAAATGGCCATGGGCTAACCATTTGCGTGATTTCCATTGGCAGAGCTCTTGGAAATTTAGCATATATCTGGCACTTATCGCATCGTCTTACATAGTCAGTTGCGTCTCGATAGACAGTTGGCCAACAATACC
This sequence comes from Allium cepa, assembly GCA_030765085.1. Lineage (NCBI taxonomy): Eukaryota > Viridiplantae > Streptophyta > Magnoliopsida > Asparagales > Amaryllidaceae > Allium > Allium cepa. The sequence continues at coordinate 690,640,964 of CM060940.1, forward strand.
CGTAATGGAGTATTTTCTTTGCCAAAGTTTTCCCCCTATGTGGTCGCCACATTCCCCTTCATGAACTTCTTTTAGGGCACGTTTTATCTCATCGTGAGTGACACACTGAAATAGGGGAACGAAGAACCTTTTTTGTACATAATCCCTTCTTGCATAACATATCGCGAAGCTTTACGGAGGACTTGATGCTTTTCATTTCTTTTATCTTGTAGGACTCCGTGTAGCAAATAGTCTTTGATTGGAGTTATCCACGATTCCCTCTTAGGCTTCTCTTCTAGTGTCTGGTCAATTTCTATCATGTTTATACTTAGGGCATTTAATACTTCGACTGGAACGAAGTCCATTTGTTATGCATCATCGGTGCTAGCAAACTTCATCAATGAATTAACCTCTTTGTTTCAATCCCGTGGAATATGTGAAATGTCATAGTACTTAAGTTCTGTCAACAACTATTGGACTTGGGTAAGATATAGGGCAAGCCGTTGTCCTTTGCTTGATAATCTCCCATGACTTGGTAAACTACCAACTGCAATCGTAGAAGATTTCAAGAAATTTTATTTCGTGTTCTCTAGTGAATTTAAATCCAGCAATCAGAGCTTCATAGTCAACTCCGTTGCTTTTCGCCGGGAAAACAAGCTTCAAAGCATAGCAAATTAACCGATATTAAGGAGTTACAAGCATAATTCCAGCTCCAAAACAATAATCATTAGATGCTCTGTCAGTATACAATTTCCATCACATGGTAGGGATTTCACTGTCTTCTGAAGAATCATCCTATGTAGTAAACTCTGCTATAAAATCTGCTAGTGCCTGACCCTAATAGCCCTCCAAAGGAGAAAAGTAATATCAAATTGATTGAGCTCGATATTCTACTTGGGTAACCTTCTAGACGTCTTAGGTCGCTGTAGGGCCTATTGTAATGGCTGGTAGGTATAAACATTGATCGGGGTGTGCCTATAAGTATGGACGAAGCTTTCGTGATGCAATCAGTAAGAAGTATGCCAGTTTCTTTATTTTCGAATAATTCCTTTCAGCTCCTATCAACGGTTTGCCGACGTAATACACCGGCCTCTGGATTCGATCCCTCTCGCGAAGCAATGCAGCACGTATAGCATATTCTCATAAACCTAAATAAATGTACAAAGCTTCACGATCCACCAGCTTTGGCAAGATGGGGGTCTCTCCAAATGATTCACCAAAGCTTGAAACACGTTTTTACAATCCTGTGTCTATTCGAAGTTTCTTTTCCATTTCCTAATCAAATCAAAGAAAGGAATGCATTCGTTGGTAGCTTCGAAGATAAATCGGCTTAAGGGAACAATTTTCCCATTAAGACATTGCACCTTGTTTAATAATCCTTGGCCCTTGGATATCATGGATAGCCTGAATATTTTCAAGATTAGCTTCAATTCAATGAGTATTAACAATAAAACCCAAGAATTTCCCTGATGTAACACCAAAAGAACACTACAAAGGATTAATTTTAATCTGGTAATATCGAAGGATGTCAAACATTTCTGCCAAGTCTTTAATGTGTTTGCTTGACCATCATTACTTTACGAGCATATCATCCATATACACTTCCATTATTTTTTCAATCTGAACTTTAAACATCGTATTGACTAAGTGCTGATAACCCGCATTATAATCCAAACGGCATTACTACATGTCAGTACAATCCAACATCGGTGATGAAACTGTGTGCTCCTGATACGGAATATGCATCAGGGTTTGGTTATATCCCGAGTATGCATCCATGAAAGATAGCAATTTGTGTCCTGTAGTTGAATCCACCAACTAGTCGATCTTCGGAACAGGAAAATTACCTTTCGGACATGCCTTATTCAAGTCTGAATAATCAATGCATGTTCTCCACTTCCCATTCGCTTTTTTCATAAGTACAGGATTAGAAACCCATTTAGGGTATGGTATCGCGGATAAACCCGCTATCTTTTAGTCTATCCACCTCCTCTTTAATAGCGGTAGATCTCTGCGGATCCATGCCGCGTCTTTTTTGCTTCACTAGGACATGCCTCGGGTCGATATTAAATGCATGGCTCAAATTGGTAGGCGAGACTCCACACTTGTCGGAGTGAGTCCAAGCGAAAACATCTAGATTAGATTAGAGAAAACTAGAAATTTCTTTCATCTTCGAGGGGTTAAGTTATGATCCAATTTTTAGGACTCATGATGGGTATCGTGGTTGACCGTGATATCAATTTTCAGCACAACCGGTAGAGCCTTGGTTCTTTGGGCTACACTTCTTCATCTCTCAGATCTATATCTCCATAGAATCGACTATGGTTCCCGAGCCAAGGCTCAGGCGTTGGTTGTCAATCCTCATTATCTTGGATGCTGACGATCTTATCCACACCCTTACCTTTTTCTTTACACCGAGTATCCCGTAACTCAGCTATATAACAGGCACGTCCAATTGTCTGATCGCCATGAACAACTCTAACATCATTATTTGTCAAAAACTTCAAAGTCAAACACTATGGGGCAAGAGCTGCCCAGAATTCAGCTTGGGCCGGTCTGCCCAGAAAAACATTGTATGGAGAGTCAACATCCAAAACAACAAATGCAAGGATCAACACTCTTCTTTCATCTTCTCCCAACTCTATAGGTAACTTCATATAACCAATAGCTTCAATTGCAACACAGTTAAAACCACATACACGAGCATTTGTCGGTTTTAAGTCTTCGACCTCCATCCTCATCTGATCATAAGCTTTTTTGAGGATTATATTTACTGAACTTCCACAATTAATCAATATCCTTCTCACCGAAGAGGGTCAAATCATAGCGGAAATGACAATTGGGTCAATTGTCGAAGCCTCGACCTTATCTACGTCTCTATTTGTAAACACAATATCATCCGCTAATATACCTTGTATTTTGCTAGAGCTCTATCTTCCATATTAGAATAGTATTTAAAATCCATATACCTAATTGCGCTAGCATAGCGCTCCATCTCTCGCCAAATCTTATCCGCTAGGTGTAGTCCTTCGAATATCGTAATTATCACTAGCCTTCCACCAGTCCATGCAGGCTCCTCAGCCCTACACGGTGCTTGTCCTCAGTTGGGGTCAGATGACCCTTGCACGTCATCCTGCGAGGCTTTCAAAACAATTGTAATTTCCTTTCTCGAATTAGCTTTTCTATAACATTCTGGAGATGCCTGCATTCATTTGTATTGTGCCCATAGCACTCGTGAAACTGACAATATTTCCCAGTCTGTTTCTACTTCTCTGTTGATTCCTTTGGAGGCGGCTTCTTATACTGCATGGTATTATAAGTAGACAGATAGATATTTTCCAAGGACTAATTCAGCAATGTGTAAGTATTATACATCGGAGTCCTAAGCTTCCCTCGTCCAAAATCCCTCTTTCATTTAGGGTTCCTATCTCCACCTCCCTTTTGCTGATTTGGTTTATTCTGGAGATTCATTTGGACTTCTCCAAAACTGTCGTCAGACTGTTTTATTGCATTTCTATTCTGTACTACCTCTCCACTTGGTCCCGCAACATTCTTCTTTTTGGAGGACCTGGTTTCCTCCTTTCTCAAATACTAAGCCGCTTTGGCATAAAAGTGCTCCAACATTAAGGGTGGCTTACCAGCTACCCAATCACCAAACTTAGACTCTGGATCAATCCCACCTGTCATGACCATGAATATCGCATGATTATTCAGATTGCTGACCTCTGTAATAGCTGTATGAAAACTCTCTAAATAATCTTTCGATGACTCCCATACAGCCTGAACCGCACTGGAAAGGGACATCATGTCTTTGGGCGAGTCGCTTCGAAATTGATCCATAAACTTAGTTGCTAAATCATCGAATCTAGAAATTGATCATGGGGATTGCATATGGACCACATCATTGCTATTTTGGGGAGAGTTATGAGAAAACATCTACATTTGGTTGCATCATCAGCTCGTGCAGAATCCATCAGCCATTCATATCTCATGATATGCTACCCGAGGTCGATCTTTCCCTTGTAAGTAGGCATTGATTGCATGTTAAACTTCCTTGGATACCATGCATGTAATACACTATTAGTGAATGGGGTATGACTTCTTCAGATTCCCCAGTCATCGTTGGTTAAGCCTTAGCTCTCGCATACCAACTATCTGACCATTGCTAATAAATCCGGCGTTTAGATGGTTGGTGCCAAGTGGTGGTCACGCTCTACCTCATATGAATGGTCCGGTCGATGTCTTCGAGCCGTTTCATGTCTTCTTGGTTCACCATCTTTCAGATATGTATCTTGTAGATTTACTTCATTGTCATTCCAGAGAAGAGCTTGGCCAAGATTCAATTGAACTCCAGCATCCAAACCAACCGTAGCAACTCCATCTTGATTGCCATAAGGCTTGGATGAATTCCCCTTTTGGTGGAGGGATCGATATCAATCCCTATAGAGGGTCGACATCGATCAATCCTGGCAGACAAAGATGGTTTGCCAGTTGATGCCATGAAGTTTCTATGCCATATTCGTCTTTTCTGCGACACCTATGCCTATGATACTCATTTGATGAGCTAGAACTATCTAATACTGAGTAAGGAGTGGGGTCCCTCCTAGCTTTCCCCCGATGTTGCTGATTGATTTGGTTCATCAAGTTGACAATGGTATGAATTTGTTGATTTAATTGTCGACGGCTCTCCATCAACTCTCTCATTAAATTATGAAATTCAGCTCTTGTAATTGAGTTGGTGGGATTTTGAACTTCAACCAAATCAGCACTCACATTTGTTGGTTAATTACTTGGATCTCCTTGTTAAATACTACTATTCACATTTCCTTCCACGTTTTGAAAAGTAAATCTAATATGTCTCACCATTATTAATTTCCTCGCTTAGATTTCTACAAATCTGAGTGGTATTAGCAACTTCTTGAAGACTACTGCAGATCTCCTTTGGGGGATGTTTCCAATCCAGTAGCAACAGAGGGATCCTAACAAGATGAGAATCAAGCTTCTTAGTGAAAGCACCAAAACAACTAATTTGGTCACAACACCCAAGAATATATTTGTGTAGGGAAGTAAGTGAAGAAAACAATTAAACCGAGGAAATGATTAAACTAATAACAGATAAAAATCAATAATCATAGACATATGGATTTATAGTGGTTTGGCATTGAATACCTACGTCCACTATGATGATTATCCTGTATCAATCACCTATAAATTTGATTACAGCAGTAAGAAATAGCAAAAACTTGATTACAATAGAGCCTAGAGTAACAAGCAGCGTAAAGATCCTTAGAATGACCCATTAGGGTCGGTATTTATAGGTGAAAACGACCACCAATCTCTCTGAAACTTCAGTTGAAGGACCTTCTAATCCACATGGGCCCACTAGAGGGATCACTAGGCCCAATTGCCAATGAGGAAGGATCATTACTAATCCCTTCATTGGTCGATTTTTGGGCAACAATCCCTATGTGGGTTCTCCATGCTAAAAATGTTTGTCAATTCTCATGTCATTTGAACCATTGGAACATGAGTAATTGCTCGATCATTGACTTTATATCTCTTGTGCAGTGCTTACAACTAAACTCTTTATATGCCGATCCCTCGAAGGTTGCTCTTATGGTGTGCGATCCCTAGGGTAGGTTCCCTAGGGTCTATTTACCTTGCGCTCCAAATTTCATAGGCTTTGTACTTGTAGATCCTAAAATATTGATTATTGTATGCCTGAATGCACTCAATCCTTGATGGATTCCGATCCCTTTTCAGTGAAGCCAATCGATCCCACTTGATCAAGTATGCCGATCCCTCACAATGTGCCATGCAATGCCAACCCTTCCATTCGTTATCATACATCTATTAAATCCATTGAATTTTGACCACATATGATCATCTCTGCTTGATTTCTGGGCCTTACAATCATTCTAGAATCATCGGCCTTGATCTCGGTAGAATCTAACTTATGCATTCAGTCCTATGTAGCTGGGCTTGAATGCCGGGTGATAGATACTATTAATGCTTGTAACATACATTGCAAAGGTTAATGATATCATTAATTTTTTTAGCATATATTAAGTAATTACATAAAAAGTTTAATTTTAGACTAGTAGAATTCTTATTTCCATCCACAATAATTCTTTAGTCAATATCTTTTTTTATTTACCCCATCTATTGAATCTTTCACTCCCATTTCACATTGTCATAATTATTTCTCTTTCTCTTTACTACTATCAAGTGTATGTTATAGTATCAAATGTTCTATTCTCCATCTGAATCAAATTGAAGTTTCTCTCTAGATAAATTTTAGTTAATCTCTTTAATTATTTAATCTAACTAGAATTTGATTAAATTCATCAGTGCTTCTTTAATTCGTATTCAATTTGAATAATTTATGATTTTATTCATGCTTTGTAGTGATTGTGTTTTTAAGAGTACCTTTTAAAATTACCTTTTTTATGGAAATATAATCCAAAAGCCTTTGAAAAATATTTAGCACACTAAATCGATTAAACTTGATTTAAAAGTTAGATTTTTTATATTTTCATTTAATTTGGGGGTTGTAGTTTTTTTCCTAAATTATCGATTTTAAATCCATTCATTTATTAACAATTTATCTAACTCATTTACTCTTTATAATATATACTATGGTACATCCAAAACGATATTATGGTTTGGTTTATGTATATTGAATCAATGAAAAAGCTTGGCTTAGCCCTAAGGATCGATATTATTAGGTAGCAGTTATTTAAACATTGGATGTGCATTTCTTCTTCCTTTTAGCATTTTTTTTATTTGATCATCTTTATTATTAGATAACAACAATCGTGCCAGTTTTAAGATTTTATGGATACATGATTCAACTTTATTAATTATGCTATGCACATACATATGCGGGCGCACACTAACAATACTCTTTAATCTTCCTGTTTTTCCTTGTTAGGTTTAAAATCATTACCTGATGAAGTTATTTCACAGCATAAATTATCCTCTATAATGATGCACAAATAGATTCTTGGTTGATAATCATGTGATAAAAAGGAAAAATGACATGTATTGGTATGCAACAAAAGAAAATTTACATTAAGAAATTAGGAATATAGTTATGCGACTTTACTCACCTTTGCATTAACATTTGGTTTATCATCGCACATAATATTCAATTAGTTTTTTAAGAGCCATATTCACAATTTATTGGTATGCAGCATCAAAAATTTATATACTTTTGTCCATGGATTATTTACTATAGTATATGTAACGACCCGCAAATATATCAATTTGTTGAATTATATTTATTTTTAAATACTAAAATATAAGCTTTTTAAAACAAAGATTTTGAAGTTTTGAGAAATAATGATAGTAATCTTATTTTGAATAGGTATTTACAAAATCAGAAACTTTGAAGGAATATCGATAAAATCATCGAAAATCGGTTTTTTAATAATTATCAAAAGTCGCACATGGAGCTGGATACATATACTTATTTATCCATTTAAACATAAAATGACATAAAATTGTTTATTTTATTTTTGGGAAATTAAATGTATTCATGACATCATCAATAATGGCATCATATTTAATAATTGATTTAATGAATTTAAATTTAGGTTTAATGATTTAATAATTATTATAATTATTCAAATTTTTAGCACCAAAATTGGTCACTAACACCCTTGAATAGAGCTATGCAGAGAGATTAATGAAGAAAGTAAATTAAAATAGAGAAATAACGCAAGTGAATGCAAAAAGAACAACAGAAAGGGAACACCAAATTTATAATGGTTCGACGTAATTGCCTACGTCAACTTTGAATACGATCTTTATTACTTTTTCAATTACTTGAGTATAGATACAATCCATAAACAAACAACTTGAATGCAAGTTTGAAAAGAAGAGAAGCGAGTACAAAATATGGCAGAGTATCCTTGTAGTTTCCCAAAAAAAGGCCCCTTCAACTGTACCCATGCCCCTCTATTTATAGAAGAAGGTAGGCTGGTCCCCTTGTGTAGGCCCAAGATCAAGGTAGCTCGGCCCATATTTGGAGGTTAAGTGGACCAAAGGAGTCATGCCGACCCATGTCTACCGATCCACCAAAGCCGATCCAGAGGTTGTCTCATTGCTAACTTGAAGCAGACCCTCAAGGAACTTGGGGCAAACGGTAGTATAACTCGAAGCATAGAAATGTTGATTGCACCACTCTGTTGTAAACCGAACAAATTGTCAACCTCTTTAAGGTGCACCGACCCGGATATACCGAACCACGCATGCCGAACCACATCCGATCGAATGATAAATGCTGAATCGGGGTGTCTTAATAAATGACTCGAAGCAACTTCTCAAGGGTCCGGAGCAACTCATGGTGTATCTCGAAGTAAAGCAATGCCAACTCCTCACCTCACTATAGATCCCAAGAATATACTATCTCCCTCATTGTGCACCGAACTAGCTACGTCGATCCATATATACTGAACCATTAAGGCCGAGCCACCAATGCCGAGCCTCATTCAACTGAAGCAGCTTTGGCTTTCCACCTTTGACCGAGCGATGCATGACTAACCACTATGACTTCTTAGACTGAGCAATATATACTTCCCCACAATATCGAATGACACATGACCTAATTCTCCTAAGGCCAGACCACAAACGGTCGAACCTCCAAGTCTAAACCCATCCACACCGAACCACTTTTCCTTGCCTATCCCGGCTGACTCACCATGTCTATGCTGCAATTCCAAACTACTTTAGCCTAGCCAGTGTCAAATATGTCGGTCCATGTGTATAGGCCGAACCAAACTCGAGTTACATTGGTCTCTTATATTTCCAATCCTCTCTTCGCTTGAGTCCCGTCTAGGTTCAGCTATAAGCTCTGTGGCTATCACCATGTAGCTGGGCCAGAGTGTCAGGTAACATTTGCCCCCTAAAGTGCGTCGTGTGAATCAACACGACGTGCTTTGAATCGGCGATCAGTCCTTACTTTTAGGAGCTATTTCATTCAAAATGATAATCATCAGTCGTTTAGATCATGTTCTTAATTTTTCAAAAGCGGAATGTATACGATATTGTGCAGGCTGAATCACACTGGGTTTTCCAAACCCATGCTTCTCCACTTATCGGGTGAAATCCACCTATCAATTGCATTATCATCTTTGATTATCATTGCGTACATATATATATATATATATATATATATATGGATATTTTATTTTAATATCATTTTCATTTATTTATTATTATTATTATCTTTATTTATTTATTTACTTTTTAACAAAATTGGGTCGGCATAAGGAGGCTGACCCACATGATCGGTTCTTTTGGCAGAATGGTGGGCCGGTCATACCAATACCGACCCACATGGTTGGTGCTTACTTCACCAACCCAGCAACACGTCCTGACCGGTTCCATCGAGAATAGCCCGTTTATCTTCTCGTCCTCCATATAAAAATCCACTCTTTCTTTTTTTCTTTCCAATTCTCATTTTATATCTCATCTTCCCTAGTACAGCACCAAACTCCATCTCCTTTACTCTTTCGAACTACCTTGCCCCTTCGTTCTAACCTTCTCCAAACGCGATTTCAGCATGCCCGTCGATTCCAAACTCCGAGAATTACTCACTCCAACTCCGAACTAACACACATATAAGTGAGCCTTCACGTATTATTATGAACTTCTAGGCCATGCCCTCCTTAACTTGAACTAGGTTTGAACCTTTGGCGCATACAGCCATGCATAATAAAAAGGGAAGAGGAGAAAAACATGGTGAAGTATGAGTGATAAGGGTAGACAATGAAGTTTCTTTGATGGGAGTTTAAACCAGACTGAGAGGAGTTATAATTGGCGTTGTTAGGAATTGAGTTCGGTGATGTATAAGAGAAGAGAGTCATATTTTGTAAGGGATAAAAGTTTTGCACCTCGAACGGTAGCGGGCTGCTAGGTTTTCCAAGGTGGTATGCGTCGGTAGGACTTTGTCAGTAGAATAGGTCGGTAGGAGCCTAGGAGAGGAGTGGGTCGGCATAGGTTGGGTGAAGCTAGTTTGGTATAAGTTGATTGAGCGAGTGGGTTCGGTACCTTATAGTTGGGTTGATCGGTTATCCTTGATCTAGGTAGGCATTCGGTAGTCCGTAGGAGAGTGGGTCGTTGAGTAAATAGGGAAAAAGAGCGAGTGAAGCGAGATACATTTTAAGGGTCCGTATCGAGCGAGGCAGCATGGCTCAGCATAGATACACTTGAATGGACGAACGGTCCATGGTATGGGGATCGGCATTGGCACACAAATTCATTTGACCTCGAATCATAGGATATAATATAGCTGCTTATTTCTATACTTAATCATGTACCAATGAATCCATGATACGAACCTAAGTTTAAGGGCGCATGGAACTGACTAGGACTAAAAGCTTCACAATTTGAATCATTGTAAATTTGAACTTAAAGCTTTTAGAGATGACAACTTAATGCTTGCTGCGCTACATTTTACCATCTAGAACTCTAATTCACCAGCACTTTTTGCTTGAACCATCACACTAGCTCACACACCATGTGGGGGAATACTGTGTGTTATATCTAACATCTATTGCCTTTCAAGTATAGCTTAAACATGTATCTATTCACATTCATCGTTCTTCTGACATGTCCAAAAAATCGAGCTCTACTACAATTTTTGACAAGCCTAAGCCAAGTTCTAGGTAAGAGGTAGTAGGGACTTCAAATCCACCGACAACCTCTACACCTGGTATTTCGAATCCACCTGCCATAGTTATAAGCCCAGCTCCTGATGTTATAGACGGAGCCGTTATTCTAGATAAACGTACTGATTCACAAGCCTCAAAAATTAGTAAAGCCGCTCTTCAACGGTTGTGCTCAATCTATGGAATCCCTTTTGATGACGTTTTGGTTCCGTATGGACAATATTGGCCTCACCTGCCCACAGTCGGGTATACTACATGCAAAAAGTTCATTTCCTGGGTCGGAAGTGTTACACCTTTCAATTCATTCCTCCGCGAAATGTTATTGTATATTGGGATTGCTCCGGCACAGCTACACCCTAATAGTCATGCGCTTATTTATGGCACTTGTTTTATGGGCACCTTATTCAGACTCCCTACTCCCGAGGACATCCGTTATATTTACCGTTTCAAGAGACGGTCCTACAGTCCATCCTTCAAATTTCTCTAGCCACATTCCAAATGCCAGATTCTGACCGGTGCATGGAGTAAATTTTTCCAGTATAAACAAGAGTAGTTTTATGTACACTATACTCCCGGGTTTGCGAGAAGATGGCTAGAAGGGAGAAAGTCTCATTTTTAGACTAATATTTGTCTAAGGCTTGAAATGCACCTTTTCTAAACTTCTTTCAACTCTTACAGATATCTGTCCACGATCTAAGGCGTTGGATATTCTGAGGCCATCGATGCCATTCGAGCTATTCCCTTGAGATACCGGGACATCAAATATATTATTTCCAATGAACTTTTTTTGAAACTTGGATTACTAAAGGAGGGCCATCGAACTAGCCTTCCAACCGACGCCACTACAACCAGACTCGCTGTGGGAAAAGGCAAAGCGCAAGTCGGACCTTTGGTGCCCCCTGTAGGAGGGGCCCTTGAGAAATAAAAGAAACCAAGGTGCTAGAGGCGATCGATGAAAGCATAAGTTCTGGCCGAGTGCCAATGTCTGATGCACCCAGTGCTGACAAACCACTGCCGCCTCTAAAGAGGAAGAAGAGTATGGCTTACAAGTTGAAAAAGAAGATGGTTGGTGGAACCTCGAAGGTTACGATAACTCCGATTGAGAAGAAGCCATCTTCTTAAAACTTAGAAGGCTCCCTAGAGGGCCTATCTGACTTGACTATCCATAATGACATATTGGATTATGGTTTTACCAATCCCGTTGAATTGGGACTTGATTCGCCTGTGAGGAGCGATGAAGGCGCTCAGTCTCACCATCAGGGAGAGAAAACTCTAATGAGTAAAGCAAAAAATTCCGGTCCGTCGAGGGGAAACGCATTGGGACACACACAAACACTTAGAATTCACCACGCATTTGAAATTCACTCATCGCTTAATTCCCATTAACTCGTTCTTGTTTGGCTTCCTATGCTGGTGATATGGGGCATACATATGGCATTGACCGCCTTCGCGGATCCTTATCTTCTACCATTCCAGTCGAGATTCGGGATAAGGTAGACGACGAGACAGAGATCACAGCGACGATAGAGATTATCATCTCAGAGAATCGTCGTCTTCTAGAAGAAGAATTTACAACTATTCCTTATATCCAAATGATCCTTCCCCTCAGTCAGAGCACATAGGAAGAAATTTGCTCAGAAGGGATCCCAATTTGAAGCTTCCTGCGACCAACATTTTGGTCGTCGAGCACCAAACAATCCCGTAAGCCCCATAAAAAATCCATTCCAGCTAGAAAAACTCCTCCAGCCTCCACACATAACCCATCGACAGGAAAAAAATTAGCTGAGCTTAAGGCTACATTCCTAAAGATATGCTTCGATGGATTGAAATTTCTCCATGCAATTTATCCTATCCCCAGACATGTCAAACAAAGCGCCATTGCCTAAAACAAAGATGTTTATGTCCAGCATGATGCATTTGTACACTTAGCGGAGAAAATTTCAAAGGTTTCCATGGAACGTCAACACGAAATTGATCGCCTGTAACTTGAAGCCATTTACGATAAAGATATCATCAAATCCCAGGATGAAGAGTTATCCTCATACAAATCTCAACTTGAGGCCACCCACAAAAATGCCAAGGAAACGGCCTAGGCAAATAGTCGTTGGAGGCCACTCACAAAAAAGAAATCAGTGAGGAAGTCTAACATAGCGGTGCTCTAGCTTTAGAGAAGGACTCTATCCAGAAAGAAAAGGATATTCTTGCTCGATGGGTTAAAGAGCTGGAGGAGTTGCTCGTTAAAGAGAAAGAAGAGAAAGTTGCAGCACAGGAAGAGTCACAACGATATTGCGATGAAATTTTCATAACACGGCTTCTAAAGACGAAGATCGATGAGAAACTTTCCAAGGTCGAAGTGCTAAAGGAGGCAGCTTGCAAGGAGGGTAAGAAAATGTCACCCACTGAAGTCGATTCTCACCTTGAGGCAGCCGCTGAAGCCGACAGAGAAGAAATTAAGTGTTTATTTGATCCTCTTATTGTTGAGTACAATGCAAAAGTTCTCATGCACTGCGATCTATCTTTTCCAGGCGATGGTTATCTTGAATCATTAGCCAAAGCATGGGACACTTTGATAAAGATTAAAAGAGTTGAGATGGGCATCAAAGAGTCAACAAAGAAGCTCTCGTGAGGGTAGTGCTTCAAGGAAATGAGCCTTCAGACTTATCTACAACAAAAATCCTCTTCGGAAGAGACTCCTCATCATCAAAGGGTAAGGGCGATATTGCTGGCCCATCCGACACTGAGTCTCTGGTTCCTTCTCCCACTCAACCGTTCGATAGCTTATCACTTGATCCTCTCGAGCAGCACGCTGGCTATGACTCGAAGAAGCTCGGGATTGATGTTCACATCAGCCTTGGAACAACGGTCGTTGGATTCCGCATCGGTGTATAGCTTCCATCGAACGACGAGAACCACATCACCAATACTTGGTTCGTCTGATATGGTGAATTCTGCAATGAAGTCTGCTAGTGCTTGCCCTTAGATATCCCTTCATGGTAGGTAAGTGATATCGAACTGATTCAGTTCAATGTTCCATTTGAGTAGCCTGGTAGAGGTCTCTGGTCATTGGAGCATCTGCCACAGAGGTTGATCATTATAAAAACTGACCGGGTGTGCCTAAAAATATGGACGGAGCTTGCATGATGTGATTACCACTGGCTTCTCAATCTTAGGATAATTTCTCTCTGCCCCTGTTGAACATTTACTAACATAGTACACTGGCTTTTGGACTCGGTCAACTTCGCGAACCAAGGCTGTACTGATGGCATGCTGAGATACGACCAAGTAAACATATAACTCCTCATAGTCTATAGGCTTTGGCGGAACCGAGGGCCTCTCCAAGTTTCTCACCAGAGCTCGGAACGCATCCTCACAGTCCGACATCCATTTTCTCTTCCCTTTTCTCATCACATTAAAGAAAGGAATACACTTGTAGATCACCCTGGATATAAATCTACTCAATGCGGTGAATTTTCCATTCAGGCTTTGAACTTTCTTTATAGTTCTGGGTGCTTGTTTGTCTTGAATAGCCTGAATATTTTCTAGGTTGGCTTCAACCCCCGTGCATTGACAATAAAACCCAAAAAATTTCCCAATGCAACAATGAAGGAACATTTCAGTGGATTTATTTTCATTCTATAGTGCCTAAGTATATCAAACATCTCCGCTATGTCTCGAATGTGGTCGTTTGACTGTCGTGACTTCACGAGCATGTCATCCACATATACTTCCATTGTTCTACCAATTTGGTCTTTAAACATGCGATTCACCAAGGTTGATAAGTTGCTACTGCGTTTTTCAACCCGAAAGGCATCACTACATAATAGTACAATCCAACGTCCATGATAAAACTAGTATGTTCCTGATCTGGAACGTGCATTGGGATCTGATTGTATCCTGAATATGCATCCATAAATGACAATAATTCGTGTCCTGCTGTTGAGTCCGCTAATTGCTAAATTTTGGGTAAAGGGAAATTGTCCTTAGGGCACGTCTTATTCAGGTCTAAGTAATCAACACAAATCTTCCACTAGTTAGAATTGGAAGTAGCAAAGCCATGCTTCCCCTAAACTGATGGTCGTGAGTAATATAAGGCACTTTGCCTTGGAAAAACAAGTTTAAGCAAGAAGGAAGGAAGGTGGTTGCCAGGTTGTGGTAGGAAGTGTTGTTAAGTTTGGTTGTGCTTAAGAATTTGTTTGGCTTGTATCTAAGTGCATTATCTCACTGTCTTGTTTGTACATACTGTGTACATATACGTTATGTTTGAAATATAAAGTTAAAGTGATATCAACTAATTAGACTTAAAAACTTTGGACCCTTCTTGCTTTTGAAAGCAGATGACAATTTTATATTGTATAACATCACTTTTATTACCCTCTTAAAGATGTGGTGTTTCCTTTACTTGATTTTAAATGGTTTTTTGGATTGTATTTTGAATTAAAGTAAGTTTGAAAGTGTTTGAAAAGAGAATAGTTGTTATATGTGCACTTCGATATCCTTTAACTTTAGCTTTAACTTGTGTAAATGGAAGTTTTGTGATCATGACTTGGGATGATTTGATCTGGTTGTTCTCTACACATGTTTTTGTGTATTGGGAAGTAAAGGAATGGTTCGAAAAGTTACAGAAATTGTGAATTGAAGTTGTAAAAGTTAAAGCGGAAAGGTGGTTACAAAAACACTTTGTAAATATAGCCTGTTTTCGGGAATTTTTCTAAATAGTTACAAGATATCCTTAGGATTTTCTTTCTATGAATTTTAAATACCCTACTGGTAGTACTTAATATAAAAAACTTCAATTATTAAATCATTTGTTAAAGTGGTTAAAACAAGTCATAAAGATCGTGATTTTCAATGTTGTTTTAAACAAGGACTTTTAACAACATTTATAAATGTTGTAGTAATCACTTATGGTTTTTAAGTGTTTAAAAATGACATTTAAATTTGGTATTTTCCCTAAAATATTTAGAGAAGTTTTACGACCTTTTTAAAGTATTTTAAAGTTGGTTTGAAGTTTAAAAATATTTTAATAACTATATATGTATTTTCAAGTAAAGAGTTTTATATTATAAAACATGTATTCATCAAATTATTAATTTTCAAGTAATATTTTACATAGACATTTAAAAGCTATTTACAAGTATTTATATGTTTTTAAAAAGGTGATTAACTAGGCTTAAAACTAAAAGCCGATGAGATAGACCTCTATATCTGTGAGAGTTAAGATTAATGTCGAGCAGGGATATGAGGAATAGAGCCCTAATCAACCGTTTTCCTCTTGATTGAGGAATATTTAAATTGGAATGTTGAAAATGTGTTAATCTTGTTGTTTTCTTATTTGTTTAAAAAGTAGTTAACAATGAAGTATGCTTATCTATTTATGAGAGTTAAGATTAATGTCGAGTGGGGAAATGAGAGATAGAGCTCTAACTTTCTGGTTTCCCTCTTGCCCAAGGAATAGTTTAGTCGGGAATGTTGGCAAATTTTTAATCAAGTCATTTTTACTCATTTATGAAAGTCATTAATAGCATATTTAATAATAAAATTCGATGAGGTAGACATATCTGTCTGTAAGTTACAAGAATGAAGTGTTTAGGTAAAGTTTAGTATGCAACCGGTGCTCTAAGTTACCTACCTTCACTCTTGGATGAGGAATAGTTAAGTTAGAATGTCATAAACGAGTTAAGTATATGAATCATGATTTCTATAAGCAATCATTTTTAACTAGATAGTAGATTTTTCAACTATCGAACTTAACCAAATATTATCTTAGATCTTTAAAAGAATGTTTTAATAAGCATAAGTGAAACGACCTTGGGTTAGTTGTGAAAGTGTGTTAAAAACATTCGTCTTTACCCTTTTTTTTATTATGCTTATGAACACAAATAAATCTTTAAAAGAATGTTACAAAGATAAGAATAAGTGAAATCATATTGGGTTTGTGGTGACAATGTTTAAACAACTTTAGCCTTAAACTTTTTTTAATGGATTTGTAATTGTACTTAGATCCTTAAGTAGATATTTTAAAGGAAATTATAAGTAAGGAACCTTTGGAAAAAATATAGAAAAATCAAAGGTTTAAAGTAATAAATCTTTTTAATGATTTGTTGATATACTTATACCATTTGAGATAAGTATACGAATACTTTTTGAAGTATTGAATAGTGTACAAATGAATAGTTGAAATTAATAAATAATGTTTTACTAGACAAAAAAAGTTTTTCTAATAAAGGAGGTTTTATTTAATTAAATATTTATTAAACATAAATGGGATTAGAAGTCGCTCATATGACTTAATCATGCTTCGTATACGACTAATTGTTACCATGCGCGATCGTTTTCATTATCATTGAATGACCAAGTTCATCGTTTCAGTCTTAAAGAGGCCCGGATCAGTAAGTGTTTTACTTATCAAAAAACACTTCAAGACTGAGATGTGTATTCTATCTTAGAAGTGGATCTGTTCAAGATGCTGGAATCCATGCGTGGTTTCAAGACCTATTCAAGATATGGGAATCCAATTGGGGATTCATGTTCTTTTCGAGTGATGAAGACTCGTGTGTAAGATGCAGAACATAACATCAACATAAAAAATAGCTATAAAATAGTAAGCCTCACAATCTTGGGTTGAGCTAACTCATGAGGGTGTATAAACTCCATATCTAGTGTATTCTTATGATATGTTGCGCGTGGGAGTTGTTCATACTTAGTTCCACGTGGTTCACGAAAGTGTTTAGGTGATGGGCCAGTTGTGTTTACCCTCGTGGTATATTTTATCTAGAGATATATGGTACTTGAAAGGTAATTTCAAACCCTTGTGCAAGGTATTGGATCTGACTCCACCAGAGAGATTTCCATAGAAAATCCATTATGCGAACGTAAATTATCAGTTTTGATTGTACTCCTAACATGAGGTTGAATGTAACCAATGTAACTATTCCTATTATTTCCTAATTTTGATTCTTCACCCCAGACATTATCTAATATATCATCTTATGTACTTATTAGATGAGTGGTTCTTTTGTGGGGATAACCATTATGGAAATCCATGCGGTCTCAATTTATATGCCACACACATATTTCTTGAGTGTCTCATACCAGACTTATGTCTGACGCTTGGTTTTTTCCTTAAATTCCGTGCGTACTCTTTCGTGTAGTTTGAGAAAGGTAGGTTTTTGTTGATGTTCATTAGAGCTATATGAGACGAGCTAAATGTTTCACTTACCGTAGTATTCTTATTTCCGCTGCATTACTATATTGTACATATCAGCATTTGTGAGGACAGACTGTTATAACTATCTAGGCTGATGATAGTACTTAAGTTTTGTGACTTCAAAATTCTGTATCGGAGTAATTCTTTGCACTATTCTTTTAGTTTTATATATTACCGTTCAGCTAATGAGATTCTGATGTTGTGTTCTCTCTTTCTTCTTATATTTCTTTATATTTTTTTATTTATCCTAAAGTCCATCTTTCAGGCACATAGATGCTCGGCACATGAATGCGATAGAGGTATTAATGTTGACATTCAGGGGGGAAAGGTAGGTTGATATAGTCTGTATCAGAGCTAAAGGTTAAGTGAGAATCTTGGCTTTGGCAGGGTATGACTTATTAAGAGATATGGTAAACGGCACCCCAGAATTAGTAGAGTGTATTATACTATAGATATAAGAGCGTATTTTTAATTGTTATAAACGTATACCTTAAAGGTAATTACAACCGTGAAAATTAAAGGTCTTATATATGGTAACTTGTATAAGTGTAAATTGTTGTAGGGTTTAATGATTTTCATTTGTTACCCCTCATTAATTTTTTAGTCATGCTCGGTCAGTTTATGGGTATTGACTTTCATTTGTTGGTTGTTGATGTGTGCTCAACAAGTTTATAAGTAGCTTTACCTTCTATTGCATGGTTTGGGTAGACAATGTTTGTAGATACACTAAAATGAACACCTTGTGAATTCAGTCTCGTGGTTTGACTATAAGACATTCGGTGATTAATGTTGGATTAAAAGTTTAATTTAGTAAAAGATGTTTATTTAATATGAGGAAAGATAAGATATTTTGTGAAATGAACATTTGAGAAAAAATTTATATAAGAAAGTGGTCTTGTATAAGTATGGTTTATAAAATGTGATTTATAAAAAAAAAGGATTTAAACTAATATTTGGGGAACTTAAATCCCAGTGTCTTTGAAAATGTCTTCAAGATTTTGGAGAATACAATAGTAGTATTACTTAAAAGTAATTATTTAAGAAATTAGCTTTTGAAATTGAGATCATGGTACTTGGTAATATTTACAAAATATTCGATACCATTTTGAATGATTTTGGTTACGTCCGCAGGACATGAATTGAAGTATTCAACTCACTTTTATCGCTTGAAAATTATTTAGGTGATGACTTCAACATCATCGGCATTCATTTTTGGGTTTCTAAGTGGGGAATGCTACAAAGTTGTTTGAATAAAATAGATTTTGATTTGATTACGAAAATATGATTTATTATACAAAAGATATATGTATGTATTATTATCTCAAAGTGATTTGAAATAAAAACCCGATATTTAGTTCTAAAGTTGTTCTTAGGAAAGAAATTTGATATGGACTTTTGTGTAAAAAAGTTTTATATGTATGCTATGTAGGGTTCCAAGTGGTAGTGGCATAGCTTGGAATAAATGTTAGAACTTTTCAAGTTTTCCCTTTTTGGGTAAAGAGTGTTTAATAAATTATTGAAATTTGTTAATTTAATTTATAGACACATGTAGCCTATGCATTAAGATTGTATGATATGTACATCTTGTTATGATATGTTGTTTGGTAGTTTCATTTGTTACAATGAAATGAAATCTTTTAACGATTTTCGACAGGCGAAAACTTCTGGATCGTTATAGAACTTGAACAAAAATGTTTTTATATGAAAATATAAAAGTGGAGTTTATTCAACACTTGAATTGAGAAAGTATTATGTTAAAAATAAGTTTTAAATTTGTTGAACATCCTTGTTATGTAAACTGAATTTGATATTTTTGTATATAGTCTTAGGATGTAGTGGACTATTATACAAATATGAACTTAAGTTATAACTATAATTAAACTTGAAGTTATGTTTTATGAAATGGTTCGTAAATGATTTTAGTATTAATAAGTCATACTATTTGTATAAAAGAATGTGATAAAAAGATATTGGTGTAGTTAAGAAATCAATATGATAAATACGTAAGTTTTAAGTAGACCGTTTTATTCGCATGATCATTATTGTTCCAGAATTCGAGTACATGATTTCAATGTGGTTTACATTAGGACAAACAAGGTTTTTCACTAGATTTATAATGGAGAACACTTGATATGGATTCTTGATGAGATGTCAAAGTTTTCTATCATTGTATATGGCTATGTTAGAAAAACAGAGGTTTCTAATCAAAGAACCTGATCGGAGTCTGCACTAGAGAGGTCAAGTGATCTATATTAGTTTGGAAGTGAAGTTATGTGATCGAGCAAGTAATCAAATTTGATATTGCATACGGATGGTCCATATACATCTTATAGGCTTTAATATATTTTTGTACAATGCCTTGTTGACTTATGGAGAGTATAAGTGATGACTATTCAATTTTTTATAAGTATTATAAATCGTCGACTAAGTGATAACTTGAGGATGTTGAGTGTAAGGTGCGCTTAGTAGATTGTTTATCATCCTTGTGCGATTTGAGGATTTTAAAACCTAGACAATCCGAGAGTTATGTTTTCTAGTGATTGAATATTGTTAAGCATTTCTATACGATTGTTTCTTTTGTTGATCGATCTAGAATTTTAAGGACGTAATATTCTGAGTGGGGGAGAATGTAACAACCTAGAATTTCGGACACTTCGTAAGTAAATATCTCATTTATTTAAATATATGAATCTTGATTAAATGTGATTAAATTGATTTATTTAACCCCTTTTAAATCATAGCTAATGATGGTAAACTTATTTTGGAAAAATCTTTATAAAAACAAATCCTTAGAAGAAAAATCGATAATGTGACCAAAAATCAATTTATCGATAAATGAATTTTTATTTAGTATAATTTTTTTGAACTATTGTACATTTGTCTCATGATCAAATAAACATATTAGGAACTAATTAACACTTTGATTCATAAATAAAATAAAACTTTCTAGAAACTACCAAATGGATAAGAGATATTTTAAAAAGTAAGGTTATTAATGTATTTTGCAAAATGGAAGTGATGTAGAGGAGAAGTGATGGGTATGTGGGGAGGTAATGCTTCCATGACGTGAGAGAGGGGTGAGGACAAGGTTATGCAACACTTTTTGAGCCTATACAAGGAGGGGCATACTCTTGTTAAATAATCACAAATTTACAAAGCTAAAGCAAGCTTCTATAATGTCTTCTTCTTCTCAAATGTTCAAAAGAATTTTTTTGCAAAACAATTCCAAATCAAGTCAAACTTTTTCATAATCCTTAGGATAATATTAGAACATGACTTGCTTCTTGGTTGGGCTTGACTCTTGTTGTTTTTCCTTTGTTATTTTCCTTGTTTTTTTTTCCTTTCAATTATGTACCTTTTATTGTGTTGCAATAAAACTGGTAGGGGCCCAGTTAACCCCGTTGGCTTTGCCAAAAAAATAATATTAGAACATTTTTACCTTGTTATAACTGGAAGAAGCAAAGCCATGCTCCCCCCTCAAGTGATGGTTGTGTGTAACATAAGGCATGTTGCCTTGGAAAGCAAGTTTAACCAAGAAGAAAGGAAGGAAGGTGGTTGCAAGGCGATGGTAGGAAGTGTTCCTGGGTTTGGTTATGCTTAGTTCTAGTTAAGAAATTTCACTATCTTGTAAGTATATATTGTGTATACATATGTGTGTTAGAAACATAAAGTTAAAGTGACATTAACTAATTAAAGTTATAAACTTTAGACCCCTCTTGCTTTTGAAAGCAAATGACAACTTTACCTTATATAACATCATTTCTGTTACCCTCTTAAACATGTGGCATGGCCTTGAATTGATGTTTAAATGGTTTTTTGGATTGTATGTTGAATTGAAATATGTTCGCTATAAGTGCACTTCGATATCCCTTAACTTTAACTTGTGTAAATGGAAGTTTTATTAAATTAACTTAGGACGACTTGATTGTTGTTATCTACGCATATTTTGATGTATTGGAAAGTAAAGGAATGGTTTGGAAAGTTATATAAATTGTGAACAAAAGTAGTGAAAGTTGAAGCACAAAGGTGATCATAAATACACTTTGTAAATATAGCCTGTTTTTGAGAATTTTTCTAAATAAATTGGAAGATATTATTAAGGATTTCTTTACATGATTTTAAGTACCCTTAGGGAAGTACTTACTGTAAAAATTTAAAATTTAAAATCGTTTGTTAAAGTGGTTAAAACTAACAAAGATCGTGCTTTTGTTGTTTTTAGTAAGGACTTTTAACAGCATTTATAAATGCTGCAGCAGTCGCTTATAATTTTAAGTGTTTAAAAATCATATTTAAATTTGGTAATTTTTACTAATCTTTTTAGATATGTTTTATAATTTATTTTAAAGTTGGTTTGATGTTTTTTAATAATTATATTTGTATTTTCAAGCAAAGAGGTTTTCATAATATAAAACATGTTTTCATCAAATTTAAATTAGTTATTTTCAAGTAATATTTTACATTGATATTCAAACCTATTTACAAGTATTTTTAAAGTAATTATAAGTTTTGAAAATATAGATTGACAAGGCTTAAAACTAAAACCCGATGAGGTACACTTCTCTATTTTTTAGAGTTAAGATTGATGTCGAGTAGGGATATGAACAATAGAGCTCTGACACACTGGTTTCCCTCTTGATCGAGGAATAGTTAAATTGGAATGTCGGAAACATGTTATTTTTATTGTTTACTTAATTTTTTGAAAAGTAATTGAATTTGCTTAACGCTAAAAGCCAACGAAGTAGGCTTATCTATTTGTGAGAATTAAGATTGTTGTTGAGTAGGGATACGAGAAGTAGAGCTCAAATCTACTGGTTTCCCTCTTGACCGAGGAATAGTTAAGTTGGAAATGTGTTAATAAAGTTGTTTATTACTCATTTATGAAAATCATCAATTCAGTACTTAATATTGAAAGGCGACGAGTTAGATATATCTATTTATGAGATTCAATAATGAATTGCCTAGGAAAGGCTTTGATATGCAACCAGTGCTCTAACTTACCCGGCTTTAGTCGTAGATAAGAAATTTTTAAGTGGGAATGTCAGAAACGAGTTAATTATACGAATCATGATTTCTATAAGCATCGCTTTTAACTAGATAGTTGATTTGTTGACTATCGAGCTTAACCAAAAATTATCTTAGATTTTTAAAAGAATGTTTTCAAGATAAGCGTAAGTGAAATAGTTTTGCATTTGTTGTGATAGTGTGTTAATAAAATTTGTCTTTAACCCTTTTTTATTATGCTTATGAATTAGATAGATCTTTAAAATAATTTTTTAAAGGTAAGCATAAGTGAAATGGTTTTTGGTTTGTAGTGACAAAATTTAAGTAACATTAGTCTTAAACCTTTTTGAATGGATTTGTGAAAGTACTAAGATCCTTAAAATGGATATTTTAGTGGAAACTATAAGTAAGGAATCTTTTGGAAAAAGATAAAAAAACAAAAGGTTTAATGTAAGAAATCGTGTTAATGATGGTGAATATATTTATACCATTTGAGATAAGTATATGAATACGTTTTGAAGTATTGAAAAGAGTATAAATGAATAGTAAACATAAATAAACGATGTTTTATTAGATAAAAGATGTTTAACTAATAAAAGCGGTTTTAATCAATTAAAGATTAATTAAAAAAGGAAATTAGAAGCTGCTTATGTGACTTAATCGTGTTTTGTATCACTTGATCATGTTTTGTCTGTTTACTCATTGATGGAAAACATTTAGTCATATACTTAGCACTAAAAGCTAATGAAGTAGGCCCATTTATCTGTAGGAGTTAAGACTTATGTTCAAGTAGAGTAATAGATCTCTAACTTACCAGCTTTACTCTTGACCGAGGGATAGTGTGAGATGAAAAAATCAGAAACTGATAACTATACAGGACCTAGTTTCCATATGCAATCGTTCTCATTATCACCGAATAACAAAATTTGTCGATTCAGTCTTGAAGAGACCAGGATTGGTAAGTGTTTCACTTAGCGAAAACCATTTCAAGATTGAGATATGTGTTATATCTCTTGGAAGTGGATCTATTCGAGATGTGGAATCCATACGTGGTTTCAAGACTTGTTCAAGATATGGGAATCCAATTAGGGATTCCCATTATCACATTCCATGTGGTCTCAAAAGTACCGCTATATGTTGTACACATATTTATTGAGTTTCTCATACCAGACTTATGTACTACGCTTGGTTTTGTTTTCTCTAAGTTCTTCGCATACTCTTTGAGTACTTTAAGAAAGGGAGGTTTTCGTTCATGTTAATTAGAGCTCGAGGAGACGAGTTGGATGTTTCACCTACCATAGTATTCTTATTTCCACTGCATTACTATATTGTACATATTAGCATTTGTAAGGACATGCAGTTATAACCATCCAGACTTATGACAGTACTTCGGTTTTATAACTCCAAAATATCTATATTGGAGTAGCCCTTTGTATTATTCTTTTGATATTATAAATTACCGCTCGGCTAGTGAGATTTTGATGTTGTATTCTTCCTTTCTTGTTTTATTCTCTTTCTTTTTTATCTTAACAATCCGACTTTCCAGCACTTAAATACTCGACACGCGAATAGCGTGGATGTATTAGTGTCGACAATCGGTGGTCGAAAAGGCGGCTAATTTCATATCTGAATAAAAAATTTATTTGATATATATATATATATATTATATATAACATAAATTCGTCGAACGAATACAACACCAAGATATAGAAATTCGAGACCTGAAATTTCACCTTTTTGATTTGCGAATAATTAATTAATTTTTAATATTCAAATAATAGCTTTTATAATTTAAATAAGATTCTTTTAAACAATAAATATTGATGGTAAAATAGTATTGAAAATTTTTTATATAAAAAATATTTAGTTCGAAGAAAAATCGAAAATGTGACTGAGTTTTTCGATTTTTCAACTTTTCGGTGTTTAGAAGTTGTCCGGAAATGTTGTGCACATTTGTGTTAAAACATATACATTTATAATAAGTTAAAATATGTATTGATATATATATATATATATATATATATATATATATATATATATTGATTTAGTAAATATAATAAGTTTTGAAGTGACATATCATGTAAAAGTTAAACAAAATAAAATAAGTAACGTAAAACGTCACTTCCTTAGAAACATAAGTACACAAGCATGTTGGCATAGAAAGGAAGAGGGGACATAAGTGTGGCGCAAGTAATAGGGAGGAGGCAAGGCTGGCTGAGGTAGCAAGTGGGTAGTGAAGGCATGGTAAAAGGATATTTTAAGTAATTTCACTTTTTTCATTTATATAAAAACAAATTCTTTCTTTTCATTTTTCTATTTGTTTCACTTCTCTTCATGTCCACTTTGTTCCTCCTTCCTTAAGCTCCCTTCATGGCTTCCATATCCTTTCTAAATTTAGGAACCATAGCTCAATTGATTTAATTCATGAAAAACTTGTTTAAAAATCTCTCTTTCCTTTTCCATAACTCTTCCTTCCTAAAGCAAGCCCTAAACACCCTCAAATATCCATGGCCGAGCCGCAAGCCTCCATGGCCGAATCATATAGGGCCTTAAGGCCACCGAAGTCTTGACTTTCCCTTAAGCAAAAGTGAGGAGCTAGGTAAAAGTTAATAAGAGTTGAAGTTTTTTGCTTAGCTTTTAGGTGAGTAAACTAATTATTTAATCTAAAATTTTAACTTTAAATATGACGCTTAGTTTATGGTAAATCACTGATTGTTGGTTGAATATTGATGTTGGTTAATATGTTTACATATATGTGCTTGTATGTAATATTGATTATCGATTTCAAATGAAGTTAAAAAGTTATGTTGCAATTTATAAACTTAGTTTGTATAGGTTGGTTTTGACATTTGTTTAAGTACGAAACTATGTTAAGGATGTTGTTTGTTGGTTTAATAGTAAATGCCTGAATTTGTCTTAATATGGCATCGAAATCCTTGTTTAAAACTTGTTTTTATTTTGCACATTTTCTAGCAAAGGTTTTAACAAAATGTTTAACTTGTTTCTAGTTCATAAAACTTTTTTGTACAAAGTTATATAAAGCAAGTTGAATATAAAGAGTAAGGTTTTAAAAGTCATTTGATATAGAAACAAAGTTTTAAAAATTACGGATCATATAGTGGTAGTCGCTATAAATGCAGTTCGTGAAAAGCGAACTCTTTTTGGATTTTAAATGTTTTAAATTAAGTATTTTTGTGAAAAGTGTTTTCAAACATATTTTGAATAATTAAAAAGAAAATATTATTTGTTTATTTAATTTTTTATTATTTAATGATTATTTATTTAATTAATTAAGTACAGTAATTAGTAGTTAATCATTAATTTTTTTGGCACAGCCGACAGGGTTGGATGGCCCCCTACCACTTTATTAATGCACCGAAGAAAAAAAGCCATACAAAAAGAGGACAGAGCGTGCGCACACACACACGGACCAGCAACAAAGCAAGTAGAGAGGCAACAAAGTGCACCAATACAAGGAAAAAAACAACAAAAAAATCAAGTAACCGGGAAAGAAGAACAGGAAGGAAGCAAAGGAAATAACGCAGCCCAACCAGAGAGCGGCAAGGATCCCGGGTTCAAATACAAAGTTTGCATTGTTCAGCCGAACTTTTATTTCATAGGAGACATGACTGAGGATAAGCTCTTCATTTCGCAAAATCTTTGGCCGGAAGATACATTGATTTCTTTCCTTTAAGATAACAGATAAGAGTTTCTTTAAAACAATGAAAAGAATCCTATTTCTACTAATAGACATATCCGTAATATTGAGAAGAGAACTCCAAATCACCAATCCATAGCTAAGCATCTAGGAAACCTAACTTGTTTGCAGTTTTGTCCATAGCCGTAAGATGATGCCGCAATCGAAGAAGATATGATCTCTAGTTTCAGGTTCAGAGCTGTAGAAGGTGCAGTGGATCGCCACTTGCATCCCAAAACTAACGAGCTTAACACGCGTGTGTAATGCATTGTTTATTACTTTCCAAAACATGAGATTTTCTCTTGCATTGTTGTCCCTATTCCAGACTCTTTTATGCCATTTGCACTCTTCCAGGATGTCGTGGCCAGATAGGTAATTGTACATAGGCTTGATTTTGAAGATGCTACCTATGCCTTTCCAGTTAGTGATGTGGCTGCGGTTCAGGAATGCCTTAGAGGCTTTGATCTGATCCCAAATCAGGCGAACAGCCTGATTCGATGTGTTGGGAAGCACAAAAACACCATTGCTACTCAAGTCTGTGACCATAGATTGCAGGAGAATGCCAGTTTGGGAGATGTCGCTGTGGGTAAGCTTTTTACGAAGAATACATCCATGGGCTAACCACGGGGTCGTTCCAGAATTGGACGTTGCTCGATAATCTGTATTGGACAAGAGAGAGAATGTAGTCATTTAAGTTAAAGAGAGAACGCCAAGTCCAGCTACTGTTTTGAGGGGTATGCATGCTCCAGAAATCCCTCCTTTTAATAATATAGTTTTTCGACCACTGGACCCAAAGACTGTCTCTATTATTTAGGAAGTTATCAAAATGTTTGATAAGCGCTACCCTATTCCAGACTGCAACATTGCATATACCAAGACCACCCTTGCGCAGGGGTCTCTCAACTAGCCTGAAAGAAACAGGGGCAGTGAAACCACCATGAATGGAGCCTTTCCAAATGAATCTCATAATAGCAGTTCTGATCATATTGATTAGTTTAAGCGGTAAAATGAAGGTCTGTGTCCAGTATACTTGCATTGCAAATAACACTGATTTGACGAGCGTAGTACAGCCTGCCTGACTTAAAGTTCTGGTGGTCCAACACTGCAGTTTCGACATGAATTTAGCAAAGAGAAGGGAGCATTGTCCAGCTGATATCCGAGATGTTGCTAGAGGGATACCAAGATAAGACGCCGTATTGAAGTATGGTTGAAGATGCATGAAGTTGAGGATTGGAAGAGTTTGTTCGTCGGTAAGGCCAGCTAGCATCATCCCTAATTTTCCAAGGTTAATATTCAAACCAGTTTGTCTGTAGAAAGCATCCAAGGCATGCATAATGGAGTGAACGGATGTAGGATCAGGTTTGCAGAAGACAACGAGATCATCGGCAAACATTAGGAAGGTTATGCGGGGATTACTACATCTTGGGTGTAAGTGGAACAAGCCAGAGGATACAAGATTGTCAAGAATATGAGTGAGAATTCCATCACTATTATAAATAGATATGCAGACATCGGGTCGCCTTGATGAACACCCTGTTTATTTCTAAAGAATCCTTTTGCTGATCCATTAATAATGATGGAGTAGTTGACTGTGGATATGCAAGATAATATCCAGGCAATGAAGTGAGTCGGAAAGTTCATATACCCAAGGATGCGGACCAACGAATCCCAATGAAGCGAATCAAAGGCCTTTTTGATATCGAACTTCACCATCACTCTAGGAGACAAGTTTTTGCTCCTGTACTCTTTAAGGAGTTTGTGTGAGAGTAAAACATTGTCTAAAATACTTCTACCTGGGAGGAAAGCAGATTGGTTAGGGAATATAATGTTTGGGAGAACAGCCTTCAAGCGAGAGGCTATAATCTTCGAGACACGTTTATAAATTGCATTACAGCAAGAGATCGGCCTAAAGTCGACAACAGATTCAGCGGAGATAGGTTTAGGAATGAGAGCGATATTAGTGTTGTTGAAAGAATATAACACCCTAGAGTTTTTAAAAACTGATAAAATTGCACTGCACACATCAGATCCAACAATACTCCAGCAAGAAGTGTAAAAGAAGGAGTTGAGGCCATCCGGACCACTGCACAAGTTTGAGTTAAGAGAGAACATGGCTTCTTTAATTTCAACTTCAGAAACAATGTTGTAGAGAAAAGCACGATCATGTTGGTTAAGCTTAGGAAGAATCTGGGGATCTATCTCGTCAACGCAAGGGCTGAAGTCATCGGCGTTACCAAGGAGCTTAGAAAAAAATCAATGAAGGCTTTGTCAATGGCCGGACTATTATTTTGTTCCGTACCTTCCATGTCAATAATTCTATGTATGTTGTCACGGTTCTGTTTCGCTCTGAGAGAAGCGTGGAAATATGCAGTGTTTAGATCGCCTTCATCATTCCAACGTATGCACGCCTTCTGCTTTATCATGGATAGCTCCTTCTGAAGTTCACGCTAATACCGCTTTGCTATGGAAGATTCAAGAGAGGCCAAGCTATCATTGTTGGTGTTCCTTTGCAATTCCGACTGTATATCCTGAAGTTTCTGTTTCCAGATGTTCGTCTGCTTGCTTCCATTCCCAAATCTGGATTTGGGTCATTCTCTCAATACCTCCTTCGTGGCTCTGAGTTTTTTCTATAAAACAATCATAGGGTTACCATATAAAGAGGATGACCATACCTTACGCACAGTGTCATAAAAGTCTTGTTCTTTAGTCCAGGAATTAAAAAATTTAAAATGAGGTCTTCCTCTCATGACAGCACCTCCCAAGTGGATGATTTGGGGCGAATGGTCGAACAGGGATGGGTTGAGGATCTGGTTATATAAGGAAAGCCAGGCATTCAAGGCTTCTTAGTTGGAGAAAGCGAAGTTGATTTTACTATAAGTTCTAGCACCTTGTCTTCTCTTGTTGTTCCAAGTGTATCTTGCTCCGGAGACTTTAGTTTCAATCAAGTCAGCGTCATGAATAGCATCATTAAGAGGTTTAGTATCAGCTAGAGATAGAGGAGAGCCACCATTTCTATCCGAGATATGAAGGGAGCAGTTAAAATCACCACACACCACCCAGGGGTGGGTGTTCTGTCTTAAACTGGGGAGGGTGGCAAGGAAGGGAGCACGGGAGTTAGCTGCATTCTCGGCATAAACAAAGGTGAGATAGGAAGAGATTTTATTGGGGATGAACAAGCTATGGCAGTGGATAAATTGAGAGGAGGAGACGATGGAGTAAGCATGTAGATGGTAGGATCAAAAAGAATTAAGATACGACCATATGGGGCTTGGTCAAGATTGTGAACTATTTTCCAGGTTGGCTTAATTAGGTGGGCTGCTCTCCGGGATAGAGTAGCATTCAATTTGGTTTCAAGAATTGCTAGAATAGACAGATCAAAAGTAGTGATCAGATCGTTACATAGCTGCAGTTTTGTGTCATCATGAGCTCCAGGAACGTTCCAAGCACATATATTGTGTGTCATTGAGGAAACTCGAGGGATTCGAATAATGCTTTCTTCATTTTCCTAGTCAAGGCACCTGTGGTTTTGATGTAGTAAGGGATGGAAGCGGAAAGAGAGGAGTCCCTGAAGATGGAGGTAGTGTTGTCATCTGGAACAGATAGGGAGAGCTTGAAGACAACTTGGGAGTGGTGGAGGGTGGACCAAGTATAGAGGAGGTGTTAGGCGGAGGGATGAAGGCTTTGGGAGGGGTGATATGACTATAGGGATTCCGATGATCGGGCACAGAATGCATATCTTGCGTGGCTAATATTTTGCTTGGAAGGTTTGATTTAAGATGGGGGGTTCTGACTAAGTTTTGTTAGGGCACTGGAATCGAAGAGGGTTGCGGATTAACCTTGGGAGTCATGTTATCGGTGATAGGAGGAGATGTGTGCACGTGCACACGATTTTGCGTGTCAACATCAGTTTCTATGGGAGGAGACAGTGGTAGAACATTGGATTGCATATTTAAGTTGGAGTTTGAGGTAACTTTATGGTGAGGATTGCATGGGGAAGTTTGCATATTCGAATCTTTTACACCAGAGTTGATCAAGGCTATTTGACAATGTGACAGTGTAGGGGATCGATTAGAGCTTGGGGGAACTGGGAGGTTGGCTGTTAGGAACGAAAGGGGAGCAGGGTCAGAGGAGGTTACATTGGCGAGGAAGGGAGGAGTGGAAGCATCAGACAGGCCTGAATAAGGAAGAATGGTTGTGTTTGGACCGCACTCTGCAGTTGCATGCTTTTGCATGGCTGTGAATACGTGTTCATTAGAACATGTGCTGTTACCCATTGAAGTTAAAGAATAAGGAACTTCCTTATGAGAGGAAATCAGACAGTCAGCAGAATTCTCATTCGATAGGTTAGCTTGCATTATTCCTTCTACAACTAGAGTATCATGCACACACAATAAATCAAATTTATTATGAGTTAAACAGAGGGTTGCTCTGCATGTGACCTATCTGGGTTCATTTGTGATGAGGAAAGGACATTTTGTTATGATTTGTTTTCGTCTTTACCAATTGCATACACATCTTTGTTTTGTTTTCCTTTACTGATTTCCAGGAATAATTCGTCATCAACTATTTCAATTGTTTCGTTGACTCCATCCAAGTTAACGGCCTTCGGTGAACACCTCTTTGTTTCCACTTCAGCCAATATGGGGATAGCTGAGGTTGTTGTTGAAACATACATTTTTCTACCTTTAAATCTACCAACTTTTTGCCACCATAATGGGCCTTTCCTTTAAACATTTCCTTATGCTTAACTGGGACTTTAACTTCAACTTATCATGCTTATTTTGTTTCAGTTGAGTTGTGTGCATGAATGAGGCTTAACTGTGTCACAGTTTTCACAGGAGTGTCCAAATGAGACACAGAATGTACAAATAAGCGGTTTCCACATGTATGTTACTTTGATTTTTGGGTCCCACCATCAACAAGCTTAACAAGAAACTCATCAATAAGTTCTTTGTCAGGTCGAATCTCAATTAAACATTTAGCGAATTGGAGTCTCTCCAGGCTTTCATTCATCGTATCCATGCACAGCAGTTTACGTATCTTACTCGAAAGCCAAGTAACACCAACATGGGTCCAGGCAAACAAAGGGATGTTGTGGAACTGCACCCAGACCGAAAAAGAGTACACAGATCCACAGACATTACTTATTTTGGAATCATAAGGTTTGACAATAAAGAGTTTGTTCTTCATAATGATAGGTTCTCCATTTAAGATAGTTTGTTTGTCCTCGTCACGGGAAAGGAGGAAAAGAAAGATAACACCATCAGATTTGATTTTAATGGAGCCTTTTAGTTTCCATACCTGATTGAGTCTTTGCACTACTGCAGCGAATGACAGCGGTTTGTCAAGAAAAAATCCCACAAGATACTCACTCCAGATTTGGGATCCTACTTCAACTATGCCAGCAGGAAGGTCTAAGACTCCGTTAGAGAAGGTGGGCTTCATCTCAACCGGCGTGTACTTCTCAGCATTCATGGGCTTTTGCTTAAACAAAGAATTCCATACAGCTTGAGAGAGAGGAAGAGTGGAGAGAGATGCTGAGGGATTGGGAGCTGTGGTTGGGTTAGTGGGTCGAGATGGAGAGGGAGGGGTTGCGGCAGAGATGAGCTGTTAGAAGCATGGGTTGGTATGGGATTAAGGTACGATGTAGGGATAGGGGGGATGTGACTAGGGTGAGAGGATGCCATGATAGAGGGGAGAATTCATTTTATTTATAGTTAATCATTAATTAAGTTAGGGTAATTAGTATTTAACTATTTTTATGTAAGTTAATCGTAATTTATTAATTAATACTAGAGAAATTATTATTTAATTAATTAGTTAAGAATTAGTTAATATTTAATTTAGATCAATTAAATTATTTATTTAAGAAAGGGTTTAATTATAAATTTATTTCTAATCAAGTTAAATTTTGTTTAAGATTTAATTATGAATTAATTATTTTAAATAATGGTTTAATTTAATATTTAAGTTTAATTAAGGATTATCTAATTAATTATTTGAGATTAATTAATATTTTATTATTATTTACAAGTTTAGATTATTACGTAATAATTAATTTATGATTAATTAGGGTTTATTCATTTATTTAAAAGTTAATTGTTGTTTAATTATTAAATAAAGGTTTAATCATTATTAAATAGAGAGTTTAAATGTTATTTAATTATTAAATAAAAGTTTTAAAGTTTTAAACCACTTCATTTCTTAAGATTGGTTTGTTTCAAAGTAAGCCACTTTTAAAGGATATTTCAAACCAAAGGATTTCTTTATCGATTACCTTTTAGTAACCTCAATTGATTATGAAACCCAATGACATCTATTTAGCAGAATAAAATATTGTTCGGCTAAATAAATTATATTTGACATCTGTTTGGTAGAATATATCACAGTTCTACTATAATCATAAAGTTGATTACGTTGACATATATTAGGCAGAATGAAAACTCATTCTACCATTATATTAACTTGGACATGTGTTTAGCAAAACAAATTCCCATCTACTATTATGGTAACATGGACACTTACTTATATGTTGATTGGTTGTTATTTATTGATTCCTTTTATATATCTGCCTGTTATGTATATCCATGTTATAACTTGGATATCCAAGTTAATGTAAAAACTCGTTTCTTAATCGACACTAATACATCCTCAGTATTCATATGCCATAAATCCAAGCACCGGAGAGGTGGTTCCTTAAGGGTATATGGAAAAATAGACATAAAATAGAATCTTACACGAATGGAGTAACATATATTATTTCAACATATAATTGTTACAGTAGAAATTTTAAATACATTTATCAAAGTTTATTTTAACATTAACCTGGAAAGTTATAAATCTCTATCCATACAAAAGAGGAATACAATAGTACATGAGTGTTGTGGAAATGGATAATTATCTACTGAAGAATCTTCTAACTCCATGCTACAAGCTCTTTCAAATTTGCTCCAAACTAAACCTGATTACTAGGTCGTCCGAAAAATGGGGCACCGAAAGTTTAAGGGAAGTGGAATAAACTCTCGATTAGTCATGGGACTAGTGTTAGAAACTCAAAATACGGGTTTTGGAAACAAAAGGTATCTCATAAGACCATACCATCCGTAAACACAGAATGAGTTTTTACCTTATGATAACCAAAACAATTTTATGTGGAAATTTGGTAATTATTTTTAATGACATTATTTTGAATTTTTTTCAAATATACATATTAAAATAGTCGAAATTGTCACACTGGTTAAATTTGATAGCATAATAGGTTTATAGTTAAGTCCGAAGGCACTTATTGGTGAATGAATTCCATACAATGACAAGGTAAGGGACTACCTTCCGTATATTACA
This sequence comes from Allium cepa, assembly GCA_030765085.1. Taxonomy (NCBI): domain Eukaryota; kingdom Viridiplantae; phylum Streptophyta; class Magnoliopsida; order Asparagales; family Amaryllidaceae; genus Allium; species Allium cepa. The sequence continues at coordinate 690,674,865 of CM060940.1, forward strand.
CCTTTAGAGGGATGTGCCTAGGACATAGATATTGGGCACCAAAACCAACATAGAACCGGCCTACCACTTCCTTGATAGTACCAAATATCTTATCACCCCGATTGTTCCCGACCTTTACCGAGATCCTGAAGCATAAATAACAACTCAAATTATGGAGGGTATCTAGAAAGGTGATGACATCTCCTGTTAAGTGTGACACATATAGCCCTCCTGCTTCTACCCTATTTTTGCCATTTCCGAAGTGCAAGGCTTAAGACAACATTTACCTTTCACATCATACATTTCACTTTAAATGCCACATTTAAATTCCACAATCACACAACCAATTTCTACAAATGTATAACTCCAGAACTCGTACTTCTCAGGAAAGGGTGTTAAGCTAAGAGAGGTTTCCTTCTCCACCACTAAACAGATGATACTTTGTTTTCATAAAACACATTCATACAAAATACATTCATATATTTTGTTTTCTTAATCAAATTCCTTAACCCAATGTTATTTATCAAATACCACATAGTCAAATTGTGAATCAAAATTCACGAGTTTTTTTATTTAAACCTTTAACCAAAAAATTGATTTATTAATGATAATAAATGAATACTTATTATCATCAACTTTCAATTTTTTTGAAAACATTTCTCAGAAAATCTTTTAGATTAAAATCCTCATTTCATAAACATTTTTCAACATTTCAGGTTTTATTTATATCTCTTAATATTCTTAACATTATTTGTTAAACATTTTATAGTCAAACTGCGAAATTCTAATCGCAGACGTGTATGCATAGATTTTACAGAACTTGATGTAAAAATCATCCAAATAATAGTACATCTAACTATAAATCCTTTTTAAAAAATATTCCTAATATATAAAATATAATCCTAGGTATAATTATTTTATTTAGCTTTTTTTCCAAAACAAAAATCATTTATATGTTATTAATAAATACGCACTTATATATATAATACTCTCAACTCATTCTAGGCTGTTACTAACCCAATCTCTAATGAGTGACTCATCCTAGGGTATTACTAACCCTATCTCTAATGAGATTTTACCTCGATTAGGCTTAGGTGTTCGCTCATCCAAAGCTCTAATACCGGATGCGAGGACCTGTTTCTTCGACCCTCGAAAATCGATGCTAATACATCCTCGATATCCATGTGCTGCAAATCCAAGCACCGAAGAGGCGGTTCCTTAAAGCTAACTTGAAATTTAAGCTCACGAACCCTTGCACTAATGGCTCTAGATGATGTTAGGACCATTATTCTTGGATTTTAGTGACAGCAATTATACAATTATATCGAAGAACTTCTAAGCTAACTTGCATGTACATGAGTATCAAAAAGAGACTAACAAATAATTTCACTATGAAGATACACAATACAAAAGAGGATAAAAGTATGTACATAGAGATACAAGAAGACATATACGCGATAGAGACAAGACGAAGGTGACAAACGAAGTATTATTACTCATAGAGTGTCATGTCAATGTTAAAATCTTCTCAAAGTGGTATACACACATATACATACACATTCGAAACATTTGTAAAAGCAACAAAAGTTGTAAATAATAATAACAACAACAACAAAAACAACAACAATAATAACAATATAAATGAAGTAAGACTCGATTTTGGGTCATTGGTGAGATCATATTTTAAATGAAAAATCAAGCTTTAAAAAAAGCATGAAGTAAGACTCAAACCCAGGTTACTAGTTTAGAAAGCAAGTGCTTTAACCAAATGAGCTAGGGCAATTTTTATTCATCAGCAGAATTCAGTCGACTAAACAAGGTCATTCAGTCGACTAAATTCTATACGTATGCCCAACTTTATTTGAATATTCAGTCGACTGAATCATACATTTCAGTCGACTGAATTACATGTTTTTCGCAGTATTTTCTTGGTGCATCGATTTTCAATCGATTCAGTCGGCTGAATCTTTTCACTCACTCAGCTGAATCTTCATAACGGCTATATTTCGAAGAGACACTTCATTTCAGCAAAGAGAAATAACTCGTGATTCAAGAGTTGCTCCTATATTCTTTCATGGCGGCCTTTCATGAATAATTGCAACTCTTAAACACTATATGTAACCATTAAATCAATTGTTTTAATCACCAATTTCTGATTTAAATTCTCATTCTTATTGTCGAAATTATGTTTCCATTTGCAATAAATATTTCATTCAAATCACATGTTCGTTTGAGCAAACCTCATTAAGTGATTTAATAAACTTCCTATATTTACAAACCACAAGGTATACTACAAAGGAGAAGATTATAGGAAGGGTGTACGTTATTGACTTATCAGTGCTATTCAAGAGCATATTCAGTCAGAAACAACTTTAATATTTATATTGGAAGTTCTCGGTTTCTTAGGCGGTAGAAGTCCTATTCAGTTGTCTAGGCGGTAGAAGTCATGTTCGGTTGCTTAGGTGGTGTCTATCCCTACGGGTTAAGAGAGGATTGATAGATAAATTTTATAAGGAGTGTGGGACTGGACGTTGAACAGGAGTTTGAACCAGTATAAAAATCCCCGGTGTTATTTACTTTACTATTTACCTTTTATTTTTTATTCTGCATTAGTAGATGACTTAGTTACTATTCCATATTACGGTCCTTAGTAGCACTCATTTGGTACCAGAGACTGGAATTCTATCGATCGTTACAACATCATAGAATAATGGTCAAAAAAGACCCAATCGAAATACAAGCAAAATCCCTGTCAAAGCTACCAATGAGGACTACAAAAAAGTACTTTATGTTGTAAAAATTCTAGTAAAAGATAATAATGAATTAGTTAGTATAAGCGACAAGATCTCAAGGCTTAATTTTATTATTTTAGAAAAGATGAAATCTTTCAAACTTGAAAATGTGAAATTGAAAAGTGAGAAATTAAATTTAGAAAATCAACTTGGTGTTGTAAAAAATAATTTTAAAACCATTAAAGATTTTCTAAATGAACAAAACACTTTATTTGATAATGAGAGAATATATTTCAAAAGAAATTTTTAATTTGAAAAGATTAAATGATTTATTACAATCAACTTTAGATAATTTAGAATCTCACTTCTAAAAAATGAGAACTGCATGTTAAAAAACAAGAATTCTGAAGTAAATGAGAAGAGTGATATTGTGAAAAGAAAATAACAATTGCGACTTTAAAACTAAATTTGAAAAACGTAAAAATGAATTTGTAAAAATTAATAAAGGTCAAAATGGTTTAAACATGATGCTATCTAGTTTTAGACCTTTACATGATAAAAGTGGTTTAGGATGTAATAAAAGTGATCGTAGAAGTAGCACAAGATACACTTTCATGTATAGTAAAAATATAAATGCTAGTACTAGATTTTGAGTAAAGTCTAAATCCAACTTTTATAAATAATCAAATACTGCAATGACCAATAATGTTAATAATATCTATAGAAATACAAAATCATCATGGGAAATATGAATAAAAATTATCTAACTATTTGGGTTCCTATTAATTAGAAAAATAGAGAAAAATACACTGATGATTATTTTGATATTGTAGTTAATAATGAAAATTATATTTATAAAGGTTCAACCACACCCAAATGGGTATGGCTTCCCAAACCCTAATCCTCCAGACCCTAACGTAGTAAGTGCGTACCAAAAATGATTATTATTTATTGCAGTTACTTAAAGAAACAAAAGGAAAAGGATAGATTTTGGAATTTTAAAGGATGTTCCATACATTTAATAGAATTACGTGCTTACAATGAAATATGAACTTCAGCAAATATGGTAAAATCTAATTTATTTTCTTCATAATTAATATTAGGTTTATCATGCTATTTACAAGATATTTTATAAAATTTATCATATTCCCTCATTCTTTTTTATAATGACTAAGGAGGAGAAATTCATATGCATATTGATAAAGGGAGATATTATACTTATGGAGAGATGTTATACTTAGGGGGAGCTTTAAACATATTAATATTATTTTATATTGAATGAATATTTTTAATTTTATAGTTATCGTCATCAAAATGCGGGAGAATGTTAGAACCTATTAATAGAGTTAAGGGTATGCGCTAGGGGCAATTATGTAATTTGTTAATATATCTAACTAGTTGACCAATATTGTTATATTAATTAATCAATTTAATTAAAAGTATATTTAATAGAAAATCCATAAATGGTATGTTTTGTGATAGTAGCTACAAAGTGTTGTAATTGTAAGTAATTTATCACAATGAAACAAATATACCATTTTTAATGTTCCCAGTCAAGAAGCATTGAGACTGGATATCAATGTATCTGTTAAGACTAGAGTACGCAGCAGTCTTCAAATGTTGGGCAGTGTATTACTCGTGACTGTTGGAGGCACCTAGAGGTTACAAATTGATAGTTATTAGATAACTATGGAACAACTCGCTTATTAGTTTTCTGTTAGTTAATATAATTAAGGTCAAACAGAAATTATCAACATGACTAATTTACACAGTTCTCTTGACCTGAGAATACTGTAGATCTTCGATATGAAATCTCTGCCTTGATTATGGTTTAATCATGGCTGGCGTTCCTCGAATGACTATAGTTTTGTCAAGTGGAAGTATTGGAAGTGAAGCATTATTCAGAGAGGATTCGTCTCCTCAGTTATATGGGGTTAATATCATGGTCAACTGAAGTCAACTCAAAGTCAAAGTCTCTTGTCAGAGCATTTCAGTTAATAATAATTGTTGTTATTGAACCAAGAACTTTGTGTTTGGACTATAAAGTTGAATGTGGATGATATTGGAATTTTGATCATTACCAAATTCGATAAATCCAAAGTGATATAATTTTGACGAACAGAATTGGTATAAATAATCATCACTAAAAGGCACCTCTTAAGTGTTTATGAAATTTGATTTTTACCATAAAGACGTGTAAGCAATGAATTTAGCCAAACTATCATACCACCTGCTAAGTGACGTGTGTACAGTAACATTTGAATTGTTCAATATTAATCGCTGACTGAATTCACATCTTTGAATTGCATAACCACATTTGTGATTTCTTTGAAAACCACACAATTTAATTAGTTTGTAAAATGTTGCAAACTGATTTTAATCAATATTTATGAAATATTAATTATTGTTAATTTATTTGATGTTATGAATTCGTTGTTAATTATTTTAATGCACATATAAAAGTTATATTTGCATATATCAATATGCGATATAGTTATAATTTGAAATAGGTTCTAAATAATAAATAATTACATAAAGGATGTTTTATTCTATTTGGAAAAGTTGCATATTTGGAATGTGCTTGGATCAGCCATATATTGGTAAGATGAAAAAATCAATTAACAAGATTAGTTGAAATTTAAAAAAAGGAAATAAAGCAAGGATTCTTTTCACAACTATTTTAAACTATTTTCATTAATCTTAATATTTATTGACTTGCTGCTTGTAATGAAAATGAAATCTATTTTATTTGGACTGCTATGCTAAACATTAATTGTAAATGTATATACATTATGTGTGTGTGTGTGTTTTCAGTATATACATATGTATGTATGTATGTTTAGAACGACAAAGGCATATATAGATAGGAAATGTGTTCATATTGGTGTAAATCCCAACACTTATGCAATATTTACATTAACTTTGTGCACTTTCATATGTTGCACTTACACTAAATACACGGGCGTATGTGTGTATTTGATACACTTATCCATTTTAATTTATATAATATTCAAACCCTTTTAAAATATATTTTTCACCAAATTAAATAAAATATTGATTATATTTAAAAGAGGACGTAGATAAGATCTAAATGTATTTAGACTTTATAGGCCTATTATCTAACAACCCGCTATTTTGGACTATTCGCTTCCGCGCATGTCGGACTTAAATATTTCAAAATACCGAATTGTTAATTTAAATTTGGCAAAACTCAGATATACAGTAAATAAATAATCACAGACACGGAGTAATAATATGCAGCGGAAGTAAAAGAGATAGTAGTTCATGAAGCTACTATATAAATATATAAGATACATCAGAGTTTACAATAGAAGAGAAATACGATACATCAAGAACAAATCAGAGTACATCACTGGAATCATCGAATACTGAAAGCAGAATAGATGACTGGATCTCCAAGAAAAGCTCCAACTCCAAAGATGAGCCTCGAAAGCTAGTACTCTCGGTATGACCCGAGCGTAAAGCAAAACACAAAACACTCGAGTCAGGATTAATATTCTCATATCAATAAATCCAACTCAAGTGAAATAGCAATCGAAATACAAGTAACTCAAAGGATGTTGGAATCACCATCCTCTAAGGATCCATTAAATTATCTACTATGTAGTAGTGTACGCTAAATAGATAATGTCTATCAGTAATATAAAGTATCAAAATAGTGTTAAGGCGTTACCATTATCCCCCTTAACACATTTTATAAATGTCATAGTCTATATAGCACTATAGACTCCACCGTAAACTGGTGGGCTATCAGGGAATACTCCATAGGTATAACACAAAACAAATTCGTAGTGGTCTGGGATACAAGTATGACAAGGCACATGAGGCAATACCCAAGGTAGTGAAACTACCGTTTGCCTGATCCGGACCGGTGAGAACGCATCGCCGCAACGATCGCAACACCACGAAACAACACTCCTGAAAAGTACGAGGGTGCACCAATCAATAACAAGTAATGAGTAGTAGTTACAAAGAAGTGTGTTCGCTCGAGGTGGCTAATCCCATTTGGCCCGACACGGCTCCTGATTTTAATCATTTCCAATTTGACACAAGTGTCAAGGCTATCCATTATCGTTCTCTTTCTTTAGTCATCACGTACATCATTCCAACCACTTCATTCTGGATCATCACTCCACGTATAGTTATTAAAGTGGTTTTCGGTTTAGATAGAGAGTATATCCATAACTGATTCCGGTCTCTTTAATAACTTTCGTAATTATTACACTGATTGGTCGTTTAATAAATTTCAAAACCAAATCAATTTCAATTTCAATTTTAATTCGTAAACCAACATTTCATTCGTCTTTCACTATAAATTTCCAAAGTTTACGTTTCAAAACTTCTAAATAACCATTTCAAAGTCTTATAATTCGATTTCAACTTTTATTTAAACAATTCAAATATTGATTCAAGTACATATATAAATTCCATTCCGAAATCATTTAAAATGGTTTAATTTCATTCAAATCAATTTAAATTCATTTATCGATTTCATTCAATATTTGCTAAGCTAATTTATCATTTAAAACAATTTTCATTTAAATTCCAATTCATTTGAATCGATTACTTAAGTTCGATTTTATTATAACAAAACTTACAAATTTACTTAAATTCGATTTGTCAATCAAATTCTTAAAATTTCAAGTCTTACATTTATTTCAATAAAACGCATTTTTATTTCTTGTTAAAGAAATTCAATTTTCACTTATTTATTGACTTCGTTACAAATTTCAAACTCAATTAAATAAAGAACTAAATTTCGCATAATCGAGAAGTTTCAATTTCACTTATTAACTTACTTAAATAATTTTTTCAAAACTTTAATAAAAAAAGGAACTCAATTTCATTTATTGACGAAGTTCAAATTTTACTTAATCAAAAGTTCAAATTCTCTTATCAAAGAATTCAATTTTTTTTTATTCAATTATCAAATAATTCAATCTTATTTAATTATTAAATAATTTCAAACTTAATTATTTATAATTTCAAAACTTCATAATTACAAACTTGATTACAAATTCAAACTTAATTATTAAATCATTTCCACTTAATTATGAATTCAAATTTAATCATCAAATCATTTCAACTTAATTATAAATTCAACTTATTAATTTCAAACTTAATTATAATTTCAAATTTAATTATTAAATGATTTCAAACTCAATAATTTCAAAACTCAATCATTACTAATTCCAAATTATTTATTAATAATTCCAAATTTAATTATTAAATAATTAAATTTCAAACAACGTTCTTTCATCAATTACTACGTTAATATTTGTTTCAGATTTCAATCTTTACATTTTCCTTTCATCAAAATTCAAATTCCAGTTTCATTTCAAAACTTATTCTTTATTCGAATAAAATCATTATTTTATTTTTAAATCAAATTATTGACCAATTGGATTTATTAAATTCTCTATCCTAAGTCAAGTTCATTTTGGGTATTTATCATTTCAACCCGATTCCAATTCCAATTCAAAAATCAAACATAACAAAGGGAACTTGCAGTGTGATAACAGGGATGGTGTCAAAGTAAATAAACAAGCAATAACAACAATCAATAACAATCCAATAATTAATTCAAATAATCCCGAAATAATCGTATTAATTCGCATTGTTGTTTGTGCGAATTAATATAATTATCTCTAGAATCTACACTATCATTTCATGTAGATTAAAGATTATTACATTACGGTTTTTCCACTTGTCGTTCAATTTAAATTTTATACTACAACAATTTATCCAATATGCGTTCAATGGTTCAAAGTGTAATTATCACTATTCTACATGTCAATTAATTTAACAGTCTAAAAGAAGTCATATTATACAAATTTAACTAATCAAATTCAACACATATGTCGATTCACATTTTTAAACTATCCTACACCAAATTCAATTGCATAATATTTATCACTTATCGCATTTCAATTTACATTCAATATAAACAACAAACAATCAATCATTCATCAGCCAAATTGGATTATCATCGTATAATTAACAGATAATGGTATCAGATGTCAAGGTGAACAGATATATAAATGACAGTGCAACAAATAATAGCGGCATATTTCAATTGTCGTTTCAATTGAAATCAAATTTAATAAATAAAAGAACATTAATCGTGAGTGATTGCTCACCTTTCGAGGCTGGAGAATTTGCCACAGAAACGGGCTATGAATTCAGAGCAAGGTAAGATGGACATGCATTCGATAGAGAAAAACAGGCACGACGGCGAAGCTGATAAATAAGCATTGGCGAAACAAATCAAAAAATGGATCGATGAGGCTAAAAGGTATAAGTGGACTTATAAATATAACTATATACGACTCTATGTATAATATCCAGTCATATTCTAATTTTAAACATATGTTAGATTAAATATTATAAACATATATAAAATTTCATATATGTAAAACAAAACTTGTATATAGCTAATACATAGCTAATAGATTTTATAAACTTACATAAGCATTTACAATTTACATCTAGAAACTTGAAACAACTTATACAAATAAAATAGGATAGAAGTGCTGCACCTAGTAGCCTTGTAGGCCATAGCCTCTGCAACTAGCATAAAACATAAAGACAATAATTTTTAAAAAGAAAAAGAAAAAACTGACATGTAAATCGTATATATATAGTATCCGCAACCAATACATATGGAGACAAATGTATATTCTTACTACCAAAATATATGCAGACTTACTTATACTTCCCTTATGTTACACGTATTATATTATTAACATACATTATACACTTACACAAATAGACTGTAAACTGTAAAACTTTACAAATTTTAAAACTGTAACAATACACTTGCTATATACATAACCCTTATAAACTCTTACTTTCTTTATAAAACTGTATAAATATTTGTAAGCTATGTAGATATGCAAACACTGTTACTCACCATGTATGCAGTTGCTAAGATTTATATACGACTTATATTTAAACCAAAATACATGAACAAATATTTATTATATTACCAAAAGTCAACATATAAGCTTTTCTGGAAAATTATGGGGACCTGAACGAATCGTATAAATATGTATATTCCTAACTTATATATGTACTGATGCAAGATATACATAGACTACTAGAACACCTTATACCTTTCAAACTATCAAATCATATAATATAATATAACATACTTTTATAACTTAAAAAAAAATATATACTAATAACCTATATAAAGAAGGACGCATACTTTAACCAAACAGGCACACATATTTCAACTACACATATAAGCACATACATAACCGATATATATAACTAACACAACCCAAAACAATATATATATATATATATATATATATATATATATATATATATTAGTACATAAGTTATACCAAAACCAAATATTTATTACATAAGCTTAAATATATAAAACTTGCATAAAACTGAGAACAATCATGCATATAAAGTGTAACTGGTTAAAAATATAGCTTTATACAAAAAAATGCACACGAAAATCATTATTAGAATAGTTATAAGTAATGCGATTTATAAAGAAATGTATAACTCAGACTATAGTACACATATACCCACTAACCTGTATAATATAAGCATACATGCACAACAAAGAGGAGAGTGCATGGCAAGGAAATGAGGATGAGGCACGAAGGAGCAGCTGAAGGATCTCGGCCTCGGCAAGCAAAGATGGAAAGGCGGAGCCTTGGCTGGTGGATAGTTGCCGAAGAGGTCGGAGCGGAGTACGGTCAGGAGAGAGAACTTGCGGCCAAGGACCGTAGTGGCGAGGTGGACTCTGTGTGGCTCGTCGAGATGAAGGAGGAGGAGAACAACCAGAGGAGAAAATGCGGGCAGTAGGCGCGCATGGAAGATGGTATTAATGGGCTTCGGTGTTCCGTGCTTGAGCTGACACGTGGAGTAGGGGAGGATGGGCGGGTTGTGGCAGATCGCGGTTGAGGAGATGAACGCGGTTCGTCGTCAGGCGGAGAAGGGGGTAGGCGGAGTGGAGACCGGCGAGTGGATCTGAAGGGAGTAGGCGAAGAGTGGAGGTGGAAGCGGGCCGAGGAGGTCGGGCGCGGTAGGTGGCGGAAACACGCCGGAGTCGAGGGTGGTGGGCTCGGTGGAAAGGGGAAGAGGAGGAACGCTTCTCTGGAATTTTTTTTTTTTAACAGAATGTATAAAGAATAGCAAAGAAGAGGAAGAGGGGAAGAGGCATCTGAAGCTTTCAAATTTCGCTATACTTGAAAAATGAATAGACACACTTTCTAATAAATTTTTATAAAATCTGTAGAAATAACTTCTTTTCTCATTTCCAAACCCCACGCAATTTCCAAGCTAACATCCATCTTACAACTACCCAATTAATGCACGACTACTAAATACAATTTCAAATTTCTGAATGGGTACAAGTTGTTTTAGCTTGGGCTGAGTACAATTTAACCAGTTTGCCCGAAATGGTTATATTAACGCAACGGATAAAGTCGGATTTTCGATTCGCACAAATGAATATGCCGTTTTGACCAGCGCGACGGGACGCTTCCAATGGTACACAAATAATTGTGGTATGATTGAATTATAAAAATTCGAATTTTCATACTAGCGAAAAATGCGTAGAAATCACAGAAAATTAAGATCGACGGAGCCAAAGATGTCTGAATTTGGAAAACGACAAACTGACAACTTGCTCAAATGATGGTTTAGAATTTTTCTATGTAAAAATATTTTGGTCTCGAAAATGTTTTATCTTCATCGCTTTTTAACCGATAAAATTGAAGTAAATTTACGCATGAAATAAACTTTCATAATTTCGGATGAAAATTTACCGGTTGCTATGTTTAACTAGACATATTCCAAATATCAAATTTATATTTCGAAATTTTATCATGTAAAATTCCAAAATTTCAATTAGTAACGTTATTAAAACCGGTTAAATTTACGGGTCGTTACATATTAAAGATCCAAAATGGTAAATTTTTTGAAATTCACCCATTTCTTCTGCTACAGGCTGGCCTAGTTCCTTCAATGGTATCGGAGCGAGGTTGGTTGAGGCGTTCACCTGGCACACTGGATGTCCTCGGTTTGACCCTACAACGAGCATGATGGGGGTTCTCACATTGTGATCTGTGACGAAGCATTGCGTCTTATCTTACATGTCCTGTAATGATTGTGCTAGTCGAGAGGCTGCATGTAAAAATCACTAGTGAGCTATCCAGTCTAAATTATTCATGATTGGGCAGGAGCTTCAATGGTATCAGAGCCCAATAGCCTATGCAGTCTAAATTATTCATGTTAACGTTAACTAATTAAGGTTGTGCACTTATTACGGTGTCTAGAAAGGTGATGTCTAGAATTAGAATTGGGTAATCAAATACCCTGTCCTACCTGGTTATTTGCCTGGCCTTAAAGGTGACATGAGCCCAAAGGTTGCCCCTAATAGAAATGGCCCAATTTGAATTTGGCCTTGAGCTACTTTTCAAAATAGTTTGAAAATTAAGACATAGTTTTAAATTTAAAAGTTAAATTCAAAATAAAAACATATTTATTATAAAAGGTTACAATATAACATAAATTTTCAAAATGTTTGAAAATGTAATGAAAATTTCAAAATGTTTGAAACTATGTAAATATTAATTTCGAAATTTAAAATTATTAATAAGACTAATAATATAAATTAATTAAATGAGTTAATTAAGTAATACTTATACGTAGGTATTGTATATGTTGGTACATGTTATTTTGATTTTAAAGTGTTTAAGATAACATAAGCATACATGTATGTATATAAGATAAAAATTTTAATTAATATAATTTATTTAAAAAAATTTAATTTATAAATTAACTAAAGGCTAATTAACTAAATAAAAATACACATATATAAGATATATGCGTTATTCTATAAAGGTTATAGTAGATATGTCCAATATAAAAGTTGTATTGGAATACTAATATAAAATTAATTAAAGAGTTAATTAATTAAATAAGATTTAATTAATGAAATATTATACACAAGACTATCATATGAGTAATATGAAATATAAAAGTTATTTAGCAACAAAACTTATATGATATGAATGTATAAATTAAAAGTGGAACATTAAAGAAACCCAAGTAGACTTAGGGAATAAATACAAACGTTAATGTATGTATACTGTTATTTCTGATGTGTCTGACACTTGAATCATGAGGGTATTTCTTAAGAAATACATTATTTCATAAGTCGATATCACTCAATATAATATACTAAAGATTATGAATCTTCAATACAATATTGTCCTCTACATATATATATTAAAAAATTACTTGCATACTCCTTAGTTGTTGAGCAAACTCAAGCTGAGGATGTTATGTGTAGTATTATTAATATATTCAAAAGATGAGGTAAGATAACTATATGTATTTATTGAGAAAACTCAAGGTACATATAATATACTTAGGCCATCATGATATGGTAGGTACGAGTAAATAATCTCTTTCGATTTGTTGAGCAAACTCAAGGTCAAAATGAGATTAGGACAAGGAAAAATGGATTAGGAGTTTCATGTGATACAATCGATAAGGAGTTATCCATCCTTTGTGGGGCTATGATTTGTTAAGCAAACTCAAAGTCAGAATACCAAGACAGACGAGTCCTAACACCCACTAGTGAAGTCGGAAGACTTCTAAGTTTCATCTTAGGGTTTGAAGAAACATAAAAGACTAGTGGGAGCCTTACTAAAAAAATGAAATGGTAACATTTAACATTTCAAATATTGTAAGAACATATGTTGAAAAATGCTATAATTATCTACAGTGATAAATTTATGGATTTAATATGATTAATAATAAAATGTTTATTAATTAACATATACAAATGAACTGAATTGAAAGTTGAAAAATGGAAATATAATACTCACTATTAAATTCCTATTGTATGTTAACGTTTCTACACCCATGCAAGTGTCTGGTTTTACAACTACTGAATACATTCGTGGTTTGGTCACTTACGCATTTATTTAGTCAAGACCATTTATTGCATTCTATGAGTTTTAACTCTAAAAGAAATACAAGACTATGGATAGATCCATATACAATTGCATATAAATATTATATGGTGAATGGTCAAAGTTTGTAATATACAATATTTCGATGAAATTAGTTCATTTAAAAACCGAATAAACTGTAGTACGAGATCGAGTATTCAATTTGATTGATTACAAAAGAGATCATATTGTGTTAATGTAACATAAGACCAAAAACTACAAGATAGATATAAGAACTTGATTGCTGAAATGTCATTTTGGTCGGTTTACATAAAGTGCAACATATTTGATGTCCTTAGATGTTAAGGATAATCGAATGCGCTTTTGGAAAAAGTTGTTATGATATTGTAGAAGGTTGTCTTTTGAATAATTTGACCATTTGAAAGGAAAATGAATGTATAAGATTAGATGTAATTTAAGGTACAGTTGAATGAAGAGAATGAATACTTACTTCTGCTTCATAGAGAAACATTGGAAATATGAATTGTAATAAATGATTGATACTTATACTGGAAGAATAAATATGATTTCTATTCCGAAATGTATTTTAAATAGAAAATTGTTTTCTATGAGATTTATTTCTCTAAGTTCAAGATTTTTGACCAACGAACACTGTAAATAGTTGCGGTGCATGAAATAAATAAATGGTACTAAGTGAATAATGCACCTCCGAATTTAGTGCGCTATTATAGTAATGGTGGAAATAGTGGGAGCATGTCATATAACACATTCATCATAGTACGAAAATTGTTTCCGTAAAACTTATGATATATTATTTATGAAATAATGATTATTTTTCGATATCGACTAAAAAAATAGACATAGCTATATTTCAATATGAATATTATGAATATTCTTTGTGAGATAGAACTATAATGTGGTTTTTTTATAACAAAAGTGATGTATTGAAAAATACAAAACTATTTATTAATTTTTATGGTGGTTTTGGAATTATAGGCTAAGCCGTAGTTTTGAGAAATAATTTTATTATATGATTTTGAATCATATGATACTTGTTAATTATATCTAAAACAGTAAAGGGCTATGCACTCATTTAGTGGGAGTATCATAAGAGTTAATGAACTCTTTGGATTGATGCTTATAGATGTATGCAATCATAAATCTATAATACCAAAACTGTTCCATGGGCTTCGTCATATTCACCGACGAGTTATCATCAACATGACATGTGTATTTGATACGCATGTAGCGTGTCTATGGTAAACTTATATGATATAAAACAGAACTAAATGAAATAGTATGTAACAGAAATGATTTGATTTGATCGAATGAATGAGTATATCGGAAATTTTTTGAACATACCTAAAGTGAATAAAGATTCAAACTCAAAATTACTCCTCCATGTGATACATAATGATGCATTGGCATGGAGTAAATAAAATTTTGTTGGACAATGTATGATTAATTATGAGTGAAGTTGAGTTAATTTCTTTCTATAGGGTAATGCACTTAAGGGTAGTACACAAGGCTAATATTATTTCATCTGAATAACAGTTTACTAAATTTTATAAGATAAGGGTTTGTAAGAAACTCTTTCCTAGGCTAAGGAGTTAGCAGGTTGTGCGAGTTGAAATATTACACGTAATAATTGTTTATGAGGGAACTTGTATGAATCTTCCCAAAAGGATCTTGAAAAGACTGTCATTGGATGACATATTTATGTTTCGAACAAATTTTTTGTAAACTAAAAGCAAAACTGTTTTACGAATAAGTAAATTCATAAAACGTTCATGAATACCTACTATATTTCCTCTGAGAAACATTTCAAGAAATACAACCTTCATTGTGAAGGAATTTCCTTGAGAAATTATTGGTAGTAAAAAGGATTAAGATACGATCCAAAGATCGGACTGATTAGATTAGATGAAATAAAATTGATTAACCTAAACGAACTCATTGCATTAGAACGTCTAATAAGTATTCTCGCTAATTGAAGAGAAACTATGAGTTTCTTGTCAGTGTCGAAAATATATAATCCTCGATTGTTTGATTCAACCACTAAGAGTGTTGACTCTATCATATGGTATGATGCGCAAATCTGAAAGAATTCCAAGTACACTATCAAAATATAGATTTTGGTGGTCGTAATTGAAGGGATATAATCCATTGATCTCGACTGTGTGTCTATGAGTATGACTAATGCAGTTGGAATTAAATGAGCAATGTCATACGAATAATAACACAAATTTCAATTGTTGAAATTAACGTAATAGATTCAATATTCAACATGTTCAAGTCAATTTGGATTTACTCACAAAATTATCGCATGATATGTCCTAGTGTTTTGGTTCATATGTATCGAAATAGAAAATTGTAATGACGATTTAGAATAAGCTGTTTACATATATTGACCAAAAATTTCTCGAAGTCAATGGGAGCGATATCGAGTTAGTGAGTCTTTGGATATGATCCCAGAAATGATACGAAAGTATCGTTTTAGAAGAATGATAATTGAATAAGTATTTTGATAGAAATATCAAATAGTCTGATTTTAATCAAAATGAAGAGGAAGCGTACGTTCATAAGAAAGAACGTTAAGAGGTACATTGATATTTCTAAAGTATGAGTAAACAGCAAGTTGTTGATTTTAATGATGTACTTGAATTAATATCAGCCTTAGTTGTTGTAATACTCAATATCGAGTTAATAAATGATGACTTTTATAGTAAGTATAAAAGATGTCAGGAATGTCTCAAATGATATGCAAGGACACTTTATTAAAATGTTTAATACGGAACTTGTCAAATTGATTCCTTTGCATTGGCGATAGGAATTATATATGTTATGTTTTCTATAATATCATGATTTGTTTATGTATTTGATATATGAAGCAAATATCAAATCCAAATTAATGTCACTTAATGGTTGTTTGAAGTATTCTTATGTATTTATGAAATACTAGAGAATTATTTACGGAAATAGAAACACCTTACGAAGTAGTGCTTGGACTCGAAGTTAGTAAGTGATATTGAGTATAATATGTTAATAATAAATTTAAGTTAAGAATCTTTAAGTTGGAAATGTTCCAAATGAAAGACTATGGCGGATTCAATGAAAAGGCTAAGTACATCGCCTTGAATATTGTTAAACTAAAATAATATATACAAAAATGTAATTGCACAAATTTATAATTGAGTTGATTCCAAATGTTGAGAATCTCATAACATTATTATATGATTACAATATCGTGATAAGGTTCGTAATAGAACTTAGAGCTCACTAGAGGTAGAGAGACATGCTCCAAATTGTTACACATGATAAAGCGATTTATCACCGTCGAAAAGACTTGATTGACAAAGTAGATAATTAAAACATAATAGCAAACCCGTTCACAAAGGACTGACCTAATAGATTTTGAGAAAACTGATTGGAGAAGTTGGAACAAGATTCCATAATTGACCCCAAGTGCAAGTGGGAGATTGATAGAGTTAGGGGTATGCCTAGGGAAAATTATGTAATTTGTTACATTTATCTAACTCGTCGACCAATATTGTTAGAAGTAAAGGTGTTTTCTTTCTATTATATACTTGATATAATGTGTTTAGATTAATTAATCAATTTAATTAAAAGTATATTTAATAGAAAATCCATAAATGGTTTGTTTTGTGATGGTAGGTACAAAGTGTTGTAACCGTGAGTAATTTATCACAATGAAACAATATACCATTTTTAATGTTCCTAGTCAAGATGCATCGAGACTGAATATCGATGTATCCATTGAGACTAGAGTACGTAATGTTCTCCAAATGTTGGGCATATATTACTCATGACTGTTGGGGGGAACCTAGAGGTTACGTACTGATAGTCATTTGATAACCATGGAACGACTCACTGGATAGTTTTCTGTTGCTTAATATAACTAAAGTCAAATAGAAAATATCCATGTGACTATTTACATAGTTGTCTCGACTTGAGAATACCGTCGATCTTCAATATGAAAGCTCCACTTTGATTATAGTCAAATCAAGTCATGGCGTTCCATCGAGTGACTATAGCTGGGTCGAGTGGAAGTATTGGAAGTGAAGCACTATTTAAGCGAGGATTCATCTCTTCGGTTATATGGGGTTAATATCAAGGTCAATCGAAGTCAACTCAAAGTCAAAGTCTCAGTCCAAAAATTTCAGTTAATAATAATTGTTATTATTGATCAAGGACTTTGTGTTTGGCTTATAAAGTTGAATGTGGATGATATTGGAATTTTGACCATTACCAAATTACATAAATCCAAAGTAATATAATTTAGATGAAGAGAATTAGTGTAAATAACTGTCGCCAAAAGGTACTGCATAAGTGTTTATGAAATTTGATTTTACCATAAGACCTGCAAGCGATGAATTTAGCCAAATTGACATACCACCTGCTAAGTGATGTGTGAACATTAATATTTGAATTGTTCGATATTAATCGCTGACTGAGTTCACATGCACAACTGCACTTGTGATTTCTCCGAAAACTACGCAATTTAATTAGTTTGTAAAATGTTGAAAACTAATTAAATTAATATTTATGAAATATTAATTATTTAATTTATTTGATGTTTTGAGTGTTGTTAGTAATTATTTTAGTGCATATATAAAAGTCATATTTGCATATCGATATGCGATATCGGTATAATTTTAAAAATGTTTTAAATAATAAAATAATTACATAAAAGTTGTTTTTTTTATTTGGAAAATTTGCATATTTGGAATGTGCTTGGATCAGCCATATAATGGTAAATGAAGAAATAAATTAATGAGATTAATTGAAATTTAAAATGAGGAAATAAAGGAAGGATTCTTTTCACAACTATTTTAAACTATTTTCATTAATCTTAATATTCTTTGATTTACTGCTTGTAATGAAAATGAAATCTACTTTATTTGGACTGCTATGCTAAGCATTAATTGTATATGTATATACATATGTGTGTGCGTTTTCAATATGCATATGTATATATATATGTGTGTGTGTGTATATATATGTATGTATGTATTTATATATCAGTAAATAAATAAAATTATTCATGTTTAGGACGACAAAGGCATATATATATGGGAAATGTGTTCATATTGGTGTAAATCCCAACACCTGTGCAATGTTTACATTAACTTTGTACATTTTTATATATTGCACTTACACTAAACATACGGGCGCATGTGATGTGCTCAAAATCATTTGCAATTACTCAAATCAAATTGGACTAATTCATTCCTAATAAAGAAATCAATTGAAATGTTAACAAGTTTATTTAACATTTATCAATCTAATCAAAGACAAAATGAGAGGTTTATCTCTCTCCAATTAATATTTTTTACTTCCTTAATTAATTGCTTAATTATTAGAGAAGGAAACTAAAGGATTCCTTCTCGTATTATTCTGATAAGTAACTGATGCACAAGTGGGTGTATGTGATACACTCATCCATTTTAATTTACATAATATTCAAATCCTTTTGAAATATTATTTTCACCAAATTAAATAAAATATTGACTTTAAAAGAAGATGTTGATAAGATCTAAATGTATTTTGACTTCATAAGCCCGTTAAAGATCCAAAATGGTAAATTTTTTAAAATTCAACTATTTCTTCCGCTACGGGCTGGCCCATTTCCTTCAACTCTATGGTTGGATTTTAATGACAACAACTATACAATTTAATTAAAGAACCTCTAACCTAACTTGCAGGTACATGAGTATCAAACAGAGACAAATAAATAGCTCAACAAGAACATACACATTACAAAAGAGGATAAAAGTATGTATATGGAGATACAAGAAGAAATATACACGATAGAGACAAGATGAAGGTGACAAACAAAGTATTATTAGTCATAGAGTATCATGTATAGATTTTACAAATGTTAAAATCTTCTCAAAGTGGCATACACACATACATACACATTCGTAACATTTTATAGAAGTAATAATTTTTTTTAAATAATAATAATAATATATGAAGCAAGACTTGATTTTGGATCATTGGTGAGATCATATTTTAAATGAAAAAAATCAAGTTTTTAAAAATGAATGAAGTAAGACTCGAACCCGGGTTACTAGTTTAGAAAGCAAGTGCTTTAACCAAATGAGCAAAGGCAATTTTTATTCATTAGTAGAATTCAGTCGACTGAACAAGGTCATTCAGTCGACTAAATTCTATGCATATGCACAACTTTATTTGAATATTCAGTCGATTGAATCATGCATTTCAGTCGATTGAATCACATGTTTTTTGCACTGTTTTCTTGCTGCATCAATTTTCAATTGATTCAGTCGACTGAATCTTTTCACTCTGTCGGCTGAATCTTCATAACAGCTATTTTTCGAAGAGACGCTTCATTTTAGCAAAGAGAAATAACTCTTGATTCAAGAGTTGATCCTATATTCTTTCATGGCGACCTCTCATGAACAATTGCAACTCTTAAACACTATATGTAACCATGAAATCAATTGTTTTAATCACTAATTTCTAATTTAAATTCACATTCTTATTGTCGAAACTATGTTTCCATTTTCAATAAATATTTCATTCAAATCACATGTTTGTTTGAGAAAACCTCATTAAGTGATTTAATAAACTTCCTATCTTTACAAATTACGAGGTATACTATAAAGGAGAAGATTATAGGAAGGGTGTACGTTATTGACTTATCAGTGGTATTCAAGCGCATATTCAGTCAGAAACAACTTTATTATTTGTATTGGAAGTCCCGTTTGGTTGCTCAAGCGATAGAAGTTCTATTCAGTTGTCTAGATGGTAAAAGTCCTGTTCGGTTGCTAAAGTGGTGTAATACCTATTCCTCTGGGTTAAAAGAGGGTTGATAGTTAAATTCCAGAAGGATTCTGGGACTGGACGTAAAATGAGAGTTCGAACAAGTATAAAAATCCCTAGTGTTATTTACCTCTTATTTTTTCTTCCACATCAGTAGATAACTTAGTAACTATTCCACATTATGATCCTCAGCAGCACTTTCAGATGGCTCCGCCTATGCTTAGGATGGTGGTAGATGCTCATGACCTTAGCAAGGAGGGGAAGAAGGCTCAACTATGGAGGAAATAAGGTGGTGGCTGTGGGTAATGAGAGTGGAAATGAGGAGTTTTGTGATAGTTTCAAAGTGGTTTGATATATACATATATATACTATATAATTTATTTTTGTTTAAGTATGGAAGCCATGAAAATAGAGAGGAAAGCTTAGGAAAATTAAGAAGAAGAAGTGAGGAATTGAAGTGGAGATGGTATGGTATTTATAGGGGAAGAAGAGGAAAAAATATCTAGATATAATTTTCACCTAGATCATCTCCTCCATCACCACCACCTCTATCTGCATCATCATACACGACCGACTTGACCCCCCTCTATGTGCTTGTACTTTAATGGTAAGTGTTAACTTGGAGAAGGCTTAAGAGGTAAGGATGTAGAAAAATGTCTTAGATATTTTAGGTTATTTTATATTAAAATGTATATGTATATATGTGTATGTCAATGTGCATGTGAATGTCTTCATATATCTGTGCACGTATATGTGCATATATATGTCACATTTAATTCGCAATGTTGCACAACTTATATACGTTGAATCGTTACAAATTCCAATCTCGATTTTCGGTCATATTTTCTCTTCTTAGTTAATATACATATATTTTTATACAAAATTTGATAATAATATTTCTATTATTATATAATAATTAAAAATATTATTTAATAATTGAAATAATTATTAAATTATTTAAACTTCATTTAAATTCAAAATCGATATTCCAAAATAGGAACATTATTAATGATGCCGTATATACTTTTAATTTTTCAAATTATAATAAATTATTTTATTACATATTGTCACTCGTATAGATAAATGAGCGTATCTATCCAATTCCATGCACGATGTCGGATGGCCAAAGAGATGTTTAAAGATAAACAATTTTAGGCTATTTTATTGATTTAAATCCCAAGGAAGATATTGTTGTAAATATCCATTCAAAATAAGATTGCTATTATTTTTCATTGTTTAAAACAAGATTATTATTATTTTTTATTACTTAAAAAAATATTATTTTTATTATCAACATATTATTTAAATATTTTAAAAATAAATCAAATTTATCAAAGTGTTAAATTTACGGGTCGTTACAGCCAAACTCAATTAATAAACCATTATGGCCACTAAGCCTCTTTCTGATTTTGTGAAGTCAAATATTTAATTTTATCCTTTTCAAAAAGGTTTTAAAGTAATTATCATTTTAAATATAATATTTAAAGGATAATTAAGCAATTATTTTATTAAAGATGTTTGACTTTTGAAATGATTGTTTAAAATCATTATTTCACTAATGTGGTTTAAAGATAATCAAATGAAGAATATTTTAAATATAAACTTGTTTATTTAAATGTGTTTCAAATAATTAATGTTATCAAAGGAACTGCATTGATTTAAGTTTATTGAAGAAGTTTTGGTCTAAATAAGGGAAGTTTATAAAGAAATTTTATAAATTGAAAATAGATCTTGAAATTTGGAAAGACGTTTTATAAATTATTTTGGATATTTATAAAAGAAGTTTATAAATGATTTTGGATATTTATTAAAAGAAGTTTTACAAACGATTTTGGATATTGTAAAAGAGTTTTACAAATGGTTTCAGGTATTTATAAAAGAGTTTTATAAATAAACCTGGAGATTTGTAAAGTGTTTTATAAATAGATTTGGAAGTTAAGTAAAGAAGATTTCATAAATGAAAGATTTATTAAAAGTATTTATAGAAGTAAATTATAAAAGAATTTGAGATGGGATTTCCTTTAACGGCCTTCTTAATTTTGGTGGTATGGACATTCGTTCCACACTTGACACCAAAGGAACAATGCTTGAGGTTATCTTCATCTCCAATTTAAAAACATTTGTTTTGATCCTTTTGATATGATATTGAAATAAGAAATCATTTTCAATTTTATGAATATATTTATACCAGTGATATAAGTATATGAATATTTCGATAAATGATTAAAAAGAGATTTAACAAATGAATATTTGTTTTTGAGGCTTAGTAGTTGCTACGTGTAATTAAATCTCTATATTTTTGTTCGTTTGTGTGTTTGATAGTTAAATAACCGACTACCAAATCTTGGCCAGTTTTGACATAATAAGTATGATCGTATATGTGAGTTCCTCGATGAGGACTTGAATACTTGTTGTATACTTCAAAAAGAACTGAGAATGAGTCAACCGAAAATTATCATGGTTGGTTTAGAGAGACTTGGATAGGATATGTTATGCCAAAACCACTTCGAATTAACATATGCATTCATGTGGAGGATATCTTGAAGATGATTAAAGATGATGCTCCTTAAAAAGCCTTGAGTTACGTCACACCTAGAATAAACATGTATGGACGAATGCTAGCATTGCAATTATGCTTGGTGGGCAGTGTTAGCATTCCATGATGGATTACTACATGTTAAGAGCATAGCCTTTCAAGCCTCATGCTTTAGTATTGGTTAAAATAAGGTAGATGCGGTAGGGCCATGTAGGTCGCATCCATTTGGGTACGATCATTCCAATGCCTAGGTCATATCTCTATGTATGCTTGGGAGCCCATTTTTGGTTGTTGATCACAGCCAAGGGGTGAATTCAGTACTACCTAGTTCACGGGTAGCCCAGTCCGGTGTTGGCAGCGTCGAATGGTTTATAATCCTACTATACATTTTGTCTAGAGGTGCACAAATTTTCGAAAGGCACTCCCTTATCTTTCCATTTGTTGAAATTCATTCTCCAATATGAACCTACAATTTTTGATTATATACCTATTATTATTGTCATGTTCACACATTACATTTACTTAGTTATTAAATACTTTAAACCCTGGACATTATTTTAATATCACTGGATTTTTATAATATAAAATGTTTTAATTATCGTAACGTAAAAACCCGCCTATGTTTATATGCGATATGGCCTTACAATATACTTTTTATTTTATAATAAAGTTTCTTATGATTTGAGTTTCTCACGTTGGTTTTATCAGACTGACCCAGGCATTGTTTTTCGACAATGCTCGGGTCAGCCCGAGCATATTTTCTAGATTTAGCTGGATTCTTTGGAGCTTTTAGGAGACAAGCTGTTTAGTTGTTCTTAATATCTATTTTTGTATTTATCAAATTATAAGGACATGCTATTATAAATGTCCAGTCGATAATAAGTTAATGTACTTTGATGTTGTGTATAATGAAGATGCTTTCTTTTTGTAAAGATTTGTTCATACTATATATTACTCATCACATTTTATGAGATTTTTCTACCTTTTCTTTCTTCATCCCAAATGATCTATCTTTCAGACACTTAAACGATGGCACATGAATACTAAGGATGTATTATGCGTCGTCTTTAGGTGTAAGAAAGGAAGATCGTTCCATTTGGTATCAGAGCACAAGGTTAAGTGAGAACCTTGGCCTTGGTAGGGGTAAACTCATTATACATTAGTAATATCCTAAAATGAGTTTGAGTATATTATACATATGCATGTGTATTTATTAGTGCTATAAAAATATTTTATATTGTGTTGATTTATCGGTTGAGTAGCTAATGAATTTCGATCAATATAGAATGTATATCAGTATCGATAGGGGTTTCTAAATACTTAAATTAGGTAAATCAACATAGTATTGTTTTAAAATCTAGTAAATGAAATAATTTTACCTAGGAATATATTTTTTATATATAAAGGAATGATTTTCAAAAATAAAATATAGTAATTTTGATGTGATGGTTGTTAGGAGTTAATAATATTTTATTGTTATCATATAAGGTTATAGAATCATCTCTAATTTTTTCTTTTAAATCATAGGTTGAGTAAACATAAAATTTGCGGGAACATTGAAATGAACACCTAGTGAATTAAATTCCACAATTTGACTAGCGATGATATGTTAGGTTAAAATTGGATTCCTTTTAAAATAAGGTGTTTAGTAAAAGAAATATTTTAGATGATTTTATAAAAATTTAATTTTATAAATTAGAATTATCAAATATTTTTTAAAAATAAGATGAATTTTTTAAAAATTTAAATCCAGGTGGTTTTGATAAAGTTTTCAAATGATTCTTAGGAAAAGTAGTAATAATTTTACTTCAAAATGCTTTAAGGTATAAATATTTAAAAGGGAATTTGAGAGTAAGATTTTTCTATGGACAATTGAGGGAATGAGTCTCGATTTGTTTTGGGATGATCCGAATAATCTTCCAAGTGACAATCAGATATCTGCTTAGGCGAATATGGTAGTGCATTTAGTAAATTATTCTCTTTTTCAATATACGATCGAAATGGGTTCGTACCTGAATGAATCCAAAGTAAGTGGACGATAAATACTTTATTGAAAACTATTTAGTTGAAAATATATATAGTACTGTTTCAAAAGGGATTTAAAAGGAAGATTCGTTCATAATTAACTAGGTAGACTAACTTGAAAATGTCTAAAAATGGGAAAGGAATGTGTTCGAATTGTAAACGCTTCTCTTAGGTATTACCCTTCTTGGTAAGTGGATATATGATACTATTTGGTAGTACCCAGTTCCTTGATATCATTTTGGAGTTACTCAGGCTATATGTATAATTTCTAAGGGTTAAAAATAAAGTATCATTTCAAAAGTTTTTAAAATAAAACCCGGATATTTTGGATTTTGAGTCTTTCAAAATAATAATGTATTTTTATTAAAGAATGGGTTAATAAATGAAGTTTTGAAACTAAATTAATTTAGTAAGGAAGTTTAATAAACTTTTTTTATTAACCGTGTCTTCGATTTTAGCATCTAAGAAGTGAATTTTTTTTAATGTTATTGGGCCGACTATCGAACTTTTTAACTTATAGTCTCTAAGGAAAAATTAGACTCTAGGACTGAATTTGGATACCAGCATCCTACTCTTCTTAGCTACTTAGTAGACCAAATGGTAAAGAAGTTGTATTGGTCGACTCGGATTTTTAGGACCCAAGTTATTTTGGGACTACATCTAAAAGTTAAAGGATGAAGAGGTTTTAAAATTAAATGTTTTGTACATACTCTTTGGATATAGGAGAGTACTATAAAAGTTAATAAATTAAAAATAATGTTTGAAAGGGTTTCTCAAAATAAAGTTGTATCATTTAAGATAGTTAAACCTAAGTAGAAATTGTTAAGAAATGTTTTATAAATATTTTAAGATAGGGTAGAAAGTAGTTGGTTAGTGAGAACCAACAAGATAAGTACATAAGTTATAAGTAGATCATTTTTTCTTTTCACATAATTCTCGATCCAAGATTCGAGTACATGAATTGAGGTGTTTCACACTATTTTGAATAAGGATTTATCACTCGATGTTTGATGGCGAACACTAAGTGAGGGTTCTTAATATGGAACCAAAAGTTTTCTATCACAGTATATGGCTACGTGAGGAGAATGGAGGATTCTAATTAAGAAGCATGAGTAGAGTCTACACTAGGAAGACGGGCGATCGATACTAGTTCAGAAGTAAGTGAGTGGTCAAATCTTATTTTTAATAGGAATGATCTATATACATCATACAGACTGATGAGTAGTGTTGAATGTTTCCAAGTTAGGATTGTGGTAAAATTTCAAGGTCGAAATTCTTTTAAGTTTGGAGAGTGTAACGACCTGGAATTTCACTGCTTTGATTTGTGAGTATTTAATTAATTTTAATATTCAAATAATATGTTTTATAAATTAAATAAGACTTTTTTAAACAATAAATAGTGATGGTAAAATATTTTTCAAAATTTATTTATAAAAATATTTAGTTCGAAGAAAAATCGAAAATGTGGCCGAAAATTGTTTTCCGTTTTTTCAACTTTTCGGTGTCTAAAAATTGCCGGGAAACATTGTGCACATTTGTGCTAACATATATACATTTATAATAAGTTAGAATATATTTTGATATATATATATATATATTGATTTAGTAAATATAATGAATTTTGAAGTGACATATTATATAAAGTAAAACAAAATAAAATATCTAACATAAAATGTCACTTCCTTAAAAACATAAGTACACAAGCATGTTGGCATGTAAAAAAGGAGGGGACATAATGGTGGTGCAAGTACTAGGGAGGAGGCAAGGCTAGGTAAGGTGGCAATGGGATAGTGGAGGGCATGGTACAAAGGATGTTTTAATAATTTGCCTTATTTCATTTATATAAAAACAAATTCTTCTTTCCCATTTTATTTTTGTTTCACTTTTTCAATGACCCACTTTTTTCATACAATTTAAACGGCCAATAAACCATAAATGACCCACTCAAATTGAATGGAAAGTCAGATTGTTAGGGGAAAGAAAGAAGAAAGAAGATAGGAAGAAACTAAACAACACAGAATCTCACAAAGGAACAAATAACCTATAAAACAAATTTTATACAAAAACAAACTATAAAATAGCTATTGTGACACCCCACACCACACGTTCGCACTTAGCAGTTTACAAAACCGCTAGCCAAGGCCACACTAGAAGGCAGTAAAAATATTTGCCTCATCTCATCGGCAAATATGATCCGAAGGTCAAAACGATCAAGCAGACAAGTCTAAAATTAACCGATAAGATAAACGCACGTGTCCCATACCACATATTTTACCAAATCATTTAATTCTCCTTATCATTCGCTCGAATAGTGCAAAAACATGTATTTTATATATGAAATAATCTACTTGAGAAAACAATCTTCTAAAACCATTCTCTGAAATTGATTTTGAAAACAATCTTTGAAAATTCCCTTATAATAGAGAATATATAGTTTTTATAGCTTGAAAATAATTTTAAAATATTATAAAACAATTATTTCAAAATCCAATTTATTCTAAAAATTATTTCAAAATTATCTAGAAAATCCCATGCTCGAAATCAAGAGAAAACATCGAAAATCCTCCGAAACTAACTTTCGAATTCAATTAAAAAACGATTCAATTTAATTCTCAAATTCACCACAATCTTAGCTAGCCTATTGATAGAAATCAAAGCCATGAAACACATTTGGAACCATCAAAAAAAAAGTCATAAATGCCAAAAAAATGAAGCTGGAATGAAGGCAGAACAAAGCAAAACACACAGGAGAAAACAACAGAGAGAAGGCCACTATAGGTCGACCTTACTCACCCATAGGTCGACCGTACAATCAATCACTGTGCTCATAGGGTCGACCTAGGCCACGGAAATTTGTAGGTCGATTTGCATTGCTTCGAACTGATTTTTCACGCAACTTTTCAAGCAACAAATGAACATTTCAGGCTTTGAAATTTTGCATAGATGAACTACAACATACACGCTATCAACTAAAGAAAATCCGGCAGCATTTCGTTGTTGGAATTGAGAGAAAATGACTTGCAAAATGACACCCAAACATAGTTTTCATAGAAATAGAACATCAACAGAAAATCAACCACAAAGGCTATTTTTCATAGATTTTGGAATTTTGAAGCTTTTGCTTCAGCTAGCTTTTGTGAGAAGTTAACTCACCTTGTAATTGAAGAGAAAATACTTAGATTATAGCTGAAAGATAGAAGCTTTGAGTAACAGATGGCTTCACCAACCTTTAACTTTAAAGAATAGAAATATGCAAACCAAAAGAATAGGTTACAGACAAACAAATTCTCAATCTCGGAATAAATGAAACAAATTTAGTTTTTTTTAGTGTGATTACCTATTAAAATAAGCTTTTAAATTGATTAAAATAGCAAATTGGTTGAATAATTTGAAGTTTGGAGCTATGAATTGGATAAGGGGTATAATTTCTCTTGTTTTCTATTTCTTGTTTACTGGAGAAGAAGAAGTGAATTTTGTGCATACAGGAGAAACCATTTTCTCATTTCAGGATATGTTAATTAATGGGCTTTAGATCCAAAACTAAAGAAATTAATTAGCCTAAGGAATTAAGTTATCACTTAATTCACAAATATACCTATGTTATAAAACAAACAACATTTTTACTCAAGTTTTAACACAAATAAATTCTGTAAACATATCTACAATTTTAATAAAATATTGCGCACCTAATAAAAAGATAATTTTATTTTTTAAAATATTGTTATTAACAAAAACTCTTATTTTTAAATAAATAACCAATTTACACTAATATTGTTACGACCTGTCTTTTTGGACGTTTTAAGCTAACATGCATGTCGACTCAAATCATTCAATAGGGCAGATTGTTATGGGGTAAATAGGAAAAGAGAAAGAAATAAAACAAATACAGAATCTCGCAGCAGAATGACAAAATATAATAATCAAACAACAGTTCATGAAGTTGTTTCATAAGTACATTTGATTATTCTTTACAACACAAATATCAGAGTTACATAAATAGGAATAAATAAATAAATGCAGTGGAACAACATGATGCAGTGGAATAAATATCATAAATAATAATAGTATAAATCTTCGTCTTCGTCCTTCAGAAATAAGGTCTTCAACCCTGAAATGCTCAGGCTGACCCGGGTGAATTGAAAAGACAAAGCACTCGAGTCAGAACTAAAAGATCTTATGAAAGTTAAATCAATGGTAAATAAATATAAGTGGAACAGCGTTATAAATGTTTACGGGGTTTGGCATCTTCTATCCAGCGTCTAACATGAGTGCAACAACTTAAGTGATGTTCGGGATTCACACCTCCTAATGTAACGACCCAGAATTTTCGATCCTCGAAATACCAGATAGTTAAAGGAAAAGAAGAAAGAGATAGAAGAAACATAAGAACAGAAACACCAACATCTCACATTCGCAACGGATAAAATATAATAGCAAATAATAACAGTTTACAAACGAATACTGTATCTGTCAATTACATTTTAATACACCAGAGTTACACCATTTCACAAAACACTGGACATATATACGTATACAGATGTTCTAGATAACAGTAATATCATAGTGGAAATACTTTATACGTTCCTGCCATCCAGCTCGCTTCCTGAGCTCCAGAACGTCCTAACCTAAAAATCTGTAACACTCGGTCTGATCCGAGCATTACATTAAAGTAACATCCGGGTCATGCTGGAAATTAGCGTGAGTAAATCCATATAATTTGAAATACTAAATTCAAATCATGAAAGAAAACCTAGGTAACTCGTACTTCACTACGAGTTCATTACTTGTTATGCTCAACACTTATTCCATAAGTCAAATTTTAAGTATTCTTACATAGTTTCCAAAGTCCATATTATTCCATTTCAGTCTATTGATTTTTTTTACATCAAATCCATATAGAATTCATGTAAATTACAAGTCGAAGTGGTTTCGAGTATTACTGATACCCGACCTCGGTCTCTATGAATTCAAAATCATCTTTAAAAAAAGCTGTTTAAGCTTTAAGTAATTCCATTTATACCAATAGTAACAGATTCACATATCAATTCTTTTTCAGATAGATAATCCATATCTAACACCCTATCATATAGCATCACAATCATCCACCAATCATAACAACAATCCAAAGCATTCAATAACATTCAGCTATTCATAAGCAATGATTTTAATCACACTATTTTTAATTAATTTAAAATAAATTAAATTAATTCCTTCCATCGCTATAAATCCTGCTAGCTTAATCCTTAATTAAGTATAGCAAATCAATCAATTATTCTCTAATTATCCATCTTAAATAATCACCCTTGACTAATTATCCTTTAATTACAATAAGTAATTAACTTCCAACTAATTACACAAATTAGTTAACCTTCACCCATCCATATTAATTACTTTGATCCTTAATTTATTACCCAAATTAGTTATCTTATATTCATTAATTAACCCTTAATTAATCACACTCATTAATTAACAAACCATTAATTAATTTCTCTTAATTAATCAACCCTTTTATTAATTAACTTTTAATTATTCTCATTCATCACCCTTAATTAATTACTGTGACAGCCCGCAAATCTGTACCCCTTGAATCAACACTATTCTACCTCTATTAACTCAAGTGGCACAGAATTACGAACCATTAGGGTTAAAGAAGAAGAGATAAGAAGAAGAAGAAACTAAACTATATCAGAATCTCACAGTCGCAGCGGAATAAAATATAATAGTAAATATAGAA
Source organism: Allium cepa (assembly GCA_030765085.1). Taxonomy (NCBI): domain Eukaryota; kingdom Viridiplantae; phylum Streptophyta; class Magnoliopsida; order Asparagales; family Amaryllidaceae; genus Allium; species Allium cepa. The sequence goes on from CM060940.1 coordinate 690,705,654, forward strand.
CTTTACATAAAACGAAATCTATTACTGTTTTATACATCATATCATCAGAGTATCTCATACATCAACAATCACAAATCAGACCTACCATACAATCACAGCAGCAGATATATATAAGTACATATAATACGTCTCGGACTCCAGCTCCTCTCCTGCTCCTTAGCATCCTGACCTGAACATATAATACTCGGTCTGACCCGAGCATTATAATGAAATAACACTAGAGTCAGTCTGGAATACCAGCTGATAATAATGCATCCAAATTGATTATTAAAGTTTCAAAAATCCTAAGCATCTCGTAAGACCACGCCACAAATAAACATGTCGGGTTTTTACCTCACGATAGCTAAATCACTTTTTATAGAAATCCTCTGATATTATAATAGTGTCTATTTACAAATACTTATAAAATAGCCGAAATTGTAACATTCATTAAATTCCAGCTACTAGCCACAAAAGTGGGTAATACAAACAAAACTCGTATAAGGCTCGTAGGGAAAATGGATTTCCAACAATGACTAGGCACTGGGGTACCACCTGTCACAGTACGGGGCCTAGATCACCGTACCGAGGACTACTCCCTTCATACCCTGCAACACAAGGCCGGAACCATTCCTTACTGAACAGTCCCGAACAAGATAAACCCCGTGGTTGGCGCGACCAACCACCCACAAAGCCGAAATATATAAGGGACATCTAGACAGGGGAAATATCTTGTCCTGCTTGGGCATGACCCGCCTAACCTTGCTGCATATCCCCTGATTTTCAGTCATTCCCGGTTGATGAGGCTTGAGGCTAAGCGTTACCTTTAGAATGTTTTCACTTAGAATGCCCATCGTCCACCTGACGATGTTTCGCAAGCATTCGTCCCTATAATTCCGTCTCGGGTTCGAACGGAACCGAAGGCACTACTCCTACTACATCCATTTTGGAAATATCCTTAGGATTAGTAGCGACTAGCCCTTGCACTTCACTGCTCCATCTTCGACTCCGAACACGTTTTTCGCACGAAACGTACAAACTGGATCGAAGTGGTTTTCGAGAAATAAATCTCGATCCCGGTCTCTTCGAAATGATCAACGCAGTTGTCCAATATTGATAGTCGGTGATTTAACTATCAATTTATATTCATAAACATCCATAAGCATCCATCACACAATAAATAATTTCCACATTATTTATTTTCCCAAATATCTTTAAAGGATTTATTTTCAAATTTCCAAAGCCCACGTGAAAACAATTCCCAAAGTTCTTCCTTTACAAGGTAAATCCTTTACCCTATATTACCATTGGAACTAACCAAGTTCAAAACATTTAGATTTAAAAACAGTTAAAACATTTCATATTGAAATATATATTAAAATATGTAAATTTACTTCTAGTTACTTACTCAAAAATAATAATTTCTAAATATTTAAAGTAAAACCATTTTATAAGATATATCTTGATTTAAAAATAAGGTTTTAGTTAAACTAAATTTAAAAATAGAGTTGAAAAAGGGTTTATACTAATTCCAAATAACTTAGGTCAAAACTGGCCTTTTAAAACAAATCCATTTGTAAAAAGAATAATTACATTACTATTGCTAATTTATAAATAGTTGCTTTTGAAAATAATAATTTCCAAAACATTCTTTTAACAAGTTTGAAGTTTTTAAAACTTTCTTTTTATAAAAATATGTTTAAAACTCGAACTTGGTTTTCCCAGGGAATCTCATTCCCACATAAGCATCCAAGAAGATCCTTCTTATAAATTCTGTCAATTTATTTCAATTCAGGTTTACGTTTTAATAACATAAATTTAATTTCACATTTATCAACTAATAACGTTTCTCCTCGTTATCATTCCACATTTACAAATTTCAATTTTCATTCCTTATAGATTTCAAATTTTAATTCTTTTAAATTCTTTATTTATCAATTTTCTTGATTATTTATTTATTTATTTATTTTAAAACCCAATTTATTTTCTTTATAATTAACCTTCTGAGTTTATAGTTTATCCAACAACATCATAATATAATTAAATTCCAAATTTATCAATCACAATATATAAACAGGCATCATTATCAATTATAAAGATAATTACTACATTGTGAGGAATCCAGTTGGATCCCTCCAACCTGTTTTCCCTGCATCCACAAATATTAGCACAACAATATATATATCAATCCAGACTGATATAAATAAACATTTCAACCAATCACACAATTATTTAAATATCAACTGCTTAAATCAGCTAACATTCCAGATGTGAGTGAGATTAACTCACCTTGAGTTTCGGCGAGCGTTCGAATTTTAAATTAAACCGAACGACGTTCGATTTAACTCAAATTTGTACCTGCCCGGAATGATTCCCGAACTGCACCACTGCGTAGTATTCTTTTCTGCGATCCCGGCGCCGCGAATTTCGTACGAATCTGATGTCATACGGAAAAGTTATTCAATTTTAAAGATTTGAATTTAAATTCAAAACAATTCCTTTTCCTTCTTTTTTTTACCAAAATAACATGGCATACCCCATCTTCCGCATCGCGTACGCAAGCTCCAGGACACAACGCGAACAAGAAACCCAACATCGCTTCCTAGGGTTGCGAACTGCGACCACCATACTGCACGAGAAAGCGATCGGAGCTTATGATATCGAAGAGCTCTTCAACCTCCACCATCGGCCAGAGCTTCACGAAACTCGATGGCCCCACTTGGTGCGCGACACGAAGACAACGGCCAACGCACGCGACAAAATCCCTCCCTCCACGCTACGTGAAAATCAATCAAAGCCGTTGGATACGATATGCTCGACGAGATCTACGATATCTCAGTTGAAAGTTTTGACAAATAATAAGTGGATTGATCGATAATTGGGGAAGAAGGTGGGTAATTTTCGGCCATAGGAGGAGAGAACGACGGTGGCCTCGTTTTAGCTAGGGTTTTGAACGATAATGTTAACATATATATATATATATAATTATTTAATATTATTTTAATCTCGTTCTTCACATTTTAATGCCATATGCAAACGAACTCCAATTCTCACGACCAACAGGCGTTCCTAGGGTTTTTCCGCATTCTGGACACAATGGAATAGGTTTTGTAGGCTAATTCGGTCGTATGTGCGAGTTACGGAATTAAACGATCGATTTAAAATTAAATCGATTTCGATGCGTTTCGAGCTGCCACGATCAAACGACAACTCCAATTGCTACGAAAATTGAAATCTAATAATAACTAGCTATTACGGATCCAATGGAACTGGTTTCGTTTAATTCCGAGACTATGCCCCGGAAGGCTATTTTCACTCGTCTATTAAATCAAGCGATTTTCAAAATTGTCGAAAATGCTTAAAAATTTACTTTTACAATTTTACTAACTTAATAATAATTCTTATAAAATTTATAAACACCATAAAAATCATTCTGGCTCATTCCGCACCAAAATCTGATTAAATTGCATTTTAATAATATTAAATTCATTTTTAACTTAATATAAAATCCCAAATATTAATTTATCAACTTTAAAATTCTTCTAAAATTCCCACCACACTATTTACACTCAAATAACTCAAAATAAATTTTTAAAACCATTTTTATCACTATTTACGTCCAGATTTACTTTTATTTTAATTCCGAATATTTAAATTATTATTTTCCCATTATTCAAATTCAACCGAAATTACTATAATTAAAAATTATAGCTTATTCCATTGATTGAACCCGAATCCATTCATTTCAAAATCAATTAAGAATCCACATTAAACATTTAAAATGAATTAAATGTTCAAATTCAATGGCCTAAAAATACGGGATGTTGCAATTACATTCAGTAATTAATTATTCTCTAACTATTCTCATAAATTACCCTTAATTAATCACCTAAATTGATTAACTATTAATTAATACCACCAATTATTGATTAACCCTTTAATCAATGCCTAAATTTAATAATTATCCTTAAATCTATTTAATTACATTATCCCTTTTTATTTAAAATAAACATTTTAAAGGGTTATAAATAATGAAATTATTAAACTCAAAATAATTCTACCCCCAACCTTAATAGAATCCAAACCTTAAATATTTTAAATTGAAATGGATGATAACTGGTGTATACTTAATTAAGTTTGAACATAAAAACTTGTTATTTCTTATCTATTTTTAAAACTTGCTAACAATCAGGGGACCCGAGCCCATTCATGTTTTATTCGAACCGATACTCTATTTTTCTCATCTTGTCACGGCTTCAGTTTTTTTTTTTAAATTTTAAATGTTAAAACTTCAACTTGTTACACGATTACAGGCTAACATACTCGAAGTAAAACTCGAGACAAACTAGATTTAACTCGAGCTTAAACCCGAGAAGAACACTCACATGACTAAAACCGATATGCTGACATATCATACACCTTCACCGACCATCGATGATGATCTGACCTCCACGTTTGCCTCTGACAAGTCGCCCAAGACTTCCTCAAAACACCTGACCACTCAGAGGAAAAGAATTCGAAAGCAAACAAAATCCAGCAGTTCGAACGAAACAGAAACAAAGTCGATCACCAAGATCCGCCACGCGACGCCTTCACCGATCACTAGAGGTCTCGACATCCAATCCAGAGACTCTTCGTAGTACTGCGCTACTATTCCACCCAGCTTTACTGATTCCGATTCACCATAGTCGGAGAAATCGACTCAAAACCAACCCCGACTCAAACCACCACTAAAACCTAGATCGACCTTGCTGTGTCACCACGGTGCTACATAAAATTCTTGACTATTTTTCCTAGTATTCTCGTTCTATGAACCACCTTTGACCAGAAACCCGAGCATCCTAGATCTGCCGATGATCAGAATTCGCCTGAACCCCATTCGATGATCAACATACAATTTCACTAGAAATACTCACTTAAAAATTGTGATTTTGGTACTAAAAATCCTAGATATTGATAGCGATTCAGATTTTAATCTTGAAACCAGAAATTATTAAATTCGAAAAATTGATTCAAATTGAAGTTCACTATATTTCTCTTCTCCTGTTAAGACTGGCATCGGATAAATCTTGACAATATTCTAAAATTTGGTATTCTGTTAAAAACAAATAGATTTTATTACAACTCATAGCCTAAGAAGATCATATAAGGGAAATTTGATTTTCAAATCAAATCCGAGTTCAGTAAATCTTAGAACAAAGCTCTGTGTATATTAATATACTGACATACACACCAACCAGTACAACATTTCACAATATGCAAGCATCATATCACGTTATTTCAACAATATTCATAAACATCAAGATTGAACAGATTTGGGCTATTTGATAGGGTTATTTTGTTACTGTAACCATGACTTGACAGAGTTCATAGTAAATCAAGTTGTACACATTGTAACGACCCGTATTTTACGTGTCGATAGATTGTAGAATTTATAGGTCGTTAGTGTTGATAAGTTGTGTGGAAGTTAACTCGTATGGTGCTTAGGTCGAATTTACGAGTTAAGTTAGTCAACGACTTAGTGCTTAAGTCGTTTGGTAGCCTAGGTCGTTAGGGATTGAGTCGTGACCGACTTAACGTCTTAGGTCATGTGATGATTGAGTCGGTAGGAGCCTAGGTCATGCGAACGAGTCATGGAGGTAGCCGACTTAAGGGGATAGGTCGTTTGGATGTTAGGTCGTTGGGGAGTCTAGTAAGCGACCTAAGAGTTAACGAGTCAGCGACCTACGTGTTAGTGAGTCAGTTGTTGGCGAGTTAAGTATGTCAACGACCTAAGAAAAGTTAGGTCGTTGAACGACTTAAGGGAGTGTTAGGCCGCTGGGCAAGTTGAGTCGCGTGAGCGACTTAGTGTTAGGGATGCTGTGTATTAAGTCGGCAGGACTTGAGTCGTTAGCGACTTATAGATAGCTTGGGCAGGAGTTAGGTCAGCATTGTTGAGTCGTAAGTCGTTGTGTTAGGTCAGCAAGGAGTTGAGTCGGCAGGGTCTTAGGTCGTAGGTCGGCATGCTAGTTAAGTCGTCAGGCGACCTAGGACTTAGGAAATGCGGCAGTGTGTTGAGTCGTTAGGTCGGCCTGTGTTTTAGGTCGCGTCTGGGTTAAGTCGTAAGTCGGCCTTGGTTGTATGTTGTGTTGGTTAGGTCGTAGGTCGTAGGGGCTGATGAGTCGGCAACGACTCATAGTTAGGTCGGGGACGACCTAAGGGGCGACGACCTAAGGGGTTTCCAGCCTATAAATAGAGGGGTTTGGCTCACTTTTTGGCACCGGTTTTTGAAGCGACGAAGTGCTGCCATTTTGAAGACTCGACTACAACATTTCTTCATCTTCTTTTCTCCATTCCAATCAAGTGTTAGCATCCATCCAAGATCGAAGATCGGGATCGAAGATTCAAGTGTCCAAGTTGAAGATCTTCATCCAACAAAGCTAGATTTCATCGTTTCAAGTGAAATTTCTCCGGATCAAGTCCAAGTCCTTGCTGTCCAGATCTGTAGTTGATTCATTTTAGGTTGTTTTGGTGATTTGGTGAGTGGTAGTTATCTCTCACGCGGACCCAAAGGAGTGTAGTGGATTGGTAGCTAGTTTATGTGTTTGAAATAGCATTTTCTCGCATTTTCCTTAAGTCTGCATGTAGATCCATCATATTTGAAGATGTTTATCTATGAAAGTTATTTATCAAGTATTAGAGACAAAACCCATGTTTTAGATTTGATAGATCTATGCTAAAAACCATGATTTCACGTATGTTGGACTTTTGCTCACTTAATTACGAAATTGCCATTATAATTGATATTGCTTAATAGATCTTGTTTGAATGGTTGAATGTTTGAATGTATGTTAGATTTGATTGCTCCAAGTTAGCTTGTAGTTGATTTGGAACAAGATGGTTGAAGATGATTCAAAAGCTAAGTGGAAAGGCTCTTGAATGGTGAAAGCTGCCAATGGCATATGAAGCGGATGTGGAAGCTCATATGGATGGATTCGAGGATGTGGGATCTTGCCATGATGCGAGAAGGCAAAGCATGGTTGAGTTGGGACTTTGCGATGATATGATGAGGCAAGGCTTGTGTTGAGATGGGACGGGTCATGATGACGTTCCAAGTTGAGAGACTTTGCTATGATGTGATGAGGCAAGACATATGTTGTGATGGGACGGGTCACGAAGACGTTCCAAGCACGGGTCATGACGACGTGCAAAGTTATAACTCGGTGATGCGGTCCGGGTTGGGGTGGATAATGGTTAGCTTGAGAGGCGCTTGAGCTAGTATGGAAGTAGTCGTCGAGGAGGATGACTAGGAGGCTAAGATCTCATCGTTGTTGAAGGTTCTAGCATACTCAAAGCAAGGGTACGTTGGAACGGGTCACGATGACGTTCCAGGCACGGGTCATGATGACGTGCTAGTACTCTGGGCTGATGCGTTCGGCTTAGGCACGGGTCACGATGACGTGCGGAGTTATGGCTAAACCGGGGTTACCATTAGCCCTTGACAGGCGGTCATTCAACTAACGGTGAAATCAAGGCAATGATAACAGTGATAGCCAGAGTCATGGATGTTTGGATGTTTGGTTGTATCATCATTCGGCTTCAAGAGCGGTGTTTTCTGGGTGCTTATCTGATCTTGGTTTAGGCCTTGGGGGTTTGTATTTGGAAAACATCGTCCTTGACTCGAGTGATTATTGCTTTACCTTACTTATCTGCTATGTTATGCTTACTTCTCCTTAGTGTGTGTCTGGGGGCTATCACTGAAGAAAGAGGTGGAGTGGGATGGTTTGGTTCCTATTCCTTTTATCCTTTATACTCTTTTGGTATGTTTGATAGTTAATTTACTGCTCACTAAGACTTTGTCTGACTCAAGGTTTTATGTCTCCTCTTATTACCTTGGGCTGTTCATCCATGTTTGGGATGGGCAGACTAGGTAGCAGGTGACAGGTGCTGTGCTAGGAGTTCTACGCTAAAGATGACGAAGACGAGCAGGAGGCTTTGCATATTAGTTTTCTTACTATATGTACTGGGTATCCGCTGCTGTATTTGGTTGAGTGATTTGTAGTGAGGCTTTCATGTATGGATTTGAGTAGATGATTGTATGAAACTACTGTGATGCTTATATGATGATGTTCTGTTCTATGGAGCTTCACTATATTATATTTCTCTATTGTATTTTATCCATGCGCTGTGAGTTATGCGATAGAGATTCTTCTGTTTTGTTTTACCCTGACTATCGTCCATGGCTGCCTGGCACACCTTTTAGCGCATTGTTTCCTTCATTTGGTGCGGGAGTCATGGGCGGTCGTCACATTTGGTATCAGAGCTTTGGTGAATCGATTTCAGCCAACGCTCGCTGACGTAACTACGTATGAGAGACGTAATTGTATTTTGATGGATGATTACTATATATAATATAGTAGCCTAGAAGGATTTGAACTCCTTATGCAGTTGTTTCTTAAGGTGTTCTAATCATTCTTATTACAGATATTAAGGATGAGTCGAAGAGGGAGACCAGCTGCAAGGGAAAGCCGTGCTGATGAAGGAGCTGTTGATTATGGAACTATGTTCGAAGCGATGATGACTTCGATCATGAGAAGGATACCAGCTTCAGGATCATCAGTGGATGTGGGAGTTCAAGTTCAAGCTCCAAGACCGGTGGATTTTGCTAAGCTTTGCAAGGATTATACTTCTCTTGGAGGAAAAGCTTTCTTGGGGACGGAGTCGACTATTGAGGTGCAGAGATGGATTGATGCTTGCAAAAGGATCTTTGGTGACTTAGGGATTGAGGATGCAACTAAGAGAAAGCTTGCATCGAGACAGCTTCAGGGAAGAGCTGCTGATTGGTGGAATTCTATCACCATAGATACACCAGAAGAGGATATTACTTGGGAGCAGTTCCAAGTTAGATTTGAAGCCAAGTTCATCTCTACTGCTCAGAGGTCTGTTTTGTTCAAGAGATTTGTGGAGCTCAAACAAGGCGGAAGGCCTGTTCTGGAGTATATTTCTGAGTTCGAAGCTTTGTCTAAGTATGCCAGATCATATATTGATTCTCCCTACCAGAAGAATGAAAAGTTTGTGACTGGTCTGGATGCTTATCTAGGAAGGCAGTTAGTGGATCATCTGGACGATCCATTTGAGAAGCTGGTGGAGAAAGCTCTGAGGCATGAGAGTTTGTTTCCTAGGGAAAGTTCTGTTGTTGCTGTAACCAGGGAAGGATCTAAACCACAGCAGAGTGGGAATAAGAAGAGGAAGCAGCAGCAACAGAAGGGAAAGGATGGTCAGAAGAAGCCAAAGGGCGAGGTGACTTGTTATAACTGCCGTCAGAAGGGTCATCTTTCTCGGGATTGCAAGAATCCGAAGGTGCAGTTGAAGTGTTACAACTGTGATAAGCTGGGACATATCAAGAAGGATTGTCCAGAACCGAGGAAAGATAGGCAGGTTGTGCAAGCCTATGCTTTGGGGGCTGTTCCATCGTCTTCAAAAGCTCCGACTGCTGAAGAAAAGGGGAAGAGTGTGGTGGTTCAAGGTACTCTTTCTATTTGTGGTGTTCCAGTTAGAGTGTTGTTTGATACTGGAGCGTCGCATTCTTTTGTTTGTGATGATTTGGTAAGCCGGTTAGGTATGAAACCGGATATTGTTGATAGGCCATTGGTTGTGACTAATCCAGTGGGGGGTTCGTCATGTTTGTGTATGATATGCCGTGGTCTAGTTGTGTCGAGTCATGATTGCTCGTTTGTTTGTGATTGCTTTGTTCTGAACTTTGCGGGGTTCGGAATTATTTTGGGTATGGACTGGCTTAGGAAGTATGCGGCTAGGATTGATTGTGAGAGGCTTGAGGTGACAGTCGGGAATGTGGAAGGGCGAAAGGTTGTGATACGATGTAAGCATGAAGAAGGCGTCTTCATGAGCTTCATGTATTCGCTAGTTGTTCCACGGGATGGACTGTCATCGGTGCCTATTGTGAATGAGTTTGAGAATGTCTTTGAGGAAGTCAAAGGGTTGCCGCCGCATAGGGAGATCGAGTTTCGTATCGATCTAGTTGAGGGAGCCAGACCTGTTGTGATGCCTCTTAGGCGGATGGCACCGAGGGAGCAGCAAGAGCTGAAGGTGCAAGTTGATGACCTTTTGCAGAAAGGATTCATTCGGAGAAGTGTGTCCGAATGGGGTGCGCCAGTTGTGTTCGCAACCAAAGCGGATGGATCGTTGAGGTTGTGTGTTGATTATCGTGAGCTGAATAAGGTGACTAAGAAGAACAAGTATCCATTGCCGAGAATAGATGACTTGTTTGATCAGCTTCACGAGGCTAAGGTGTTTTCTCAGATGGATTTGGCAACGGGATTTCACCAGTTGAGAGTGGCGAAGGATAGTGTGCCGAAGACTGCTTTCAGGACACCATCCGGGTTTTATGAGTGGCTGGTAATGCCGTTTGGATTGACTAACGCGCCAGCATATTTTGTGGATCTTATGAATAGAGTGTTCAGAGATCAGTTGAATAAGTTCGTGCTTGTGTTCGTGGATGATATTCTGATTTATTCCAGAACTGAGGGAGAGCACAAGACACACTTGAGGATTGTTTTGGGAATCTTACGGAAACATCAGCTGAAGGCTAAGTTTTCGAAGTGTCACTTCTGGAAGAATGAAGTGAGGTTCTTAGGTCATGTTATTTCTGGAAATGGAATAGCGGTTGATCCCGCTAAGGTGGCAGCGATCCAGGATTGGGTTAGGCCTAAGAATGCATCTGATGTGAGGAGTTTTCTTGGATTAGCAGGATATTATCGTCGGTTTATCAAAGACTTTTCCAAGATAGCTGCACCGTTGACAGGATTGACGAAGAAGAACCAGTTGTTCAAATGGGATGATAAGTGTGAGCAAGCTTTCGTGATCCTGAAAGAGCGACTGACGAGTGCTCCTGTTTTGACTATTCCAAGTGGGAATGATGAGATGGTGGTTTACACCGATGCATGTGGTACTGGACTTGGAGCAGTGCTAATGCAGAAGGATAAAGTTGTTGCATATGCTAGTCGACAACTAAAGCCGCATGAAAGGAATTATCCGACTCATGATTTGGAGTTAGCGGCAATAGTGTTTGCTTTGAAGATGTGGAGACATTACCTATTGGGAGTTAGATTTGAGCTGTTTACAGATCATAAGTCGTTGAAGTATCTGTTTTCCCAAAAGGATTTGAATCTTCGACAGCAACGGTGGCTAGAGTTCTTAGCATCGTATGATTTTGGTATAGCCTATACTCCGGGAAAAGGAAACGCAGTGGCTGATGCGTTAAGTCGAAGACATGCAGGATTGGGAGCCATGTTTTCAGAATGGAAGAGTCTTGAGTATTTGGCTGGATTTGATTTCAGGCCTAGATGTGAATTGGAACCTGAGATGTTGGCAAACTTATCAATAAGGCCTACTCTTGTGGAAAGAATTGGCGAGGGTCAAAAGCAAGACGATAAGCTTGTCAAGGTTATCCGAGATTTGGAATCTGGATTGGACCCAGAGAAGAATAAAGGATTTGAAGTCGATCGAGAGGGTTGGCTTCGAAAGCAAGGGCGACTAGTTGTTCCCGATGTAGATGGATTGAGAGATGAAGTTCTGAGGGAGAGTCATCACTCGAAGTTGACAATTCATCCAGGTGGAAATAAGATGTATCGGGATATGAAGAGAACCTACTACTGGGAAGGTATGAAGAAGGATGTTGGAAATTTTATTTCCAAGTGTATGAATTGCCAGTTGGTGAAAGCTGAGCAGAAGAAGCCCAGTGGATTGCTTCAGCCATTGGAGGTTCCTACATGGAAGTGGGAGCAAGTGTCGATGGATTTTATCGATGGTCTACCTAGGACAAGAGCGGGAAATGAAGGGATTTGGGTCATCGTAGATCGTTTGACCAAGAGTGCAAGATTCATTCCTGTTCGATCGACTAGGACTGCATCGAAGTTGGCTGAGTTGTATGTTAAGTGGATAGTTCGTTTCCATGGTGTTCCGAAGAGTATAGTGAGCGATCGAGACCCATTGTTCACTAGTAGATTTTGGAAGAGCTTCCAGGAAGTTTTGGGAACCGAGTTGTGTTTGAGTACAGCTTATCACCCTCAAACAGATGGTCAGACTGAGAGAGTCAACCGAGTTTTGGAAGATCTTCTTAGAGCATGTGTTTTGGACTTCGGAGGATCATGGGAAGATCACCTTCATTTGGTGGAGTTTGCTTATAATAACAGTTATCAGTCGAGTATCGGTATGGCACCATATGAGGCATTATATGGAAGACCGTGTAACTCTCCGACATGTTGGTTGGAAACCGGAGAAAAGCTGATACTTGGGCCAGAGATGATTCGACAGACTTCAGATTGTATAGAGATCATTCGGCAACGAATGAAGGCAGCCCAAGATCGTCAGAAAAGTTATGCAGATAATCGTCGAAAGGATTTGGAATTCGACGTGGGTGATAGGGTTTTTGTGAAGATTTCTCCATTGAAGAATGTTATTAGATTCGGGAACAAAGGAAAGTTAACTCCGAGATTTGTTGGACCATTCCCGATTATCAAGCGAATTGGAAAACTCGCTTATAGATTGGAGTTACCGGAGAAAATGGTGGGTGTGCACAATGTTTTTCATGTATCCTATCTACGGAAGTATGTGCACGACCCAACTACGGTGGTTTTTGCTGATAGCTGTGAAGACTTGGAGGTTGATCCTGTTGTTTCGAGACCTCGTAAGCCGCTTCGTATTGTTGAAACCGATACGAAACAGCTTAGGAGGAAGACGATTACGTTGCTCAAGGTACAATGGAGTGATGATGTTAACGACTGTACATGGGAGGAGGAAGAGAGGATGAAGGCAGCTCATCCCGGACTCTTCGAGGTATGGCCCTAAAGTGTCGTGACATCTCATGAATTTGTAGCTTGTTCTAAGTCTTAGAATTCTGCATGCTAGGTTAGAATTGGATGCATGATCTGTTGATTGCTATGGATGGTAGGCATGCGGAATATCTTTGATTTCTGTTGATTGCTTGGAATTTCGAGGGCGAAATTCCTAAGGGGGAGAGAATGTAACGACCCGTATTTTACGTGTCGATAGATTGTAGAATTTATAGGTCGTTAGTGTTGATAAGTTGTGTGGAAGTTAACTCGTATGGTGCTTAGGTCGAATTTACGAGTTAAGTTAGTCAACGACTTAGTGCTTAAGTCGTTTGGTAGCCTAGGTCGTTAGGGATTGAGTCGTGACCGACTTAACGTCTTAGGTCATGTGATGATTGAGTCGGTAGGAGCCTAGGTCATGCGAACGAGTCATGGAGGTAGCCGACTTAAGGGGATAGGTCGTTTGGATGTTAGGTCGTTGGGGAGTCTAGTAAGCGACCTAAGAGTTAACGAGTCAGCGACCTACGTGTTAGTGAGTCAGTTGTTGGCGAGTTAAGTATGTCAACGACCTAAGAAAAGTTAGGTCGTTGAACGACTTAAGGGAGTGTTAGGCCGCTGGGCAAGTTGAGTCGCGTGAGCGACTTAGTGTTAGGGATGCTGTGTATTAAGTCGGCAGGACTTGAGTCGTTAGCGACTTATAGATAGCTTGGGCAGGAGTTAGGTCAGCATTGTTGAGTCGTAAGTCGTTGTGTTAGGTCAGCAAGGAGTTGAGTCGGCAGGGTCTTAGGTCGTAGGTCGGCATGCTAGTTAAGTCGTCAGGCGACCTAGGACTTAGGAAATGCGGCAGTGTGTTGAGTCGTTAGGTCGGCCTGTGTTTTAGGTCGCGTCTGGGTTAAGTCGTAAGTCGGCCTTGGTTGTATGTTGTGTTGGTTAGGTCGTAGGTCGTAGGGGCTGATGAGTCGGCAACGACTCATAGTTAGGTCGGGGACGACCTAAGGGGCGACGACCTAAGGGGTTTCCAGCCTATAAATAGAGGGGTTTGGCTCACTTTTTGGCACCGGTTTTTGAAGCGACGAAGTGCTGCCATTTTGAAGACTCGACTACAACATTTCTTCATCTTCTTTTCTCCATTCCAATCAAGTGTTAGCATCCATCCAAGATCGAAGATCGGGATCGAAGATTCAAGTGTCCAAGTTGAAGATCTTCATCCAACAAAGCTAGATTTCATCGTTTCAAGTGAAATTTCTCCGGATCAAGTCCAAGTCCTTGCTGTCCAGATCTGTAGTTGATTCATTTTAGGTTGTTTTGGTGATTTGGTGAGTGGTAGTTATCTCTCACGCGGACCCAAAGGAGTGTAGTGGATTGGTAGCTAGTTTATGTGTTTGAAATAGCATTTTCTCGCATTTTCCTTAAGTCTGCATGTAGATCCATCATATTTGAAGATGTTTATCTATGAAAGTTATTTATCAAGTATTAGAGACAAAACCCATGTTTTAGATTTGATAGATCTATGCTAAAAACCATGATTTCACGTATGTTGGACTTTTGCTCACTTAATTACGAAATTGCCATTATAATTGATATTGCTTAATAGATCTTGTTTGAATGGTTGAATGTTTGAATGTATGTTAGATTTGATTGCTCCAAGTTAGCTTGTAGTTGATTTGGAACAAGATGGTTGAAGATGATTCAAAAGCTAAGTGGAAAGGCTCTTGAATGGTGAAAGCTGCCAATGGCATATGAAGCGGATGTGGAAGCTCATATGGATGGATTCGAGGATGTGGGATCTTGCCATGATGCGAGAAGGCAAAGCATGGTTGAGTTGGGACTTTGCGATGATATGATGAGGCAAGGCTTGTGTTGAGATGGGACGGGTCATGATGACGTTCCAAGTTGAGAGACTTTGCTATGATGTGATGAGGCAAGACATATGTTGTGATGGGACGGGTCACGAAGACGTTCCAAGCACGGGTCATGACGACGTGCAAAGTTATAACTCGGTGATGCGGTCCGGGTTGGGGTGGATAATGGTTAGCTTGAGAGGCGCTTGAGCTAGTATGGAAGTAGTCGTCGAGGAGGATGACTAGGAGGCTAAGATCTCATCGTTGTTGAAGGTTCTAGCATACTCAAAGCAAGGGTACGTTGGAACGGGTCACGATGACGTTCCAGGCACGGGTCATGATGACGTGCTAGTACTCTGGGCTGATGCGTTCGGCTTAGGCACGGGTCACGATGACGTGCGGAGTTATGGCTAAACCGGGGTTACCATTAGCCCTTGACAGGCGGTCATTCAACTAACGGTGAAATCAAGGCAATGATAACAGTGATAGCCAGAGTCATGGATGTTTGGATGTTTGGTTGTATCATCATTCGGCTTCAAGAGCGGTGTTTTCTGGGTGCTTATCTGATCTTGGTTTAGGCCTTGGGGGTTTGTATTTGGAAAACATCGTCCTTGACTCGAGTGATTATTGCTTTACCTTACTTATCTGCTATGTTATGCTTACTTCTCCTTAGTGTGTGTCTGGGGGCTATCACTGAAGAAAGAGGTGGAGTGGGATGGTTTGGTTCCTATTCCTTTTATCCTTTATACTCTTTTGGTATGTTTGATAGTTAATTTACTGCTCACTAAGACTTTGTCTGACTCAAGGTTTTATGTCTCCTCTTATTACCTTGGGCTGTTCATCCATGTTTGGGATGGGCAGACTAGGTAGCAGGTGACAGGTGCTGTGCTAGGAGTTCTACGCTAAAGATGACGAAGACGAGCAGGAGGCTTTGCATATTAGTTTTCTTACTATATGTACTGGGTATCCGCTGCTGTATTTGGTTGAGTGATTTGTAGTGAGGCTTTCATGTATGGATTTGAGTAGATGATTGTATGAAACTACTGTGATGCTTATATGATGATGTTCTGTTCTATGGAGCTTCACTATATTATATTTCTCTATTGTATTTTATCCATGCGCTGTGAGTTATGCGATAGAGATTCTTCTGTTTTGTTTTACCCTGACTATCGTCCATGGCTGCCTGGCACACCTTTTAGCGCATTGTTTCCTTCATTTGGTGCGGGAGTCATGGGCGGTCGTCACACACATGGTCACTGCATAATCTTTGGTTGTTTAAAATCTTCACTTCCTCACTGATTTAGATAAGATTTCATATTTAAAGATGGAGTTTACTCACCTTGTTTGAAAAACAGAGAACAGATCATTCCTGGAACCTGATGTTTGATTAGAATGATCAGAAGCTTGATTAATTAACTGGAAACTTTTGATGTTGAGATGATGATGCTTTTGATTTCAGGTTTGCTTGACTAAACTCTAGTTTTGAAATTGCTGCTTTAACTCATCTGGTTTGAAAATTTAATTACAGGCTTGTGAAAAAATGATTTACAAGGTTGAGTTTGATCTTTGGTGTTTTTATCATATAGGTTTTAGGGACAAATTTTCTTTTCTGATTTTTAAAATGTTTGTAGCTCTATGAAAAGGAAAAAAAGAATGAAGAGGAAGTTTGCTTGTTTATACAAGTTTAAGTTAGATTTATTAAAAATAAAAGGAAATTTAAAAATAAGAATTTGACACTTTTTCAAATTAATTACATTTGTCAAAATATCATTATAATCTCATTACACATGTTAATAATGAACTTCATAATTTAAACATTTGTATTTATTCATTTTCTTATAATTTTAAATGATTTTGAAAGCTTTTGTATTTAGTGGTTATACATGTAATTAAATGTTTATAATATGATTTTATATTATACTTTTAGTTTGGTTTATACTTAAGCATATAAAATTTTAAAAGATGGTATGTTAAACCCTTTTTTATAAACCTTAGTTTACATAAATAAATTGTAGATAGAAATTTTAGATTGGATTTTAATACTCCATATTTTGAAATTGTAATTCATCATTTGTTATAATTTTGATCAATTTATATTTCGTATTTATATTCATACCTTTCTAGTATTTATACATATATAACTTTCAAAAGAGAAGATTTAAAAATCTTAATTATACACTAATATAATTATTCTTTGAGTTTCAAATCTCAAATTCAAATTCAATTTAGATTGACTCATATACATATTTAAACAAACACACGTTACATTTGTTTGAAAATAATGATTTTGTAAATTTTAAAATAATTATGCTAGAAGATTATCAAATAAATATCTATCCAAGTATAAATATTTATTATCAGATTTATTTGTTCAATCTATAGATCAATATTCTATTAATTAACCGAGTTTGTAACCAATTATAGATATCCAAAAATTCGGGTTATCACACCTAACGATCCATTAAGCTATCTACTATGTAGTACAATACGCTATTATAATAGTGTCTACAATAAAGTAAAGTATTAAATAGCATTAAGGCGTTACCCATATCCCCCCTAACACAATTTTATATATTCACATAGTCTATATAGTACCGTTATTCCTCCGTAAACTGGAGGGCTATCTAAGGGCTCTCCATAGGTATGGTACAAAACAAACTCATAGAAGGCGCTCTAGGGCTTGTGAACACGGCACTCGAGGCAATGCCAGGGTAGATTTACCAATTATAGAACCGGGCTGGTGGTAACGCATAGCAGCTACTACCACCCACCTCAGAACACACTCCCAAATCAAAATCAAGGGGTGGCCCCCAAATCATCACAAGTGTCACAAAATGGTATCGTAGAAGCATGTCCGATCGGGGGAATGACCTCACTTGGCCCAAGTATAGCTCATGTTTTAATTACATCTAAGCTGACTCATGGGAGTCAGTTTCACGTCATACCTTATACAGAAATCATTCGCCAAACCATCCTACTTCATTTCTAGAATCTCCACCACGTACACAGTTGTTAAAGTGGTTTTCAGTATTGGCAGAAAGTATGACAATATCCAATCCAGGTCTCTTTAACAACTAAACGCTTATTTCACACCGTATAGTTCTTTTACATTTCAAAAATCAATTTAAAATTTATATCAAAATATCGTATTCTCAAAACCATATCACTTTCGAAATCATATTCACTTTCAAAATCATATTTCAAAACAGGTTAAATCCATTTTCAAATTAATCATATTACATCAAACATGTCATTTAAATCCCAACTTAGGGTGTAATGTCATTTAACCATATTCATTTTGAAATCGAGGCTTTGAATACAAACCCATCTACTTTACTTGGCTTGGAATGTAGAAAAATGATTAGATAGTTATAAATAGTTTAACATAGTTTAACAAGGTCAAAAATAAATTTAGGATGGTTAGAATACTCTAAAATATTTTTAAAATAGATTAAAAATAATTTTTTAAGTTTATTTAAGATAGTTAAATAGATTTAAAATAGATTAAATATAATTAAAATACATTAAATGGCTTTAAAGTAGATTAATTAAAATTAAAAATAAATTAAATTGGTTTAGAATAGGTTAAAATGATTTGATATAGTTAATGTAGGTCAAATTAGTTTAAAATTTTGAAAATTTTATAATTTAGAATCTTTAAAATAATATATTCTTAAAACAGATTATATAAAAAACATGCATTTGAAATTTATATCAATTTAAACTATTTATTTCATTTCAACACATTCCCTTTCAATTTCCAAAACCTAATTTCAATCTTTCAATTCAACCCTCAATAAATTATTAAATTCTATATTGCTTTTAATCCGTGTTTGAAATATCAATTTACGTTACTCCAATTCCAATATTTTTCAAAAGTTATATTTCAAACAATTTTAATAACTCAATTTCTCTAAAATTCATTTATACTTCAAATTTAACTTAAAATTTTCAATTAAATTTCTTTAAACAATTCCTTTAAACCAATTCGAAAATTTAACATAAAACTTGAATTTTGATAAAAATTCAATTTATATAAATCAAAATTTATTTCAAAATATCATTTAACTTAATTAAAAAATTAAAGTTCTTTAAAACCATTAAATTTAACCAATCCGGTGTCCGTATATAATTCTCTACCCTAGGGTCAAGTGAAACGAATTTTAATCATTTCAATCCGCAATTTAAAATTTTACGATTATATATCATTTCAAACCGCAATCCCAAATTTAGATAAAATCCATAAAATTGCTCGAGTTTATCATTTCAACCCATAACGATTTTTCCTTAGTCTATAGATCGTTCGGTTATATATCATTTCAACCATAATGATTTTCCAAATAATAACTAAGGGAACTTGTAGAGTGATAGTATTTCATAAATCAAATAAAGCATCAAATCATCCAATAATAAATTCAAACATCCATCACAATCATCATCCAATTAATCGAATAAATATCAACAAATAACATGTTATTATATAAAGGAAATTAACTGGCAATTTAAATTCAATAATAAATTAAACAATCAATTCAAAATAAATTCAAATTAACAGGAATATCAATTTAAAAATATCAAACAACCATGAATAAATTCCTAATCATGTCATAAATTTAATTTAAGTAACATAAGAAAATTTAAAAGTTGTGAATGGGTCAAATCACTCACCTTTGAATTTAAATCCAATTTAGGGTCAATCTGTACAAACCAGCGTCAAAATATCCAATTTTTGATACGATCCCAAAGAGACAAACCACACGCGAACTGGATCTCTTATGTAAAAGTTATGATTTAATTAGCATAGAAGAATAATCAAAAGTTATCAAATATATTAATAATATTATCAAATAAAGAAACGCGTACCAGCCCACGTCATCTCGTCTCACGTGCACCCTAATGCGTTCAATATATATCGATTGACTCCAGGCCCTAGCCGCCTATCTTTTAGCCATGCTACACGTCGCCACGCTGCACCCAGAACAAATCTGAGGCCATCCCACGCTCGCCTAATCCAGGCGCCTCCATCCATGTGGCGCGGGTATCTAAAATGCCCTCCGAAGCCACGGCCGCCGCTTCCTAAACACCATATTCTGGTGAACTATGATGCTTTCCGACCCAAGTAACCATACCAATGCTCTCGCCTCATCCTCCTCAACACATTGCAACTACCTGATCGACAAATCGCTGAAATCCACCGTTAAACGAAGCTATGGCCTATGAACGACTAAGAATAAATCACTTATTTTTGGCCACATGATGATTTGATTCGAGAGATAAATTGCTGCAGTGAGTTACGCTCGTCGAGAGCTTCGAAATGGTATATATTATGATGGGGTTTGGTGAGTTTGAATTTTTGAAATTGATTTTTGGAATAGGATTAGTGTTTGTGAATTGAAAATATGCTTCTGCCATTAGAAAGGGAGGATAGAAAATGTACGTACAGACAAATGAAAATAAGAAGTAGCTTGGATTTATAATGAACAATTTATAGGCAAATCAAAAATAGAAATGAATAAATAAGATTTGGTTTGGAAGTTAAACGATAAACGACCCGAAAAGCCCGTTCTGTCTCCGCAACGAAAATGGATCATTCCACATATCAAAATAGATGTTTTCGATAATTTTAAATTCAATGGAACAGGTTTCAAGTTTTATTTCCATTGTATGAAGAAGTAATGTTAAAATCATTTTATTTCAAATTTATTTCAATTGAGTTTAATTAAATTGATTTCAAGGCGTTTCGAGCCCGTACGATCAAACGATAAGTTGGATCGCTACGAAACATGATATCCTACAACTGTTACGGATTCGATGAAACTAGTTTCGTCGAAATCCGAGTGAGTGGCCAAAATGGCTTTATTTCAGTAATTAAATAAATTAATATTAAATTAATTAAATAACTTTTACAAATTTAAATTTAATAAATCTCAATTTCTATCATTTTGGCTTACTTAGTAATTTATAATCCTCTATGAAAAATTTCTATGTCAATTTGTTATTGAATATTGCATAATTTCCTGTGTTAAATTTCAATTTCAACAAGTTCAATAATTATAAATTAAATTACCAATAAATTCATTTATTTGATTTCTCACTCCTGTTATCAAATCAATTATCATCTTATAGATATAATTAACATTGGATTATGTCTTAGTACATTAATATTCTTCAATTCTATCTTAATTGTCGTTAACGTAATATTTAATTACATTTAATTGCAATAAATCTATTTATTATAGCTTAAATTCTTATAAATTTATCAGGCTTGATTTCAATTCTTCTTATTCACTCAATTATCATATTATGAATAGAATTTACAATGGCTACATCTTATTGGATTAATATTTTTCAATTATCAATTTAGTCTACATTAATTGCACTAATTAAGTGAATTAATTGCAATTGATTTTCAATTTTAATTTAATAGACTAAACAAATAGGTAACATATAATAATTGTTACCATTAACCTTAAATCACATTTGTAAGTTTATTACTTACAAACAAATGTTACCATTGCTTTCATAACACTAATTTCATTCAATTGCCATTAACAATTTATTATTTCATTAGTTAATTAAATATTTACATTTTTTTTCTTATATTTAATTTATAACCAAGTATAACATTTACATTATTTCAACTGATTGGAATTTCATTCAAGTTGCTAATAATTAACTTAAGTTAACATTATTACCTATCATCTTGGTTCTTCATTAACAAATCCCAATTTTTTATTTCTTCAATATTCAATTAGCAAAATCTTATTAAATTAACTAACTTAAATTATCAAAAATTACGGGTCGTTACACTCTCCTCCACTCAAAACTTTTCGTCCCCGAAAAGAAAAAGAAGGGAAAAGAAGAAATTAAGAAATCAATATATCTTGTTCAAAATATTAAGTTTATAAATAATTGCTTTACGTAATTAAATAATTTAAATAAAACATACCAACTTATAACAATTAAATCCTTTTATACTCAAGTTAACAAAAGTTTGGAAAACATTTCACAAAATTTTCGAAGTCCAAAATTCACGAAAAATTTCGGCTGAGTCTCCTTTGTACGGAGAGGTTTGGAAGAAAATAACAATATATCATATATATCAAAATAATATATCCCAAAAGGGGGGAAATAATATATCATCGCTAGAAAACCGTAATCGAAGAACGCACCTATTTGTTGGATAAATAACGCTTAATTTATGAAACCAAAAGCAGTAGCAATTGCTTCCATAACCAGTATTTCACTTATATAATCCAAAAGAAGTTAGTAATTATATAAAAGTGAAATGCTTAAGTTATTTCAATTAATCACAACAAAATCAACATAACATACAATAGTCACAAGCAACAGGACATACAATCATCACATGCAATCAAAACATTCAATCATGCATCCATAGAAATCAAAACAAAGGGTTTGTCCGGGTTCAGAACTATTAATTGCATGGAATGACAAATAATATAATAAGTACATCATTTACTCAATAGTCTTAGATAAAACTCAATAGATCATTCATACATCCAAACAATTAGAAGTACCCTTTCCCAAACCACCCATAGACCAGTACAAACAAAGAATCCAGTAATATTTAAGTTTATTCTTATTAATTTCTTATTATATCATTGTTGTTCAAAATTTTCATCCATGTAGTGATTATTTCTTTAATTTACATTTGTTTCTTAAAAGTTTCAGTTTCCATTCATTTATACCTTTGCCATTTATTTACGTTCATTTACTTACATTGGTTATTTACATTTTCTTACATATGTTACGCATACACAATTATTTAAACATGTGTAAATCAATTCTTAAAGTATTACATAGGTTTCTTTGTGAATAATTTCACATTCATTCACTTTGTACTTCTTTCATTTATTTCCATTCATTACTTGCAAAATTCTTTTTTCCATTTATAATGAAAATTTCTTTACATTACTCTACATTCATTTCTTACATAAGTTATATCCATTCAATTGTTTACAATAATCAATGAATTCATTATTCAAGTATTACATATATTTTTATTGCAGTTTACATTTATTAATTTATATACTTGATTCCTATTAGATATTAATATTCATTTGTGCACAAATTCATACTCAAGTTTCTTACTTTTTAATATACACTCATTTCCTTATATAATATCATCGAATATTAAATCCATTTCCTAAATCATTTCAATAATTTCTGAAATTATAATCATTTAGTTTATTATAGTATTCATTTTTCTATTCATTTCAATTATAAATGGCTTCCATCATTAACCTGAGTTTATAATCATCTACTTACAGTATTTATCCTTTCTACTTATTTTAATTTCAAATAACTTTAAACATTTTCTTAATTTTATAATCATTTATCATAATACCTACTTTTCTATTACGTTTTATTAGTAGCATTTCAATTATAACTTAAGTTTATAACAACTATAATATCAAAGTTCTTATTTACAAAAGAATTTTATTGAACACTTTCATTACCTTAAGTTTTACTTGCATAATATTCCATTATATGTTCTTATTGAACATTTCAACTTTAAATCTTTTGGTAAGTTATATATATGTTTTAAGAATGCAATTGAATATTACCCAAGTTTTTATTATTATTTTTAATTGACAAAATGTTCCATGATTGTATCTTCTGGATTTTTTTTTCTATCCTTTGATTTAAAGGTTACAAATTTCAAATTCCTAGTATATTTCATTTATAACTTAGCATCTAGTTTCTTATTTTCCATTTTAGAAGTTCCAATTATTAAATGGTTAAAATTTCATTTCATTTCAATAATTAACGTCTCTAATTTATAGAAATTTAAGAACTAAATGCCAGATTGAATTTCAAATCATTTAAGGCAATATATATATATATATATATATATAACCATATCCTTTATATAGCTCAAATCATATTAAAAGATAAAAAACAAGATTTATTTATCAAACAAGCGTTCAGTGAAACTACTACAGCAGCCTTCCCATTTTGGAAACTCGAAAATGAATATCGATGATGCGTGCACTCATCAATGAAATTATTTTCCAGCGACAGAGAGGGGAGTACAAAACTTAGTTCCTTCCAAAATTACTTTAAAACATTTCCTTCAAATTCTATTGAAATATTTATATCGGAAATACTTCCAAATAATACTAATATTATATTCCAAAATCTTTGAACGAAATTTCAAACTCCCGGAATTTATGTTCTCAAATTTTCCAATTAATATTCATTTTATTTGTAAATCTTTATTTTTAACCAATCTTTACAAATTTCACTACCTAACAAACAAATATATTACAATCAAATATATCATTTGTAAAATTTATTATTTTATATACAAAATATATAATAGGAAAAATTATTTCATTTACCTATATTTCAAAAAAAATATTGTGTCGGCCTGTCCTATTAAGTATTTAGAAATCCCTATTAATGCCATAACGTCCTATGCATCGACCACAATTTATAAATACAAAACTTAACAAATTAATTCAATATAGAAAAACTTTTATAACACTAACAAATACGCTCTCTCATATATACACACTCAGCGACTCATTCTAGGGTATTACTACCCTATTTAATATGAGTCTGACCCCATAAAGCTAAGGTTATCGCTAAACCAAAGCTCTGATACCAATTGTAACGACTTGCCTTTTGGAGGTTATAAGCTGACATGCATGTCGACTCAAATCACTCAAAATGGCAGATTGTTATGGGGTAAATAGGAAAAGAGAAAGAAATAAAACAAATACAGAATCTCACAGCAGAATAAAAAAATATATTAATCAAATAATAGTTCATGAAGCTATTTTATAAATACATTCGATTATTCTTTACAACGCAAGTATCAGACTTATATAAACAAGAATAAATAAATAAATGCAGCGGAACAACATAATGCGGTGAAATAAATATCATAACTAATAATAGTACAAATCTTCATCTTTGTCCTACAGAAATAAGGTCTTCAGCCCTGAAACGCGCAGGTTGACACAAGCGAATTGAAAAGACGAACACTAGAATCATAACTAAAAGATCTTATGTAAGTTAAATAATCGGTAAATAAATATGAACGGAACGACGTCAGATATGTTTACGGTATTTGACATCTTCTATCCAATGTCTAACGTGAGTGTAGCAACTTAAGAGATGTTTGGGATTCACATTTCCTAAGGATCCGTTAAATTATCTACTTTGTAGTACAATACGCTATTATAACAGTGTCTACAATAAAATAAAATATTAAAATAGCGTTAAGTCGTTACCCATATCCCCCTCAACACATTTGTATATATTACCGTAGTCTATACAGTACTGTAATTCCCCCTTAAATTGGAGGGCTATCAGAGGGCACTCCATAGGTATGGTATAAAACAAACTCACAGAAGGCGCTCTAGGGCATGTGAACACGAGACTCAAGGTAATGCCAGGGTAGATTTACCAGTTGCAGAACCGGGCTGGTGGTAACGCATAATAGCTACTACCACCCACCTCGAAACACACTCCCAAATCAAAATTAAGGGGTGGCCACCAAATCATCACAAGTGTCATAAAACGGTATCGATGAAGCATGTCCGATCGGAGGAATGACCTCACTCGGCCCAGGTACAGCTCCTGTTTTAATCACATCTAAGCTGACTCACGGAAGTCAAGGTCACGTCATACCTTATATAGAAATCGTTCACCAAACCATCCTACTTCATTTCTGGAATCTCCACCATGTATAGTTGTTAAAGTGGTATTCGGTATTGGCAAAGAGTATGACAATATGCAATCTCGATCTCTTTAACAACCAAATTTTTATTTCACATCGGATGGTTCTTTCACATTTCAAAAGTCAATTCAAAATTTATATCAAAATATCATATTCTCAAAACCATATCTGTAGCGATCCTGACTTGACCTTCGAAAATCGGCACCGAATACGTTACCTATATTCGAATGCTGCAAATTCAAATGTCGAATCCGGCCCGCCGGAGCTTATAACAACATTAAGTAAATAACACAGCGGAATAAAAGAATAATACATTGATATACAGATTTGATACAATATCCGATACAATAGATATCAATATACATCAGAGATATGATACAATAAAATAGCAGCGGAAAAGAAAATAGATGACATCTAGCAGTGGAACAATATAACTCTAAGATAGTCTTCAAGGAAGAACTCCGAGAACTGCAACTCCATCTCCAAGAACCAATCCAGCAATAGCTCGAACTCCCAATAACGATGCACCAAGCTCGGCAAGACTGGTGTGGTCCAAATACTAAACTAACTCTAGATAATCTACTAATCTGACTATCTGAAAAACCCAACTCTAGACTGCTCGTGTAGAAAAATTTTGAGCATCCAGAGTTTAGGAAAGAAACAATAAACTCCGGATCAGTCATGGGACTGGTGTGAGCAACAAAAATAGTTTATCTTTAAAAACAAACCAAGAAGTATTCAAAAAATCAATTCGCAATGCTTTTTGAAAATGTAACTACCATAAGACCTCCTGCCACACACACAATGCAAACGCAGACTTGGAGGAGATTTCTTCTTATATTAGTCAAAGATGCTTACTACGCATTAAAAAGAAACATTTGATATTATTACTAGTGCATAGCGTAGAACAAATCATTTCGAAAGTAGAATATAAATCTTAGCCAGCATAGGTACAATTATATTATGCCTACTATAGCTACCATATTAGATGGCAGGTTCTACAACTAATACCGTACAATGCTCGTATTGTTTCTTTGGATTTCCAACGAATGGTCAGGCCAAGGAACTTCCCATTGCCACATGAGAATGCCTCTGGAAGGACGTCCCCGAGAACCTAACCGGATCTCTGCCAACACAAGGCCGGGTTACCTTTCAAACTAGGTAACAACTGACACGAGTATGCCATCCCCCGGTCCTTTGGGACCTTTATCCGAGAGCTCTCTAATCAACATCACACCATAATAATAAGTGTTTCAACATGAGTAAGCATCTGGGCTCCATACCATGATACCACCCTTTTCCAAAAGGAAATGCACATACCCTAAAGGGAGCTACCCCTCATAACCTTGCCGCATCTTTCCTGTTTTGACCATTCCGGGGTGTGAGGCTCGACGAAGTCTCGTCCACAAAGCCACACTTTATACAAAAGCTGTGCTTTGGGTCAACAAATGATCATAGAAATGATCACAAAGATAAACGATCAAACAAATGATCCTATCACAAATGATCAACACAATGATCATTTCACAGCAACACTCAGCATGTCACATTACCAAATTGGGAATATATCGCTGATAACCTTCAACTACATAACCTCTGAGATCGTATGTCTCAGAGAAGGGTGTTAAGCTAAAAGAATAAATTCTCCGCCACCAACAGAAATATATTTGAAAGAAATCAGCTTTATATCTCAATTTGTAATGTCAGACATACTCTCCATACAAGTCTGTTCCGGGCTCGAATAGAACCGAAGGCACTTACAAATAAGTCCTTGCAATCCGGATAATCACTAATCATGTTCGGACTTCCCATCACATATGGAGTCTCTATACCGGGGACCAGTCGATGCAAAGATATTTGACGAGTTGTCCTTACGTTTTCGAAAATATCCGGTCTTCAATGCTATCCATAACGACATATCACATATTCGGAATGGGATATATGACACAAAGGTCCTATCCCGGCTAAACCGAACAGTGAGCGCAGTATTTCAAAAACATATGGATATTGGGATTTCAATTAAGTCACAACTTAAAACCCAAAAACTTTCCCTTTCAAATGGTTTAAACCAATTACCATTTCAAATCTTTATATTACAAAAAGATTAATTTCACAAAGATCAATTCATAGACTTTAAAACAATTTCCATTCCAATTGGATTAACTCATTAAATCTTTAAATCAAAGATTTAACTCATAGCTTTCAAAATTCGATTAACTTGTTGAACCTTTAAATCAAGATTCAACTTATAGCTTTCAAATCGTTTTCATAGATTCATTCATAGCCTTTCAAATACAATTTCAATTCAAGTTGGATTAACTCATTAAATCTTTAAATCAAAGATTTAACCCATAGCTTTCAAAATTCGATTAACTTGTTGAATCTTCAAATCAAAGATTCAACTTATAGCTTTTAAATCGTTTCATAACTTGGAAATTTTCTTCATTTTCAAACTTGAAATTCTTTTTAACACAAATTGAACGTTCATTTCTCATGTGAAAGCTTTTAATATTTGAAACAAACAGTTTTCGTTTCAGAAAAATCCAATTATATTTGTACGAGTTAAAGTTTTTAATTTATATTCATATTCCCAAATTAATACATTTTAAATGGTTTAACCCATATATAACTGGTATAACATCTTTAATCCCTAGTTTCAAATTATAGAATTCAGTTTCACACTTTGAATTTAAATTTAAATCAAATTATTTAAATTTCAAACTTTATCAAGTTATTCAAAATAAATTTCCATCTTTGAAATTCCCTTTTTAATTGCTTTTCACTTTTAAACCCAATCCATTTCCAAAACATTTGAATTTAAATATTCAACTTTTAAAAATCATTCAAAGTCTGTGACTTAATTGATTTCCTCGTGAAATCCATATTTGTGCGTGTAACAGTGTGGTCTAGGGGTTTAACACACTAGTGCAACATCATTTCAATCATCACAGATTAGAATACAGAAATATAGTTGATAAGTGATATAAACTACAACGCCCATCTTCATTCACAGATTACAGATATATATATCACAGATAAGTAAATTACAGATCACAACATAAATCAGGATGTATCACAAAGCATCATATATCAGGGATATCAAACAATTCACATTCAGTAAAATCCAAACATTCATAAACAAGGTCAGTTAATTGTCTGATAAATTTAAATTAGATAAGTCATCAATCGTAGTTAATTAACATAAATTAATTTCAAATCATTTGATTGATTATCCTTTAATCATTTATTAATTAAATTAATTAACCTTAAATTATTTAATAATTAACCTTTAATTATTCAATTATCCTTTAATTAATCTCCTTTAATTAATTCATTAATAAATAAATCAACCCTTAATTAATCACTCTTTAATAAATCATTCTTAATTAATTATTCTTAATTAATTATTCTTAATTACATATTAATTACTTATTCTATTATCTAAACTTAAATTTATACATTTAAACTTATAATTACTAATTTAATCAATACAAATTATCAATTATCATTCCAATTATCTTAATGGTTAATGAATTTAATCCTTAATCTTTATTACTTAGAGTAAACTCATTTTTTTTTCATTGATTAAATTTCCACTTTCAATATGTTTGAAAACATCTATTTCACTTTTCCTTGAACTTTCATTTTAAATTTCAAGTTTAAACGAACACTAATTGAACTTCAAATCTCTTTATAAAAAATAACTTAAAAAAAACCTTTAAATTATTTAATTAAAGCCATTCTTTGTTTATGAAGGGATTTTAAATCATATTCCCTTAAATTTAGAATATTTAAACTTACTTAAAATATTTAAATTTATAAACTTTCTTCACTTCAAAAATTTGGAATTTAATTATTTCTTTAGCCTCAGTTTAATTTGATTTCAATATTAAGACCAACATTTTTCTTTTAAAACTGAGTGCAGGTTACTCTGAACAAAGACAACCCGAGCCAAACACTCACGATTCCCGAGTCCAGCTTCGAGTTCCCCTATATCTTCATTTGCTTCGAGTTTTTCGTGAATCCCTTCGAGTTTGCCCTGATGCCAAGCCTTCTTCCCCAACTCTGTAGAATTTACAGGCACGAACTATGTCGCGTGCATGTGCACGTTTCACCCACGTCACTCCGATGGTCGATGAGACCTCCAGCAAGTCGTGAACGATCTCCACGTCGAACCCAGATCCACAAGCAACTCGAACAAGTCATCATTCAAAATCGAGCATGGCTCGAGTCTTCGAACCCATCACCGCATCAACGAAATCGATTCGCAATTCCTCCTCCGGCCATCAGACGTCCAGCCCCTCCGGTCACGACCCCGCCATCCACCAAGCTTCTCTCTCCACCAGTGATGTGCAGCTCGATGCACGGTGGAAGACGCGGTGATCAAAAGCTCGACCACCTAAAAAATTAGGTTTACAAATTTGATCCTTGCGCCGCTGTCTCCACCATAAATAGTAAATTCATTCAACATTTTTCTGGTGATGCCTGAGTCTTCCTCCTCCTCCAAGAACAACCCCGACCATTCCCATCGCATCGATCACCAGAATTTGGACCAAACACCTTTTGCGTTCAACCCCCAAATTCTCTACACCCTAGGCTTAAAAATCTTGAGAACTATACTAAAAATCATGATTCTTGATTACGAAACCGATTATATAAATGAATCCATGAATTATCCAAATCGAATTTGGTCATATTTTTAAATCTTACTGTGTTTTACCTTTCCCAGTAAACCTTTTCTTTTCCTTTTTTTTTCTTTTTTTCTTTTATTTTTAGATCTTGCAAATTCAAGCATTTATCGTCTGACATCAAATCTTAAAGAATTGTGGGAAAGATTTGAATTTCTAAATCAAGTTAAAGCCTGCAAATGCTTAACAGAGGTATACATATATACCTGTATACCAGTATGCAAACATGTCTATAGCCTAATTCAACTATATTCGAGATGAATACATCTAGACAAACATACACATATATCATCACCACATAGATATCACATGCAGCAGTATCAAAAGATCTAAAGGTTGAGAGTTTGCTCACTTTGATAAGTTTTAGAAATAAACAGAGCTTGCTTTTCCATGTTGATACAACTTTGATATTTGCAAACTGGAATCTCTTCTTTCCTATGTTTTTCTTTTATTTTTTTCTTTTGCTCAGTTTAAAATGAATGAAAACTGAAATGAAGTTATTTTGTGATGTGTTGAAATGTATATAAAAAGAAGTTTACTGGGTATAGAATATTATTTGTACACTTGAGAGCAGAGACTTTGAAGGCTAATATAATCTTTTTAGACCATATTTTGTGCTGCCAAAGGTGTAAGCATTTAATGCACAAGTCCTTTATGTTTTGTTTACAACTTGTTTTCGGCTGTATTTATTTTATTTGAGTTAAGTATATTTGTTGCTAGGTATGGAAGCATTAAATGTTTGCTTGACTTCTTGCCTTCATATCTACTTTATATCTTACCTTATCCTTGCATAAATTACTTACAGGCTACCTCCATATTTTACTTTGCCTTTGCATACTATGTTTTTACTTTAGCCTTGTTTTGTTTTTGAATGATTTGTTTGAATTGTTACATACTTATCCTATTTTGCTGTGTCTTATTTTCCCTTCTCAGCCTCAACACTTATACTTTATTTCTTTGTTTTGTTACTTTGACTATGCTAATTTGATTTCGGCTGGAGATATTAGTGGCTTGAAGATTTGTTTATTAACTTGTATTTATATTTTGAATTTTTTTTTTATATATTTAAACTTTGTTTTGTCATTTCTTTTGTTCCATTGTCTTATTTTTATTCCTCTTTTATTTTAACTTAAATTGTTTACTTTACTTTAATATTTATTGTTTTATATTAAATTTATAAATTCAAATTATTATTAACCATCAATTGTAATACTTATTATTATCAATTATTATTAAACCATTCATTTACAATTCATATCTAATGTATATACATATACATCTCTATATTTATTTTTAAAACCATTTATTTAAGATTTTATTTCAAATCCAATTTAAATATATATATCCACATATATACAAATTGTCAAATCCATATGACTATATATATTTTCTAGTCGAATCGGGGAAACTCGCTTCCATTTAAATCAATTTATCTTACAATTTTATTCAAAAATTCATTTAATTATCAATTTAAATTAAATTAAAATCTAGGGTCGTTACAAACTTCCCCCCTTAAAAAGAATTTCGTCCTCGAAATTCGCCAAAGAGAGATAATGAAGATAGACAAAAGATAGAAGAACAATTCTCCATGTCAAACTAGATATCTATTCTGCATTTGGCTTATCAAATCAGAATATCAACAATAGATACAAGAAATTACAATAGAATTCCAAATTCGGTTTTAAACGAAATCGTTTTATCAATTCAATTCAAATTTATCCTCATATTCTACTAATCAATTTAACTCAAATTAAAATTTCCAATTCATTTAAAATTTCCAATTTCAAATTCGTATTCATTAAGGTTTAAATCGAAAAGCCGATAAGAAACCGATGAAGATACGAAGTAAAATTTCTTACAACGATACGTAGGGCCACCATCACACCGAACTTCTTTCTATAGCTGTCACGAAGAAATCAAAAGAATTGAAAAGACGAATCAAAGGAGATTGAGAAGAAAATTTTGTTTCCACTGTTGCAGGGCATCGACCATTTATAGTCGTATTCTCCTGTCCCCTATCTCGTCCTCTTCTTGCACTCATACTCACTATAAGTGGATAGTAAGAGAATTTACTGAGGCATTCAAACGGATATCTTAGGGATTACTCATTCTAGGATTTACTTCACTCTATCTCTAATGAGCTACTTAATGTGTTATACTCCTGAGCTAAAGTTCAACCTTAGCTCTGATACCAATTGTAGCAATCCTGACTTGACCTTCGAATACGTTACCTATATTCGAATGCCGCAAATTCAAATGTCGAATCCGGCCCCCCGGAGCTTATAACAACATTAAGTAAATAACACAGCGGAATAAAAGAATAATACATTGATATACAGATTTGATACAATATCCGATACAATAGATATCAATATACATTAGAGATATGATACAATAAAATAGCAGCGGAAAAGAAAATAGATGACATCTAGCAGCGGAACAATATAACTCTAAGATAGTCTTCAAGGAAGAACTCCGAGAACTGCAACTCCATCTCCAAGAACCAATCCAGCAATAGCTCGAACTCCCAATAATGATGCACCAAGCTCGGCAAGACTGGTGTCGTCCAAATACTAAACTAACTCTAGATAATCTACTAATCTGACTATCTGAAAAACCCAACTCTAGACTGCTCGTGTAGAAAAATTTTGAGCATCCAGAGTTTAGGAAAGAAACAATAAACTCCGGATCAGTCATGGGACTGGTGTGAGCAACAAAAATAGTTTATCTTTAAAAACAAACCAAGAAGTATTCAAAAAATCAATTCGCAATGCTTTTTGAAAATGTAACTACCATAAGACCTCCTGCCACACACACAATGCAAACGCAGACTTGGAGGAGATTTCTTCTTATGTTAGTCAAAGATGCTTACTACGCATTAAAAAGAAACATTTGATATTATTACTAGTGCATAGCATAGAACAAATCATTTCGAAAGTAGAATATAAATATTAGCCAGCATAGGTACCATTATATTATGCCTACTATAGCTACCATATTAGATGGCAGGTTCTACAACTAATACCGTACAATGCTCGTATTGTTTCTTTGGATTTCCAACGAATGGTCAGGCCAAGGAACTTCCCATTGCCACATGAGAATGCCTCTGGAAGGACGTCCCCGAGAACCTAACCGGATCTCTGCCAACACAAGGTCGGGTTACCTTTCAAACTAGGTAACAACTGACACGAGTATGCCATCCCCCGGTCCTTTGGGACCTTTATCCGAGAGCTCTCTAATCAACATAACACCATAATAATAAGTGTTTCAACATGAGTAAGCATCTGGGCTCCATACCATGATACCACCCTTTTCCAGAAGGAAATGCACATACCCTAAAGGGAGCTACCCCTCATAACCTTGCCGCATCTTTCCTGTTTTGACCATTCCGGGGTGTGAGGCTCGACGAAGTCTCGTCCACAAAGCCACGCTTTATACAAAAGCTGTGCTTTGGGTCAACAAAGGATCATAGAAATGATCACAAAGATAAACGATCAAACAAATGATCCTATCACAAATGATCAACACAATGATCATTTCACAGCAACACTCAGCATGTCACATTACCAAATTGGGAATATATCGCTGATAACCTTCAACTACATAACCTCTGAGATCGTATGTCTCAGAGAAGGGTGTTAAGCTAAAAGAATAAATTCTCCTCCACCAACAGAAATATATTTGAAAGAAATCAGCTTTATATCTCAATTTGTAATGTCAGACATACTCTCCATACAAGTCTGTTCCGGGCTCGAATAGAACCGAAGGCACTTACAAAGAAGTCCTTGCAATCCGGATATTCACTAATCATGTTCGGACTTCCCATCACATATGGAGTCTCTATACCGGGGACCAGTCGATGCAAAGACATTCGACGAGTTGTCCTTACGTTTTCGAAAATATCCGGTCTTCAATGCTATCCATAACGACATATCACATATTCGGAATGGGATATATGACACAAAGGTCCTCTCCCGGCTAAACCGAACAGTGAGCGCAGTATTTCAAAAACATAT